>OZ005651.1:999600-2199600 GCA_963930645.1 Salticus scenicus
GATAAACTTTTGTTTTCGCGTCAAATTTTTGAAATGGAGTTTTAATTACACGTTTTGAGATACCATAAATTCGAAAATCACGTTTTTGACGGATGGTTTGTGCTATTTTTAAGATTAAGTAATGAAATAAATATACACATTAGTCTGAACATATTTAAAATTTTAAATAGTTAAAAAAAAAAAAATCAAATAATAGCAAACACTTTCATTAAGAGGTTAAAATAGATAAAATGAATAAATATATAGTTCGAAAATAAATAAATAAAAATCTTGAATTAAATTAAATATTATTGGGATTAAATAATTAAATTAAATATTATTAAATTAAATATTATATTATTTAAATATTATATAATATTAAATTAAATATTATAAATAAATTAAAATTGGGGCATATAGGTTTTCGGAACCTACAAGCAGGATGAGAATATTTTCGAAAGTCTAAAATTATTAGAAAGGGCGAATGGGGGGGACGAAGGGGCAAAATTAGAAATTGAGTTAGATCGTTCAAAATAGAAATATAACTGTTTTGGGGGTTTACAAATCGAATGAGAATATTTTAATATTGGAATGTTTTATAATAATGAAAATAGACACACACAGACAAAATTTGTTGAAATAATTTTCGGCTTTCATGGTGTGTGAAACATGTATATTTATGCATGTATGAAAACGCATTCATAATACATATATAAATATGTATATATAAGAGAAAGCATTAAACAGATTACTTTTTATGTCGAATATATATCGTGTAAACTGTACATGCACACCATATGATGTACTAAAACAAATTCGTACAACACTGAAATTAATATTAAGTAGTTTTCCCATTTATATACTTCACATTGAATCAGAAATACTTTGTGACACCCTGTTAGTCAATCAGTTACGCTAATCATATCTTATTTCACAGATATTTGTATTGGTAATGGGAGTAAAGGCGAAAGATTGCACTAAGGTCCTAGACCTGAAGGGGAGTGCCTTCCGTGGGGGTCTTTCTAAGGAGTCCTAGCGCGCATTTACACAAGTTTTGGTGAAAACCACGGAAAGCACCGAACGGCTCGGTCGACGAGAGCGACCTGTGATCGAACTCGTAATCTCACGTCTACCAGTTTACAGGACAGGACCTCTCGAGTGCTAGCGGGCCCTTATTTTACAGGAAAAATTATTTGTATACATCAAATATATGTATATTAATTTTGTTACATCGTATTTAGTATAAAGGTACCAAATTGTGCTTTAAATATGTACTTCGCATAGAATATAAGAATTATTTTAATTAGTTCCTTTTTCGATAATTATTAGTAGGAAACATTTTTATATTAATTTTTTTTTTCTGTTAAATCCAAACAGTAATATTATATATAATACAATATTGAATTATCTTAAATAATTCAATAATTAAAAAAAAAAAAAAAAATCTATTTTTAATAATTAAATTACGTATTATCAATTAAAGTATTTTATTTAATGAATTTTAACCTTAAAAAAAAGAAAGAAAAAAAAAAAAAAAAGATATAAGCATTCTTTTTTCTTTTAAATTTTTTTATTAAAAATATTTTACAATAAGATTCACAATTAAAATTTGAAACATTATTAATCAATCAATGTCTTTTTTATTATTATTATTATTGAAATGTATATTTTTAATAATTAAAATAGTTTTTCAATTTGGTCTTTTAAATTAAATAATTTTAATTGGCTCCTTATTTCGATGATCAATAATAGTAAAAAATCTTTTGATGTTTAAGAACATTTTGAAATAGCATTTTTATTTAAACGACCAAACAACAGTATTAAGCAATCTCAACTAATTAAATTATTAATATATATATATATATATAATTAAATTAATTTTTAATTAAAATATATTACTATAAATTATGTATATATACATATATATATATATATACATATAATCATTTATAGTAAAAGAATCATTTTATATTAAAAAAAAAAAAAAAAATCTTCGTGGTGATTCTGGTAGTTTTAAAGCCGGTTGATAACTTGAGTGCCCTACACCTGCGTGAAATGCTCTCCGGGGTGGGAATAGAGGGCGGGAGCCTTAGCCTATACTTGCGAAAGTTCGAAGAAAACCACAGGAAACTCTCAACGGCTTGGTCGACGAACGCGACTTGGGATCAAACTTAACACTTCCATTCTACTAGCATCGATTACCGCTCGGATGTTTAAATAAACTTTTTAACTGAAAGTCCAAACAACAGTATTAAACAATCTCACTTAATTGAAATCTTAAAAATTTTATTTTTAATTAATAAATTAGTTTTTACTTAGAATATTTCATTAAATATTTTTAAAACTAGGTTTTCCTTATCATTCATGTATATATATATATATATATATATATAAAATCTTTTATTATTAAAAGTATTTTAAAACAGATTTTTTTAAATTAATATTAAAACCCAAAACAATAGCATTAAATAATCTCGACTAATTTATTATATGTATATATTATATGTATATTAGTTAAATTAGTTTTCTAAAATTTTTAGTTAATTTTTTAAAACTTATATATATATTTTATTTTACTTTTTAATCATTCATAGAAAATAAAAATATTATTTAAAAAAAAAAAAAAAAAAAAAAAAAAAATAGGTTTTCCATTTAAAAGCTCAAATAGTTCTATTAAACAAATTAATTTAAACATTAAAAATTTTCACTTTTATTAAATAAAGATGTTTTTAATATATATTTTATTTTTTAATTTTTTGTCTATAATCTTTCACATAATATTATATATATACACACAAAGTATTTTGACAGAAATTAAAAGCATCCATATACATTCATCTACACATACAATGAGTAGTAATGATGGCTAAATTTTAGCAGAAGTTTAAAAGATCATAAAAAATTTAGAGATTGCCTAAAAGCTATTCGCTTACTCCCGCCATCTGTTTACCTTCAACAAAAGAGGGGGGCATATTTATTAGGTCTTTGCATAAATTCGTGCGGTTTTTTATTGCTTCATTTCATAAAAATACATCAAATCAAATGGCAATTTTTAATCAAAATACTCTCCATTACTTTCTACAACCTTTGCCCACTTTTCGGGTAACAAATGTATACTACGGCGATAGAAGCTCTCGTCTTTGGAGGCAATAAAATGATCCGCGTCCGCACGAACTTTTGCAACGACCTAATAAATAAAACTGACAATGACAGACTTTCACAGTCCGACTTAATATTTTTTCTTACTGACAGCTTTAAAAAAAAGCAGTTAATCGATTAGGGAATCGATTAAAATATTAATTTAATTTATTTAATTAAAGTAGATCTCTTGATCGATTAGGGAACGGGGACGTGCTGTCTGGGACGATACCTCCCATATCTTCAAATGGGGAAGGAATGAGCTACCAAGTGTAAGATGTGTTCGCAAATAGCACTGTTCGGAAGTAACACGTAACGAAAAGAAATCTACTTTTTTTTTTTTTTTTCATACACCCCCCCCCCCTCCAAGGTGTCGACAACCACAACCCTCACTATCTTTCTCTAAAGTTTAAGTGTATACAAAATGACATGGTAATCTGTAGAAGTTTTCAACACTTTTCTTTTCAGTCTGTCCCCTAGCCTCCTCCCCAAATATGCATGTAACTCTGAAAGAATAAAATAAAATAAATAAATAAATACACACACACACACACACACACACACACACACACACATATATATATATATATATATATAATATGAATAAACAGAAGGTAAACTATGTGAAACAAGGACAAAATCCAAACAAATAAAACAGAAATAACAAGAAGGAGCAGAGACCGCCACGGTTTAAGATGGGTGGAGCGGATTAAACCACTTTGTTGGGCGTCCAACCTTTCCGAAATCCTTTTCAAGAAAAGAAAAGAAAAAAGTAGAAATGAACATAACTACATCTATATTTAATATATATGCATATTAGAGTGAGTGATAATTAAAGAAAAGTTCATTAAAATTTGTTTAAAAAAAAAAAAAAAAAAGTATTTTCTACTTTTTATAATCTGTAGAAATTTGATATAAAAAACTGCATTTTTTTTTCTCTGTCTCCTACCCCCCTCCCCCTCCTTCGGTTCCATTCTGATATATGTAATTCTAATTATACTATTCAAAATTCTAATGAATAATTAAACAAAGCTTCAAAAATTCTGTAAATGATTTTCGTCTGAAAAAAATAAATTTGTGTTTTGCTTGGGCCTGTAATACCGTGTCTGACAGATCATTTGAATGGACGAAACTTTTGAAATCAATGTGTTTGCGAAACTGGTTTCCTTTCAATCTATTTTGGTATATCCAGACTTTTGAAACACCCTGTATAAATAAAACTAAATAATAATAAGAAGCAACAGAGGCCACCACGGCTTATGACGGGTAGAGAGATTCAAACAAGTATTACATGAGCCCATTTTTTTCCAAATGCTCTGCAAGACCATAAAAAGAAAATACAAGAAAAAATTTTGAAAAGTGAAGATTTTTATACTATTATTAAGAGAAAAAAATTATTATTTTATAATTATTCATAGTTTTTGAAATCACATTTTTATGAACTAAATAAATGATATATACTATATATTAAAATATTAACTATTTTGTAGAGCTATACTTAACATAATATACATATTACAGTGAAAACATTTCATTGAAATTTGTAGAAAAAAAAAAAAAAAAAAAAAAAAACTCATATGCCCCTCTAGCCCGCAGTAATTTGTTCAAATTTGCTTTAAAAAACTACATTTTTTAATCCTAAACCCCGCCCTATCAGATATATGTAACTCTCAGTATATATTACTTAAAACTCTAATGATAATTAAACAAAGTTTCATTAATATCTTCAAAAAAAAATATATATATACACTGGTCAAAAAATTTTAAGGATCAGCCCGTTTTCTCTTTCTCTTCTTTTGCACATAATTTTTAAACAAATAAACATATGAACATAAAATTTGGATGGCCTGTTCATTATCATATTATTAACCGAATCTTATGTAATTTTAGCATAAGAATAACTTTTAAGCTAATAAATATTCATTTTTCTCGCAAAAGTAAGCTTTGGAAAAAATGAAAAATTTCAACAAATTTAGGAAAGAACACATAATGAAAAGTGGTGTTAAGGATGCATTAGAGATAGGTAAAGACGCTCATACCTTGAAATGTTAAACTAAATCTCGATTTTTCTTTTTGTATTAACTTTTCTTTTACTTTTATAATGAACTTTTTAAAAATATATAATTACTAATTTGTAAACTATACTCAGCACTAGAATAATAATGATGTCGAAAAATAATTGTATAATGAACATCTTATCCAATTTTCATTTTTGTATGCATATTTTTTAAAAAGTTATTCACATGCGAAAAGAAGAAGAAAAAAGAAGAAACAGAAAATGAATGCAGGTAGAAAGATTTGGTTGTAATCTAACATAGAAACGAGTGTGCGTCTTTACCTATCTGTAAGGCATCCTTATGACCATTTTTCATTAAGTGTTCTTTCCTAAAATTATTGAAATTTTTCTTTTTTTCAAAGCTTACTTTTGAGAGAAAACTGAATATTTATTAGCTTAAAAATTATTCTTATGCTAAAATTACATAAGATTCGGTTAATAATATGATAATGAACAGGCCATCCAAATTTTATGTCCATATGTTTATTTGTTTAAAAATTATGTGCAAAAGAAGAGAAAGAGAAAACGGGCTGATCCTTAAATTTTTTTGGCCAGTGTATATATATATATATATATATATATATATATATATATTTATCTTGCTATACTCATTGTGGTCCACTTTAGCCCCCCCCCCCCATGTATATTTGAGCTTTAGTGGGGGTTTTGTCCGGTGGGGATTTTGTCCGATGGGGCTTTTGTCCGGCGGGGATTTTGTCCGGTGGGATTTTGTCCGGTGGGGCTTTTGTCCGGAACCCCCACTGCAGATATTTTCTTCTACTATAAGCGGCATTTCTCAAAGCATCGTTTGTTTTCAAAGCAACAATACCAACTTTCACACGTCGAAAAAGTTCCTGAAAACACTGTTTGAGGCACCGATGACAGAACACAGAATCGGTGGAGTTGATGAGATTTCTAGTAAAAAACCTTCATTTTTAGATAATAGAATGGCTAAATCCTGAAAGAAGATAAGGGGGGGGGGGGGGAACACGCGCTTTGCAAAGATTATAAATGTTTTCCAAGTGCATCCCATTGCATCATTTAATATTCCATGGTATTTGCTTGCATGATAACACTTCAAATAGATTTTGTTTCTAATAGGAAAAAAATAGAAAAATCGCAAAAATTATTTTTTTACCTTTATTTTTGAATGTATTGTATAAAAGCAACAAGCCTACAAAACTACTTTTTTTTAACATTTTCCAACAAGGTTGAAAAGTGTTAATGACTTCGTTTTGTCTGTCTGTCCGTGCTCTTACACCCGTAAATATGTTTGGAATTTCTTGAAAATGATGTATGTTATTCAAGTTCACAATCGGATGTTCCCTATTGAAAATGGAGTTAATATCTCTATTGGTTTGTGTACAGGGACGCCCAAAAGTATCCCAAAGCATTGTGTTCTATGAGAGGCTTCTATAAACCATATTTTAATACCTTTACTGTACACAAATCGTAATGAAATTGAAATATGTTATTCATGTTTACTATCGGATGTTTCATATATAAAACAGAGTAAATATCACCATTGGTTTGTGTACAGGGTCACTCGAAAGTATTCCAAAGCATTGCGTTCTATGAGAGGTATTTCTATAAACCAAATATTAATAACTTTACTTCCTAACAAAGCTTAGTGAAATTGAAATATGTTATTCATATGCACAAAATAATGTTTTCTATAGAATATAGTATTATCACACTTAGATTTACAGGGCCACACAAAAATATTCAGTTACATTAAGAATGCATCAAGAGCTATTAATATAAATTTGCTGGAATTGCCCTTTCGTTTACATTAAGCGGTTTAACACTTTATAACAATTTTTAATTGTGAATATGATTTCAATTTGTGTATCTGTCTGTTTGCCTGTCCATCGTCATTCTGTCCGTGCTATAACAACTCCCGCAAATATGTATGGAATGTCTTGAAACTGATTTATGTTATTCAAGTTCACTATCGGATGTTCCCTATCTAAAATGGAGTGAATACCTCTACTAGTTTGTGTGTACAGGGGCACGAGTATAGTGAGAATTACGTACGTCTGAAAAAATGTTGTTTTTTTATAAAATTTCTACAGATTATGTAAACTGGTGCGCATATGAGTTTTTTTTTTTTTTTTTTTTTTTTTTTTATACAAATTTTAGTGAAATTTTGTTTCATTATCACTCACTCTAATATGTATATAAATTAAATAAAGATGTAATTATGTTCATTTTTACTTTTTCTTTGTTGACTTTGAAAAAGATTTTGGAAATTGGGTGCCAGGCAAACTGGTTTGATTGGCGGAAAAAAAGTCACTAGAAAAAAAATTGCCGAAAAAACAAACAAACAAACAAAAAAAAAAAAAAATCACGCGGAAAAAAAATCACCGGAAAAAAAGTCACCAGAAAGAAATTTATTAAAACATAAATAAATAAAAATACGTTTTTAGTTTTGAAATGCGTTTTAAAAGCTTCTAAGAATGTTTTATAGTTAGAGTGAATAGGACTTCATTTTGTCTTTCATTTTGTCTACCTGTTAACTTCTATGATCACGGTCTAATTTCCGCTAATATTTATTGAATTTAATAATATTAGAGATGGCTTGAAACTGGTATATGTTATTCAAGTTTTCTATGACATATTCTGTGTTCAAAATTGTATAATTAGCGTAACTAATGGATATAGACGAACTTGCAAAATATTTCTGATGCATTAAAGTCCATGATCGGTATTTTTAAAAGCATACTTTAACATTTTATACTGAAACACTTTGTGTTCTTTGCAGGCGTTAAGAAAAGAGCCTGTGTCTTTTTATTCTAGGAAAACTCGGCAAAAGGATGTTTATATGCATATAAAAAGATAACATTTAGAAAATTAAGATAAATAAGAATAACACGAAATATTTCTTTAATAATATAATATATGCATCTTCCATCGGCCTGACATAAAGGGCATTTAGAGGAGAAGACGTATAATAGAAATTTTAATAAACAATTTTGAATCTTACAAGTTTTATTTCATACGAATGGAATTTTATGAGGATCTATTATATAAATTTACAATTAATATTTTAATGTTATTCATTTTTAAAATTTCAAAAGTAGTTTTAGTTTATAATTTAATAGTAGTCTAAAATAAAATGTCGTATGCTTATCATCTATTGAAAATAATTAAAGCATTTTAAAATAGCGCATGGATAGAAAAGTCAGAAGAATCACATATTGAATGCGTTTCTAATTTATTTTTTTTTTAGAAATTACATTGAGATAATATATATATATATATATATATATATATATAATCTAGAACGAATAAGTTGTCATTTTATAAACCCCTAAACTAGAAATTTAAATTTCTGAGCTAGGCGTATAAGGTAAACGATGGAACTGAATAAACGAAATGATCGAGAATTTCTAGCTTATACTTTTCAAGATGGTGAAACGATACATTATATTATGAATCCTTTTTATTGCTAGAAATTCTCACTTTGATTTCTATAATTGATTTATAAACTTGAATTACAGTTTCTAAAATTTGCCTGTACTGTTCGCATTTATTTGCAAAGATTTTTAAATAAATTTGACTATGATCATATAGAAAAAATGCTCTAGAATTTTAAAAGGGCTCTGTAGAACTTGCTAGCAAAGTAAACTAGAAATGATATGAATGACATGGAACTATCGGAATTCATTTTCTAGATGTCAGTCGTATTTATTATTATTACTTATTTTTATTTTATTTTATTTTATTTTTTAAGTGTAAGCTATAATAACACTTTTGTGAGCTTCCTACCTCCATAGTAGAATGTTTTGTGGTGGCTGCAATTCCCCCCCTTTTCTTTAAGGTAATTAAAATTTAAAATGCAAAGGTTAAGCGGGTTAAAAAAGTGTTATCTGTGCCCAGCTTTACCTAAAATTTTTGCAAGACCATATTAAAAGAAAGAAAAAGTTAAGATGCAATTATTTTTATTGTTAAATGAAAGAAAATATTTTTTAATTACTAATACTTATAAATAAAATTTATAAGAGCTAAATCAATCATATATATTATGAGTTAAAATGATAATTTCTGATTTATATATATATATATATTCAATTATAAAAATTTAAGTTTTTTAAAGCTTTATTTAAAATTAAAATTAATTAAAAACAATAATAAAAATGTGTTAGTTTTTAATTACTTAACATGTAAGAAGTTTTTAATTTCTTCAAAATTTTTATTGTTCTTGTGATGTTGTGTATACATACTAATAAACTAACACACAAACGAACTAACAAACTGAAACCATATCAGTTTTATGATTTTTATATTCATCACACCTCAAAACGTGTAGAAGTGTTAAAAAGTCCAGGATGAAAATTTTTATGACTGTCTAAGATCCTCATACCTATAATATGATGAGTAATGAAAAATATGCACATACGGATAAATATTTATTTCATTTCATTTTATTTTTTATATAGAGATTGCTTTAAGAAATGCAATACGACAAAAATTAAAAAATACATTTGATTTATTTATACAATAAAATTATGTATTATTATAAAAGACAACTTTTTCTCGATATCACCTATTAAAAATATGAAAGTAATAAACTATCTGTGTTTTAGGCAGTTTTTAGTTGTTATTTATTTATTTATTTATTTTCATATTTTATCCTGATTCATTTGATATGATACAAGATTAAATATATTAATTGATTGAAAATAAATAAATAAATAAATAAATTAGGCATAATGCTTAATATTAAAGTCAACTTTTGTAGCTATTACGTATTAAGAATATTAAAGTAATAAAATATTTTTTCCTTTTCAAAGTATATAATAATAATATATATATAATATATGTCATATTTCGTTTAGAGGGTGGTAGGGGACAATTATGGGGTCGTCCGATTTGGTCCAAAATCTCCCCTAATGACCACATCCAACTTTATACAAGTTAATCTATTTCTTCGTTTGAATGTTATATTTTCTTTAAATTGTGAATACATATATATATATATAAATTGTAAAATAATACTTTGTTTGTTTTAATTAGTTGAGAAAAGTTAAATTTATTCTCACTAATTTGTATTTAATTGAATAATTTTTAAGAATTGCGAAATTAATAAGAAAGCAAGTTTAATACTTGAGAAAATGAATGATTGTTATTTCCAATTCAAAGATTTACAAATCGATCCTAAAGTAGGTTAGTCTGAAAAAAAAAAATGTGGCATATAAATAATACCTGTCTTTTATTTTTTATTTAGTGTTAAGATTGCCGTAACTTTTTGTCGAGCCTTTTTTTTTTTTTTTTTTTTTTTTTTTTAGAAATATTTTCAATTTATTTTGATGATATCACATTGCGAAGGAATTAAAAAAAAAAAAAAAAAAAGAGAGAGAGAGAGAGAAATGCATTTATTTATCTTCAGCGTAAAAAAAAATATATATATTTATTTTATGTATGTAAACCTGTATCATCAAACGTTACAATACATTTAAATTTTTTAGTTAGATTTATTTATTTTTTAAATATTAATTTCACTTAGATATTATTATTTAGATCAGAATATTAATAATAAATTTTAATAAGAATATTAAATTTATTAATATTTATTATTAATAATTATAATATTATCAATTATTTGTTAAATATTAATATAATTATAATTAATTATATTAATAATTAATATTTAAAAATATAAAAAAAATTATGTATTTTTTAAATATTCATTTCATTTAGAATATTATTATTATTATTATTATTATTATTATTATTTATATTTATTTATTTTTTAAATGTTAATTTCCGTTCGAATACTTTTATATCATTTTTAACTTCCGAAAGACTAGACAGAAGACAGAATACAATGAAATCTAGCAAAGACTTTAGATTAGTGCTAAACTTAAAATTACATCAATCGAACATTTCAAAAATTTGATTCGATATAATAGATCAACGCCCTTTCATTAACATATCGGATTCCGGGAAAAGGGCACCGCTAAAAGGGACGCCGGAAAAAAGGGCACTTTTCCAATTCACAAAACAATAAATAGCAAATAATGAATTCAAAAAATGACTTTCAAATTACATTTTTAGAAATTTCAATTGATTTGGTACAACATTCATGAAGTATATACATGGTGGAAGTGGGGGAGGGGGAACTAGCAGCAGATCGAAAGAAAACAATTGTGTTTATATCAACTCTTACCCATTTTAATTAAACTTTGTATAATCACGCACAATTTATAAAAAATTTGCAGTAAGTGTTAGACATACATTGGGGGGGGGGGGGGGCAGAGGAAAATAAATTAATTTTTTATACCACCATTTTACCGAATTTTAGCGATTTTAATGTGATATTCTATAACTACACGTATTTTTTATAAAAGCAAAGCAAAAATTTTGTTTCTACGAGGGGAAGGGGGAAATGGGTCAGATTAGAAAGGAAAAAAAAAAGATATTTATACAATCCTTTTCCTCCTCCTCTGCCTCTGCCACCATAGACCCCCACCGCCCCCCCCCCCCCCGCCACCACCAAGATATATGTATAACAATCAGCGTAAATTTTCCTAAAAATTAAGTGATATTTATAATACATTTTATTAAAGTGCAAAACATAATGATATAAAACATCATTTGTACCTTTCTGCTTCCCCCCTCACCCAAAAGTATGTAACACTCACTGTAACTTTTCATTAACAATAAGCAACATCTGCACAAAGTGTTAATAAAAAACATCGATAATAAATATTGCTTAAATAGATTTTGTTTTTCATCTGCTTCCTCCCCCCCCCCATACACACACAAACTTGCCCCCTTTTTTAACTACAGGTAACTTTCATTATAGTTTTAATAAAAAGTAAGTGATAGTCATACAAAGTTTCATATAAATAGCTAGCATAGTGATAAAAAAAAAACACTTTTTTTACTCTCCCCTTCTTAGCAACTCCCCCCCCCTCCCAGATATGTGAAAATTTTCTTAAATAGTATGTAGTATATACACAAAGATTTATTTAAGTCAATACCAGGCTAGTTAAAAAAAAAAAAAAAATGTTTCCATCTGCAACCCCCCCCCCCCCAAGGCAGTGGCGGATTTAAGGGGGGGCTAGGGAACTAAAGCCCCTCCCCCCCCCCCAAACAAAAAAAAAAAAAAAAAAAAAAAAAAAAACCTTCACTATTGAATATTGCAATTGTAAATTTTTTATCGGTCTAGAATAACACTTTGAAAAATCTTAGCCCCCACCCAAAAGTCAAGTTCTGGATCCGCCACTGCCCCAAGGTATATAATACACTCATTTTGATTTTTATAAAAGTAAGTGATAGTTAGAGAATATAGCATCAAAAACGGTAAAATGGTGATATAAAAAATCCGAAGCTCGCGCAGAAATGTTGTAGCAAATTTTGAAAATTGTTCATCCCCACTCACGATTTCCCCGTCTCTGGTCACCAAATCCTATGTACATCTACGCCGAAATTTATTTATAGAAATTTATCATAAATTAATTGCTGTTTTTAAGTTTCGTTTTAGCATTCAGAAAATTCACAACCGTTACATTACTACTCGTTTTTCAAAAATTGAATTTTTTTTTTTTTAATTTTAATAATGCATTTTGCAGCTATAAATGAGAAAAATGCATTTAGTTAATTTTTCATATTTTTCAATTAAAAATTAAAATTTTAAAAATCTCAAAATAGAAATTTTAAGTGCGCGTGATTTTATTTATTTATTTATTTTTTCCCAACATTTTAGTCATCGGATTAAAAGATATAATTTACACAAGTTTGAAAAGAGAAATTCCATTTATATGGATAAAATGATACTGTTCAGTCCAGCTGTACCAAAGATCTTTCCTACACTGTTCTTGTTCTTTGGCTGTACCGGGGCCTTCGGAGAAGTCATCGTTTCTCCCTTTTTCCACCGGGCCGGCTCCTAGAATTGGTGACGTCACAAACGAGATCTGGTATTAGGAAAGCATCTGATCTGCACGATGCAGTACCAACGCAAAAACCGTTAAATAATAATTCATTAATTTCGTTTTTCCATCAAATTATGAAATTAAACTTTATCTACATGACAATAAAAAATTATAAGCAAAATATACTACCCATAAATAAGACTAATTTCAATTATTCTTCAAAAAATATTTTTGTATTAAATGTTAATATGCAGTATATAGATGTTTTTTGAAACTAAAATTCCTGAATAAAAGACTAGAACTAAAATAACAGAAAGTACTTGAAATTTCTAAGTTCTTTTCAAAGAATCAATGATTATTTCTTTGGAGGGTAAAAAAAATTTAATAACATATTTGTTTCTATGTCAAGTAACTATCAAATAACTGAAACGTTAAACATATTAAGTATTTATAATTATGCAAAGAAATTCAAGAAAATGAAAATACATATGCACGTTTTAATCTTAAAAATTTTTTGTTAAAATAAGAAAATGTTATAATTTTTCTACAAAAGTAAAAAAAAAATGGTTTGAAAAATTTAACATGATTTATTAACATTTTATTTTTTATGGAAATATTAATGAATCTGATTAGAATGCTCAACATTGTTATTAACGTTTCTAAAAATCACAAAGTTGTAAAAATATTTAAAGTAACAGATAAAAATTGAAAATCGTTGGTTCATTTCTTGCAGTGTTTGACAGAAATAAATTTTTTACTTACAATTCTTATTTATTTATCTAAAAAAAATTCAGTTATTTATGTCAATTTAAAGGCAACGAAAAAAAAAAAAAAAAAATAATCATAGAAACTTCAAGAAATATTTTATTTTTTGGAGGGAAAGAACTACAATAAATAAAATAACAATAATTTCAAACACATATAATTAAATTAGCTAATTAGACCATATCAATATTTTTTAAAATTATTTTCGATTAACTGAATATAACTGAATATAATTGAAATACTATGAAACAATGAACAAAAAATTAAACACACTAAAATATATGTATGGAATGTGAATCTGATATTAATATATATGTACATTTAAATATAATAAATAGATTTCTTTTTTAATAGTTCTTACAAATTATTTCCTGTTTGTAATTTAACTACTTCCTTAAAATTAATTATGAAATATAAGTTTATTATTATTATTATTATTATTATTATTATTATTATTTACTTGAATAAATTATTTGTATTGATGTATTTTCATGAAAGCAATACATAATGAAAATAACCATGATTTAAAAAAAAAAAAAAAAAAAAAAAGTAAGTGAAAGTCCGTGTGAATCTATCTAAGAAGTTCTGGCCCGTATTCACACGATTTTTGGAGAAAACCTCGGAAAACTTCGAACGGGTAGGTCGAAAAGCGTGTCCAGGGATCGAACCCGGTATTTCCTGTCATTCAGTTTTGAAAGAAGAAGCTTTTGGTCGGTGGTGGAGGGAGTTGAAAAAATAGAGTTTAATATTGTTATAATTAATTGGTTAAACTTACAATAAAACCTAATGAAAACCATATATAATGTTTAAATTACAAAATTAAAAATTGCACAGAAAAAAATAAATTAAATTAATAAATAATAATAATAATAATAAATAAAATAAAAAATTAAGATTAGGAATTGGCTAATGTAGTTAGTGTTCTTTTGGTGCCACTAATTTTTTTTTTGTATCATTTTTAACTTTCGTATAATTATTTAGAAGAATATTAGATATTCCTGAAAGGCACTGTTTAATTATATTATATAAATCATTTCCACAGTTACATTTGCATGAAAAATCAATACCTAATGTTTCTGATTTTTCCAGTGTTAATTGTATAATTATATTTTTTGGATTTTGCAGTTTTAAAAAAGAATCTTCATATTTTATATTAATCAGTTTTTGAAAAATTTGGAATGCATTTACTATAATAATAATTAAAATATCTTGGGGTCATTTGAGCTGACCTCTATCAATGACCATCAAGTATTTATAAACATCTTCAGGACAGTCTACATCTAATATTTTATCCTTAACTAACAAAGTAATGCAATCATGACATTTTAGTTTATTAGATACTTTGTGTGCAATGTAACCGCCTATGAATATTAATACGGATAAAATTTCATTACTTATTTCTATATCGTCATTACTATTAAAAGTGTCATAAAATATTTTTGGAATTTCAATCTCTTCATTTTTTTAGTCTGCAAATATGTACTTGAGATCTTTTATTTAAAACTTTACATTTTTTTCGGAATACATGCTAATTAAACTTAGTATTTTTAATTTGGATTCGGATTCCATTACCTGCATGCAAAACGATATCTGTCTTCAATATGAAATCTATATTTTGCCTTTTGTCCTGTTTGAAAGGAAAAAACATTAAGATTTTAAAATAAATAATGTGATTCTGCGTATATCACTAGCTTATATGGTTCACGTTCGAGGAAGAAAACCAGATCTCGTTTATGACGTCACAGCGATTTCAGATGTCTAGGAGCCGGCCCGGTGGAAGAAGGGAGAAACGGCGACTTCTCCGAAGGCCCCGGCTGTACCCTTTGCCTTGCCTTGAGGGCATGTAGAGCTGAGGAGGGAAAATAAATGGCCTTGACTTTTATTCTTGATTGAAGGTCATAAACGCAAACGCATTATATTTTTTTCTGGACTGTAGCGGTATATATACTTCTCAATGTACAATTTCAGTTTTTTTTTTTTTTTTTTTTTTTTTTTCTTTTTCGATGGGCGAAAGAGCGATAGGAAACTTCGGGCAAAAGAAAATTTAGACGAATGTTTATAATTGGAGTTTTAAATATCTACAACTTTTGTTGAAAATGATGTAACTATAGTACAGAAAATTTATCCTTCAGATCATATTTTGTATGATAAAGGGTACTAGTTATCCGTGTAGATCTAAGCATTATTAATTTATCTAAGTCCTGGAAATTTCAGTTTAAATAAAATACAAGGTTTATAATATAAAACACTGTAATGCAGCTCTTAATTATCACATTAAAATTTAGAGTGTTCGAATGCAAAATTTGTTGAAAATCGATGCTTTATCCAAACATTCTAAATGTTAGAGTTTAATGTTTAATAGTAAAAGAAGATACGTGGAACCTAAATAATGATCTCGGGATTTAATTTGTACAGATCAGCTAAACTTAACTCATTGTCTTCTCTGTCAATCCGGATGTGTTTGTCAAACACAGAAAAAAGTTATACATCCCACAGAATTGGAAAAACATATTTTTTTTTTCTCCATTATAATTCCTTACAATATTGCTTAAGAAAATTTCGGTTATAAGCCCCTTGACTCCCCTCCCTTTTTTTCTAATGCGCTAAAAGAAAACAGTGAAATTCCTTTTTACTGTCTGTGGGGTAAAACCCAAGGTGCTACAGAGATTTCAGTATGAGCATTGTTTTTAGTCATGCAACCCTTTTTCTCTTCTGCCCTGCATAGCTCTCTAAGATATATATATATATAAAAATCAGCGTAAAATTTCCTAAAATTTAAGTGATAATTATCATAAATTTTGTTAAAATGCAAAGTATGGTGATATAAAACATTCATTTTCTTTCCTTCTGTCTCCAGTCCCTCCCTCCCCGCACCCAGACATATGTAACCCTCACTGTAATTTTTCATTAACAGTAAGTGATATTTGCACAAAATTTCAATAAAATATGATCATAAGTGCTTTAAAAAGTTTTTATTCCATCTCACTTCCCCCACTCCCCTCCCTTTTATAACTACAGGTAACTCATTATAATTAAAAAAAAAAAAAAAAAGTAATTGATACTAGTCATACAAAGTTTCATATAAAGTCGTACAAAGTTATAGAAAGTTTCACTCCCTACACCTCACTTAGGAATCCACCCCCAAGATATAGTTAACACGCAACACTCACGCTTTTTTTTTTTTTTTTTTTTTTTTGACGGTAAGCGGTATATGTACAAAGTTTTATTTAAATCGGTACTAGAGTAGTTTTAAAAAAATATTTTTTATTTCCATCTGCAACCCCTTGCCCCCTCCAGGTATATACAACAGTCATTGTTATCTTGATAAAAAAAAAAAAATGGTAGTTATAGAATATATCAATAAATTCGGTAAAATGGTCAAATAAAAAAAATCATTTTATTTTCCTCTACCCCTTTCTCCTCTACCCCTCCCCCTCCCCCCAATTATGTCTGACACTTACTGTAATGTTTTCACAAACTGTATGTGATTATACAAAGTTTTATTAAAATCGGTAAGAAATTGATATAAAAACTATTTTTTTTCAATCTGGTGCTACCCCCACCTTGCTCTAGTAAAGTGAATATTGTACCAAATCAATTGAAATTTCTAAAAATATAATCCGAAAAATTCATTATTTGATATTTATTTATTTACGATTTTCAAAAGGGCCCTTTTTTTTTCGTAATCCCTTCATTTTACACTACGAAATGATACTAGATTGAATAATCTCTTTCGCTATAAAGAATATTTCGTAGTAAACTAAACTGTTGTTAAATCCTTTTTAAATCTCAAGTAAACTGACATTAATGTTTATTCGGAAGTTATATAAATAAAGTAAATTTAAATATATATTGAATTTATAGAATTAATTTTGAATTTATAGAATTTATTGCTTGATATAGAATTTTCCTGAATGACCTCCATCTATGTATTACATTCTTACGAAGATTTCACTATGAGTGCATATAGATGTTATACTATAGCGTAATCGTAGAATGCAACAAAAACTTTTACTAACAGGAATATATTCGAATATGAATGGCGGAAAAAAAGTCCCCGGAAAAAAAGTCTCCGGAAGAAAAGTCACGGAAAAAAAGTCCCCGGAAAAAAAATCCCCAGGAAAAAAAGTCCCCGGAATAAAAGTCACCCGGAAAAAAAGTCACCCGGAAAAAAAGTCCCCAGAAAAAATCCATTAAAAAAATTAATAAAAATGCGTTTTAAAGCATCTAAGAATATCTAATAATGAGTTGGCTTCGTTTTGTCTTTTTGTTTGTCTGTTAACCTCTGTGATCAAGATTTTTTTTTTTTTTTCCCCGATAATATTTATTGAAGGGCTTGGAGCTGGTATACCTGATTCAAGTTTTCTATGGCATATCGATATTTTCTGTTGAAAATTGTATAATTTTCGCAACTAATGTGTGTAGAGGGACTTGCAAAAAAAATTTCTGATGCATTAAAGTTCATGATCGGTATTTTGAAAAGAATTTTATTTTATACTGAACATAACATAGGAAGCGCCTTTACGTTTTCTGCAGGTGGTAAAAAAGAGAGTGTGTCTTTTTATTCTATGAAAACTCGGCACTAAGATGTTTAAATGCATATAAAAAGGTAATATTTAAAAGACAAAAATAAAATGAAATATTTTTTACTGATATAGGATATACCTCTTCTATTGGACTGATTTAATTTTCTCTCACAAAGCTTCTAATTATTTTTTCACAATATATATGAAAGGTTAATTGATGCTTTATTATTATAAATATTTTTTTTTATATACTGAAAAGAGATTAAATGTTATAGTCATAAAAAATGAAAATTATACATATTTACCTTCTAAAAAGTTGAAATGCACTGTTGCTTTTCGTTTTTCCGTTTGAAATACGGTATTCCCTAATATTAAAGACAACTTTTTATCATTATATTTTAATAATTAAAACTTAATTTAAAAGAAATCCGATTTGCGATTTTCTTGAAAAGTAAGTAATAGTTATAAATAATGAAAAATGTTCTGGAAGTGATGGTGATAATTTGTAAAATCAGTTTAAATATTGCTCGGCTGAACAGAACTTCGCATAATAATCTTTTTTTTTTTTAACTTTAATTATCTCTTTTAGATGACGATTTTTTTTTTATAGGAATCTTATGATAAAAGATATAAATTATTAGAATAATATAATGACAATTACTTGTGAAATCAGCAGCTTTATTATTATTGATATTATTATTATTATTATTATTTATTAACTAACAAAATATTTAGCGTAAAGCACTGTTTTAATTAAACCTTAATGTACAGCATTTTAATAACCTGTACCAGGTTTTTCTCTTTTTATATCCAGTCCCTGATTGACTGTTTACTTAGTTCCGTTGTAAAAATTATTCGTAGCGTAATATAGGGATTCGTTTTCGAAAATGTGATAATAAAGTCCATGTGATATATATATATATATATATATATATATATTCTCTCGGATGGAGTGCGGGCTACCAGTGAAATCTAATTTTCCTGGAGATAAAACAAATTCAAAACGAATTATCATCTCAAATCCCTAAATCTAGCAATTTCCTAGAAAACAGGGTTTCTGCTAGGTTTTGTTCCAGGAAAAGCACCGGACACCAGTGACTGCTAATATTTAAATCTATTCTAATAATCAGATTTTTTTCATCTAAAAAAAAAAAAAACTCTAACACTATATTTATACATGTATATAAATCATTACAGCGATTTTCAAGAAAACCGAATTTCTGCCGTAATCTTACCAGATTTATTGCGAATTACCAGTGAACGATAATTTTTCCTGAAGATCCTTCCACTAACATTTACAATAATATATATATATATATATATATATATGCATGTTTTAGGACAAGGGGAAGGTGCCAAATGCGAATCCAGATCACCTTCGTTTTCAGACATGACCTGGCTTAGTATGAGAAGAGTTCAATCCATTTATTGCATGGATTCGATCCTAGTCACGCTTGTTGTCCTAGCCTTTCGGAGTTTTCCGTGATTTTCTCCGAAACTTGCGTGAATATGAGCTAGGACCCCTTAGAAAAAGCCCACAGAGAGAACTCCTCCTCAGGCCTAGAAACCTAGTGCAGTCAATCGGCCTTATTCGGTACAACAACAACAACAATCCATATATTTACTTGTTTGCATATGTATACCATGCCGCGATTAACAAAGAATAAAAATAGAAGAAGCTACATTTATCTAAATGCTATCCCACAATTAAAATTCCTCTTAGAAATATTGCATACATTTCTTTGAAGGATTTTTAGGAATAAGGCCGATTAACTGCTGTAGGTCCTAGGCCTGAGGGGGAGTGCCCTCAGTGGGGGGTCTTTCTAAGGGATTCTAGCCCGTATTTCGCAAGTTTCGGAGAATTCCGAACGACTAGGCCGACGAGCAAAACCTGGGATAGAACCCGGCACCTCACGTCTACCAGCTTTGAGCGCAGAACCGCTCAGCCACTGGTGGACCAATTTCTTTGAAGTATTTCTGTTTATGGTACTTTACAAATCTCTGTAGTTTTAGAAGTCGCATATGGAATTAAAAATTTTACTCATCACTTAGACATGCAAATGGAAATTCATTAAGGATTGATACGGTTTAAAATAATAATAGTAATAAAAAATAATAATATATGGCTTAATGTTACAAATATCTTAAAAAGAAAAAAAAAAGAGGGGGGGGGTATTCTTAAAAATATAATAGTAAGTATAAATTTATCTGATTATTATTATTTTACTTTATGGTCAATCACACACACATTATCTTTTTTTCACTAACATATTTTCAATAAAAAATATGTAAATATACATATATATTATTCTGCGTATTTTAGGAGAGGCAGGAGGTGCCAAATGAAAATCCAGGTCGTCCTCGTCGGCTTAGCCGCTCGGAGCTTATCGCTTGAATACTAGGACATTTTAGAAAGACCTCCCCAGGTTTATCGTGTAGACAGTCGGCCTTAATTCGTACATCACACATAAATTTTTAATAAAGTGTTGGTGCTTGATTTAAAGCCAAATAGCTACACTTGGGACATCGTGAGGGTTTTTCGAAGGGTTTCCTAGCCCACATTTACGGAATTTTCGGCGAAAAAACACAAAAAATACGAATGACTTCGACAGGCGTAACCTGGATTCAAACCTGGCACTTCCCGTCTACCAGATTTGAGCGCAGAACCGTTCGGCCACTGTTAATAAAGTGGAGGTTGGTGATGCTGGTGTGAAGATTTAGGTTGATTAACTATACGAGGGTCCTAGGTCTGGGTGATGTGCCCTCTGCAGGGTCTTTCTGAGGGGTCCTAGCCCGTGTTTATGCGAGTTTCAGCGAAAACCACGGAAAAATTCTAGCAATTAAATCGACGAGCGCGACCTGGTATCTAGTCCGGCACTTCCCGTCTACCAGTTTTGCATGCAAAACCTTTCGGCCACTGTTTAATAAGATGGTGGTCCTGCTGGGGTGAAGATTAAGGCCGATTGACTGCACGAGGTGATGTGCCCTCCATGTTGGTCTTTATTACGGTCATAGCTCGTACTTACGTGAGTTTTGGAGAATACCGCGGAGACCTTCGAGCAGCTAGGTCGACGAGCGAACCCGGCACTTTCCGTCTATCACATTTTAATCGCAGAATCACTTGGCCGCTGGTGGGCGTTTAATAAGGAGATATATGTAAATTAAAATATTTTTAAATTTTTAACATTAAGAAACTGTTGATAACTCAGCCCGATATTTACATACAAATACACATTCGTTAAAGATGGATGTGTTTTAAAGTTTTTTTTTTTTTTTTTTTTTTTACTTAAGGGGGGGGGGGGATAATAATCTTCCTCCCTGATCTCCAGCTACTTCTAAATAAAATTTGACCACTCTGTGCTGTATCTAATTTTCAAACTACGTTCTACTCTACTCTAGAAATAATTGTAGGTAGTTCGTTAAAACCATCATGCAGTTAAATCTTTAACAATAAAAAAGACATTAGAAAGGATATAAATATCTTACTTTTTTTATTTGGTCACAAAAGATTAAAAAAAAAAAAAAAAAAAAAAAAAAAGAAGAAGAAGAAAACTTTCTGACTAAAATAAAAAATAATTAAAGTTTTATCATATTGTATAGTATAGCGAATACCCCTCTGACAGCCCCCTCTTTCACACACACACTTCTTATTTAAAAAAAAAAAAAAAAAAAAAATTATCACTTTTGACAGGTGAGTGAAAGGAAACTGAAATGCTTGGTTTCTGCCAATAATAAAATCTTTTTGTCTTTTTATGCATGTTTCGTAATTCGTAAGTGCCCCCTCTTTTTTTTTTTTTTCGATATGTATATATCACTTTGATTACAAAAGAATTTCGGACGTCCAGTTATGAAAAATTACGTTTGCATTTAAATATTATTTTGAGTTAGATTTCATTCTCAGGTTTCATAGTTTTTTTTTTTTTTTTTTTACTAAATAATGACGAGTTAATCTATCTATATTTGCATATACAATAGATCAACTTATGATCCTGATGAAGTATACATTATTTTTGCACTTAACACTTAACAAAGTTGAAAAGTATTAATGACTTCGGTTTGTCTATTTGTCTACCCGAGCTCTACTCCAGGAAATATTTATGGAATTTCTTGAAACTGATATATGTTATTCGAGTTTACTATCAGATATTCTTATTGAAAATGGAATAAACACCATCACTTGTTTGTATACAGGTACACCCAAAAGTATTCCAAAGTATTGTGTTCTATGAGAGGTATTTCTATAAAATAGTATATTTAAATACCTTTAAATATGGTTGAATAAATCTTATTCCTTTTTGCATAAATCTTAATGAAATTAAATATGTTATTCATACGCACAAAAGAATGCCTTTTGGTGAATACAGTATTAGTAGCGTTAAGATTTCTAGGGTCTCAGAAAAATATTCAGTTATATAAGGGCTATAATTGGAAATTTGTTAAATGCATTATCGTTCATTGAGTGTTTTTGACACTTTCTTACAATTTTTAAGTGTAAATATGATTTGAATTATTCTAACTGTTTGTCCGACTGTCCCTCTGTCAGCGCCCGTAAATATTTGCAGAATTTCTTAAAAATGAATGATTCTATTAAAGTTAAGTATGGAATATTCTCTATTTGAAATGGATTTCATAGGCTTTGCACAACTGGTTTGTGTACAGGGACATCCACAAAAATGTCAATGCACTGCGTTTTATGAGCGACATTTTTTATCACATTCAGATAAATTTCTACTGCAAAAATAATAATGAAGTTGGTATTTGTTGATAATATGCTAAAAAAATGTTTTTTATAGAACACATTATGATTCGCAATCAGACTTACAGAACTACACAAAAAATATACAGAAATATTATGGCTGCATTTTCTTTTAAGTCAAGATTTTTTTAACATTTTCCAAAAACGTTTAAGAGCGATTACGAATTCAATTAGTCTATCTCTCTGACTTTCTGTTCTTCTGTCTGCTCGTTGTGTGATTAGATATGCAAAGAACATTTAAAGGTGTATCAAACAACGATCATCTACAGTTGAAAAATGTAAATAATTAATGAGTACCGCATAATTTTTCATTCTTGTCTTTTATTGTATTTTGTTTATCTTTTCTTTTCTTTACTATAATAACTTATACTTCTTACATATAGTAGAATACTGAATTTTTCATTTTTCCCTGCGGTATGTTTGAAAAGGATCTATATATACATAATTAAATAGAAAAAGAATTAATTAAAAGGAAAAAAAAACAGTTTTAAAAATAAAAGAAACATAATGTCACTAAAAGTTATTAAAAAGTTGTATTTCATTTATGAAGACGACCGAAATTAATTTCCGGGGACTTTTTTTCCGGGGACTTTTTTTCCTGGGGACTTTTTTTCCGGGGACTTTTTTTCCGGGGACTTTTTTTCCGCTTACCCAGGAATATGGATCACAAAATTTGATAATTCGTAATGTGTGTGTGAAGAAACACGTGGATGTGTCCCTTTTCCTTCTTATTCCTGGATGATTAAGTTCTAGAATAAAAGGAAAGAAAATTGAATCGATTTCAATTTCAAATCCAGTTACTAATATTCATCATTCAAAACCCAATTTTAGTTTAATTCGAATGTAACATTAAAAATATTTTTTAAGTAAACAAGCAGATAGAGAGGAGATAATATTTATCGATAAAATTTCAATTAGTTCTTGTCTTTTCATTATTTCAGCCAAATGGTCTTTGCTACAGTGACAGGAAAAGGAGACACTTTCAATGAAAATTAATGGATATTGATAGCTAAGAGCAGGGAATGTAGGGGTTAGAAATATCTCAGTTTTTTTCAAGGACGTTCCATTCATGACCACGAGGTCATATTGAGAATGAAATTTGTGTTCTATAACAATTTTATTTTTTTGCATAATTATTCTATCAATTGTGCAAAATGCCCAAATAAAATTTGGTAGCTACAATAATTTATATATATATATATATATATATATATATATATATATATATATATATATTATTCTGAAATGTTTAATATTTTGTAACGTTTCTATAATATTATTTTTCACTTTTTGCATGCCATTATATCCATTATTACACAAAATACTAAAAACTGACACTGTATAGAGTAACATTTATATAGCTGTTTTATGTTTGTTAATATAATATAATATCGAAGAAGTGTATAATTTTAACAAGCCCGAGATGCAAGTTAATTTATATAAAACAATAGGAGATTTGTATTTCTGAGCTTTTGTCAGAGACTTTTGAAATAAAAGTGAAAAGGAAGAAAAAAAAAAAAGAAGAAGAAGAAATGTAGGATTTTTTCTAAATTGTGTTGAAAAGTTTATACACACTATGAAGTGCAAAATATAAATTTTAAAGAAGATAATTATAAAGGTGTAATTTAATTATAAGTTTATTAAATAAAATATTTAATTAATTTTTAAAAATAAATCTTGTGAAAGGGCTGTTGTTATGAATCTGAATTTTGTGAAGGGATATATAGATTTTGTGAAGGGATATATAGAAGGGATATAATATTATAGATTTTAATCTTGTGAATGGGCCCAATTTAGAGATTTGAATTTTGTGAAGGGACAGCAAATGGGTCCCAATTTTTATCTGGATCGACCCATGATTCCCTTTGTAAAACATTTTATTTCGCTTTCACATATGAAATTTATAAAAAGAATTTTTTTCGAAGTCATCTTTCATAAATTTTTTATTTATTTATTTTTTTTCTTTTAACTGTTTAAGCAAAATTTCCGACCCCTCTATGTCAAGGCCCAAGGCCCACTGGTCCAAGACCCAGTTGGCCCGTGCGCTAGTTAGGCCCTGATTATTGCTTAAGAAAAAAAGTATTAGCTATAGGCGATAATTGTGTAACTTGTCAAAAAGAATTAAATTTTATAGGCATTATATTCAGTAGAAGGTTTTAGTAGCATATTTCAATAATCTATATTAAATTGCCAATCCATAATCCGAACCGAAGTCTCAAATGAACGGAAATTAAAAATATATTTAAGAACAAACATTTCTAATATTATTTCATATAAGCGAAATAAAAATGAAAAAATTATTTTTAAGAATAGTTATTTCAACTATTATTTTATAATCTAAACGGAAATACTTGTAATATGCTGATTTTCAAGGTGTTTTACTAAATTTGTACAATAATTTATTAATATAAATTTCTTCTAACCAGAATTACTTTTTTTATTACAATTTCTTTTTCTTTCTTCTGTTACTTTTTTTTTTTTTTAGTTCGTTTAATTCTGTGTAGGGTGAGAAAAATGCGATGGTTTAAATTTCCATAATAAGTTCTTTCTTCCGCTTCCTTTCCGTATGAATAAAAAATATTTTCGTTTGTATTTGTTTTTATGTGAGTACAAATATTCATGCTTTATAAATTAATTACATATATATTTAAACATTTTTCACATATAAAGATAGTAATTATGATCTTGTTTAATTAGTCACTGCAAATAAGAGCAGTTTCTTTTCATTTTTTTTTTTTTTTTTAATACTTTGCATAAAAATATCATGGTTCGACATTTTTAATATGGAGTTTATATACGTAAATAATAATTATAATGCGATAAAAATGTGATCATCACAAAATTTTCTTCTATCTTTTTTAATGAAGTAATTGGTCAGAAAATTATGCATTGGTGTTAGAGCCAATTAACTGCGTTAGATTCCTTAGACTGAGACAGAGTGCTTTCTATTGGGGAATTGCGATCTTTTTCAAGTGTTGCTATCCTCTATTTATTCAAGTATGGGAGAAAAGCACGGAAAACTTCGAATGGTTAGATCAACGTGCGCGACCTAAGAACAAACACAGCACGTCATGTCAGTCGTTTAGAGTAGTTATTTATAAGTTACTTCAAATTACTTATAAAAATATTTTCCATGATGAATGAAGATTATTTTTATCTCAGAGAAATATAACATTAAATGTCGAAAAAAGAAAAGAAAAAAAAAAACCCATTTCGTTCCATCTTATTTATTTATTTATTAATAAAAGAGGGATAAAATGATGAATTAGTTTTTAATTATTACTGATATGTTATTTAACCATTGGTTTTAATGGTATTGACGAATTCCTTTGAAAGATCAAGGATTATTTTTGTGTGTTTTCGTATGCGTTTTATTATTTGTTATTTTCTATGATTTTATATATGATTTTAAATGAAATATTATTTATTTTTCACTTTGTGTGTGTTGCAAACCATTAATATAAAAGGAAATAATGAATGTTATATGAATTTATATATACATTGACAAAACAGGCATGAGGAAATCGAGATCTTGTGACTTATAAGAATCTTTTTGGATCAAAAAACGAAATTTATGTCATCTGTAAAAGTTTTTATTTTCTTTTTCCGAAATGTACAATATGATCTTCTCTTCTATAATGAATTTATATTTTTTCTGGTCAATTTTAAATAGATATCCATATTCCAAAAATTATTTTCTTCTGTGACCTTTTAAAGTTATTCCTCCTTAAAATGCAACATATTTAAAATGTAGTATACTTCTCAAATTATTATTTAAAAGCATCAAATATTAAAAAACCACTTTTAGTGCAATGACACAATAGAATAAATATAATTAAAAATAACAACATAAAAACACTTTTTGCTCTGTATTATTATGATTATTATTTGTAAAAACTTTCCTAATATATATATATATATATATATATATATATATATATATATATATATATATATGTATATATATAAATGTTAGATATCGTAATAAAATTTAATCTGAAAATTTAGCAATTAATAGATACAAAACAATACCAACACAAGAAAATAGAACTGATTTTAACTTATAGGAAAGACTGACACAAAATTGTTGCGATACAGATTAAGAACCAATAAGATTAAGACAAAAACAATTTAAATTACTTACGCCGACATGAATGATAATAATAATAATAATAATAAAAAAAAAAAAGGACTATTAAATAAATATATATATATATATATATATATATATATAGTGATTTACATTAGTTCTAACTTGAAGATATATTTTTAAACTAAAATATAATGCATTTCAATTAACTGAAATTGACTATTTATTTATTTATTTTTTATATTTATTACTGCATTTTCTGCATTTAACAGAAGAAAGTATAAGATTTAGAAAAAAATTCCGGTTTTCGATGAATTTACACGGTGTGAGATTTTCTGGCATCTCAATTTACTGAATTGACTACTTATTCCTAAAAATGTGGATTTATAAAAGTTATATTTGATATTAACTATTAATTAATGTCTAATATCAATAATGTATTGAATTTTTCCATACTAACTTAGAAACTGAAAGATACTAGGATATGTAGCCCTCTGTAATAATTTTCATAAACAATAAGTGATATTTATACAAAACTTCTTAGAAATACAAAGCGGTATGACTTAAAAACAATCGTTTTTCTCGCTCTGCCCCCCCCCCCTCCTCCCCCAGATATAGGTAACACTCACCGTAATTTTGCATTAAAAGCAGGAAATAGTTGTAAAAATATATTTATGCAATCATTTTTCTCTTCTGCCCCTGATAGGCCCTCAAGGTATATCGAAAAATCAGCGTAAATTTTCCAATTTTCCTAAAAACTAAGTGATATTTATAATAAATTTTATTAAAGTGATGATATAAAACAGGGGTGGCCAGCCCGCGAGGAGACTAACGATATTTAAAGTTTGACAACTTTCATAATTCATTCTTTTTATTATAGTTTTAATATACAGTCACAAATTTTCTACGATTCTATTGTTAATTTATGAATGAAAATAATTTAAATTAATGTATTCTGCTCCGAATTTTCACCCTACCATTCTTCGAAAAAAGTGTATACACATACGAATCATATACTCACAAACATAGATGCACGTATGAATATGTACAGTCATAGAATAATAATAATAATTTCCTTCCCCGATTAATTTCGCCGTAAATTAACGTAGAAACCAGCAGCTGATGCCTAACGATTGGTAATAACATCTAGTTTTTAATTCGCTAAATTTTGTTTAGGGTGTCATGCACATATTAAAACTTGTACAAACCTTTTCTTCTTCTTCTTCTTTTTTTTTTCTTTTTTTCATTTCCCTAATTGTAACACCCATTTTTGACTACGTATTCGAATTTATATGAGGTCAAGGCGATTCGGAAAAAGGTATATTTTATAGTCTTTATATCAAGTCTTCAACGAGCAACAAGCAAAAATCTCTATATTTAAAAAAATATAATTCATATATCACATAGAAAAGTATTATATCCATTCAGATAATAATCCAAAAAGAAATATAACAATTTTAAATATAAAATAATGTAGAGTAATGCTAATTAAGAAATGATGTGTACGTCTAAACTTACTTCAATAACTATTTTAATCATGCGCAAGCAAAATTATATATCACACAAAAGATAACAAGTGACAGCCCGCTAAGAGCAATACAAATTGAAATATCACTATAATTCGAAAAATAATAATAGGAATGAACTGTAACCCATAATTTTAATGATGCCCATTCTATTCGTGCAAAAATTAATGCAGGTTGTAACTCATAATTTTTTGAAATATGATTTTATTAATTATTTTCATAATTCAAAAAATGTTTTTTAATCAAAAATATGCATGGAATATATTTGGGTTAATTCATAATAACGTTATATATATATATATATATATATATATATATATATATATATATATAATCTATTAATTTTTTGGGAAGACATGAATTAATGTTTATTACATTCATTTAACATTAGCATCTCCATATTTTAACAATTTATAACTCTGAGAAAAATTGATAGAAACATATAAACTATGCCATTTTCTGAGCTGATTTGAACCAAGTAATCCAAAAAGCTTGTCGAAATTGGGGGGTTGCCTTTGAAAAAAAAAATGAAGTTGATGTCAGTTTTAATATGTAGACACCCCTTAAACAAAATCTAACTAAACCGTTCTAAACTAGGGCTTATTACTAATTGATTGACACCAGTCGCAAGTCTCTACACTAATTTACGGCGAAATTAGTCGGGAAAGGAGGAGGGGGGGGGGCGTTTTTTTTATGATTGTATATACAGTGCGGCCCGAATGAATAAAATATATTTCCAATGCGGCCCACCAAGTGTTTTGGGTTGGTCAGGCCTGATATAAAACACCATTCTCTATCTCTCTGTCTGCGCCCCCCCCTCCCATCCAGACGTATGTAACTCTCATTGTAATTTTTCATTAACAGTAAGTAACACTTGCACAAAATGTTAATAAAAAAATCGATAATAAGTGTTGTTTAAAAAGATTATTTTATTTTTCATCTGCACCCCCTCCCCTCCCCTCCCTCAATGCACACACTTGCCCCTTTTTTAGCTACAGGTAACTCTTATTATAATTTTAATAAAAAGTAAGTGATAGTCATATAAAGTTTCATAAAAATAGCTAGCATAGTGATATAAAAGCAACCACTTTTTTCACTCTGTCCTCTCTTAGTCCCCTCCCCCCCCCCCCCCCCCCAGATACGTGTAACATTCACTGTAATTTTTATTAAAGAGTAAGTGGTATATACACAAAATTTTATTTAAATCAATATTAGAACAGTTTAAAAAATATATATATTTCCGTCTACAACCCCTCTTGCCCCCCCCCTCCCAGGTATATATAACACTCATTGTGAAATTGATAAAAAGAAAGTGATAGTTATTAAACCGGTAAAATGGTGATACAAAAAAAAAATCATGTAATTATTCCCTGCTTCTTCCCCTTTAGTTTCCCCCCCCCTCTCAACCCCAATTATATCTGACACTTACTGTAATTTTTTCATAAATTGCACGCGATTATACAAATTTTCATTAAAATCGGTAAGAAGGTGATATAAAAAAAATATTTTCTTTCAATCTGGTCCTACTCGCTCCCCCATCCTCCAGGTATATACTAAGTGAACGTCGTACTAAATCAATTGAAATTTCTAAAAATGTAATTTGAAAACCATTCTTTAAATTCATTATATTTGATATTTATTATTTTGCGATTTGCAAATTGCAAAATGCCTTTTTTTCAGGGATTGAGCCGTTCGTTTGAGCCGTTTTTGAGATACCAACTTTTACAAAGCTTGACATAATTAATTGTTGACCAGAAAACAACAATTACATGCAAAATGATATTTAAAAGAAGGTTAACATGGGAAAAAAAAAAAAAAAAAAATCATGCAGCTGTTTTTAAAGGAACGCACTTGCAAGACCTGAAATTGAGCTATTGATACAGGACGCCTATCAATTTTCCTGAACTAACCAACTATATCATTCGAAAGGACATCTAATAGAGTATTTATACAGCAATTTTGAAGAAAATCGTTAGAGCCGTTTTTGAGATACGGACTGAGATACCACTTCCGGTTTCCAATTCTCATTAAAATTTGATAGCCATAAGATTCCCCCCCCCCCACACACACATACACTGACCAATTGCCAAAAACCATTTTTTTTTTTTTTTTTTTTTTTTACTCAGGAGACCTTAAAACATGTAAATCAGATGAAATCTCGATATCGAATTTTTGGACCGAATACAATACTTCCATTACCTACGGTAGTAGGGAGTAGGGTAATGGAAGTTAAAAAAAAAAATGTAGAAAATTATCTGATATCATTAGCAGAATCTGCCGCACTTGTGTTTGTGATTCGATGACTATTAATAATAAAATCCATAAAAACTAAAGTGTTTCAACAGTTCTCTATCAGTATTGCAAAACAAACAAGAGAGATTAATTTCAAATATAACCTAAAATTTGACTAAAATTTCATATTAAAAAAAAAAAAAAAAAAAAAAAAAAAAAAAAACCTCGAAAATTGAGAGGGCACAGTTTATTAGATCTATATCTTAAAGTGCAAGCGTAGGAGATGAAGCAGCACAAAATTTAGATGATAAATTTATTTTTAATTACTGAAAACTGCTTTTTTTTTTTTTTTTTTTTTTTTTCATGAAATTTTAATTATATTTTAGGCCGTATATTTGAAAATAATGTCTGTTATACGTACAGAAATTTGAATAAACACCATAAAATGCAAGGACATGCAACAATTATTTCAGGTCGAAATAAGACATGATTCTTCGTCAGGTGGACAAAGTAGGCACGAGTGCTGCAAACAAAAATGCGTTGTCGCTTTGTTAGAAATTCTCGGTCATTTCTTCTATTCAGTTTATTTCTTTACCTTATACGCATAACTAAGAAATTTATACATCCAGCTTAGGGATTCAGAAAATGACTATTCGTTTTAGATGAAGGTAGAATATATATATATATTGTCAGCGTAATTTCTTAAGAGAAAAAAATAGAAACATATTGCATTCAAGATATGATTCTACACATTTTTCTATCCATGTGCTATTTTTAAATGCATTTTTTTTTCAATAAATAGTAAGTATATGCTATTTCACTAAGCACTACTATTAAATTAAAAACTAACACTACCTTTAAAAAAAAATTTAAATTTATAACATTACATTATTAATTTTCATTCTGCATAGTAATGTTATTTATAATTCCATTTCACTATATATTAAAAAAAAGTTACTGTCACTGGCGTCAAATTTTTTTGACTGCGACAGCATCTTCTAGCGGAGGGCAGCGTCCTTCGCGTCATGAGAGGTATCAATGTGTTCCGAATACTCCAAGGTAGACATTTCAGCTGCTTAGAAATTTCTATCATTCTAATTAAAGAAGTTATTAATTAAAAACGACAAGTTTATGAAGGTACTCTATTTGCCATATTGAAAAAAGTGACCTTGTTCTTCTGTCATGAAGTCATTTTACAAGGGAAAATTAAAATATGATCCATGGTTGTATGTATGTAGGTAGGTAGGTTGGATTTAACGTCGCACCAGTACTGAGCTATATGGGTAATTGGCGACGGTCTTGGATGTACCCCTGGAGGTGTTCCGGAGACATGCAATCACAATTTTGATCCTTCACGCAGGGGATGCCCCCCGCTTTGGTGATCCCCAGAGTTATAGTGTGGATGAGAACATGGAGGACTTACGACAGATTTTACGTGCACCAGCCACCATTAGTGTACACGACGGTCTTTGACCAGCTCAAGTATCGAATCGGCAATCTTCCAATTACGCGCTTGGCGTTTTACCGACTAAGGTACCGCGGCTCGAAACCATGCACGTAAAAAAGAAAGAAAATAAATAACATTTTTTCTCTACTTTTAGCAAATTAATTTTCTTACACAGGAAAACTAAAATATGATCAATGGTTGTAGGTAGGTAGATAATTAGGTCGGTTGTGTTGATGTCGCACCATTACTGCGCTATGGATAATTGGCGACGGTTTGGGACGTACCCCTACGGATGTTACGGAGACATGCCGACACAGTTTTGGTCCTACACGAAGGGGATGGCTCCCCCGCTTCGGTGGCCCCCAGATGTATAATTTTGATGGGGACATGGAGGATATTGCGGCCACAACATATTTTACGTGCACCAGCTACCATTAGTGTACACGATGGTCTTTGGCCGGCTCGAGAACCAAACCCGCAATCTTCCAATTACGAGCTCGGCGCTCTACCAACTGGGGTACCGTGGTCCGGATCTAAAGTTGTAAAAAATAAATAAAAAGGCTCATATACTAAAGCTGTAATGCAAAATGGTCTAGATATTTCTTTCTATTAATATATATATATATGGCATTAAATATGAGGACTTCCATAATAATTTTCTGCTTTTGTCTTGTTATATGCACGATTAATATTCCTTTTCAGGGAAAGAAAGCAGCGAATAGGTGGGCAGAGTTCTGCATGTGTTAATAAGTAAAGTGTGTCTGGGGGAGGCGAAGCCTCCCTCGGGGGTTGGTGAGCGGAGCGAGCAGGGGGCACAGCCCCCTAGTGTATAAAATAAAACTTGTAAGCTCCTAAATTGTTTACTAAAATTCCGATTATACGTCGGCTCATCAAAATATTCTTTTATGGCAGTCCAATGGAAGAGGCATATCTTACATTAGTAAACAAATATTTCATGTTATTCTTATTTGTCTTAATCTTTAAATATTACCTTTTTATATGCATTTAAACATCTTTGGGCCGAGTTTTCATAGAATAAAAAGACACAAGCTCTTTTTTACCACATGCAAAAAACGCAAAGGTGTTTCCTATGTTATGTTCTGTGTAAAATGAAGATTCTTTTTAAAATACCGATCATGGACTTTAAAGCATCAGAAATATTTTTGCAAGTTCCTCTACACGCATTAGTTGCTATAATTATATCATTTTCAATACAGAATATCGATATGTCATAGAAAACTTGAATTAGGTATATCAGTTCCAAGTCCTTTAATAAGTTTTTCGGGTGACTTTTTTTTCAGACGTACGAAAATTTAGATACACGTTATAAATCACCATTGCACGAACTGTATAGATTGTGGTGACGATAGTACTTATAACTTCTTACTGGGACACAAAGGAAAATTCTTTATCGTTATGGCCTATAGGCTCAAATTATTTAAAGCACATAGCGTCTAAACGCCTTATTCAAATGAACTAAAAATTTATATACATATTATAAGTTACTGTCACACGAACTGTATTAATTATAGAGAATCTTGCACTGATAGTTCTTTTTACAAGGACATAACGATTTTTTTTTTTTAATCATTATGGATTATGACCTCAAACTCTAAAGTGTAATAGCATATAAATGTCTTATAAGATGGAGCTAAAAATTAAAAAAATAGTGGGGGTATTGCTTGACAACGTTTCTTGATAACACGTATTAAATTTCGAAAATAATAATAGCACCATTTTTTGCTACATCTTATAACGATTTTTTTATTCATCAGGGTGACCGAACTATTTTTCTGTGACTCTTTTTATAGTGAAAAATACTGTAAAAAACACCCTGTTATATTTTTCTCTTTTGTCTATTTAACGACTTCTCTTATTTTAGTTTACTTATACAACCGTTAACCGTCGGAAAGTCGTATGAAGTTACTCAAGATTTTACTATTTTTGCGATGATGTGTGTGTGTGATCACGATAGCGCCTAAACGCTTTGTTCGAATTTGTTCGCTGAAAGTTGGTACGAATGTAACATAGCATGAACCCTATTGATTTTGGTGAATCTAGAACTTATAGTTTTTTTTTACAAGTACACAAAGAAAAATTCTTTATCCTTTTGTCCTATGGCCTAAATGTTTTAAAGTGCGATAGCGTCTAAACGCCTTATTTAATTGAGCTGAAACTTTATACACATATTATAGATCAGGAGTGTTCAACCCACGGCCCGCCTGCAGCCGTGAAAATTAAAAAAAAATTTTAATTTTTCGATGAATTCTCTTCCGCTTTTTGAATTAAAATCTACATTAAAAGCCCCGTCAAGAAATAAACCAAATACATTAAACTCAAATTTATTTATTTATTTAACTGTAAGAACGTGTGAAAAGTAGTTTAAACCATAATTTTGAATCCGATTGTCTACAAAAGATTCAATTAATAAAAATGACGCGAAAGTAATATTGAATTATATTCATGATGCTGACGCATGTAAGAAAAATTGCTAAAAATAATTCGAACTCTCTCTCTCTCTCTAACTCTTGAACGGTTTGAACTTTTTCTCAGAAATCGGTGACTTTTGTTTAACTTAATCTTTTTACTAATTATTAATCCAACACATTAAAGTCGATTTTTAAATATGTCAAAGTTTTTACAATTACATACAATAATTATCTTCTCCCTCAATTTAAATAAAAGAAAATTGTTACAGGTTTATTTTTTACGACATATAAAGAAATATATATTTATTATTCGTATGCAAATAAATTTATTGTCATGGGATTATTTTGAGAACTAGCCTTTTTTTCCGCAAGCTTCGGAGAAAACCATAAAAAACCCCCAACGGCTAGATGGATGAAGGCGACTTGGGATTAAACCCGACATCTCCAGCCTACCAGCATCGAGAACAGAACCGCTCGACCACTGAAATAGGCTTTTTTATTGAAAATCCAAAAAATAGTATTAAGCACTCTCAAATAATTTGTTAAAAATTATATTGTTAATAAATAAGTTAATTTATTTTTTCTTTTCACTAAATATTTTAAACTAGTTTTTATATATAAAACCTTTTTACTTTCTCTTACCCATAGGGTCGAGAAAGTATTGTTTTAGGGTAAAATTTTCGAACGTGAGTTTTTGTTATGTTTACATGTTCTGAGGTCCCCTGAATACGAAAATCACGTTTTTAGCGAATGGTCTGTGTGTCTGTCTGTTATCAGCATATCTCAGTTGCATCAGTTGCAGAAATTCCAAACTCGGTATTCTAAATGTGTATCATATAGGGATGCTACCCTAAGCTTTTCGTTGAGATGAAGCAAATGGTTCGTGTACAGGGACACTCAAAAGTATTCAAATACATTACGTCTATGGGGGAAATTGAAGGTAAGTAGAGTTTAACATCTATAGACTGCACTAAACCAAATGAAACGAATATATATCTTGTGTAATAGAGATAGCGAACTGGTTAAAAAAAAAAATTGTGTATGTAGGAGCCTCATCTCCCCGTGGGGGGGGAAGTCCCACCTCGAGGGGAGTAAATTTTCATGATAGGTATACTTCAAAAGAGCTCGCCAATACCTTTAAAACGAATGGTTGAACCATCGATCTGCGATAATTTATAATAAAGTTATAATTTTTTTTTTCATTTTTAACAAAAAAAAAAAAAAAAAAAATTGTAATATTGAGAATAAATTTAAAATTTTTTGGGGGTATTTAGTGTTATATTACTTTTTTAATATGGAAACTGTGTGCATTATCATGGGAGATAATTTTTTTAAATAATAATTTTAATAAATTATTTTTACTGAGTGAATTTGTATAGAAAAATATAGAAGAAGTCGTGTGGTGGCCACAACACACTAGTTATTTGTTGATAGTGGATGTGCTTTACTAATAATATTTTACCACTTCCAGGAAAGCTGTTCGGGAATTGAAATAAATTCTATAGAGATATGGTAAATAATGTATGTTTTAAGCTAAATATACATCACTTGTTTTTTGTACATTAATGAAACGGGGGGTTGAGGGGGGCTGTAGCCCCCTCACACAGAACTAATTATCATATAAATTATCAAAATATTATTATATATAATATTAATATAATATTATTATATAATATTAATAAATACTAATTATCATATAAATTATCAAAATATCTTCCTAAGCCTAATTTGAAATGTTTAACATAGGTTATCATAACAGTACTCGTTACCTTACTTCTTAATCTCCAACCTGTATTTATAGTATTAAATTTCAGGGTAAGAGAAAGTAGTGTGAGTCTGTGAGTGACACACCAGATTATTTATACTAAATGTATTTTAAAACAGATTTTTTTAATAAAGACCCGAAACAATAGTACGAGTATTTAGTAATCTCAACTATTTTATTAGAAATACATATATATTTTATAAATCACATCAGTTTTCTATTTACTTATTTATTTTATTTGTAATCATTCATAGAATTTTTTTTTTTTTTTTTTTTTTTTTTAAATAAAAGTATTTAGTTTAAGTATTAAAAATTCTCACTTGTGATAAATAAAGTAGTTTTTAATTAGATTTATTTTTATTAAACTAGAGGGTTCTACCCCAAGCTCTCTCCGATCACCAGTCCTCGAGGGAGGTTTCGCTCCTCTCGCGGGGCTTTACCCACATAATTGCCGCTTGGCTTTTGATTGAATATGAATATTGATAACACATAACATAAGACAAAAGCAGAACAATATTATAGAAATCTCCATATTTGCCATCACGTTGAAATACATAATCTATATAAATAAAAAGAAGAATCTCTGTGTGTGTCTATGTCTGTTTGCGCTCGGGTGTTTACACTACTGATTGCAGAGCTACAAAACTTGGCAGATGGATACCTGAGCCCCTACAAGTATGCACCTCACCGAAAATCTTTCGAATTTGAATATTATTAATTTTTTTTTTCCTATTTTCATTTTAATCATCTGCATATCTTAGCAGCGAAATTATCATCATTATTATTATTATTTAAAATTTATAGTATTTATCAGGAAAAATAGTTATTTATAGTAGAAAGGATTAAAATAATTAAAATTGGTTTTTTTATTCATTTAATTATTTTTAAAAGAAAATCTACTTTTTATTTTATTTATTATGTTCGTCAGAATCATATGGTAATATTGTGTAAAGAGCAAGCAATAAAATGTATGCTTCCCAAACTAAAATATTTAATAGATGCTGAGATATAGTCATTTTTTAAATAATAGTTCTTAAATAATAGCAGATCCACCTGTCATCAATAAATACCCAAATTGAAGTGCTCAAGAAAGACCTTTCTGTAGGCAATAGGAACATGGACCCGATGCAGTGTGGGCGAAAAAAGAACTGCTGTAGGCAGTGGGTACCGTACCCGAACTTATGAAGTAAAGTAAAGTTAGCGCGATTTCAATGTAGGTATTTTTTTTTTCTCTTTTGTTGAAAATTCATTTAAATATAGTGACCAGTGAAGCGGGCGTAGCCTGCTATTCTATGGAAATAAAGAGAAGTGCCTGTGTATTTGTCTGTACTCTGGTGCTCACACTACTATTTGCAGAGCTATAAAACTTGACAGATGGGTAGCTGGAACTCTGCAGGTGTGCACCTGATAGAGAATTTTCCAAGTTTCAAATATGAATTTTTATAATAATAATAATAATAATTATTATTATTATTTTGTTTCAGTTTTAAACATTGCCTTCTCTATTTTTTAATTCTTTCATTTCAATCACGCTATTTATTTTTTATTTATTTAATTCATTCATTTAAAGACAAAATCTTTTTTTTTTTTTCCTTCTTTCTTTTATTTATTATATTTATTGCAAATCAAATGGTAATGCAGTAGAAAAATTAAGTATATTAACTTTTAAATTTAAAAACTTATTTATAACAGTTGTGTCTGTGTATAATTTTTATAGTATAACAAATTCTTATTTTTCCTTTATATATACTACATATATTAAGACAAAAGACAAAAAGAAAATAGAAAAAAGATTTATTATTTTACGATGTTCAAATTTTGTACTTCAACTTATTATGGTATAGGGATATTTAACTGATTGTAAAGGGATTTTTTGTATAACGACCATATAAATGCATATATACATATACACATACAATTCCTAAAACCAAATCGAATAAAATATTTGAGGGATTTGATAAATATTTTTACCTTTCTAATGCACTTTTATAGTTTCCTATAATGTCTGATATTCGTTTGTGTATGTATAAATAAGTTATATGTGTGTAAATATTTATTAATTGCAATAACATCAGTTTTCTTTTTTGTAATTCTTAGTTTTGGTTAACATTCTAATTGAAACTTACTCATTGCTTTGAAGGCTTGATTTTTAAATAAAGAAGAAATAGCACATTTTTTTTTTTTTTAATTTAGCAAAGAATTTAAATGTAAGATTATGCATTTGTGTTAGTCAACTGTCATGTAATTTAGTAAATGATATTCGACAATAGATATATTTTGCTAAATATGATGAATTATTATTATATAACAAAAGATTTATTTTTCCCAGATGAGTGTATAAGATGAATAAAATCTGAAATTTTGCACCACCTCCTTAAATAAGTAAACTTTTGTATTTAAAAAAAAAAAAAAAAAGTGAAACATATGCAAGATGAGTATATCTTGATTTTTAATACAAGCTTATTGCTATAGAAATTAGAAGCAAGCAATTTTCAATAAAATATAAAACACAAGGGTTTTTATTTCTTTTTCTGGACTCCCCCCCCCTCCCCCCAAGCAAATAACTATATTCAGGGGTAACTGTGAATACATAAAATCTGATATTTAAAATCAAATATCGGAAATAAGGTAAATTACTTGAATGCAATCACCTTTGTATATTTAAAAATAAATAAATAAATAAAATAAATTGTACAAGACCCTAAATAAATTTATTAGTAAAATAAATAAAAATTTAATGTTAATATAAAAAGGGAAGAGAAATATACAGGATGGATGACATCTACATTAATATATTTTCGACATTTGATGTACATCTTATGTGTAAGTGAAAAAATACATTCAAAAGATGCTTACTTACTCTCCTTGAAAATTCTTGATCAATGAACTAATCAGAAGCAGAAAATATAACCAACAAAGACACACCAACAGACAGAAAATATTTTATAAATTTCTGTCTGAAGACATGTTTAGCTAGCATTCATTCTTCTTAAATTTTCCCCAGGAACAGGCATCAAACTTCACATCATATTCAGGTTCAGATAGTAGACACGTAGACAGTTTATAATAGAGAAAAAATACTTACAATGATCTATAAATTTTATCAATTTCAAAATACTAGAACATTATATTAAAGTATAAATACTACTGGAATTTTTCTCGGATGAGAGTGGAAAATAAATAAAAGCTGAAAATTTGCACAACTCCCTAAATAAACTTATCAATAAATAAAAACTGAATTTTAAAATAAAAGGTAAGAGACACATATACACAATGCATGTACATCAAATATTGAAAATATATTATGTAGATCTCATGTATAAGGAAAAAAATACATTCAAAAGATGCTTACTTACTCTCCTTGAAAATTCTTAAGCATAGGAACCGGAAGCAGAAAATATAACCAGCAAAGACGCACCAACAGACAGAAAATATTTTATAAATTTTTGTCTGAAGATGTGTTTAGCTAGCATTTATTCTTAAATTTTCCAGGAACAGGCATCAATTTTCACATCATATTCAGCTTCAGATAGTAGATAATTTATAATACAGAAATAGTACTTACAATGATCTGATTAGATAGGTACTAACTCAAAAAGAAAATAAAAGGCAAAAAGTGGAAAAATTCATATTAGCTGCCAATGGTTAGCAATAACTATGTCATTATTTCATTAGTGGCTAACTTTGTTTTTAAAGGTAAAATTTCTAAATAAAGGTCGGTAATATTAAGAGAAAATAAAAACAAAGTAAAATTATTTAGTCAGTAATAAACAAATCAATTGTGTACAAAATATGGAATAACTGTCTTTTATAGTTAAATTAAGATTGTATACAGAGTAAAGGGGGGGGGGCTTTAAAATATATTTTATAACCCTCTTAAGTGGCCCTGTGGCTACTGAAAATTTCTGTTACTAAGTTAGGGCAGCAATTACACGAAAAGGAGGCAAAAGATTCACATCATTTAAAAAATTTTCTGTCAAGCATACAATTACAAGTTATCAATGGTGATTCTGATTAAATCAATTCAGTGAACTACATATACAATTTTCTGAAACACTTTCATACTTACATAAATCCTTATTTTTAATACACGCTTATAGATATTGATAAATCTATTTCATTAGAAATTAGAAGCAAGCTATTTTCATTAATATACATATATATATATTTATTTTTTCCCCCGATAAAAATCACCCCTGCAATTAACTTTAACATGCTCTTTTCAATGTGGAAAAAAAAAAAAAAAAAAAAAAAAAAAAAAAAAAAAATACATAACAATTACATGCTACAACCACAAATGAAAATTATAACTTAATTTAATTCAAAATATTTAAAGTTAATTCTATACAACAATCGCATATATGCCATTAATAAAAATAAAACCAAAGTAGTTTTACCACATGCTTCATTAATGTGAAATAAAATTTTTAATGATTAAGATTATTCTTATGCATAATTAAAGATAATATGCAACAAGTAACTGTATTCATAGTATTATTATAAAAAAGAATATGCAACGAGTAATTATGTTTCAGAGTAATTATAATAAAAGCAGGCTTCTTTAATGTTAAAATCATGTTTACTTTAGCAACACAACATACGAATAAAGTTTTACCTTTTTCTAAAGTAATTAAAACTAATTTCATGCATACATTTTCAAACATATAAATAACACGTGCAAACACATCACTACGTTATGTGTTATTTGCAAAATACTAAAAGTATTAAAAATACATTAAAAAACGGAATACAGTGAAACTACAGTAATATTGAATAATGTTAATAAAAATTCTTACCTGAAATAAATTATATTTTCAAGAGGAACTGTACAGTATAGCAAAAGCAAATGGAGGAGAGCGAAAAGCACACACCACATACCGACCGACGACCCAACAACAATGTAATGAATCTTGACCTTGAGATCTATCACGCCAAGCTGAGAGCTGACGCCGTCACAGAATAATTCGCCAAACGAGAGACGAACAGGAAATACGGATGACGTAGGAGTAAATCACTTCCGGTTAAAAATTCCTATATTCTGTAAAACTCGCTAGCGTCAGGATTTCCAAAGATCATAACTTTCATAGCATAGTTGTTAGCAAACAGGTTGTTTCAGATACTGAAACAGGAAGAGAGCACCGCAGGTGCTACCGAGCGGGAATTCACTACAGCTAAAATTTTCAATAAAGCTATTTGCACTATTAAAGTTTTCAGTAGTCAAAAAGCATAGAAGTTGGCAGATATATAAATTTTTAAAGGATTTTTGTTTAATTATATTAATAGAATGTAGTAACGACTATTACAATTTTACTATTTGAACAATTTGTCTGAAAGTGTAATGCAAATGTAATAATAATTTAAGTAAAATCTAAAAGCACACTGTGCATATTTCTTTCTACAGACTGAATTCATCTGATCTTTTTATAAAACAATTTTACACGTTTCAGCCTCATACTTATCTATGCAGTAAAATCATAAACCAGTTCTTAAAGGAAAAAAAAAAAAAAAAAAAAAAAAAATCTTCAAAATTAATGGAGGTTCAAAACAAAATCTTGCAAATATAGAAAAGTTAATATTTTGTGTACAATGACCTGTAAAAGAATTTAGGTACATTACAGGCGGTCATTGTAAATACTGGAAAATATACTCTCAATTGTGTTGTAAATTTTTATTTATTTACAACAGGTAAGCAAAATTGTAAAGTGACAAATATATATACCGTAAAATTCCGATTTTAACCCTTTGCGGCGCAAAACAATTTGAAACATTTAAATTATACTGCCACCGGAATTCATGAACTAAATTAAACTAAAAGAAATTTTAAATTTTAAGGTTTAAAAAACTGGCCTTTTCTGATATGTTATAAACGTGAATTTTTGCTAAAATATTTCCGGGAGGAATTTTTGCAGCTGGATCTTAAATTTTGCGTCCTCGTGGCGAGGACACGGCGCGTTAAGGGGTTAATCCCCTTTACTTTTAGAAACAAAAATTGTTAAAATTAGAAAGTATGATATTATTGCAAATTTTTTAAAAGCTGAATATTTAGGAAAAACTTCAGATTGTAACATCCAAGAGAACGGAAGGTTTTTGAAAAATGAAAACACCTGAAAATCACAGAGCAAGATATAGTTGGGTGGAGGGTTACTATTGGAATTTTACACTAATTAAAGCATGAAATAGTTGAAAATACACTGCTACGCAGTATTTCTTTACTGACTGTTGGTAGTGATGTGGGGTAGAAAATTCTGAAAACCAAACAAGTAATTTTTTTTATTTAACTTTTTGCAGGACATATTAAACTTTTCTTAGTCACAGTGTAGATAATAATTACATTAATGTCAGATATAGTATTAAAGAAAAAAAAAAAAAAAAAAAAAAAAAAAGTTTATTAAAAACATCTTTTAAAAAGATGGGAAACTTACAACTCTAACTGTTGGTTAAAAAAAAAAAGGTTAAACTAATTTTTATGCAGAATATACATATATATATATATATATATATTTTTTTTTTTTTTGGGGGGGGGGACAATGTTTATGTATATTATGCATGTCTACTGATCACCAATTAGGAAGTGTAAGCCACTGTTGGCAACTGTACTTGTTAAACCCTAATTTCAAAGAGTGATTTTAATACATTGAGAATGTGTTTAAAACAATTATAAAATTATTTTAAATATATGTACATAAGACTCCCTCTGATCTACAAAGCAAGTCATGAAATAATCAATTATTAATTAAAAAAAAAAAAAGAACTTTTAGAAGAAATTGAAATTAATATCTAATTAAGAATAACATCACATTTCATAAAAATAAAAGGAGGTTTTACAACTTTCATTATGTTAATGAATCATACTTCCACAGATTAAGAGAAACTCAGTATAAAATAATAAAGAAAAAACAAAAACAAAATGTGAATGTTACTACTTACATTATGTTAACTTGCTGTATCAGAAAGCTTTCGATATTGTATGAGCTATAAGTTAGGAAAATTTTCTTCATTTCAGATATTTTTATGCTTTTTTCATCCAATTCAGCTCTTCCAGAGATTGTATTAAGAAAACTTCTTCTTAGCATAGTTTGTTTTGAAATAAACTTATGCTGTAAAGAAATTCACTTAACATTTTTCTATACTTTCAACGCTTTATTAGACAACATATTTCACCAGTACTTTTTTTCTCCCTCCTTTTTCACACAAATTCCTAAACTCATTCTAAATATTATAAAGAAAAGTAACAAAATCATAAACATCTAATTTCCAAAGAATTAATGCACAAAAAGAAACAATATAATGTCATACTACAATATTACTTTTAATTTAATAATTACCTAATCAACAAAGCATCTGAAGAACTTACCAAAGCCTGCATTAACAGAAACTGCATCAGTCGGTAGATAATCTTCATTCTTATAAGTATCCAAGAAAGCAAAATCCTCTGTCATTAAATGTCTAAGAAAACTTCTTTATAGCACAATGTATTGTTACGAAATTGTAAATCATTGTGTTTATTTTTGTATAAATTCTTTCAAAGAGGCTTAGTAAGTTGATAAAATGCTAATTTTGTGCATTTCTAGTCGTTTTAGCATTGAAATAGCCTTATTTTCCCTTAAAAACGCATTAAAAAGCCCCAGTAATGCCGGTAATGAATTTGGCGCCAAATTTGGCGACTTTTTCCCACCTTGGCGATTTTTTTGGTGACCTTGGCGAGAAAATCCTTATATGGGATATACCAAATATGGAAGCTGTAAGTTGATTGGTTGACCACTTTCTAGAGTTTTCTCGAAAAATCTGGGTTCCATGGAACAATATATAAGGAAGCGCTCTCTCGCCAAGGCAGTCAGTTCAGTTCAGATCTCAGCCAGCTTCGCTAGTGCTTGCATTGCTCTTGAGCCTCTTTGAGAGAGACTTGCTTCAAGTGTTATTGGTATACAGTTTGTACTGTGGATTTGCTATTGACAGCTGTTGTTTAAGCTGTGTTTACTGTTTGAATTGAAGCTGATACTTGGTTTATAGACCTGCATTTTTCTGGAATTTTCTGTGAATAAATTACTGAATTTTTGTACGTTTGGCCTTTCATTCTCAGACAACTCACGAACCCCCAAGTACACAACATTTCTGGTGTCAGAAGCGGGGATTGTCTGTGAATGGTGATAACGAGAGCTATGGAACAAGATATGAAGAAATTTCTGGAAGGACTAACTGCTCAGATGAATGAGTTAAGATCTGGATTGATAGAGGAAATGAAAGCCGGACAGGAAAAGATGGAAACCGGATTGATAGAGAAAATGGAAACAGGACAGGAAAAGATGGAAGCATCGCAAAGAGAGATGAAAGATAGCCTGAGTCAAGAGATGAAAGAAATGAAGGTAGCACAAGAGAAAATGGAAACATCGCAAAGAGAGTTGAAAGACAGTTTGACCGAAGAAATTAAATCTAATCAAGACGAGGTGAAGAGAGAACTTTCGACAGTAAAGGAAGTGATTGAAGGTAAATTATCGGATATGGGAAGCAGAATAGATGGAATAGAAGAGAAAGTTTTGAAAATAGAAGAGAGTTTTGAAGAGAAAGCAATGAAGATCGAGGAAAATGTTATGAAAGTAGAAAAGAATTTTGAAGAGAGATTTATGAAGATAGAAGAGAATTTTGAGGAGAAATTTAAAGAAAACTTTGATCAAGAGCTGAAAGGAAAGGTTTCAGAGATAGAAAGAAAGTTTAAGAGAATGGAGGAAGATCTTGAGAGAAAAATGAGAGAAGAGTGGAGCGGAGAGGTAATAGGGAATGAACTGCAGAGCAAGATTCGGAATCTCGAAGAAAAGTTAGAATCCAAGCCCCAGGAAACTGAAAAGAAAGAGAGAAGAAGCCAGAATCACGAATTTATTAAGCTATCTACCTACGACGGCAGTTCCTCCTGGCATGTATATAAGACGCAGTTTTCCATCGTAGCTGAAGCTAACGGCTGGGACTCTGTTGCAAAGACGGCTCATCTGGTAGGGTCGTTGCGGGGCGACGCCGCAGATATTCTGGAGACCCTTTCGAAGGAACAGCGATATGACTTCGAAGCTGTAACCAGAGCACTAGAGCTACGTTTTGGAGCGAAATGGTCCAAAGAATATAGTCGACTCCAGCTAAGGTCCCGCAGTCAAAGACCAGGGGAAAGCTTACAGGAACTGGCATCAAACATCCAGCGGCTTTCACATTTGGCTTTCTCAGACTGTCATCCTGAAACACGCAATGATCTGGCTCTAGAATATTTCATTGATGCGGTCGGAGATCCAGATATTCAAAAAGCCCTCAGACTCTCCGACGTGAAGGATGTGGAGTCAGCCTTGGTGTATGCCCTAAAGCTCGAGACAGCCCAACAAGCCTCCTATAAACATCGCCAGAACAGCACAGCGGACAAAGTGAACGGCTCTCAAGATGATCTTAAAGATATTCAGGAAATGATTGCAGAAATCAATAGAAGACTACGCATTCTTGAGAGTAGGAAAGAAGGGAAGACTCCAACAACTAAATGCTGGGGCTGTGGAAAAGACGGGCATATCAAACGAAGCTGCCCAGTAAGAACACCTAGAGAAGCAACCAAGAATGTCTCTGAAGTATGCTACACAGAAGGAGCTCTTCGGGAAAATCCAGATGCCTTCTTTCGGAAGCCTCCATCTGAAGATCATAAATACAGCTCTAAAGCCAAAGATAGACCCCAAAGAATATAGCCAGTTGCTCGCCAAGTTACTGTCTCAACACCATCAGAACAAGATCCCGATCAATGGAGTGACGAAGAACTTAGACAAGCCCAGTTGGAAGATCCTGACATAAAGCCAATATTACAGCTGAAGGAGACGACCAGCAACAAACCTACCTGGCAAGACATTTCCGGATTTAGTCCCATTACGAAAAGTTATTGGGCACTTTGGGACTCTCTTCATTTCAGAAACGGCGTATTATACAGAAAGTGGGAATCTGATGATGGGAAAAGCTTCAGATGGCAGATTTTATTACCAAGATCAAAAATACCAGCTGTTTTAGAACAACTGCATAGTAGCTCTACCGGAGGCCATTTTGGGGTAATGAAGACTCTGCAGAAAGTTCGGGAACGCTTCTACTGGTGCAAGGCAAAGGAGGATGTGGAGAAATGGTGTAAATCCTGTGATGCTTGTGCGGCACGTAAAGGCCCGCAGAAACGAAGTCGAGGAAGACTGCAACGGTATAACGTGGGAGCACCATTTGAATGGATTGCAATCGACATCTTGGGTCCTTTGCCACGGACCTCCAGTGGAAATAAATACATTCTCGTCGTGATGGACTATTTCACCAAGTGGCCTGAGGCATATCCCATTCCCAATCATGAGGCATGCACAGTTGCAGAAGTCCTAGTGCAGCAATGGGTGTCAAGGTACGGCACGCTCCTACAACTTCATACCGACCAAGGCAGGAACTTTACCTCTGATGTTTTCAAAGGACTGTGTCAACTACTCGGCATAGACAAAACCCGGACAACACCTTTACATCCCCAGTCGGACGGCATGGTCGAGAGGTTCAATCGTACCATTCTGAATAACCTCTCTCTTCTAGTATCAAGGAACCAGCAAGATTGGGACTTGAAGTTGCAATTGTTCCTGCTGGCTTATCGAAGTGCTGTCCATGAAACCACCGGCTATACTCCAGCCCAGATGCTGTTTGGACGTGAACTTCGTCTCCCATGTGATCTCCTGTTTGGTTGTCCACCCGATGCGCCTTCATCGCCCGAGGAGTACATCCAAGATCTCCAGGCACGATTTGAGGACGTTCACAACTTTGCTCGGGAGCGAATTCACATTGCATCGGAGAAAATGAAGACAAGGTACGATCTAAAGGCTACGCAACATGAGTTTCAGGAAGGGGAGAAGGTCTGGTTGTGGAATCCTATTCGACGCAAAGGACTCTCTCCCAAGTTACAGTGCAACTGGGACGGACCATACACAGTCTTAAAAAGGCTGAATGATGTAGTGGTGCGGATCACTAAAACACCTTCATCAAAACCGAAGGTGGTGCACTATAATAGGCTAGCCAAGTACCACAAGTAACGGTAATATTAAAAATTAAAAATGTAAATACTGGTAAAATTTGCGCATGCGTAATGTAAATATCTGTATATAAATATTTGTACATATTTGTGAATTTTGTAAATATTTGTATATAAATATTTGAACATATTTGTGAATTTTGTAAATATTTCTCGCTTGATTTGTATTCCTATTTTATCGTTATATGCAACTTAGTTTTTGTGTTTTAGATTGTCTAAATTTGTTTAGTTTCGCCTCTTGACCAAGGGTTGCACTGCCCGGGACGTGCAGTCCTTGGGAGGGGGGCAGTGTTACGAAATTGTAAATCATTGTGTTTATTTTTGTATAAATTCTTTCAAAGAGGCTTAGTAAGTTGATAAAATGCTAATTTTGTGCATTTCTAGTCGTTTTAGCATTGAAATAGCCTTATTTTCCCTTAAAAACGCATTAAAAAGCCCCAGTAATGCCGGTAATGAATTTGGCGCCAAATTTGGCGACTTTTTCCCACCTTGGCGATTTTTTTGGTGACCTTGGCGAGAAAATCCTTATATGGGATATACCAAATATGGAAGCTGTAAGTTGATTGGTTGACCACTTTCTAGAGTTTTCTCGAAAAATCTGGGTTCCATGGAACAATATATAAGGAAGCGCTCTCTCGCCAAGGCAGTCAGTTCAGTTCAGATCTCAGCCAGCTTCGCTAGTGCTTGCATTGCTCTTGAGCCTCTTTGAGAGAGACTTGCTTCAAGTGTTATTGGTATACAGTTTGTACTGTGGATTTGCTATTGACAGCTGTTGTTTAAGCTGTGTTTACTGTTTGAATTGAAGCTGATACTTGGTTTATAGACCTGCATTTTTCTGGAATTTTCTCTGAATAAATTACTGAATTTTTGTACGTTTGGCCTTTCATTCTCAGACAACTCACGAACCCCCAAGTACGCAACAGTATTATAAAATGACAGTATGCTAAAAAAAGAAATTTTCTTGAAATATCTTCTTTTTCTCCATCTACTTTATAAATGGATAGAAATTTCCTTGGTAACCTGGAGATGCCTCTACGTCTACATCATCTAATGATACTTTTTATCTCTCATTTGAAAGCACCACGACACCATTACAACAATATACTTTGTATGTATTTTATGATTACTGTAATAAACACATGTATAACATAACAACTGAATGTGTGTATATATATATTAGAAATACTAGTAAGAGTTGTAGTTAGCACTTATGCCCTCACTTACATTGTTACTAAAGTCCTAAAATCAATTATACTACCTCATTTTCATATCTTCATAATATAAATAAAGAAAAGTACACAGAATAACTGATCAAAGATATCCTGGATGTGTACTGCTCTTAAACAAAAATAATATAGTTACACTAATGAGATTTGTTTACAGTCTTAGAGCAGAACTTTTTATTAAGAAAGTGCATAGTTTTATATTAAAAAAAATAAATAAAAATCAGGTACAATGAATCAGGCATTAGTGTCGGTGCTTATATTCTATATGTTAATTATAAAAGTAAAAAGTAGTTTGATGACATTGAAATAAAAAAAAACAATCTACAGAAAGCATTTATGTGTTATAACACACATCAATAATTACATGCTCAGAATTATTTCTCAAAAAATATTTAAAAATACTCACTTATTTCAAATTCTAATTGTGCATTCATTACGTGTGCAGCTTCTAACTCTGCTTGTGTAGCTTCTAATTTTTTTTCAGTGGCTTGTAATATCTCTTCTGTATCTTGTAATTTCTCCTCCATCTCTCTTAACTTATTTCCCAGATTTGTTTCCTCAGAAACACAAGATTCCATATCAATTTCATCTGCTGACACCTATACATTTAAAAAAAAAAAAAAAAACAATTGCATATTTACAAAATTATTACAAATGAAGATTTTGAAATCTAACGCTACATAGCACTTAATATTATGTCAAAATCGACTGTTCATATGCTCATTGATGTTTCCCCATAAGGTAGAAATTTTTTTGCTGAATTTAACATTAAGAACTGCGATAAAGGTAATATATATATATCAGGGTTGGCAAGTTTTTGACACGTGACAGTTCTTGACGAACCGTCATGTCAAAAACTGTCAAAAACCTATATTTATAATTTAATTGTCATATAAAAACTTAGCTTAATAAAATATAGTTTATAAAGATTTTTTGAAAAGTAAATAGACTGATGTTCTTTGAAAAACATATTGTTACAACATTTTGATTAATAGGGGTGGGAATCGATTAAGAGTTTTAACTGGGTTAATCGTAGTTCATTAATCGATTAATCGGTCGATTAATCGGATTTTTAATCCGTTTTGATTTTTTCTTCTATAATTTTATTTCAATGATGAATAAAACTCTCATATTGTGTGTATATCTCAATCCCTCTTTTTTTTTTTTTTTTTTTTTTTTAAATGTTTAGCATTTCTATTTTTTGAAAGCTTCTTGTTTCTTAGAATACTATTACCCTAGCCAACACTTTTTGTAGAAGGCTATAGACAGGTGGTGTTGCTCCAGCATGCACATGAAGCGGCATTTTGTTGAATAACTGCCCCCCCCCCTTTTCTCTATGAACAAAAGTGCAACAACTTCTTTTGAGAGGTTTTATTTTTATTTATTTTATTTTTTATTTTTTTGCTTTTTCATTATTTGATGGATGATTCTTAGAATGTTTGTTAGCAAAATATGTGAAAAAATATTTTGTAAGCAGAACAATATTTTTACTTTAATTCGTAGTTTGAAAATTTTAATCGGATTTTAAATTTTTTAATCGAATTAATCGATCCGATTAACCCGATTAAGAAAATTGATCGGAACTAAGCACTGATCGATTAACCGAACCGATTAATCGGCACAGCCCTATTGATTAATATAAAAAACAAAACTTTAGGCTTTAAAAATTTTATTATGAATTATTTCTATGTTCATTCAAAATATGCTGTGATACTTTTATATATTATTACGAAATTTATTTATAACTATGCTTAATATAGTACATGTTAAACTTAGTTATAAGATACTTTAAAAATATAGTTGTTTTCAATAAGATATTATTTATGTTTTAAAAGGTAAACATATTAATGTTTTTGGAGAAACATTATTAACATTTTGATTAATATAAAAACAAAACTTTTGACTTCTAAAAATTTATGATTTATAAATCATTGATAGATCATTTTAATTGACAAATCATTTTATTTGCAATACAACATTGTATATTTCAATTTTTTTAATATTGTGCTTTTAGTATTATGCATTTAACCAGTAAAATAAAAATGCATAGCCTAATATTTTGTATTTAAATATTTTATAGAAAAATATAACTTTTTTTTTAAACAACTGCTATTGCAAGTTTTTATAAGAAAAAGCAATAATTCTGAATGTTAAACAAGCTTGAATTGCATCTGAAATTCTTATAATTACCGTGACACAAGAGAAATATGAATGTTTTATGGGCATGTATAAATTGTAATAAATTTAATATTTACCCATACAGATTTTTAAAAAAATTATTAGTCTAAGCTGTAGGGCCCACCAGCGGCCAAGCGGTTCTACGCTCAAAGCTGGTAGACGTGAGGGGCCGGGTTTGATCCCAGAGCCCGCTCGTCAGCCTAGCTATTCAGTTTTTCGTGGTTTTCTCTGAAACTTAATAAATACGGACTAAGACCCCTTAGAAAGACCCATACACTGACGGCACTACTCCTTAGGCCTAAGACACTAGACTAGTCAATCAGCCTTACACCCAAAACGCCAATAGTCCAAGCTATAAACAGGTACACATATTTATACAATCAATAATAATAATAAACAGATAAAAATTTATTAATAAATGATAAGTGTAATAATTGTAGATTATAAATATATTTATTTTCAAATTCATATTAATTTACTGCCCACATACATTATGTTTTACTTAAAGGGGAAAAAAAAAATCCGGTATTTTTCTGTTTTCATGGCTTATGTGAAAATTCATAATTAACTTTGGAATTTTAGAAATTCATAAATATTAATATAAATAAACATACTAAATATATCTATGCATACTTTGTATATATTTCTTATGTTATAAATTTTTATAAATTATCTACAAATTGTTTTAAGATTTGTTAATTTATAAACAGCATTATTCACTTGTATATGACAAATATTACTAAATCCTATTTCTAACCAAATTCTAGCTCATTTATAGATGTTGAATTTTAACAAACAGGTTTATGACGGTAGAGGTTTATGACAGGTTTTTGACGGTTTAAACCTTTGTCATGTCAAAAACCACTTTTTGACGTCAAAAACCCAACCCTGATATATATATATATATAAAAGGGATATGTTATTTGATTAAACAACACTGTCTAATATGTGGAAATTAAATGCCTAATTATCGATTTAAGTAACTGTTCTCGCAGTTAAATAACTTTTACATAGTAACTTAAGTTAAATTGTGTAGTTTGCATGCTAAAGCGATAATTCCTGCTGTAAAATCAAACTGGTCTACTACTATTTATTTGACCCATATTTTTTAATTACATGTATATACTTATAAGAAAGACATATGTAAGTTAGTGTTAAATTCAGCTACATTAATCAAAACATTCTAGAATTAACTCAGATAAGCTAAAAGGAATAAACTTACGTTTGATGAGGAAGCAGCACTTGTAGTGTCAAATGCCTTTCTTATCAGGGAACGACGACGTTTCAACTTTCTAGGAGAAGTAAATGAAAAGACTGAAAGCACATCATCTTTCTGCATATTTCTTCGTTTTCCATTTTTTGAAGTTATAAAATCGGCATCCAAAAAATGTGTTGAGCATTCCCTTATAGTATCCGAAACTTCTACATTTTTTCGTTCATCACGTGGAATTTTTACAAGCCATTGTTTTCGCATATTTCTATCCCTTGGGAATGAAAAACACGAAATTCCCTTTAATGTAGCGTTGTTGCTGCATTGTGGAACAGCACAATGTTGCACCATCGTCTTTTTTTTTTTTAAATTTTTTTATAAAATCAAATGATCAATAACAAGCAGCATCAAGCTATCCAAAACCGAAACTTCCCGCGCTGCCCACCACGGAGTTGAATATTAATAGGAGTTGAAGGTCCAATGGGAGAAAGCTACGAAACTGTGATCTAAATTTTTGGTAAATATTGAGGGCGCCACTTGTCATTCCTCCCTACCTCGGAGCGGATATACTGTTGTTTTCAATAGAATTTTGCTGGAGTACATTTAAAATTTTTTATTTTAAGCAATTTAATTTCTTTGTAAGTTCTTAAAACTGCATAATTCAGATGTTTCAAATAAATGCTTCGTTCCTAGTTGTAAAACAGGCTATGATAGTGATAAGAAAAACAAAAAAAAAGCCCTAGGAGAAAAATAAAGTCCGAGTTCGTGTTTTCTGCACCTAAAGTAAGCTTATTTTTTTTCTTTACAAAATTTCATCCATTCTCCTTCCTCTCAATTGTCTGTTTTAGCTAGCTTCGGTTCATAAGAATCGTCATTTTTTAAAAGCTTTCTTTCAAAGTAAAATTAGTATAAAATGGCTCTTTAAAAAAACATGTTGGTTAGAATACTCTATTTAATGAAATTTGCTTTCAATCGAAATTTTTTCAGCTTGATATTATTTAAAAAAAAAATAATTAAAACGAGACATATCCCCATTGAATAACATTGCGAAAGCTGGAGAGAAGGAAGGATTGCACGCTGGCGCCATCTGTAAACATTAGAAAACAACATCACAAAATTTCAGCGTTACCTTCTTCTCCTGTCTTTTTACTCCGTGCTGCCCACAAACAAACGCCAGTGACGTCTTTGTGACGTAGGTGGGCGTGTCTCGTTCTAATCGTCAATTGACAAAACTAGGGCTCACTTAGGAGACTGACGTCACCAGAAATACATTATTGCAAACTGACAGAAAGCCACACACAGAGTCAGAAAGTAAAACTGAAAGTGTAAATAATTATGAAATAATATAGGTAAGTATTAAAAATGGCTGTGGCTATAGCTACAGCATTCGAAACAATATTATTGTTACGGCAGTCTGACTGCGCTTGCGCAGTGAGACTGCCGGAGAATTTTTAAGAATGATTCTTTATTTGAATGATTCTTGTATCCGGCAGTCTATTTGTTTACTTTTTTCAGCCATGTTTTTTCTTCGATAGCCCAGAAAAGGGTTGCCAGTTTGGCCTCCTTGGAGCCAAACTGGCTCCAAATCAAGGTGGTTGGTTCCGAAATTTTGTGTTTGGCCTCGGAAAGCATTTGGCTCCAAATCTGGCTCCATTTCTTGTAAGTGTTATTTTGTGAAAAAATATTATTTTTCTCTTGAGATTTACGAGTGTTGATACACTTCTCGAGTAAATTTAAAAAAATTATGATAAAAAATAAAAAGAAAAGAGAAACATTGGGATGGTCTTACCTTCAATGTTTTCCGTTTTATTTTTTACTGAATAAATAACTATATTTTTCTTCAAAATTTGTGTAAAAATCTTTCCAGAATGGTATTCTTCATTCTACGTATGTCTCTCATAATCCCATTGTATATATATTATATATTCAGTATTTAGTCAGTGGTTATGGGATTTTATATATATATATATATATATATATATATATATATCAGAACTCAGTAAGTAGATAGTATTTTTCATTAAAATAAGAAATATTTTGATTGTAAGTTTGCATGTGTATTTGCATATTTAGTTGAATGTCTTGGTATTTCGGACTTGGGAGTAAGGCCGATTGATTGCGCACTGGGGTCCTAGGTCTGAGGAGGAGGACTCTCCGTGGGACATATTTAGTTGAAAGACGACATTGTATGATTAATGAAACTATATTAAATAATATACATTATATTTTAAAACTTTATACATATATATATATATTTATATTTATTGGTTCACTGTATACACTTTACTTTGGACGTTTAAATTAAATTAATGCATGGAACGCTGCCTTTTTCCAGATTTGGTTTTCATTTTGAATTTTCAAATTTCAAGCTCAGCATAACAAGCCTCTTGAACTAAAAATAATTACAAGACTAAAAGAACTTTTTATATACAATGTTTTTTAAATTTTCTGTTGAATCATATAAACGCTATCGAAGGCAGCGGGAACAAGGAACAATTGGCTAAAAGTATTAAAAAAATTCATTGTTATCGTGTTTTGAGCTGTTATAAAAGTTTCAAATGGCCGGGAAGTTAGTTAAAAATCGATTGCAAGCATTGTACTGGTAATGCTGCTGAAGGCAGCAAGAACACAAAACAGTTGGTTAAAAGTATTAAAAAAATGTATTGTCACCGTGTACTGAGCTATCCGGAAAGTTTCTAATGTCTAGCTAGTCGGGAAGTTAGTTAAAAATCGATTGCAAGATTTGTACTGGACAAACAAGCAAACAAGAATCGAAGTCATTAAAAACATGGTAAAACAAAATGATTTCGAAGTCTTCAAAATATATAATGTTAAAGAAGCTTTATAAAAAATAGTAAATCTATTTTTTTTTTTTTTTTTTAATGGTGCATTACAAGAACAACTGAAGTTCATAATCCATAAACGCAATATCTTCCTACTGTACTTTGAGTCTTCAAGTCAAGTGTAAAAGTAAACCAATGTTGCCAACTTAAATTTTGCCATGTCCCCAAGGACAGCATAAAATGTCCCTAAATTTATGATAAAAGTCCCTACTTTAGTGCTCAGGATGTCTGTATGAAGAATTTGCATTCTCAGGATATCCTAAGGATGTCCTGAGGAAAATGGGTACCACCAAAAAATCCCTATTGCTTCCCTTCATGTTAAAGAAGTCTTCTTAAATTTCTTATGCGTATGGATAAATCCCTAGAGTTGGCAACATAGGTGTTGGCTCTTTTTTGGCTTTATTTTTGTAGCGTTTGGCTCCATTTGGCTCTATTTCAGAGGAAGTTTGGCCTCGTTTGAAAAATATGACCTGGCAACCCCAGAATAATGCTACCTGTGTTTGTCGCATTAATAATCTTGGACTATATTGATCCTTGTACAAATAAAAAAGCAATGAACGGTTATTGTTAATATTTAAATATTTATAAAATACATTTTTATGAAATTTATCGAGTGTCAGTTAAAGACGATGAAAAAAATTGCACTTAAGATTAACATTCCTTTTTTAATAAATTGTCTTTAGAAAGCTGTACATATTTTACTTATGTACCGATGTGTATTTTAAATTATCTTTTTTTATACATGTAATTAAAATTATAATTTGCTGTCAGTTTTTTTCTCTCAGGTACAATTTCCGTAATTACTTTCTGTTCAATTAAAATTAGTTTTAAGTTTATACTCACTTTGTCTTTCTGTCTCGTTACATAGTTTATCATGTCTTGTTTACTAGGTATTAAAACTTTATATTTTACCTTTATTGAAAACCAAAACTACCGTAATGGATCGTAAATCTTTATCAACATTAAATCTACAAAAATGTAATAAATTATTCTGCTGTCAAATGTGTACTTCATTAATAACTATAAATTAGTAAGCTTTTCACATTCTTTTCTTTTTCAAGTTTGCAAACACAATCATATATGCTTATGTGTGCAAGCATTATTATTGAAAAGTTTTAAATCATTACAAAATTGATATTTATTAATAATTTAGATGATTTTAATGTTATACACACTATTAAAAATATATTTTTAATGAGCTAATGTTTAGTCTTCAGTAGCATTAATAACTTAAATCTGTTATGTCATATTCCTAATAAAAGAAAAATAGTTTTTGTATTCTTCTCTTTTTCATCATCCCCATGGGATTACTAAAAATTTTCATAATAGCTTTATCATATTAGTACTAGTACCTTGATAGTACATTTTTTTATAACATCACTATAGTATCGTTATGAAAAAAGTACCCCCCCCCCCTTTTTTTTATTTAGTAAGCCAAAATTATACAATTTTTTTTACCACGTAAAATCATTTATTTCTGCCAAAATAATTATTATGTATATATATTTAAAATATTAAATATGTGAGGGAAAATATTCTTGGATAACAGGAATATCCTTATGAAACTAACATTTAGAAAATAAGTGAGAATATCCTTTTCTCTTTTAGATAAAATGAAAAACACGTTTAAACCTTGCATGTGAAATATAACTCATTCATTGTTCTCAAAAAGCGTATATTTAGCTTTATTCCCCATATTATTTTTTCTTTGTAGGAAGAGGGGATATTTTCAATGAAATACAGTTTTAAGATATTTTATTCAAACAAAAAAGTACTTAAGCTTTTTATTTGCTCAGTAACAAGAACATTTAAAACTCATAAACGGTTATTAAATGTTTTAGGAAAACCAGAATATAAAAGATTAAAGATATTAGGTTTAGAAAGCAAGCTTAAAAGCTGTCAAGCAAAAAACTTTGAATAAAACACTATAAATTGTTCATCATCGCCTTTTTTGCGGCACTCGTGCCAACTTAATTGTTTTGGGTTTTTTGCAGTTTATAGTGTTTATTCGGTTTTTCACTTATTACTTTTCAACAGTTCTCTGGTGTATTTTTTATTATTTTAAGATTAAAAGAAAAGCTAATGAAAAGTATTAAAAAAAAGAGAAAATTCAAATTTTATTAAGAATAAGCTGTTTATTAAAAGCTAGTTTATTTTTTTTAATATTGATTTTAGCGACAGATTTTGGCTTAGGCCCGTGCCTAGGGGTGCCTAAGTTTTAAAGATAATTAAAATTTGAACAGTAGTGGCAGTTAAATTTGAAGGACAACCAGTATTTGATAGGAATGAGAAACATTTTTAATTAATTGTTTTTATTTTTTGCCCATTATAAAACACTTTATCAATCCCTGTTTAACATGTTACAGGTTTTTAGATAGTGGTTTGAAATATACGAAGAGATGTTATTGAAAATTGATTTTTCCATCTGAGTAAAAATTATGCCCGGATCTTTGACTTACACGGTCTAAGATCTTTGACCATGTAAGTCAAAGATCTGGGGTTCGACTCCTGGTCCTGCCATTATTTTCACTGAGCTGGAAAAATGAATTTTCTCTATATATGATTTTCTTCCCAATCTGTTGATTGTGTGATATTAATAAAAAAAATCTGGTGTGAAACAACCACACGACTTCCATTACCCGCTATTACATGTATTATATGCATTTTTGAGAGATAATGTGATCAGAAAACATAAAAGTGACCTAAAGCGAAAATCGTTAGAGCCGTTTTTGAGATACCAACTTTTACAAAAAATCAATTATTGACCGGAAGAAAATAATTACATACAAAAGCATATTTAAAAGTGAGTTAAAATGGCGAGTTTGAAAAAAATCCGTACAACCGTTTTTAAAGGAACGCCTTTGCGAGGCCTGAACTTGAGCTATTTATACAGGACGCCTATCAATTTTCCTGAACTAACCAACTATATCATTCGAAAGGACATCTAATAGAGTGTTTATATAGCAAGTTTGAAGAAAATCGTTAGAGCCGTTTTTGAGATACGGACTTATGGTCCCACTTCCGGTTTCCGATGTCCCACTTCCGGTTAAACTCAATTATTTACAGGAAAACAATAATTACATACAAAAGCATATTTAAAAGTGAGTTAAAATGGCGAGTTTGAAAAAAATCCGTACAACCGTTTTTAAAGGAACGCCTTTGCGAGGCCTGAAATTGAGCTATTTATACAGGCCGCCTATCAATTTTCCTGAACTAACCAACTATATCATTCGAAAGGACATCTAATAGAGTGTTTATATAGCAAGTTTGAAGAAAATCGTTAGAGCCGTTTTTGAGATACGGACTTACGGTCCCACTTCCGGTTTTTCAATTTTCACCAAAATTTGGAAACTTCATCTGTACACCAGACATATTTCAATTCTAAAGTTTCGTAGATCTATCTTTATTAATTTCTGAGCTATAATAGCCAGAATATTCTCCACATACATACATACACACATACATACATACACACTGACCAATTGCCAAAAACCACTTTTTTGGACTCAGGGGACCTTAAAACGTATAAATCAGGTGAAAACCCGATATCGAATTTTCAGACCGAATACAATACTTCCATTACCTACGGTAGTAGGGTAATGGAAGTAAAAAGATAGTGTTATATTTGAACGGTTGAGCCTCTGGACTAAGCAGCGTCAATATGTAGCTAGGGATGCTGCTGTTTTCTTATGGCGATTAAACGTCCAGCAATGGATTATGCTTAGATCCAGGTAGAGTGTGGCAATTTTTTTTAAGCTTATTAAATTCTTAAAAATGATTTAATTTTGAACACAAATCCAAACATTAAGAGCAATCGAATAGATTTTCAGTCGATAATACAAATTTCAAAGCATGATCTGCTCTCTCTGTCATGAGTCAAGCATGTTATGATTTCATGAGAGAAATTATTTTCTGAAAATAATTAAGTATGCAATGATTTAAATATAAAATATCGAACAAGAAGCTGTAAAGAAACTATTTTTAAACAAATTAATCTACACTGTAAAAAAATAACTATTACCAGCTGCAAGAAACTCTCTGTGATTGGAGAAAATAATTATTTTCTCCAATCAGAGAGAGTTTCTTGCAGCTGGTAATAGTTATTTTTTTACAGTGTATCTACTTATGAATCAAAATAATTTCTATTTTGATTAATAAAAATATAAAAAGAAAGTTAGTCAGTTCTTAAGTGATTAAATAAAAAATTAAATTCTGCTTATTAACATGTTTTGTAGGAGAAACCAAATAAAGTAATTGATTTTTTTCATGATCAGATATGATTATTTATTTTTTACTTATGTAATGATTATTATATAAAGATTGCTTAGAGATTGATATATCTAAGAAAAATATTTCTCCTTTAGCTGTATCATATTTATTGCTACTATTACTATTACAAATGCATAATATACTTCAAAACATGGGAGGGGGAGGGTGCCATATCGAAATGGGTGTAGGGTACAATCTAACTCAAATCTGCCGCCTCTCATTGTATTGTTATTTATTGCTGCAATCATATTGTAAATAAGCTGCTATTGTTAGTATAAATATCAACAAATGCAGGGGTGAAACTTTCCAGGGACTGTCCCTGAATTCAGGGTTTTTAAAATTTTTGCTGCTTCTGAATTTTATGTTAAATTATTTTGTTTTTATAAAAATTTGTCATTTTGATTGTTTGCCTTAAAATGCATTAAGAACCCTTTAAATATTATTTATTAAAGGTAGATATATAATATACCATTATTAAATCCCCCCCCCCCCCCATCTGCATGCAAATAGCAGATTTCAGGGTTTTTGCATATTAGGTAGTTTTACCCCTACAAATGTCCATTTTGACGCCCCCCCCCCCTTCAACCTTTCAGCAGAAAGTTTTGAAAAAATATAAACTGATATATAAATTGATCTCAAACATCTAAAATATTTTTTTTTTTTTTAACAAAAGCAAATGATGGCATGTTAATAATCAATCATTCAAAAAATAAATATATTTAAAAAGGTGTAACTTATTTTTTTTTTTTTTTTTTTAAATCTTAAGACTCTAAAAAAAAATGTGAAAATGATAATATGTAAACATAGTTTATAATTCGGACGTCAAAATGTACATTTATGTGTATCAAACATTGCGTACATTAAAATATACAGGTACAATGTACATTAAAACTAATCACGGATGCATAAAGAATTCAAATTGTATAAGAAAAAACTAATTTTCTGATGTTCATACTAGTAATTGATATTTATTTATACTAACAAAGAAAATTTATTTATTAATTTAAACATCAATAAGTTAAGTAACTAATATTTAATGAAAAATAAAAAATGATTTATAAAGCATGGGAAAATTTGTTTCCATAATTATGCATTACTTAATGTATTTTTTTAAATTCCGTTTTCACATTCAGAAAAAATCACAAACAATAAATTAGTACTTGTTTTGCAAAAATTTATTTTTTAAACTTTTAACATTTTATTTTGCAGTTAAAAAATGCAAATGATATACTTGGTTACTTTTTTATATTTAAACTCAAAATATTAAATGAACCAATTTAACAGTTGAAAAATTTCTAAATGTCAAAACAAAATTATAATAAATTGTATAATCAATAATTCTGGAAACAAATTTCAAAGGTTAGGTAGTACTCTTAAGTATTAACCACTTCGCAGGCTGCAGTAATGTGTAAACGACAGCTATAGTGTGCCTCTGACTAGTTGGTCAAGTGGTTAAATGAAGCTTATTTTATTTTAACATGCAAACTTTAATATTGTGTTTCTACTAATTTATATTAATAAAATCAGACTTTTGTTTGTAAATTTCAGAATAAAAAAATTTGCAATATGATTTGCAATTGTTGTGTCCATAAATTTATTTTTGTCCAAGTATCACGCGAGAACGGCTAAACTGAATTGTAGGAGACTTTGCAGGAATTTAGGTCTTAAAGCAACTTAAAATTATATATATCAACATTTACAACATTTTCTCCCCTTCCAAGGGGGCAGGAGGCAAAAACATGTTTGTAAGTATAACTCAGCTCCAAATTACTTCACGATGAGGAGATTGCACATGGAGAGACTAGATTTGAGGACAAAAAGGAAAAAAACTTTCTATGATTTTGAAATTTTTGATTTTAAGGGGGGGGGGGGAGAAAATAAATTTTTGGTGGAAAATTTCACAAATTCCCGATTTTTGAGTAGAACTCTTCCAAAAATGGTTAACAAAGATGTTGAAAAGAGCCATGTAATTTCCAAATACCCATTTTTGTTTTTTGTAATTTTTTAGGGATTTGATTTGTACACAATGCTAGTGCTTTAGTGCTGAATTTGTCTTGGAAAAACTGTAGGAGCTGAAGTCAAGAATTTCAGTGGGTGGATTATTTATATGTATCTGACATCTATAGTAATGGAATTTTATGACCCGCCCTCCCTTTCTCCCTGGAGAGCAGGGGCTCTATTCTTGTCTAGTCATTACGCAGAAACCTGTTGATGTGAAGTGAGACAACGACGATTTGCTATTCTCATTCGAGCTTGTTTACAGTCGTTAAGTTACCGGCAGCTAGGAGGCAGTTGTTCAGCTTAAAAATCGTCGTTTATCACAATAGAAATGGGCGCGTCTGCATAATGTTTTAGTTTGCTCAGTTAAAGGGACATTTCACATTTTCCACCATTGAAAACAGGTTGTCATCATCGCTATTCACAAAATTCCCCTCCCAAAACGGATTACGAATGACCCCTTGCAACTGATTGGTTTAAAATGTCACCCTCAAACGCGAGCGTTTATTCTCCCACTCAAGATAACAACGACAGACCAGAATAGCACTTAACCAGAAGATGGTTATTACGGTGGGTAGAACAGTAGTTAAAAACTGTCGTTAACGGTTACAAGTGGTGGTTAATAAGCAACTAGACGAGAATAGAGCCCCTGGAGGCAAAAATACGTCTGTAATTGTAAGCATAAGTCAATTTCACATTACTTTACGGTGAAGTAATTGCACATGCGGAGAGTATTGAGTATAGAGTCCTGCATCGGGTTGGGTAACCCAATTTTACCTGAACTTGACCCGACCCATGGGTCGGGTTGACAAATTTTTTTCTCTTGCGGGTTAGGTTTAGCTTTCTATGAGTCAGGTCGACTTGAGAACACCTTTCAAAAAAAATTTTACAGTTGAAAGCATAAATTTGTAGACATAATTATAGTTTCTTTAACTGATTTTAGACATGTGTTGGAGCTCCATATTCCTATACACGAATATCCACCCGAAAAAAAAAAAATCCGTATAAGCATGAGAAAAAAATATTCGTATATGTTTTCTTTTCTTAAACAAATCTAAAACTGATCATATGTAGAAATTGAATGAAAATTTTAAAGTACTGTATAAATTTTTATTGACTATTGTTAATCTTATACTATTAAGTGAGCAATATTTGTATGTATATTTCACTGTTCTCGAAAACGGTAGCTCGGAAAGTCACGAGATTTAACACAAAGGTGCCCCCCGAAGGATCATTGTGCACCTCGAAGTCAGAATTTCGAATTTCTGTTTAGTTTTCTTATAATTAATAAAAATATGAAAATAATAAGCTAATAATAGCAAAAAATTAGCCATTTAAATTGAATCCATAATTTAATTGTTGCCAATAAAATAAAAAATAAATAAAAAAATAAAAAAAAACGAGTTTATTTTTTTTTCCAACAGGAAAATAAATACATTTATCTAAACATGAACAATACTAACACACTACTGATCGCAGATCTTCCAAATTTGGCATATAGGTACCTGGGACCCTACAGGTGTGCACATCATCGAGATTTTTTTCGAATTTGAATTTTTTAAATTAATGTTTTTTCGATTTTAAACATTGGCTTTTATGTTTCATTTTTCATTAATTTATTCTTCGATTGTAATCGTCTGCGTATCTTAGCAACGGCTATATTATGCAATTTATTTTTTATTTAATACATTTATTTGAGGGCTAATCTTTTTTCTCTTTTTAATTTATTATATTTATTGAAAATAAAATGGTAATGCAGTAGAAAAAATTAAATATATTAAATTTAAAATTTAAAAACGTATTTATAACAGTTATGTTTATGTATAATTTTTGTAGTATAACAACAATTATTTTTCATTTGTTAATTTAATTTCTTTAAAAGTTTTTTTATTTTATTTTTCTAATTTATAGTATTTGTCAGGAAATAATGGTAGTATATAGTAGAAAGGATTAAATTGATTGGAATTTATTTGTTTTTTATGTATTTAATTCCTTCTAAAAGAAAATCTACTTTTATTTTATTTCATTACATTGGTCGGAATCAAATTGTAATACAGTGTAAATAGCATGAGCAATAAAATATTTGGTTCAAAAACTAAAATATTTAATAGACGCTGAGATACAGTTATCTTTAAAATCGTAGTTCTTAAATAATGGCAGACCCACCTATCGTCAATAAATACCCATATTGAAATACATAGGAAAGAGATTTTTGCAGGCAGTGGGAACCTGCTCCCGATACAGTGCGGTCAGAGAAAGAGCTGCCGTAGTCAGCGAGTACCCGATGCGAGGTCTAGAGCGATTCCAATGTAATTATTTTAGTTTTTATTTATAATGTGATGTGAAAAATAAATAATGATCCAATTCTTTTGGAGATTCATTTAAACATAGTGGCCAGCGAAGCGGGCGTAGCCTGCTAGTATATATATATAAGAAATACAACATAACCTCACTTTTACGTTTTGGAAATTTAAGTTATTTCTCAATTTACATTTTTTTTTTAAAGATATCTTTATTTTCAATGAATTTTAATAATCGCTTGTATGTTAACGAAATTTTGAATTTTCTTCCATTTACATCATGAAAAACGGCAGTTTTTCGAGTGACGCAAGCGGAAGGACAAACGGACGGAAAGCTGCGAACTCATATATACGCCTAGTCTGACATCAAATAGATTTGTAAAAGCCGACACTTAATATCTCAGCAAATAAGCCATATTTTGTTCTGATTTTTTCAAAATAGTCTTATCTTCGGTCTTAATCTATCCTGAAAATTTTACATTTCTACATGCAGTATGTTTTGAGATCTGAATCTCAATTTAAAGCGAAAAAGGGAAAATGTGTGGTGTAACGATGTAAGGATGTAATAAAAATATCTCTAAAACCGCACGAACGATTTTAATTTAATTAATATATGTTGTTAATGGGATCTTTCTGAATCTAGTAACGTTTTTGTTTTTTTTCAGGAAAACTCTTGTTTTTTATATAAATCGCTTTAAATATGGAACTATATTACTCCGCCAATTACATATGTTTCTTCGGGTGAAAACGCTGTTATTTGGTTCTTACTTGTAAGGTATGTGGGTTAGTTTGTTGACCGACTTGAATGCAGCCAATGAATTATTTAGAATTTTTTTTAACGCAAAAGTACTTTATTACATGTTTAAAATATTTATTGTATATATACTAAGTCAAATTCACTTAAATATATTTTCTCTTCTGTTATGAAAAAAATAGTTTTGATTTCAAAATTTCATATTTAGTCAAAGAAACATTTAGATAATATTTTAAATAAGGAAGTATTTTGTAATTTTAGATATTCCATTTTATCATAATAATGATAAATTTACAATTTTTTAAAGCAAAATTTTTTTTAATCATTCATGAAAATCGATTTTATAATAACTCAATGATTTGCGATTCCTATTCATGTATCCTTACGCTCCGGGAATGGAAAAAAACAGCAAATACAGTTTTGGCGCCATCTATCGTTTTTATTTAAAACATACTCTTTCGTAAATACATATATATATATATTTCTTTTTAAAAAATAAAAATCTCTTTTGAAAATACAGTTAGTGTTTATTCATTTATTTATTTTTCAGACTTTAAAATGATACATATTTTAAATATTAACATAATCAATTTTTATTATTATTATTATTCAAAGCAATGACTAGAGGATGAAACAGTGTTTGCACTGTTTATTAGAAAAAACAGTGTTTTAATAAACAGTGTTTAAACAGTGTTTTAATAAAATTCATTTTTCATGAATTTCAGTAAAATTCATGAAAAATGTGTCAAATAGCAATTATTAAAAAACACGTCAAAATAAATAAATAACATCTTTACTTTGAAACCCATAATAATTTATTCTAAAAAAATTATTCTTTCTTTTCTTTTTTTAATTAATTAACTTGTGCATGAAAAATTCTATTTCATAATTTACAATTACAGTAAACAAAAAATCCTCCTTTAATTTTAAATAACTATTTCTACCTGTTTCTAAACAAGTTTTTTTTTTTTCTTTAATGAAAAAAAAAAAGTTAAATCTGTATGTATATGATTTTAAAAAAAAAACTACTAGATGGCGCCACTACATTTAATTTATTTTTCTTAAAAAAAAAAAAAAAGAAAGAAAGAAAAAAAACTTTTAATAGCTTCGAAACATGTAGAAATAATTATTTAAAATTAAAGGAGCGTTTTTTGTTTATTGTAGTTGTAAATATATTTATGAAATAGTACTTTTACGCAGAAATTTCATTTTTTTTTAAACTTAACTTATATTTTCCATAAAAATTTTCTCCAGGTGATTTTATCTTATTTTTAAAATTATAGAAATGTAAAGCTTAATTTATATTTTGTCTATTTTTCCCCCCAAACGTTTTATATGAAAATATATAGGAAGTAATTTTTACCTGCACTTTTGATGAAAATTTAAATTGTGAATATTGGAGCAGTATACTTAGCCTCAAAAAGGGAAAGAAAATATATAAAATTCCATTTTTAATATTTACTTGATATTTTTTTAATTGTTTAATTTGTAATTCTCTAAAAAGAAACTTGCAAAATGTAAATTACGTAATTCTAACTTAAATTTGAAAATTTTCACTTACTTTTTTTTTTTTTTTTTTTTTTTTTAAGAGTTTGAGAATCCCAGTCAATAAATTTTTCTAGTGCGAAGCTTCTCCATTTTGTTTCCAAGTGGCAGGCTACTTGAAAATTTGTGAGTTTGATAACGTTTGAAATACTGAATTAATTCACACTAAATTTGTAGTGTGGATTTATCTCAGAAATGTATTTGATATGTTCATTTGCCAACTTAATCCACCCTCTTGTTTCCCCGTGCCAACACACTGAAAATTTCAAATTTACATTAGAAAGGTTTTATGAACCGATTTGCTTAAAACTCCATATATAAATAGCCTTCATTTATAAATCCACTAAGTCCATTAATAAATTGTAGCTGCCATTTTGAAAAAAAATGGTGACAACTTCATACGAAAAGATAAATTAGTTTACCCTTCCTAGGAGCCAGAAGGACTTGTTTTAATTTTTTGATCAATAACCACTAAAAAGTAATGATATCAGTACAAAAAACCCTTAACGGCTTAAAAGTTTGTGACGCTACTTTGTGGCTATAAGAATTTGAAATATGAGTCTTAAAAGTAATGATATTAAATTTTAAGTGACGCTTTGCAATTAGTTAAAATATACATAGATTTTCTTATTTGATCATTCACTTTTATCTTTTATTTATATTTATAATGCAAACGTAATATTTTTAACTTCAAGATCAGACAGATATTTAAAATACACTCACTGATGCTTTTTCATTCGCATTTCAAATTCAAAATAACAGTTTCAAAAGGAATGATATAAAAATTCCAGTGGCGCCTCGGTGTTATTTTAAAAGATTTGTTTTTAGATTCCATTAAAATTACTTTTGTTTTGCTAATAAAATATATTTACACATTTAAACAGTGCTTTTAATTTTCAAATATACTGTCAAATAATTATACTTTCACTGAGTTAGCATTATAAAGTAAAATTATTTATTTCAATAAATTGATTTATCCTTTGCGTCACGCTATCCAAAACTGCAAGTAAAATTTGTGTAAATGTTTTCTTTACGTCACACTACCTCTTTGAGCAAATTTTCACTTAGTTGGACACTATGATACTATGTTTTGGATAGCGTGATGCAAAAGATAAATCAATTTATTGAAATAAATAATTTTACTTTATAATGCTAACTCAGTGAAAGTATAATTATTTGACAGTATATTTGAAAATTAAAAGCACTGTTTAAATGTGTAAATATATTTTTTTAGCAAAACAAAAGTAATTTTAATGGAATATAAAAACAAATCTTTTAAAATAACACAGAGGCGCCACTGGAATTTTTATATCATTCCTTTTAAAACTGTTATTTTGAATTTGAAATGCGAATGAAAAAGCATCAGTGAGTGTATTTTAAATATCTGTCTGATCTTGAAGTTAAAAATATTACGTTTGCATTATAAATATAAATAAAAGATAAAAGTGAATGATCAAATAAGAAAATCTATGTATATTTTAACTAATTGCAAAGCGTCACTTAAAATTTAATATCATTATTTTTAAGACTCATATTTCAAATTCTTATAGCCACAAAGTAGCGGCGTCACAAACTTTTAAGCCGTTAAGGGTTTTTTGTACTGATTTGTATATACAGCAAATATAAAAGGAATACTTGTCGTGATTTAATTAAAAAAAGTAATGTAAAATAAACACATAAAGGAAACGAATACCATCAAGGCAGATTATATTCTTTATTGTCTTCTCTAGAATGAATAAATAATGCACCAGAAAACTGAAACGAGAAGCTAAGTTGCTGATTATACGAATTTAAAATGATCAGTGATCCTTAAAAAGCAGATGTTTAACTGCGAATCACATACATGCTACACAAATTATTATAATAAGGTAAACATCTACATCGGACAAAAGCAATAAAGAATAATACATCTTTATTTTTTTCCAGACTATAAGTAATAAATAATAAATTATGAACATTTAAATTGAAGTGCATTTTTTATTTTCTTCTATATTCAATAGAAGAAAGTGTTGGATTCATAAAAATTTTCGACGAATTTACATGTTTTGAGAGGTCTAGAACACGATTTTACCATTTATAGAAAATATCTCTCTGTGTGTGTGTGTGACAAAAAGTTTGTGATGACTGTATCTCCGGAAGTACTGTTCAGAATTATATATGTAGAGGTACCTTGACCTAAATTAGTGCCTGTCAATTTTTGTCAACTGATCAACAGGTGGCGCTGCTATACAGCAATTTCTGAGATTTAAGAGAAGGCTATATCTAATTTTCTATTGAGTATAATCAAACAAAGCTTGATATGTAAAAAGGCTATTATGAGACATTGGGCGTGTTCAGTAGAGCGCCCGATCCACGACCGGTCGATTGATTCCGAGCCAAAGCGTTCAGTGGTGTCGACCGATCCAGAGTCACACCGTTCAGTGGAATGGACCGATCTCGACCGGTCGTGGATCAGAAAGCCCAGAAAAATTTCTTGATCCATTGGGTCACGTGATGGATCAAATGCGCAATAGGATGAAAATCAGGCTCTGACTGACAGTACGCAGTAATAACCTGAACACTGAACATCTGTTTTGACAATGATTGTTTATTTGTTTAATTAGCTGAGGATTAATACAGATGTACCTATTTATATGCATTGTTTGTGCTGTAGAAAATAAGGTAAGTAATTCCATAAAATGCTAAACTATATTATATTTATTTATTTTGTAAAAAATATTTTTTACGTAATAACGATTTTCGATACGTAATTTCTTTTATTGATGAACGTAACATTTAAACAAAAATTTACACAATTTTAATTGAAACAAAAATACTTTTTTTTTTTTTTTTTTTTTTAATTCGAACGCTATCATATTTTGTTAATTAATAAATAAAAATAAGCTAGGAAAAATCAATTATTTTATTTTTGTTTTTTTCAGACAAAGCTTTTCATTCATGCGATTGTTTTTTTGTTTACAAATAGAAAAGTTTGTAAACGATTGTATTTTTTACCTTTAAAACAATAAGTTAACTATAAGTAAATAAATTAAAATCCTTCCACGTATTTTTAATTTTGGTAAAAATAAGTTTGAGATGTCAATTATTAAATTTAATAAACAAAACAGACTGTAAAATAAGTAGCTATAAAACTAAGCAGTGTTTACATTACTAGTTTATTTTAATATTCAGTCGGTAGTAAGAGAATGAGCTCTTTATATTGATTCATAGAAATCGAAGAAGAAAGTAAGATTATTTTTTATATAAATCCAGTGTATTAACTAAACAGCATATTTCATATTTTATAATTTAATTTTTTTTTTTTTTTCAAAAACGTTTTTTTTTTTTTGTACATTTCTGTTCATAATAAAAATCGAAGAGAAATAAAAGTGTTTTCTTATATCAAGAAGTGCTCATTTAAGATAAATCCACTGTGCTCCTTTAAAAATAAATGTAACGTAACATTCTTAACATTTTCATGATTAAAATTTATACGTGAATTTAGAAAAATCATAACAAAAGTAATGTATATCAGTAATTTATCAGTACAATCAATTAATAGCTTCTTATTTTTTGTTAGCAGAATACAAATGTCTACATTAATAAGAAAGAAGGAAAATTGTTATTACATAAAATATCTTTCTTTTTTTTTTAAGAAAAAACGTAATATGTAGTTTAGCATTTTATGGAATTACGTATTAAAAGTCCAGACAAAATAAACAACAGAAATACAATAAATAACCTGCTAATACAGGTCAAATTAGATAGATGGTGCTGCTCCTATCACGTCAAAATTGTTCCAAAGAGTTCAGTAGATTCATGGCCCGATCCAAGACCGGTCCAGGATCAGTGACGTCATCGCCCGGTCGCATTGATCCATCTCGGGCGCTCTACTGAACACGCTCATTATGATGATTCAATTTGAATTCTTATTGGCCAACAGGTGGCGCTGCTGCACAGCGATTTCAGCAGTTTAGGCGAAGGCTATATCTCAGGAACTACTGCATAAAATTGCATATAAATTTATATGTAGATGCACCTTGACCTAAATTAATATCTCAACTGTTGGTGTCAACCGCTCAACAGGTGGTGCTGCTATACAGCAATATTTGCAATTTAATGGGAGGCTATATCTCAGGTTCTATTGTGTATAATCAAACAAAACTTGTTATGTGAGAAAGCCATAAGGAGACATTATGTTGAATCAATCTGTATGCTAATCGGCCAATAGGTGGAGCTGCTATGCTGCAATATCCCTCGATAATGGGAAGGCTATATCTCAACTTCTATGGCATATAACTCTACGAAACCTGATATGTGAGATAACCATTATAAAAACGTACTTTTTAAGATGCTATTTATAGGCAATAAAACTGTCACTTTGGATATTTAGTGTTAGTTGTCTCTAAGATGAAAATCATTTGCATTCATCCTGTTAGATAATCTTAAAAAATAATATTTTTAATAAATTATTTGCACTTAGTAAAACATAGGAAAGTATAGAAGAAAGTCTTGTGGTGGCCAAAACATACTAGTTTACTCTTGAATTTCACAACTCACATAAATGGTTAAAAATTATTATTGATCCTTTTTTCAGTTTTAAATTAAACAATTAGTAATTACATTTCAAATTCTTTTTAAAATAATTTACCAACTGTATGACAAGGAAAACTTACCTTATTTTATAATTTAAAAAAGTTTTGCATGATTTTTAGATGAAAAAGTAATTTTCATTTAGTTCTCGGGTTTCGGGTCAGGTGCGGGTTGATGAAAAATTTTTAGTCGGGTTCAGGTCGGTTTTCGGGTTGATGAAATTTTTTTGTTGGGTTCGGGTTGATATAAAATTCATCTGTCGGGTTCGGGTCGGGTGTGCAGGACTCTAATTGAGTACAAGAAAGCATTTTCATTTTCTGTGATTTTGAAATTTTCAATTTTTAAGAGAGGCAGGGGGGAATTTTTGAGTAGAGTTTTACAAAAAAGTGGTACATATTCTAAAGAAAACGCTTATCTGTTTTCAGTATATATCTCCAAAAACCCATTCATATTTTTGTGACTTTTGATTTTGAGAGTTGTGTTGCAAGGGGGCAAATTCGTGACCCCCCTCCCCTTTCAGCACTACATTTGTCTTGGGAAATCTAGGTAAGTTGCAGTCATGTATTTTAATGCATAAATAGTTTATATGTATCCAATACCTATTGTAATGAGATTTCCCTCCTTGGGTTCAAGGGGGTAGCAAGGGAGGGGCTAATGAACTTGTTTCCAAGTGTAACTTTGCTCCAAATTATCTCAGTCAGATTAATTTTAATGCATGGGTTGGTTATGCATACCCAACATGCACTATAATAGGATTTTGTGAAATTTCCCCCCTTCCCCCTTTTAAAGGTTGGAAGGAAATACATTTTCAAGACTAACTCTGTTCCAAATTATCTTAGGAAAGTGATTTTTTGATGTCGATTGGTTATGCATACCCAATACACACACCACAAAGAGATTTTGTGAAACTACTTTCTACCTCCTCCCATAGGAAGAGGGGGGGGGGGAGTAAAAAGAAAGTTTTCAAGGTTAAATCTGCTTCAAATTATTGTAGAACAGTAATTGTTTATGTGTGGGTAAGTTATATGTATCCAATACGTAGTATAAAAAGATTTTCCAAAATTCTCCCCTTCTTCCACACTTTAGGATAAAGGGCGTGTGTAAAGACACGTTTTTAGCATAACTCTGCTCCAAATTATCTGAGGAAAGAGATTTTTTGATGCATCAATTGGTATGTGTATGCAACACACACTCTAAAGGGGTTGGGTTTCGTGAAATTACCCCCCCTCCCAACACACACACGCATACTACCACCGTCCGTTGGGGTAGGCTCAGCAAAAAACACAGTTTCAAGTTTGAATATGCTTCAAATTTTCATGGAATGGCGAATTTTGGCATATGAGTCAGAGATGCTGTTTATGTGCTATAGTGCGTAAATTACGTGAAAAATTTATTGTGGCGGGTACCAGCGGACACGTAATTTTCATTCTTGAAAAAAATAATAAATAAATAAACAAAGAAAGAAAAAAATAACTTTTGGTGAAAATAGTCTTAAAGGTGGCTTTGCCAACCTGCTTTTTCTTAAGTTTTAACATGGTGATATATCTCAAAATTTCGTGTAAATGTGCATAAAGATAATTATTTTTTAATAATTATGAAATTAAAAAGAATTGTTTATAACAGCGATAGTCAACTGAGGAAAATTTTTTGTATATGTAGGAGCATTGCATCTGTCTCCTGTAAATTTTCATTATGTACCCAAAGAGCTTTAACTATGTCCTTTAAAACGAATGATTGAACTATAGATCTTTGATAAAAGTTATTGATTTTTTTCATTAAAAGAAAGAAAAAAATGTATTTTTATAAAATGTTATTTGGAGAATAAAATTGATTTTCTTTGGATATTTGACGTTACGACTTCTCTAGAAATGTAAATCATCTGCATTTATCATGGAAAATAATTTTAATAAATTATTTTTACTGAGAGAATTTGTTTACGAAAATATAGGGTACAACTTCAGTATACACCCACAGCTGAATTTGGCGATTTTTCTTTGCTGCTGTTTTGAACGATAACAATGTCGTTCTGGACTGTTTGCGATATAATATGGCAGCTTATATGTTGTTTATTTTAGATCTGTCATTTTATCATTTATGATTTATCTATAATCGCCAAATATTGTTGTGGGTGTATACTGAAGTTGTTCCAAATACAGAAGAAAGTCATATAGTGGCCACAACATGATAGTTTTTTTTTTTTTTTTTTTTTTTTTTTAATTCCATTTTCACATTCAGAAAACTATTAGTACTCATTTTACAAATTTGAGTTCAAAAATGTGAGTTTTCATTAAGTGAATTTTTCTCAATTATTAGCCATAAAATGGAATAGTACTAAAAATTTAAAAAAATAATTTTTGAAGAATAAGTACTAATTTAACGACTGCGAATTTTTTGAATGTGAAAATAGAATTTTAAAAAATACATTAAGTAATGAATAATTATGGAAACAAATTTTCCCATACAATAACTGTCAGTGAAATTAGGCATTATATGCTCACAACATGCAAAAAATCCCGAAAACTGGTACTTGCATGCAGAATGAATGGCAAGACTTGTTAATGATATATAAAATGACTATAATTAAAAATATTTATTTACACTAATCATAAATGATAATATGATATTTGCGAAGTTCTAAGAAAATTACAATGCAAATGAAATATTCAAAATGAAAAATTTCTATAAAAACAAAATAACATGAAATTCAGAGACACAACTGAAGCGAATCCTGCAGATAACATACTATTATTAAGTCTTCCTTCACTATTCATTCTGCATGCAAGTAGCAGTTTACAGTTTTTTGCTTTCTAAGCGGTTTTACACCCATCATGTAAATTAAAGCAAATATTTTAAATCTTCCACAGCAATATTAAAAAAGATTAATTACATTTATTATAACAATTAATATTTGAATAAGTACAAATTCTACTATGGTACAAAACAAATAAAAAATATGAGAAAAAACTAGTATGTTGCGGCCATGACAAAACTATGTTCATTTTCCTATAAAAATTCACACAATACAAATAATCTATAAAAAATTATGCAAACGATTTTCATCCCAGAGAAGTATAACCCAGAATATACAAAAAAAAAAAAAAAAAGTAAATTTTATGTTTTGCAAAATAAATCGATTGTATTTTAAATTATCACAGATCGATGGTTCAATTATTTTCTGATCGAAATCCTGTTCCGAAATCATTATATGAGGGAAATAAATCTCCCACGTTGATTTCAACATTTTTTCCCGAACACACTAGCTCAAAAAATAAATTAAAATGCCGCATTCAACAAAAAGCAAGGATAGTAAAGCGATCATTTAACATAATAAATATAACTAGTATGTTGTGGCCACCACAAGACTTTCTTCTATATTTTCCTATACATATTCAATCAGTAACAATATTTAAAAAAAAAAAAAAAAAAAAAAAAAAAATACGATTTTTTTTTCTAAGTTTTTTTTTTTTTTTTGTTAAAAGTAAAAAAAATCGATAACTTTGTTTTAAATTATCACAGATTTATGGTTCAACCATTCGTTTTAAAGGTATTGACGAGATCTTTCGAATGATACCCATCTTCAAAATTCAACCCCCTGGGGGGGTACTTCCCTCCCAGGGGGGGAACCGATGCCCCCCCATGCACAAATTTTTTTTCCTAGTTAACTACTACTATTATCAATAATTCATATTAATTTTACAATCACAAGTTTAAAATAACTCTCATTATGCCCATTTATACGGAATTTTGTCCTATAAAATGCGATCACAGCGCCACCTGTTGAGCTATTGATCCCCAAATCTAATGGGCACCAGTTCATGTCAGGGTGCAACTAAATACCAAGTTTGGTTAAATTTCATTCATTGGTTCGTGAGATACAGCGTCCACAAAAAAATGATACAGACAGACAGACAGACAGACAGACAGACAGACACACAGACAGACACACAGACAGACATTTTTTAAAAACTATCAATTCGTGTTCAGGACATCCCAAAACGTGTAGATCCGTCAAAAAACGGAGGTCGAAAATTTTCGCGAATCCAATACTTTCTCTATATTACATATAGAAGAAAGTAAAAATGGCGTCGTTTCGTTCGTGAATGTCAACATGTGTGCTACGAGATTGATTCACAAAAGAGTCGTTCTTAGTGGGAGCGATAAGGATTCATTGGTGACTGCCGTAACAATAATATTGTTCCGGCTGCCGTAGCAATAGACACTTCGATTAAAAATAGTTAGTACTGCTAAAGTAAGTTTGTATCAATTTCCGTTTATATCCCGTAATGTATCCAAATCTTTCTGTGTGACCCTGTCAACGGAACATAAATGTTAATCCAACAATTTTCAAAATAAATAAATAATTAAAATAAAAGGGAAAAAATGCATTTGCGCATCTGGAAAATGATGTTGATTTCATTACTCTAGAAAGTAGAGTAGAGAAAAATTAATTAAAAATTAACCTTCATAGTCCTAAGATTCTCTAGACCATGGGACATAAAGAAATATAAACCATGATGTATTTAATTTCTTTTGTTTGTTCATGTGCTGAAACTAGTAGCAACGTTTATGCCATTTTGAATAGGGAACTTGTAATTGTGACCTTGCCTTCAATAACATATATCCCTGTTGAGACATTTTAAAAATATTTACGGAAATCAGAGCGCGAAGAAAGAGACAACCAAATGGTCATATTGAAGTTATGAACACTTTTTAGCAAAACAAAATTTCACGCACATAAAATTGTGTGAAATAAATGATTAAAAAACGCTTTATTATTTACAATCTTTGTTAATTAACGAATGAAATGTGAAAGAAATTTCCAGGTTGACACAGCCCGGAGAAAATTTAATCCAGACGTTAGCCTGGCGCAAGTATATACAAAAAAAAAAAAAAAAAAAAAAAAAAAATCCGACCCCGCCCTGGCCAGAGAACAAATGGAAAAAATAGATCCGAGGACCGGGTCGGATTTGGGTGTCTGGCTCGTGCCCGTGCAGTATAAATTATAAATTCTTCTGATTCTCCAGTTCATTCGAATAGTAGAAACATCAAATAATGATCAAACTCTATGAGGGAGTCTTTTCATATCTCGGGTAAGCTTTTGGTTCAAAACAAACCAAATCTTAATTTTTTTTTGCACATTTTCCCACTGTGATTGAAAATTATTTTATTTTTTTAGAAACTGAAAAATGATTCAAATATCTGTGTGATAGATCAGCCTGTAAATTAAGTTTCTTTAAAAGTGTCGTATAATGAAGGGAAACTGAGCTGCTTAGAGGAAATATAAAGGATATGGTCTGTTTTTATAACCTAGTGGAGTCGATTTATTTTTCTCTTTTCTTTGCGAGTCATCTCACCACATTCGTTAAATGGCACATTCTTAGAATTATGTGGAGGAAGAAGCCCTGGGGAAAATATCTGAAGTATCGTTTGTAATTCGAATACCCCTACAAGTGACGCCATTTGACAAAGAGCAATACATTTTATTTTCACCTGTGATAAACAAACAGCAGGGTGTTTTTAAATTGGATGGGTCTTTGCAGCCCGGGCGCGAACCGAATCGTTCTACTGTTGCAAATTGTCCGTCCAGTTTCCAGTATGCAGTACCAGCAGCATATTGTTATCCTAGACCATTACAGGTTGTGAGAGAATGAGAAAACTGAGTGGGTGGAGGTGGATGGGAGTTTAGTAATGAATAACTATTGAATAGGTCTACAATGAAAAGATCACTTCTAAAATCTCAAGTTGTTTGGAAGGGAGGTGCCGTCAATATTCTCATCAATTAGTCAACGTATCCTTTGCATTTTCCGCGAGAGTAAAACATTCCGTATTCAGTAAAGAGAAAGTCTTTCAAAAGCATTGCTCGTTTGACATTTATTTTCATTCTGTAGTAACCTCTTTTTTCTTTTTTTCTTGAATAATTCGCTAAATATATTTTAACGTGAATTATATAATAAATAGCGTTTATAATTATGGCATTAAATAATAATAATAATAATAATAAATAAATAAATAAAAATAAATAAATAAATAAATAAAAATAAATAAATAAATAAAATAACATAAATTCTATTACATCATATTTAAAAAAAAAAAAAAAATGAAGTTTTAAAATACTCTTAGGTAATTAATATTTATTATTGTTGTAATATGAGTTCCATTAAATCGAAATTCTTGAATATATATAGCTAACATTTGTTAAAGAGGATAAACAATATACACACATACAAAATAAGTAGAATTAAACATATTTAAATGCAGATTAACTTCGTACTTTTTAGTTATTTACTGCACAGGTAATAATAGATAGCCACTAAGGCCGGCGCACACAGCTACATCTTTTTCTCAACTGGCGTGCCCCGCCGGGAGCAGTTGGAGAGCTCTCTTTCACGCGCATGCGCAATTAAAGGCGCATCTGTTTTATTTATTAAAATGAATCGTTCGCTACTCCAACAACCCCCCTGTTAGGAATAACAGCTATAGGATTTTCTATAAAAGTTCTTGCCATTTATTGTCTTGGTTTAAATAATTTATATTAAACTTTATAACATTTGTTTAGATCAACAATTCATTAGGTTATAATAAAACACAATGTTCTATTATATAAATTAAATTATAAATAATTTTTGAAAAGACTTTTATTAAAATATTTTTTTGATAACTTACTTAACTTTTAATTTCATTGAATTTATCTTCCTGTCATTTAATCAAAAATCATTTATTTTTTATAGTCTTCAGTAAATTAGCTTCCGTGGCATAAAATGTAAACAAACTTTCACATTCACTTCACTAAGTAAAAATTCATAACAAATTGTTTTCGTTCAATTCCGTTCGTGTGACGATGACGTCATTCTGTTTTTGACCAGTCATGTTTTTTTTTTTGGTTTCAATTAATTTAACTGTTTGATTAACGTTAAGCTTATGCATATTAATTTGTCCGGAATATATAAATAGATCGTTTTACACAATGTGGGTGCTTCACTTCTTCATTTCCTTTTCTTTAGGAGCTGGTCTCTTAATTTTAAACAGTGAACGGCAATTGTGTTCTAAATTTAATCTTCTATAAAGAATAAAGTAAATTTTGCTATGTGTTTGACAAGCCTTCAATAGATATGTTTCTCTTTTGTGAAAAAGTTGTTTTGATACATGTGATCTCCAGCTGATGTTACAAGTAATGTTGTTTTTGAAGTGCTAATATTTTATTCATAATATCTGTTTTGAATCATCAATAAACTTTTGTTTGTTGTAATATGAATCGTTTTTATTTCAAGAACACTTTTATTTATGCTTCAAATTAACTTAGTTACGTTTTTCATCTGCTCAATAGTTTAAACTCTGCAAGTCAAGATTATTTATTTTAAAGAGATTACTTTTTATTAATTAAACATTTGGCATCTCCTTCTTTGACAGATAAAAGGTTATGGGCAGTCATTACTTTCTTGAAGCAGCTGTCATGTTTGTTTTGATTATCGTCCGTATGGAAGATGGTGAATATAGGTCAAGTTCATGAATCAAAGTACTTTTTATCTTTTGTGGTTTTTCTTATTTTGTTTTCGTTTCTCCCGTGAAAGGATGGATCGTATTTAAATAGGATAATGATGTGAGCTATTTTTCTTTCTTTCTGCAAGATGTCTATTCTCTATTTAATGTGTCACATTGTTATTGAACTTAGTTTTTACCTTCAAGAATTTCATTTTTTTGATTATTAAGATATAAAATGAAGCAGTTGAGTTCAAATAAAGGCAGTGACATTGTTTTTGATTATGAGATATTGCAGAAACTTTTATATTTATGAAGTATTTTTAGCTCTTGTGAATTTTTTTTTTTTGAAATTCTTGTTACTTTCATGAAGAGTTGAAGTTATGTCTTCAGTAAAGTTAAGAAGTATATATAAAATTACGATCGTTATTGACGGGGGGGAGCGATTATAAATTTAATTTTTATAACTTATTTGAGTTTTTTTGCTGTTTTATATTAAAATTTAAATTTTTTGATAAATTATGGCTAGCAATTATCAAATTGAGAAATTAAGTGAATCTAATTATGATGGATGGTCACAGGATGTGAAATTCCTCCTAATGGAGAGGGGACTGTGGTCCATTGTAAATGAGACTGAGAAATTGCCTGTTTTAAAAGAAAAAGAGTCAACTATTGAATTTGAGAAACAAGTTTTTGATTTTAAAAATAGGTGTAATACAGCAATTTCCATAATTTATTTAAATATTCAGCCACAGTATAGAAAACTTGTTGAAAATTTTGAAGATCCAGTTACATTATGGAAAGAATTATTAAAGAATTTCAGACCTGACAATCGTTCATATCATATGGAAATATTTAATAAATTTTGTGAGGCAAGAATCCAACCTGATGAAACAATTCCGTTGTTTTCTTCAAGAGTTAACCGATTATTTAATCAAATTAAAGAGATTGATTCTTCTTTTTCAGAAAAGTACGCGGTTTATCAATTTCTTAAATTTTTGCCTTCAAATTTTGACACTTCTGTTCAATCAGTATTAAGATGGAAGGACACTGATTTTAAATTTAAAGAAGTAGTTCAGGAGATTATAGCTGAGGAAGTTCGACAAAGAGTAAGAAATCAAGATGTGTGTAATATACAGGCTCAATCTACTATAAGAAAGAAAAGTGGTGTGTGCTATTGCTGTGGAAGTGATCGTCATTACAGAAATCAATGTCCATTTAAAAATAATCAGTTTAAAAATTTGTCTTCTTCAAAATCAGATGTACCGAGATTTAATCAGCGTTGTATGGATCGACCAAGAGAAAGATCATCTTCAAGACCAAATTCAAGTTTTCCTTCCAGTAGAAGTCCTTCTCCTATGAGATCTCCTTCATCAGGACAAAGTTCTGTGTTTAGAGGGAGAAATAACATTAGAAGTGGACATTCCAGAGGGTCAAGGTTTCATAGAGGTACTAGACATAAAAACTGTAAGTCAAAACCTTTTATTTCTTATGTTAATGCTTGTTTAACTGAGAAAGATAGTAGTGAAACAGATTGGTGTTTCGACACAGCCGCGACACATCATTTCTGTAAGCATAAAGATTTCTTTGTAAATTACAAACCATTGGTTTCTGAAAAAATGGCTATTGCCATTGATAATATTGAATTCCCAATAGAGGGTAAAGGGACTGTTATATTAAAATTTGGAAAAAGAACTGTGGAATTTAAAGAGGTCATGTACAGTCCTAAGCTTAGGCGAAATCTCATTTCTGGCCCACGTGTTGACCTCATGGGAGGCTGTTTTTCTGGATCTGGGGGTGTAGTGAAAGTGACACAGGGTAATAGTCTGTTATTTAAAGCTTATCTTAAAAATGGAATATATTATGTTTATCCAAAATTAACTAAAAAACCTGTAAATAGAATTGCTTTTGTAGCTGATACTTCAGTTGAGGACCAACATAAATTATGGCATTGTAGATTTGCACATATAGGTATTTCATCTTTATTTCGTACCTTTAAAGAAAATAATGTCATTGGTCATCCTGAGTTAAGTAAATGTAAATTTAATTGTGAGACATGTAAACTTAACAAAAATAAGAGAGTTTCCTTTAAACCTTTGAATGTCATTAGATCCAAACATCCTTTAGAACTGTTATATGCAGATATATGGGGTCCTAGTCCAGTAAATGGACGTGACGGAGAAAGATATTTTTTTTCAATCATAGATGATTATTCTAGAAAGGTTTCCCTTTATCCCCTCAGAGAAAAATCAGAAGCTTGTAATGTTTTACAAAAGCATATAAATAGAGTTGAAAATATTCTGAACTCTAAAGTAAAATGTATTAGAACTGATAATGGGGGGGAATTTTTGGGAAATAACCTTAAGAAATATTTCTCTGAAAAGGGAATTACACATGAACTTACCAATATCTATTCTCCGGAACAGAATGGCATTGTAGAAAGGTATAACCAAACTGTTGCAGATGGTGCTAGGACTTTATTAGATGATTCAGGTTTGCATGCTAGTTTTTGGCCTGATGCTATGTCTCACTTTACATATACCTGGAGTAGGGTATGTCATTCTGATCAGAAGCAGACTCCTTTTGAACTTTTCTTTGGCCGAAAACCTTCAGTAAGGCATCTAAAACCCTTTGGTGTACTTGCATATGTTGGTGTTCCTCGCCAGCTTCGCAATAAGCTTGAAGCAAAGGCAAAAATTGGATACCTTATAGGTTATGCATATAGAACTAAGGGTTATAGAATATGGATGCCCGATTCTGGAAAGGTGGTTGAAACGATAAATGTCTCATTTGATGAGAATGAAACTTTTAAAACTAAGCGCAGTGGAGCCGTGATGGGCACCAACCCTTTTTCTGAGATACAGAATTATAGTGAGGTTACTATTCCAAGTGAACACAGGGAGGAAGCTAAAGTTGATTTTTATCCTTCTGATAATTCCCATGATTGTTTACCTAGTCCTTCTATAAGTTCAGAACTGAAAAAGGTAGTTTGGTTAAGGAAGCCCAAAATGCGTAGTGATCATTCCAGAAGAGACATTTATTATTTTCAGGAAGGAAAAACACAGCGTTTGCGTTCATTAAATGAAGTGCAAACTTACTGTGATAAAAATAAACTTTTATTTGAACCTGAATTATTTGATTTTCGAGGTGAAAATGATTATGAGGGTCCTGTTTCTGATCTTGATGAAGTGGATAATGAGGAGATTGTATCCCAATTAAGCGAGTCTAGCTGACTAGATAAAGTGTCTATTCCTAAAACTTACAAACAAGCATTAAAGTCGGATAATTATCCTGACTGGTTAAGTGCTATGGAGAGTAAAATGGATACTATGAAAGCTAGACAGGTCTGGAATTTGGTTGATCCTCCTAAAGATGTCAATCCAGTAGGTTGTCATTGGGTATATACAGTAAAAAAAGATGAGACTGGAAAAATTGTTAGATTTAAAGCTCGTTTAGTGGCACAGGGTTACACTCAAATAAAGGGTGAATCTTTTGATGAAACTTTTTCCCCTGTTGTCAATTTTAGTTTAGTTAGATTTTTCTTTTCTCTTCTTGTTTCCTATAATAAATGGATTCATACCCAATGTGACGTGACTGGTGCATATCTTTATGCTAGTTTGAATAGAGATGTTTACATGTTACAACCTCCAGGTTTTGTAGTTAAAGGTCAAGAAAATAGAGTTTGTAAATTGAATAAAGCGTTATATGGCCTGCATCAGAGTGGCAGGGAATGGTTTTATGAAATCCATAAGGTTTTGTTAAATATTGGTTTTGTAAAGTTAGAGAGTTGTAATTGTGTGTACATATTTGATTCAAATGCAGTTCTAATTTTATATGTTGATGATTTTGTTTTATTTTGTAAATGTAAAGAAATTTCAGATAAATTGTTAAAGTTACTAAGTTCTAATTTTGATATTAAAGTCTTAGGTAAAACTAAAAAATTGCTAGGAGTTGGGTTTATGGAAGTTGATGGGAAACTTTACATACATCAAGAGAGTTATATTAAAGAAGTATGTGAAAGGTATAAAAATTTTAATTTCCCTATTTCTTCACTTCCTATATGTAAAACTTCAGTTTATTCTAAGAGAGATTCTCCTAAAACAAATGATGAACTTAAAGAAATGTTAAATTACCCCTATAGAAATATTTTGGGATGTTTGTCTTTTCTTGCTAACAGAACTCGTCCAGATATAAGTTATGCTACTAATATTTTTAGTCAGTTTCAGTCAGATCAAAAAATTAATCAAAATCAGAAATTCAGTCAGATCAAAAATTAATCATTGGAATGGTCTCTTAAAACTACTTGGATATGTCTATAGTACTCGTGAATTAAAATTGGACTTAACTTGTAATAATATTTAATTCCTAGTTTATTCTGATGCAGATTTTGCTGCAAACCGTGATGACAGAACTTCTATGGGGGGACAGTTAATTCTTTTAGGTAGGTCTCCAATTGAATGGAGAACTTTTAAGGAAAAGAGCGTCAGTCTTTCCACAATGGAAGTTGAGTTCGTGGCAATGACTGAAGCCTCTAAAGAGTTAATATGGTTTGATAGAATCCTTGAAGAATGTTATAAAAATTTAGTTTTTGGTCAAAAGGAAAAATCAATATTATTTCTTGACAATATGGCCACTATAGACTTTGTAAAATCTCCAATAGAAAACTATAGAAGTAAACATATAGATGTAAAGTTATTTTTTGTTAGAGATTTGGTTTATAAACAATTATTTGATATTAAATACATTAAAAGTAAATCTAACCTTAGTGATCCTTTCACAAAACCCCAGTCCAGAAACGATCTTGAAAAGTTTATTATGAATCTTTTTGTACATAAAAAATAATATTGTAATTTATTGTTAGTACATTGTTTTAAATAATTTATGGTTTAGTACATTGTTTTAAGGAATTTATTGTTTGTACATTGTTTTACAGAATTGTTAGTACATTTTTTTTTATAAAATTCTTGTATTTAATATATATATTTTTTGAGTCTTTCCAGGTATTGAATAATTAACTTTCCCATCTAATTGAGGATATGTCTTTTGAGAGATAGATTTTAGTGAGGCAGAACAGCCCTCGGTAAAGTCTCGTAGAGGGTGCCATTGTAATTTGTCAGATGTCTCTCTGGTTTGTCTTTTGGGAGATTTATATTTTCAAAAGGATCTGTTCACGGGCATGTTAAACTTTTTAATTTTGTAAGTCCTAGTTTTATTATGTTTGAATTGGAAATGTCATTAGGTCCCATTCAATACCTGGAGTTAAACATTTTGTTTGTTTGTACATTCTTTATATATTTTTCTAATTTTTTTTTTTGAAAAGTTCTTTCTGTATGAGTGTTTGAAAGACTGGGGCCCCAGCATGTGCGAGTGAATGTAATTGATTATTTGTATTGTATATATGAGAAAAGTAACTTTCTGTGAATTGTTTTGTGTTTAATTTATATATATATATATATTTTTTTTGCAGTTAGAGAGTGTAATTATTGAACTTTAAAAGCTAAATGATGTAGTCATTATTTTCCTGATTTGTATACCTATGTATATATCGGATACTTTTGTGAATCAAAAAAAAAAAAATTCTGTTTTTTTTTGAGGGCTTGTTTTACAGAGGTTTTTTTCTTAGGAACTTTTTGTGCCTAAGGCATAATTTAAGCTGTATGTTTTATTCCTTACCTCTTATAAATGTTGAGAATATAAATGACAAGAGGGGGGGATTTGTTAGGAATAACAGCTGTAGGATTTTCTATAAAAGTTCTTGCCATTTATTGTCTTGGTTTAAATAATTTATATTAAACTTTATAACATTTGTTTAGATCAACAATTCATTAGGTTATATTAAAACACAATGTTCTATTATATAAATTAAATTATAAATAATTTTTGAAAAGACTTTTATTAAAATATTTTTTTGATAACTTACTTAACTTTTAATTTCATTGAATTTATCTTCCTGTCATTTAATCAAAAATCATTTATTTTTTATAGTCTTCAGTAAATTAGCTTCCGTGGCATAAAATGTAAACAAACTTTCACATTCACTTCACTAAGTAAAAATTCATAACTAATTGTTTTCGTTCATTTCTTTTCGTGTGACGATGACGTCATTCTGTTTTTGACCAGTCATGTTTTTTTTTTGGTTTCAATTAATTTAACTGTTTGATTAACGTTATGCTTATGCATATTAATTTGTCCGGAATATATAAATAGATCGTTTTACACAATGTGGGTGCTTCATTTCTTCATTTCCTTTTCTTTAGGAGCTGGTCTCTTAATTTTAAACAGTGAACGGCAATTGTGTTCTAAATTTAATCTTCTATAAAGAATAAAGTAAATTTTGCTATGTGTTTGACAAGCCTTCAATAGATATGTTTCTCTTTTGTGAAAAAGTTGTTTTGATACATGTGATCTCCAGCTGATGTTACAAGTAATGTTGTTTTTGAAGTGCTAATATTTTATTCATAATATCTGTTTTGAATCATCAATAAACTTTTGTTTGTTGTAATATGAATCGTCTTTATTTCAAGAACACTTTTATTTATGCTTCAAATTAACTTAGTTACGTTTTTCATCTGCTCAATAGTTTAAACTCTGCAAGTCAAGATTATTTATTTTAAAGAGATTACTTTTTATTAATTAAACATTTGGCATCTCCTTCTTTGACACCCCCCCCCTGTGAGCGACGCATTTTAATCTACACAAAAATAAAACATATAAATACATATATAACATAATACAAGATGAACACATAAAATTAAAAATACATAAAATTAAGAAATTAAAGAAATATTTTCCATTGAGTACAATAGTTTTTCTTCGTTTACAGGCTTCGTTAGGAAATCTGGTATTAAGGCTTCACTTAGAGTATAATATAGTTCAATAATTCTGTCTCTGATCAAGTCCTTTACGAAATGTAACCTAAGATTTATATGTCTAGACTTGTTTGATGATCTTGTACAATTAGCCCATTGTTTGGCTGCTTGACTATCTGAACTCAGTGACACAGTATTGTTTATAACATTTTTTAAGTTTAATTCCGATAATAAATTTATTATCCATGTTATGTCCTTAGAAATTTCTGAAATAGCAAACAACTCGGCTTCACAAGTTGATAAACTTACACTTTTTTGTTTATGACACTTCCATTATATTAATGAATTACCCAACAAAATTACACCACCAGAAAATGATTTTCCGTTTTCTGCATTTCCCCAACTTGCATCTGAACTTGCATTTAAATACCCAAATTTTGTACTATAGAATAATTTTTTATCTTTTGTTCCCTTTTAATATCTTAGAACCCTTTTTGCGAGTAAAAAATGCCTTTTTTCAGGCTTATGATTAAATTGTGACAAATAAGTAATTACAAAAGCTATGTCTGGACGCGTTCTATTAGATAAATATAATAATTCACCTATAATTTCCTGATATATGTTTACATCAATAGTTTCATTTGTAAATGGTAAGCTTTTATCTTCTCCTTTAACAATTGGGGTTTTTACTGTTTTACAATCATTTAGATTGTGCTTAGCTAGTAATGACTCAATGTATTGAGTCTGTGACAAATAGATACCATTATTATTTTGTAATATTTCTATACCTAGAAATTTCGATTTATTGTTTTCATGTAATTCAAATATTACTCTAATTTTGGAGATTATATCGTCATACATTTCTTGATTATTACTGAAAATACAAAAATCGTCAACATAGATGCTCAAAATAAGAAATTTATCATTTTCAGTTTTAATGAATATGCAATTATCTGAAGCTGTTTGTACTAATCCCAATTTTTCTAATTCAGATTTTATTTTCAAATACCAGTTTCTACCACTCTGTTTTAAGCCATAGATGCTTTTCTTTAATTTACATACTTTTCCTGTACCTATAGACCCTTCAAAACCCTGCGGTGGTAACATGTATACATTTTTCTCAAAATTACTGTATAAATACGCGGTTTTAACATAAAAGAACTTTACAATTAAATTTAATTTAGCGGCAATTGCAATTAGCAAACGGAATGTTTCCATGCACAGAACAGGAGAAAGATTCCGAATAATCAACGTTTTTAATTTGATTATAACCCGCTGCACATAACCTTGCCTTAAAAATTATGTTACCTGAATCGGGTCTGGTACGATTTCCCGACGCTCAGTTTCCCGACAACTCAGTTTCCCGACAGGTACGTTTTCCCGACAGCTCACATTCCAAACAACTCAGTTGCCCGACAGGTACGTTTTCCCGACAAGTACGTTTTCCCGACAACTCACTTTCCCGACAGGTACGTTTTCCCGACAACTCACTTTCCCGACAGGTACGTTTTCCCGACAACTCACTTTCCCGACAGGTATGTTTTCCGACAACTCACTTTCCCGACAACTCACTTTCCCGACAGGTACGTTTTCCCGACAGCTCACTTTCCCAACAACTCACTTTCTCGACAGCTCATTTTCCCGACTACTCACTTTCGCGACAGGTACGTTTTCCCGACAACACACTTTCCCGACAGATACGGTTTCCCCACAGCTCACTTTCCCAACAGCTGACTTTATCCAATGACATTTCTCGGTATTTCGCTTGTTTACAGATTTTTCTTAATAAGAAATAAGACGGATTAAAAAATAATAAAAATAATGCTGAATACGTAATTCTATTTAATTATTATTTAAAATGAATTTTAAGTAATGCTTTACTTTTTTATTGAAAATGCAAAAAATAAATAAAAATAAATAAATAAAAATATTACTCTTCCAATTTCTTGCTTTTTAAAACAAAACTTCCATTCTTTAATATACGTCTGGAAATGAGTTTTTCTAAAGAAAAAAAAAGAAACTTTAGTTTCCGTATTTTAATCAAAAGTGAGTACTTTTGTAACATATTTCTGAATCAGTATTTATTTCTTATTGCATGAAATTAAGAGATTTTCGTAGTCAAATATAAAAATTTGGAAGGTGTTTTATTTTTATTTAATTATTTATTTGTTCAGAAAAATGGTGCTAAATATGTGATTTATTATTTCCATGTTTTTATTAACTTCCATTCTTGTTTGTTCGGTACAAATCTTGCAATCTATTTTTAACTAACTTTCCTACTACCTAGACATTTGGAACTTTCACAGTAGCTCAAAACCCGGAGACAACGGAGTCCAACTTTGAGACAGATTTTCGAAGAATCGAATAGTTTTCTTTTATTTAATTATAATATGAAAATAATAAGCTCTTAATAGCAATAAAATAGCCATTAAAATATTAGCCATAATATAATTGGTGCCCAAAAAAAAAAAAGTACGAGTTCATTTTCTTTCGACATAAAAAAAAAAATACATTAACTCAAAGTGAATGTTAAAAAGATTATAAAAAGTTAAATTATGCATCTCACAAAAATTTACGTCATTATCACTTTAAAAATTTTATACACATTGATAAGTGCTAATGTCGCTTTTTTCATGATGCTAATATACGTTGTTCTAAAAAAAGTAATATTTTATTTTTAAAACCAACTTTTTTTTTCACTATTATTATTATTATTTTACTGAACTGAGTCCTCTTGCTTAATTATTGCTTAAATTTTATTTTTTATCCCCGCGTATTTTATAAATGATTCATCAGAAAATTTAAAAACGTGGTATATAAAAAGTTTATTTTTTTATTTTTTTAATCTTAAAATTAGTTTTACTTTCTCTTACCAATAAAGTAGAGAAAGTATTTTGTTTTAGGGTAAAATTTTTGAAAGTGAGTTTTTGTTATATTTTCCCGTTTTGAGGTGCCCTGAATCCGAAAACCATGTTTTTAGTGGTTGGTCTGTCTTTGTGTCGGTTATCAGCATATCTCAAGAACTAATAGTAGCAGAAAGTCCAAACTTGGTATTTTAAATGTGTATCATATAGGGATGCTACATTAAGCTTTTCGTTGAGAGGAAGCGAATGGTTCGTGTACAGGGACATCCAAGAGAATTCATATACATTACGTCTATGTGGGAAATTGCAGGTAAGTAGAGTTTAACGTCTATAGGCTGCACTAAACCAAATGAAATTAATATATATTTTTTATAGGCGTAAAAACATGTCTCATGCAGAATATGGTAGGAATATCATTCACTGTTCGTTTACAGGGCTACACAAGAGAACTATGTTATAGTGCGACAATAGTTGAAAATTGGTGGAAGCGTAATTTAGGTTGTGCCGTGTATTATTACTATAGAATTGTGTTTAGGTGCACCATGTGGTTTGTACATAATCTTCAAAAGATATACAAGGCTGCAAATATTTAAGCGATAACATTCTTTTTTATTGTAAACGAAAGTGCTTTACTACAATATTTTACGATGTGCAGGGAAGCTGCTCAGGAATGGAAATGAATTCTTCATAGACATATGATAAATAATGTTTAATTTTAAGCTAAATATTCATCTTTTTTTTGTGTAGTTACACGTTTTGAGGTTTTCTGATTACCAAAGTCAAGTTTTTTAAAGTTTGATCATTGCCTGTGTCTTTTAGAGAAAATTAAAAATGAATAATTTCAGGAGGTCCAAAAGTTGTATTTTCAAATTAATATAAGTTTGTTGCCGGAAAAGTTTGATCAAAATTCATAAGTACCAAGGAATGTTGCGTGTGAAAGTTGTCAAAGTTATTTTAAGTGAACTGTTAATTTTAGTAACACATTTAAATTTTATATAAATGTAAGTGCAGTAATGAAATGGGGGGTTGAGGATTGGCAGTAGCTCCCCTCAGAGAACTAATTATCATATAAAACTCTTCCAAAGCCTAATTTGAATTGTTTTAACATAGGTTTTCATAACAGTACTCGTTATGTTACCTCTTAATTTCCAACCGGTATTTATAGTATTAAATTTCAGGGTAAGAGAAAGTCGTGTGAGTGACACACCAGTAAAGTATTTAAGTCTGTAGAACTATTCTGCATAGTATTAGAATTATATTAGTAGTTTTTAGCAATTGGTCAGTGTGTGTGAATCTTCTAACTATCATATCTCCGAAACTAATAAAGATAGAAGTACAATACTTCAGAATTGATACAGGTCTAGTGCACAAATGAATTTTCCAAGTTTTGGTGAACCTTAGAAGACCGGAAGGGGGTGACTGTAAACCGGAAATAAGACTGAAAGTCCGTATCTCAAAAACGGCTCAATTATAGTAATACGGCTCAATCGGTCCTCTTCAAAGTTGCTATGTAAACATTCTATTAAATGTCCTTTCGAATGATATAATTTGTTAGTTCAGGAAAATTGATAGGCGTTCTCTATAAATAGCTCAATTTCAGGTCTCGCAAGTGCGTTCCTTTAAAAACGGTTGTATGGATTTTTTTCAAACTCGTCATTTTAACTCCCTCTTAAATATCCTTTTACATGTAATTATTGTTTTCCGGTCAATAATTGAGTATGCTAAGTTTTGGTAAATGTCGGTATCTCAAAAACGGCTCTAATGATTTTTTTGAAGATTGTTACATAAATGAATTTTAGATATCTTTTCTCATGTACTGTGTGGTTATTAGAAGAAAATTAACTGTCATCCAGCTGAGCTAGGTTAATTTTATATCTTGTAAAGTGTTTTAAAAAATAACTACCATTCTTTGAATGGTAGAATACTTTACAAATCTTAACACGTGTATTAAGTTTCTCATTCCGAAAAAAAAGTAAAAAAAAAATAGGTTTCTACTTCATTATGCCAATTTATTGTCTTTTGATCATATTAACTCAAAAAAAAAAAAAAAAAAAATTATATAGAATATTACTTACAGTTTTCTGAAGATGTTACAAAGTGTTATGCAATTTCTGTATATTTCTCACATAGACAATATTGATATCTTTTCCAGATACAATTTATTTATTTATTTTAAGGACGATGAGATTATTGCTTTAAGAAAAAATAGATTACTAGAAAGCGGTTTTGCTTTTGGTAACAAGTTATAAAATATATATATTAAAATTAAGTTGCTCTCTGGTACTCACACTACCGATCGCAGAGCTACAAAACTTCGCATGTGGGTACCTGGGACCCCGCAGGTGTGCAATTTATCGAGATTTTTTCGAATTTCAAATAAGAATTTTTTTTAATTTATTTATTTATTTATTTCGATTTTAAATGTTGGTTTCTATGTTTCATTTTTCATAAATTTATTTTTCCATTGTAATCGTCTGCGAATCTTAGCAACGGCTGTTATGCTATTTATTTTTTTATTTAACACATTCATTTGAAGGCGAAATCTTTTTATTTTTTATTTTTTTTTTTTTTTATTATTGTTATATTTATTGACAATAAAACGGTAATGCAGTAGAAAAATTCTGATGTAGCCATCACATGACTTCCTTGTAAAACCATAGGAATATACATATTTTTATGAAAACATTCCCAGTTTTGTGTGAGGTAACTGATTCATAAATAAACAGGCAGGTGGCAGGTTCCAATCCACGGACATTCTTTAAAATAAAAACAAAACAAGAAAAAAAATTCTATCCCAATCAAAAAAGGCACGATAATATGATTACATATACCACCGAGACAAATATAGTAGTTTTTTCAGGAATAGTACTCCACGGCTTGTTACAGAATCTCTCATTGGAAAATGCGCAACTTGGAGTTCAAGGAAAATCGTTCGAGTATGGAAATCGGTGCTTGCGCCGCACCACCAACCGACCCAGGCTCACTATGTAGCCCATACGGTGCAAATTGTCCCCAGAGGAGAAGCCTCGAACGTCACGACAGCAGGGACCCAACCACATGACAACAAGGGCCAACCCAGACATAGCCAGGAGGCGGTTAAGGGAATGATAGCCTCCAGGCGTCAAATACTTCCTTCGGCGCTCCCACACATGTGAGGTTACTTGACCTATCCGGCTGGATACCAAGTAAACATTAGGCACCCCGGCGTAGCCACTATCTTCCTCCATGTGCGTCAGCTATCCCACTGGTGAGGACGCACCAACTTTTCTTCCCCACCGAGTCGACTCAACTGTGCTACGGCTCGCTCGCCAGAGGGAATAGCTCAACCTCCGGGGCGGGCCATACACCCACCAACTAGCCGAGCAGCCAGCGTTCTGCAATCGCTAAGCCGAGCCCGGGATCTCGACTAGGAATTTTGCAGCAACGTTATCCTTGTTAAGCTGGACACCCCACCGCCAATGCGGCCGGCCCCTGCGAACACCAGCACATGCCCTTCTCCCGGGCAGAAGCCTCAGACGCTCCAGGTGGAACAGTAGGGGTCAGCACCTCAATTCTAGCTATCCTAAAACAAATCTGACGCAAAATTTTATGGCTAATCTCGCCATACTGCAAATTAGTATACAGCGTAGATTTTTGTTCTTGGCATCGAATTTGGCGAGTTGGCCAACAAATTTGACGAAAACTTGTAGTTTAGGGTTGGCAAAGTTTGGAAGCTCTAACAGCAATAATAAGAGAGTTCTGGAATATTCTGGAAAAATCAATTGGTTTATTGCGCAGAGCTAAATTCTTCGAAAGTTATAAATGAGTCACAAAACTATTAAAAATAAAAAGCATTCGTCGACTAGAACCCGCTTATTTCTTTACAAATTACTTTCTACACGCGTACGTGTCGACAACTTTCATAATAATATCATTACGGGCATTACTGGCTCTATCAATAGCTTATTTTGAAATCTCTATGTTGGTAGGTCATATATAATGGCCAAAACCTTTGCATATTTGCCATTATGAATATATTTTTTTTAATATCGCCAAAACGGATAATCACAGAAAGACCAAAAAGGGAGGTGCACAGCTAGATGCTATAACAAACCTATATACCAATTTGCAACGTTCTACGTCCAACCGTTTTGGAGTTATGTGAGATACAAACACATTCACACATCACCTACTACAGACTAATCTCGCCGGCAGCCTTCGCCAATGTTATTTTCTATGGGAAAATTTGTTGCTACAATTACACATTACCTAATGAATATTTTTAAATTCTGTTTTCGCAGTCAGAAAATTCATAACCGTTAAATGAGTACTCATTTTTGAAAAATTCATTTTTTTTTTTTTTTTTTTACATTTTAATTTTGAGTTCAAAAATGCGTTTTTTCACAAAATGCACTTTTCTCATTCTCTAATCGCAAAATGAAATACTAAAATTTTTAAAAATCAATTTTTGGAAAACAAGTACTAATTTAACGCTTATGAATTTTCTAAATGTGAAAACAGAATTGAAAAATATTCATTAGGTAATGAGTAATTATGTAAACAAATTTTCCCATAGAATAACATGGGCCAAGGCTACAGACGAGATTAGGTATTGTCCGCTCTTAAGATGCTAATATATGTTACATTATAGTAGAATTCATAGTTGAAAAGAGTAAAAAATAAAATAAAAAATAAAATAATGAAAAAGTGAGTTTCCGGCAAATGAGTTGTCAGGAAAGTAAGCTGTCAGGAAAGAAGCAGTCGGGAGAGAAAACTCTCTGGAAAACGAAACTGTCGGGAAAGATAGCTGCCGTGAATGTGAGTTGTCGGGAAAGTGAGCTGTCGGGAAAGCGTGCCTGTCGGGAAAGTGGGTTGTCGGGAAACTGTACCTGTCGGGAAAGTGAGCTGTCGGGAAAGTGAGTTGTCGGGAAAATGATAGAAAAATAAGTCTTACTTTACTGCTCCTCAATCAAATTTTCATTCACGATCTATCGTTTTAAATGTAAACAAACTTCGTTTCTGTCTGAGCTTATTATTAAATCATGTGCATGCCCTTTCCTTTGATTTGCTAATGCTTAATGACGTCATAACAGGCGAACGCCAGTGAACCATGGAGCATAGACCTAACCATGGAGTTTTTTTTTTTTTGTGGTGTCAGCAGGTGGCGTCAGATGAGTATTGTGCTGTCGCTCTCTGATTCGCTGAAAAGGAGGGTGTGTAGTTTAGAATGTTTTTGAATATGAAATTAACTTCTGCTATTTAAGATGTGAAGCTAGCATTATTTGTGGCTTGCATTTATGTTATTTTTTTAAGTTGATGCTTGGCGTTTGCTTCGGCAACGCTTTTACTTTTAGTAATGAAGTTCTTTTCGCCATAAAAACGATGTAGTTTGTTTTTAGTTTAAATATCATTAATGCATCATGCTGGCAGTTTAATTCTCTGAACCAATAGTTTGCTTTAGATAAGTAATTTAATGAAGTTTGTTTTAATCTCTATGAAGCAGCTTCCCTCTAAGTTTGAATATTAATGTTTGTTTATTAGCTTTTTGAATTTTTCTTCTGTTAAGTTTAAATTATGTTTTTCATATACACTTATGTTAAGTTTTATTGTTAATAAACTTTGTTATGTTTTTTAAACTTTCTGTCATCACTTTAAACAAAATTTTACATACATATTAGTTTCTCCAACTGTCATGGACATCCGATAAATGATAGCTTCCAATGCTTTCTATCTGCTTAATATTATACATGTTAGATTTAGGTTTATAAAGTTTTTAAACCGGTTATCGGTTATGGGCTTTTGCCTATGCCGGTTGGGGAGATTTAAATTGTAAAATTAAATTGTTTATTTTTTTTAAGTGATGTGTTAACGAGGTTTACTTTTTAAGTATAAAGTTAAAGTTTTGAAATGGCATTTGTCTCAAATAACTTATCGCAAATTGAAAAACTTAATGCTAATAATTATGCCTCATGGATATTTGATATGAAGTTTTTACTCTTAGAGCGGAATGCTTGGGGGATAGTTAATGGGGAAGAGAAACTGCCAGTATTGAATGCTGAAAATGGTGTTACTGTTGATATGGTGAGGGACTTCCAAGCACGATCAAGAATGGCATTAACCACCATTTATCTGTGTGTCAGCCCAGAGTATCGAAGTAATGTAGATAACTGTGATGATGATCCCGTTAAGGTGTGGAAGACGTTGCGTGGACACTTTCAACCAGATTCCAGAGCGAGGCATATGGCCCTCTTCAGTGAGCTTTTCTCCACTTATATTAGAGATGGGGTGTCTATAAGCTTGTTCGCTACTCGATTGTTTTCTATTGTGGAGCAACTTAAAGCTATTGATAAGCCTGTTGATGATGTCTACGTTTGTTTCCAGATTTTAAGATTTTTGCCAGACCGCTTCGACCAAATTGTACAGACGATACTACGTTGGACTTCAGAAAATTTTCGTTCAAAAATGTGGTTGTAGAGTTGGTCGCTGAAGAGACCAGGCTTCAGTTGCGCGACTCCGATCGGTTAAAGAACTGTGACATAGAGGTTCAACATGTTGTTAAATCAAAGTGGGCTAAAAGTTATAATGCTAAATCCAAGGACACTTCAAGTTCTAATGCATCGAAGTTTAAATGTTGGCGTTGTGGTCTAATGGGTCATCTACAGAAAAATTGCCGCGTAAAATTAAATTATCGTACTGATCTTCCTAATTCAAGTAAAAATGTTAAGAGTGGCTCTATCTCACGACGTACGAAACCTTCTTATAAAAGTAACATACAAGGCTTTATTGCACAAGCAAATTTTAGTAACGGTGTAGGAGACGACAGCTGGGTCTTTGACACAGCAGCTTCACACCATTTTTCAAAGGATAGAAGCCTTTTTTCAAATTTTAAACCTGTTGAAGGTGAGAAGATGAACGTCGCCGTGGATGGAGTTACATTTCCTATCGCCGGTAGAGGTGATATTGATGTAATATTTAATGGTTCTAAATACATTTTGTTGGATGTTTTATTTTCTCCAGAATTGAGAAGAAATTTTATTAGTGGCCCTCGCATGGATCGTGGTGGCGCTAAATATTTTGGAAAGAATGGTAAGGTGAAGGTGTCGGACAAGTTCGGTAAGTTTATGTTTAATGCTAATTTAATTGATGGAATTTATCATGTTTTTCCTAAATTTTTAAAAGGAAATGAACAAAATTTTAAATCTAAAAAAGCTCAGGGTTTAAATGAAAATGGGGGGCCTAATGAAGAGATAGAAGCTATTCCTATAGTAAAACCAGTAGATGTCATAAGTTTAGACACCTGGCATACTAGATTTGCCCATGTTAGCCCAGTGCTTATTGTTCATACCAGTCTAAATAATAGTGTTAAAGGTTTACCGCATTTAAAATCAGTTTCTAAGTTTTTTTGTGAACCGTGTCAAATAAGTAAACAGCGTAGGCAGTCTTTTAAACCATTGAGTGACACCAAAGCTAAACATCCTTTAGAGAGATTATTTGTAGATACTTGGGGACCGAGTCAGGTCAAAGGTAAAAATGGTGAAAGATTTTTCCTTTCTATATTAGATGATTACCCAAGGAAAGCTGCGGTATATCCCCTCCGTGAAAAATCATGTATTTTTGATGTGTTTAAAAGGCACGTAGCTAGAGCTGAGCGTTTTTTGGGGAAAAAATTAAAACACCTTCGCTCAGATAACGGATCAGAGTTCAAAAATGACCTTTTTAAAAATTATTGTAATGAAAATGGTGTCTCACATGAGTTCACCAATGTTTATACGCCGGAGGAAAATGGCGTGTGCGAAAGGTTTAATCAAACAATTTTGAACTGTGTCTGTGCTGTTTAAATTCAAGTAAAATGTCTGTTGATTTTTGGCCTGAGGCCTGTATGTACTTCTCCTATACATGGAATCGGAGTGTCATAAAGACCAGTCCAAAACCCCTTTTGAATTATATTTAGGAAATAAACCCTCTGTCAGACATCTTAAACCTTTTGGTATAACCGCTTATTTTGGGATACCCAAACAAAAACGCAAGCATAAGCTTGATGTTAAGTCTAAAAAGGGTTTTCTTGTGGGCTACGCTTTAAGGACCAAGGGTTACAGAATTTGGCTTGAAGATGAGAAGAAAGTAGTTGAGACTATTAATGTATCTTTTATTGAAGACAGCGTCAGTTTGCGCAGTGGAGCAGTGGTGGGCAACTCTTTTGATCTAGAGCAGACCCCAGATTATATACCTGTGTTCGTAGATCTTGGAGTCAGTCCAGATCCGATGCCGGGTCCTTCTGGTGGTTTGACTGGAGAGGGGGAGGAGTCCAAAGCTAATCCACTCGCTGACGACATATCTCCTACAACTTCTAAATCTGCTGATCTTAAGTTTAGAGACCCAAAATGGTACCGAAAAGTAGTCCCTAGAGCTAAAGGGAATAAATCTGATGTGTATTATTATCCTGATGAGGAGGGAAAGAAAATGCCACAACGATCCTATAGGGATGTTGAAAATTTTTGTAATGATAGGGGAATTACATATAGGGCCTCGGATTTTGATTTTTCTAGTAAAAATTCATATACTGGTATTGTTGATCAAAATTTGACTCCGTCTGCATCTGTTACTAAATCTAAAAATATTTGACTAGAGATTAATATTCCCCGTACATATAAGCAAGCTTTAAAATCTCCTCAATTTAAAGAATGGGAGAAAGCAATGATAGAGGAGCTCGAAAGTATGAAGTCTCGTAATGTATGGCATTTAGTCGAATTGCCAGCAGGTAAAACTGCACTTGGTAACCTTAAGCGCAATGAAAACGGCCAAATCGTAAGATATAAGGCTAGGCTTGTAGCGCAGGGTTATTGCCAGGTCAAAGGAGACGCATACGATGAGACCTTCTCTCCCGTAGTTAAATTTTCAGTGGTGCGTTTTTTCTTTGCTTTATTAGTAGTTAATTTTGATTGGGTTAATGTTCAGTGTGATGTGAAGTGTGCTTACTTGTACGCTCCACTTCATGATGAAATTTACATGTATCAACCTACAGGTTTTTCAATTGAGGGGAAAGAATCTTTAGTCTGTAGACTCGATCGCGCGCTTTACGGTTTACATCAGTCTGGGAGACTTTGGTATTTCGAGCTTAATAGGGTATTATTGGATCTATGTTTTAATAAATTTGAGTGGTGCAATTGCACTTACCGTTTTGGCCAGTCAGTTGTCATTTTGGTGTACGTGGACGATATTGTCATTTTCGGTAGAGATCAAGAGTGTGTAAATCAAGCCATTGAGTTACTTCAATCAAAATTTGATCTTAAGGTCTTAGGAGTGACTAAAAAATTATTGGGGGTAGAGTTTGAGTATAATGGGAATAGTGTGCAAATCCATCAGAGTTTATACATCGATGAGATATGCGAGAGATTTAAAAATTTCCGCTTGCCCATTACCTCACTCCCCATTGTAAAGGGTATTAAGTTTTCTAAAAGTGACTGTCCAGTTAGCCAATTTGATATTGATGAAGCATCTAAGTTACCGTACTGGAATGTTTTAGGATGCATTTCTTTTTTGACTAATAGAACCAGACCTGATATTGCCTATGCTACGAATATCTTTTCACAGTTTCAAAATAATCCGGGGTTGATTCATTGGGAGGGACTTTTACGTCTTTTGGAATATATTAACCCTCTCAGCGTGTAACTTAATGTCACGTTTCTACTTCAAAAATAATCTTATTGTTAGGAGAAAGCTACCCTGAAAATCCCCTGTTATGTCCGTTGAAGTTACACCAAAAATTTTCGAACATTGGGTGTGTCCGTTCGAACAAAAGCCCTTTGTGTCCGAAAATATTTCCAAAGTGGGATTAGGAAGAGAGTGTACATGTAGAAGAAACTGGATTGATATTTCAAAAACCTTTTGGAAATATAGCAACAGACTTTATCATTTCTATATAAGAAAAATGGGTTCAGAAAAATTAAAGCTGTAATTTAAAATAGCTTTAGCAGCGCAAAATTTAGTCTGCATTGTATTTCCAATTCATGAATTTAAATTTCCATAACTTTTATTATTAGAAATCATAAATGATTAATTAATTATATGCAGCACAAACTATAAACACTTTGAACGTAATATTTACTAATTTTATAGATATTTTAAATTAAAATGGTATGCAAAAATGAATTGTAAAACTTTCTTATTTATACAAATACCATAACAATAATAATAATAATTTATAAATGTTTGAAATTATTTTTTTATTTTATATATTTATTATTATTATTATTATTATTATTATTATTATTATTATTTTGAATGAATTAATTAATTTATATGATATTTTACAGCTATCTTTATTCTCTTTAATTGCACTTTCTTTTAAAATTATAATAAAAATAAAAGTGCTGTTGATATAAGGAACAGAAATAAATGTATATATTTCAATTTTATTTCACAAAATTGTAACTATGTTAAGTTACATTAATTAGTAAAGTTAATTTCAATGACAGCTTAATTTGGTTAATCAATAAATATATAATAAATAATGAAATATAATAAAATTAGCAAAATTATTAAGTAAAAAAAAAAAAAAATAAATAAATAAAATGTTTTTTTTTTTTTTTTTGCTAATAACTAATTTACAAAGAAAATTTATTCCATTATATGAATTATTTCTTAATTATAATAACACAGCAACATACGTGATCAGACGCAGAAAGGAGCTCTCAAAAGTTCAAATACAACAAAAATAATAGTAAGGAAATGATGAAGAATTTCCTTAAAATAAATCGAAACATGAACGCTTCAGTTAAATTACTAAAGGGAAAAATAAATAAATAAATAGCTGTTTGGGAAAAGTATTAGACTATATTTCAACACAACTTTATTTGTTTGAAATTCATATTCCTTCATAAAACTAACTTATGGTGTGAAACTTTTAGAGTATATGGAAAATGATTATATTATGATTTGTTAAATTCACGTTTATATTTATGAATTTCCTAAATTAATGCATTCTGCATATCATTTTGTTTATTATATTTTTGTAAAAAATATATATGATAAATTGGAAACTTTTATAAAGGATATTATAGAACCAAATGAGCTATGTTTAGCACATCACTAAACGCTGAAAATCGTAGTAAAAAGATTTTTTTTTAATCAATTAATTTCTTAAACTATTAATAGCAAGTACTTCAAATTTTTATGACTTCACTTTCTCATCGCAAATAATACATATATATATATATATATATATATTTTAATTACATTTAATACTTTTTTTTTTTTTTTTTTTTTTTTTTAACATGTTAAACCTATTTCTCCAATAAATAAATATATAAATAAATAAATAAAATTTGGAGGCTTGACTAATGAAATAGAAAATAAGCTAATGACATTTTTTGTTTTTCAGTGAGTATAACAGAATTCAAAAAGACATTCTTTCATGTCACCTTTTCTGAAATCTTTTCCCAAAAATCTCATGTCTTTATCGGGAAAAAAAAAAAAAAAAAAAAAAAAAAAAAAAAAAAAACATTAATTTTTTTGTCGTAAAAGCAAGCATAATTACAAGTGATGCCTTTGCAATAAAATTTAGTTGAAAGATTTGGAAAAAAAAAAAACGGAAGAAAGGAATAAGCCGGCTTAATGCGCGCATTTTGTCATTTTATTCTCGAAAAACGGTTGTTTATTATAATTATTTAAATTAATTCAATTATCTATTTAAAAAAAAAAAAAAAAAAAAAACAGATATACCTGCAAGTTTTATACGTTTACGATTAAAAATGATTTCAGAAATAAATCATGAAAGAAGGGAAAAAAAAAAAAAACACTCTGACATTTAGTCATGGCTAAAGAAAATTTGACCATTTTGTACTATATTTAGTTTTTACATATTTTGCTCTGACTTTGTAATTGCAAGAAGTTTAGTTAATCTCGGTCAAATGATTAAAAGAAATGAACGAAAAAAGAGTATGCGATTAAAACTTCAGCTTTTGATTCTTACCGCAGTAATTCACAGTACACAGATTGTCATCTTTCTATTCAATATCTTTTAATCCTCTGCAATGCATTTAGTTTAAATAATTCCTTCTGAAACAAATATTGGGTTACTCTGATTTTACAGATATCATTAAGAATATTTTTTTTTTTTTTTTCAGAATTTTTATTCAGATTTGACAAAACATTTTTTTTTTTTTTTTTTTTAATTGCATGTCTTTACATTTACAGTGCAATGTGCAAAATGTTTTTACCCAGTATAATACTCCTAATCCATTTTTAAAGTGATATCACTAACAAAGTTGGTTATGTTTCTTTGTCTAATCCGATTTGTGTACGATATCAGAGGGGCGGCATTTTCGCAAATTTGCAATCCTCTCAAAATCTATCTACATCCTACTCACTTTTTTTTTTTTTTTTCGTAGTATTATTTCTTTCAGACAATGACTATGAGTTGTCACTATATATTGTATTACACCTTCAATGAACGTGCAGACATTTTTGTTTTATTTAAAATACATAAAATTAAAAAATCGCCATTGTATCTGTTCGGATTACTAGATTTTATCAAAAATTGGAACACGTATTAATCAGGACCAAATATAGTTAATGCTGTATTGTTTTATTCAATCGGATATGGATTCGAAAGATATTAAATAAAAAGCACGTTATAACTTTAAAATCAAAAGATAAAAATAGTGATTTCAAACATAAATAAATGAACAAGTAAAAATATTTATTTTTATGTCGGGAAAAGCAAAAAAGAGGGGGGGGGGGAACCTGCAAGCATATTTCCTTTTTAAATAATTAAAATAAAATTGAGAAGAATCGTGCTAAAGAACTGAGACAGTTTCAGTATAGAATGGTACACATGCATTATTATTATTATTATTATTATTTATATATGTTGAACATAATTATAAGGAAAGTATGTTTGCATTTATTTATCATTTTTAAAGAAAGATATAACATAATTCTTTAATTGAGAAACTTGTTTAAAAATATTTATATAATTAACATTTTTAAATTATTGAAAGCAAAGTTTCTAAAATATTGATGGCAACATTTAATACATTAAAATAAATGCAAAAGGCTTAGATTTAAAAAAAGAAATGGAAATTTCTGAAAATAAACAAATTTTATAAAAGAAATATGTCTATTTAAAAATTTTAAAACTATAAAAACTATATATCGAAAAAATCTCTGATTCATGAGTAAAAATATTTATATAATTAATAATTTTAAACTATGGAAAAGAAGTTAAAGTTTCTGAAATATTTATGGCAACTTTTAATAAATTAAAATAAATGCAAAAGGCTTCAGTTTTATAAAAGAAATGGAAATTTCTGAAGATAAATATGACTATTTAAAATTTTTTTAAATTATAAAAACTATATATATCGAAAGATTCTCTGATTGATACGTCAAAAGTCAAAACTAAATAAATATGTACATATATATTTCTTTTCAGAGAAAGGAAAAAAAATGTATGTTTTAAATAAAAATTTAAACAAATAAATAAATTAAAAAAAAATAGGTATGAAAAATTGTGCTAAAAATAGGGAAGAGCTGCAGTATAAAATATTCGGCGAAGTTTGAAATTTGGCACCGAAGTAGCTCGAAATTTCTTCGTCTAACTTACTCAGTTACCACAGCAATTTAAATCACCGCCAAAATTACTACAAAAATGTATAAGCCGTCAAGAGGTTCCTATATTAAAGCTATACCAAAGAAATTTTAAGAAATGTATATAATAATCGGTGCTAGTGAATGAAACCCAGTTACTGTGTGCCTTTACATGTAAGAATAGTGAAAATAAATCCTGTCGTACAAAACTAAATTTTGTTTTGTGCAGAATTTTATTTTTGAATAATTACAGTACAGAAAACACTCATAAAAATCATTTTTTTCCCCTGAATTTTATTGTATCGAAGTGATTATTTCTCATTGTAATTGTTTAGAAAAATGCACGTTAACCTTAGGACGGAAGACTATTAACTTCAATCTGGAGTTTTTGTAGATCAGCTTTGTGTAACACCAAAATAAATTAGAAATATCAGTCCCATCGTTACGAATTTGGTACTTCGTTACGAATTTCTTAGTCCAGGTGTGCAAACAGTTTCTCGACATGACAACTAGATTTTTTTTTTTTAATTAACAAAAGTATGAAATTTAGAAGATAACACCTCATTTTAATTCATTTCTGTCATTTTAAAAAGTACGTGGCCCAGTTTAACAGTCAAAAAATGAGATAAAAATTCAATTAAAAATTAAAATTAAAATTTACAGATTAAAATTAATAATCCTCCGTATATAACTAAATTCTGTCTTTGGCAGAATTCTTAATTTTTAATTTTTTTATCTCATTTTTTGACCATAAAAAGGAGCAAAGTACTTTTTAAAATGACTGAAATGAATTAAAATTAAGTGTTTTCACCTAAATTTCACACTTTATTTAATTTTAAAATATCTAACTATCGTGTCGAAAAACTGTTTGCACCCCTGGATTAAAAAAAATATCTTCTTTCATTTGATACCTAATTTGTAACGATGGGACTGATATTTCTAATTTATTTTAGTGTTAGACAAAACTGCTCTACAAAAGCTGGTGACAACGTTTTTTCTCAGATTGAAACTAATAGTCCGCCTAGTCCTTAAAAAAAATTCTCTGTCTTATGATTTTTGAATTTTTACTTTCGATACCCGACTACCGTAGGTTATGGAAGCATTGTATTCGGTCCAAAAATTCGATATCGAGATTTCCCCTGATTTACATCTTTTAAGGTCACTTGAGTCAAAAAAGTGGTTTTTGGCAATTAGTCAGTGTGCGTGTGTGTGTGTGTGGGGGGGAATCTTCTATCATATCTCCGAAACTAATAAAGATACAGCTACGGAACTTCAGAATTAAGACAGAACTGGTGTACAGACGAATTTTCCAAATTTTGGTGAAAATTGGAAAACCGGAAGTGAGGTCGTAAGTTCGTATCTCAAAAACGGATCTAACCATTTTCTTCAAAGTTGCTATATAAACACTCTACTGGATATCCTTTCAAATCATGCAGTTGGTTAGTTCAGGAAAATTGATAGGCGTCCTGTATAAATAGCTGAATTTCATGTACTGCGAGTGGATTCCTTTCAAAACGGCTGCATGGTTTTTTTTCAAATTTGCAATATTAACCCTCTTTTAAATGTAATTGTTGTTATCCGGTCAACAAGAGTAGTGTAAAAAGGACAGTTCTGCGACACGGTGGTGGGACGGTGGGATGATGTGGGACGCGCGGAGCCACGGAGCTGCCACTCCGCGCCTCCACCCTGACCCTCATCATCCCTCCGCGCCACCACCCTGCCGCAGAACGTGTCCTTTTTTGCACTACTTAGCCATCATCTTGGATGATGGTTCTGTTGCCTTTCGGAGATTGTAAAGTATTTAAACTTTTTGTGTTTGAAAATGAATTTAGGGACTTAGTATTTTTTTCACAATTTCGTGAACTTAGCATTTTTCGCAATGGACAGGGAAGTTGATTGATTGAAACAAAGGGTTGGTGAGTATTATATAATTAAAAACATTGAATGCGAATGGTATAGACATTAAAATTTGGGTGTTGCCATTGGAAGAGTATAAATAATTTCCGGTGGGACTTAACATTTTTGACTGAATGAAACAATGAATGACCGAAGTTAATTAACATCAATAACAATTTATGAGTATTTTAGAAACTTAGCATTTTTAGAGATTAAAAATATATTGTGTTAAGATAATAAATAAGGAATTTAAATAGGATTTCATACTTTTAATGACATCATTACAAATTTATATTAGGAAATTTTTACAGAATTAAATAGAAATTTTTGTATTTTGTGGATTAACACATAGATTTAAAAGCAAAACAAATAATAAATAATTTAACATTCATTAAAAATGTAAGACACTTAAAAATTCTAACTTTATTTTAACACTAAATAAGTTTCACTTTTTAAATTTATTTAGACTATCTCAGAAATAATATTATTACATTCGTTAAAAATTGAACCCACATGCACTTTAAAAAATTACTATCATATAAATTAAACTAAATATAATAAAAATTATGTAAATTAAACTTTATATTCTCACTAAAAAAGTTTAACATTTCTTTAAACTCTATCTTACATTCGTTAAAAATTTAACAGAAGTTTTTAATCAGTTAATAAATTTTGTATACAGTTATGTTATATAAACTTAATATAATAAAAATTATATAAAACACATACTGTTATTTAAGCTCTAACTTTGAAAGACTATTTTTACATTCTTTAAAAATTGAACACGCATACACTTTAAAAAATTACTATCATATAAATTAAACTAAATATAATAAAAATTATGTAAATTAAACTTTATATTCTCACTAAATAAGTTTAACATTTCTTTAAACTCTATCTTACATTCGTTAAAAATTTAACAGAAGTTTTTAATCAGTTAATAAATTTTGTATACAGTTATGTTATATAAACTAAATATGATAAAAATTATATAAAACACATACTGTTATTTAACCTCTAACTTTGAAATACTATTTTTACATTCTTTAAAAATTGAACACACATACACTTTAAAAATTACTATCATATAAATGAAACTAAATATAATAAAAATTATATAAAACACGTACTGTTATTTATGCTATAACTAAACAAATACGATAAACAAAAGTTTCAAAATCAGTAAATGAGGATATATATGTTATAAATTAAACTAAATATAATAAAAATTATATTAATTAAACTTTATATTCTCACTAAATAAGTTTCACATTTATTTAAACTCTAACTTACATTCGTTAAAAATTGAGCACATGCACTTTTAAAAATTACTATCATATAATAATATTAATCTAAAAAATTGCTTACAAAGACATAAATTATAAATAAAGGGAAAAAAAAAAAATTACTATCATATAATAATATTAATCTAAAAAAATGCATACAAAGATATATAGTAAAGTTATAAATTTTTAAAAAATACTATCATATAATAATATTAATTTAAAAAAAAAATTACTATTATATAATAATATAAATTAAAAAAATTACTTTCATATAATAATATTAATTAAAAAAAATGCATACAAATATATACAGTAAAGTTATAAAATAAATAAATAAAAAATAAAATAAATAAAAATAAAATAAAAATGACTATCCTATAATAATATTAATTTAATAAGATCTTTTTGTAAAAAAATAGAACCGACTCCAAAAAGGAACTACTATTCAAACAACTAAAAATGAAAGAAAATTGGCAGAAAATGGAACTGTAAATTGCGCCTAAAAGTATAAAATAATCTCCTTCGTCAAACAACCTATAACACTACAATTAATCATAACTTTTGAAGTCGGCGCAAAATTAAATAAAATTTAATTAGTTTTTAAAGGTTTGTCTTTAGATCGGTAGCAACAAATGCTGTCGTCTCGAATGATCCATTTTCATGTTTCCTTTATTATTTTATCACTGTATACAATTGGTCCATTAGTAGCATCTACATAAAACAGTTAACATTCTTCACAATGCGGTATTTATGTTTCTACGAAGTTAGAGTTTCCTTTGCAAATTTGGTATAACTTTGATAACTATCATCCTTGATGGATTTTGGATTTGGCTATCAAAACGTAAGGCAAAAATTTACACGCAAGTTGTATATTTTCATAATATATATTGCACGATGTGTTGTTTCATATTCTTGATTACTCTCTTGACATACCTTATCAATATAATCAGGATATCACAAAGAAATTAAATATGTTTGCCTGCAATTTTTCTTTCACCAAGGACGTCAGATACCAGCATCTTCGCCAACTTTTGCTGCTTACAAAATCTTATTTGTTTTCTTTAATCAAAGTAGTTTTCGGCTGCGTTTTGCAGGTAGCAATGTGAGATGTGTATTTTGAAAAGGATTTCATTTTTGTATTGAATAAAGGTATCAATTTTTATTTAATTTTGCGCCGACTTCAAAAGTTATGATTAATTGTAGTGTTATAGGTTGTTTGACGAAGGAGATTATTTTATACTTTTAGGCGCAATTTACAGTTCCATTTTCTGCCAATTTTCTTTCATTTTTAGTTGTTTGAATAGTAGTTCCTTTTTGGAGTCGGTTCTATTTTTTTACAAAAAGATTTTATTTTCCTCTTTTCAGTGAAAACTTATTTATATAGCAGAGCATCAAAAGACGTTCGACGGAAGTTTCACAAATCACAACTTCCAAGAAAAGTGACATTACTCAAAAAATGGTTTATGTCACTGAAAAATACATGAAATGCACCCAATGTGAACAAAAAAGTTATATCTCCATTTAGAAAGTTATCCATTCGAGAGACAGTTGTGCCAGATTTATTCTAGTCAAGTTATTTTTAAGTTGATTTTTCTCAAATGCTGCATTTTTAAGTTGTGTCACTTTTCTTGCCTTTATCGGATATGAGCAAAAAACAATCTATTGAACGAACATACGTTAAATTAAAAAGTCTTTAGAAATGTTAAGAACGGATACGCTGTATTCGTAACCGAAAATTCTGTTAGGCATATATATTGAACTTTACAGTGAATACATGTCACCCGCTGCGCTGGAAATTGCGCAGCGTAAAGTTTAAACAAAGAGCAAAATATGCATTGCAGCTGACGGACAGAAGCTTCAACATCGAAACTTACATACTGCTTTTACCAGTGTAGCTGCATGCGTTCAGCAGTTAGAGTGAGAACAGACTTTTATGAGTATCCTGTAATTTGTTTATTTCTTAATGAAATCATAATGAAACCTATTTCAGGCCAAGATCATTACGATAACAAAAAAAGTATTAAAATTAAATCATCTCTTACCAAGTTATAAACTAACAAATTTCAACAACAACAACGAGAAACATGGTTTGTATTGAGAACCTCTTTCTTTATGAAGTCGGTTTAAAACGTCTATGCGTTAATCGATGTGACCGCTTACAATAACCATACTTTGAATTTTACATAGCATAAATGTCACCCGCTACGCTACAACATATGCAATGTCGTTCAAGTGTGCACAAAATAGGAAATTGTGAGCAAACAAATGCACGTTTTAAGCGTTCTGTTTTTAGCATTAATGTCTAAACTATCTTTGCGTACTACATCGATAATGCTCTGCAATTTTATAATTCACTTTTTTCCCCTGTCTTGAAACGTTTCCGAGATAGAATCGCTAACTCCACTCTTTTCCACCATGTGGTGCTTTTGGCGGTTGAATCGCGTAGCACATGTCCACTTTACATATCTACATACCACTTTTATGACTATAGCTGCAGCTGTTCAGCAGTTAAAAGAGTCGGGACTGACTTTTTTGGGCACCCTGTATTTTCTTTTGATCGTAAAAATCTTACAATGGGACCAATTTCAGACCAAGACCTTATAATAAAACAAAAAGTATCAAAATCGGATCATCCGTTCAGAAGTTATGAGCTACGGTAACAGTACTTTGAACCGAGTATACGTGTCATTCGCTACGCTGCAAAGTGTGCAACATAGTTCAAGTGTGTACAGTGTAAGAAATTGCGAGCAAACAATTGCACGTTTTAAGCGTTCTATTTTTAGCAATAATGTCTAAAAACTGTCTTTTCGTAGTAAATAGATGATGCTCTACAACTTCGTAATTAACTTTTCTCCCATCTTGAACCGTTTTTGAGATAGGAGTGCTAATCCCGCTGTTTTTCACCAGATGGCACTTTATTTTCTTTAGATTGTAAAGATATTATAATGGGATCTACTTCAGACCAAGATCTCTACAACAAAACAAAAAGTATCAAGTAATAGGTTATTTGAACTATATAGCGTATGTCTCACCAGCTACGCTATAACGTGAGCAATGTAGCTCAAGTATGTATTGTGTAAGAAATTGCGAACAAAAAAAATGCACGTTTTTAGCCTTGTATTTTTAGCATCAATGACAAAACTATCTTTTCGTACTAAATTGATGATGCTCTGCAATTTTATTATTCACTTTTTCCCCCTATCTTGAACCGTTTCCGAGATAGGAACGTTAGCATGAATGTCTAAACTATCTTTTTGTGCTAAATCGGTGATACTCTTCAGCTTTGTAATTCACTTTTTCTTTAGAACCGTTTTCGAGATAGGAACACTAACTCCGCTATTTTCCACCAGGTGGCGCTGCAAGCGGTTTAACCTTGTACTGCATAGCCCCTTTGCTATACTCACATACCATCTTTATCACTATAGCTGCAGCCGTTTAGCAGTTAAAAGAGTTGGGACTGATTTCTTTGGGCACCCTGTATTATCTTTAGATCGTAAAGATATTACAATGGGACCTATTGTAGACCAAGACCTTTTCAACAAAACAAAAAGTACCAAAATCGGAGCATCCGTTCAGAAGTTATGAGCTAACAAACATAAAAAAAACATACGGTTTGAATTGAGAACCTTCCTTCTTTTTTGAAGTCGGTTAAAAATACATACAATGTTTAAAATCAACAATTAAATTTTATATACATTATAATTAACTAAACTTTATGTTGTTACTATTCAATTTATCCTAACACGAAAACTTTATATAAATTTTATAAGCAAAAAAGCTATAAGTACATGAATATGTTATTTAAATTAAACTTTATATTCTCACTAAATAAGTTTAACATTTATTCAAGTTTAACACAGTAATATAATTCATACTATCTTAGTTGATTTAAATGAAACAGGTAAATACTTTTAAACTTGAACTAATAAAAATTAGTTCTTTTTTATCAATAATAAAAAGGATTAGTTATATTTAAAAACTATCAGTTACTAAAAGTTATTTTATATTAAACATTTCGAAATAAATTGCATAAAAATTCAGTGCATCATTTTAAATGAAAATAAACAGTTTCCTTAAAAAACAGATAATACGGAATATTCTATGAGTCAGTTATCACCTGCAACGGAAAACCCCTACAGCTCATGAATCATGTGTAATATACGCTGGCAAGCCATGCATATTAGTAATCCACACTATCTCATATAAAGATTAAGTTAAAATACAGCGGATAATTAGGAAAATGCAATAATTTTTTCACAAAGCATATCATACAATGAGTTTTAAACGATTATTACCTACGTATCACTTAAACGGTATTGAAATAAATAAATATAAAAGTAAGTTATAGTTAAAAAATAAAAATTCGTTTGTGAAAGGAGTTTATATATTGCAAAAATTAGTTTTACTCAAATAATTTCTAAACATACACAAGTTAAATGGAAACTTTTCTAGGTTTCATTTAAGCAATAATTTTCCATGTGTGAAAGTAGTTTTATTTATGCAAAATTTAGTTTTATATAAACAAAAAAGTTCATAGTGTAACAATAAAAAAAGTTTATAGTATAACAATAAAAAATTACTTATAAGTAAATACCAATAAAATAGATTTTTTAAATAGATTTCTCTCTTTTCATTAAATCAATAAAAATTTCTTATACAACTTTCGTAAAGTTTTAATAAAAGTTATGTTTTAATAAATATTTTTATGATATAAATTTACTAGAGTATACATATTAAGATATTACGTATAGAGTAGAGATACATACTAAGTTTATTAAATTATCAAATAGTAATAATAAATTATGAAACTTACTTAAAATTGAATAAATTTCCCTTAGCGAAATGCAACCTTCAATCTTCCACACAAATGCGAGAAACTGTTTTATCGCTAGACGATGACTCATACAGATAAGAATGTTGAATCATACCTATCTTAGTATAATGTTGTTAGAGTTCTGTGTTTAATATAAAATAGTTTATAGAGATCATTTATTTAATATCAGTTGTAAACTACATTTAAATAATGCAATAAGAGTTGAACTCTGCAATTAATCTATTAAAATATTGAAATATTTTTAATTTTACTTTTTTTTTAATTATGCTAAGAAAATAATGAGATCAAAACAGAATTATTTTACGATAAGTCGCGCTTTTTATATTTAATAAACAAAGATTTAATAAAAGGTAACTGTAATTTTTAATGAAAGGTTTTAAAATCACTTAATAGGATAAAATTAAAAACATAAATCTTATTGTTTTAGTAATTATTTTCTCTAGTTATTGAACTAAGTAATAAACTATCTATAAATAATAAGATACCAAGAGAGGTTTTTGTATAATAACTATATATTATTTTAATATATGCATTACATCGAAAGTTAAAATTTTCAACTTATTTATACGGATTGAACTATAAGTAATAAAAATTACTCATTTGCATAACCGCTAAATTTTATAAGTTGGATATGTGATTTAAAATACTAAACAATAATCCTTATGAGAGAATTGGGGTGACACTTTCACAGAAAGAAATTATCCTTTACAATAAGATTTGCTTAGAATGTCTAAGTGAAAATAACTTACCGTGAGGTCAGTGAGTCATGCAGTTGTATTGAAATTCCCTGTTTTTAGTTAATGAAACTTCTAATGAGACAATTATTTTTTACTAGCATATAAATGTACATTTTTATATTATTCCTGTATATATAAAATTTTAAATAATTCATTAAGTGTTAAACTTTGCATTTAATCGATTAAATAAATAAAGTTTTAGTAAAATATAAGAGTAATTTTTTAATGAATGGTTTTGAAATCACTTTAACTTTATAAGAAAAAAAAAAGAGGTTTTAAAATTACTTAATAGGATAAAATTAAAATTCTTATTGTTTTTAGCAATTATTTTATCTAGTTGTAAACTATATATTATTATTTTAATATATGCCTTATACTTAAATCAGTTTTAGAAAAAAAAAATCCCAAAGGGTAGGCTGATGAGTTGGATTATTCTATTATACTTAAAGAACCCAGGTACGGAAAAACCGAAATACTTTATGCGGAAAAACAGGCGAGATTTTCGGCTAAAACTCCAAAGCAGTGGCCGGTAAACATAATACACCGTAAAACAACCTACTCACACGACTGCCAAACTAAGAATGAAGGGAAACGTTGAGTTGTAACACCTTATCTACTAGAGATAAGGGGAATTCCCGGAAAAGATGACTCACCCCTCGTTCGTTCATGTACAACATCTTCCGAGAAAGTTCGTGAAGGATCGGTGACGAGTTTGAATAATTTGCGTAACCGCTAAATTGTATAAGTGTGAATCTTTTAATGTGAGTATTATAGTAATGATAAATTTATTTCATAATCGATAGCTCATTTATACATAATCAGGATCACACACATTATATAAAACATTACTATATTTAAAAGTTTTTACTATACAATAAACATTCACATATGGATATTCATAAGGTTTAAGACCGATTAAATAAATGAGGATCCTATAAGCGAAATGCATGAGAGTCTTTCTAAGGAATCCTATTGCATATTTAAGCAGGTTTTAGAGAAAACCAAGAAATACTCCAATCGACTAGGTTGATGAAATGGATTCGAACCCAACACTTCCCCTTTTACTATAGAATCGTTAACAAATCGTAAGATTGATGACTCATACTAGAGTCATACAGCTGTATTGAAACTTACTGTTTTCAGTTAATGAAACTTCGAATGAGACAATTATTTTTACCAGCACGTAAATGAAAATTTTTATATTATTCCTATATGGATAAAACTTTAAATAATTCATTACAAGTGTAAACTCATACCATTAAATATTTAACTGTTGGCCGTATAAGTGGATTGGTCTGTGTGGGAGTCTTTCTATATTTAAGTGAGTTTTGAAGACATCCTCGGAAAACTCCAAACAGATAGGTTGATAAGCTGGAATCGAACCTGGTATTAAACACAGAATCGTTTGATCTTCCAAAATCCTTGTAACAGCATGTTTATGAACTTTATAAGAAAATGCTTAATACGGTTTGAGCTTAGTAGATTTTGCATGCGTTAACTATGTAACAGCGAATTAAACATCTATAGTTGTAATTTTTTTCACTATATATTATTTAACTATATTTATACACCATGCATTGTATAATATTTCCCGGGGTAAAAGTTTAAACTGAGTAATTATTCATCAACATAAGTGTTAAATTGAATACAAAAGACAGTATATGAATAAACGGTTAGTAATGTGAAAATGCTGATTTGTAAAACATTTTGAAAGAAGTAACTCATAAATTTATTTCATATCTTTATACTTATGCATACACACGCTTAAGAGACTTATATAAAACAACACTATGATTAAAAGTTTTACTAACTTTTCAGCATACAATAAAAAATAGTAATCAATATTCATTTACAATAAATAATTTAACGTTATTAAACCAAAAAATAATTTATTTTTTGATTCGATTTAAATAATTAATATTTATATAGGGTTGTTGGTTGATGAATGTCATTCAATGAACACTTAAACAAAGGGTTTGCGGATTATAATTGAATTGTAAACGAAATGTCGTTACACGTTTTGAATGACTATCCTCCTTCATCAGGATTTAAAGGGTAGTTTTGAAAGACTATCCTGTCTTATTTATAAATTGTCAGATAAAAGAACAACACTCATGCTGCATTCTGATGGGTTGAATCGGGTCACATGATAAAATACAGCATTCATATAACTTTTTAGAATTATGCAGAACCTTTAATAAAAAAAATTTTGTATGCATTTTAGGGACTTAGCATTTTTGGAGATATTTCGGAGACATAAGTTTTGATGGAATTAAAATTTAAAGGGATTACATAGGATGGGAAACAATAACATACCGGTAGTTAACAGTTAATTTTTTAACATACATTAAGGTTAGTGGATGAGTGTCAGGTAATTCATTTAAAACAAAAATATAATAAGGGTTGATTGAAACAAAGGGTTTGTAGGTTATAATTATAGGATAAAACGTTATGTGTTTCGAAAACCCTTCATCAAGATTGGAACAACCGTTTCGAATGATACTCTCTCTTCATCAGATAGACTTAAACTTTTATTTTATCAGAATGAAAGAAAACGATAGACGATTTACACTTATTGAAAACCCAACTTATAAATAATTCGACTTTCATTAAAAATACAAGTCGCATATATACTTTGAAACAATCAATAAATTTTATATTATCACTATGCATTAAATAAGTTTCCCATTTAACATTCAAGATGAATTTATTTTTACATTAATTAAAAATTGAACACGTATTAATTTTTAAAATGACTATTTTTTAAAAAGTTTTAAAACAGCTAATAAATTTTATAAGCTTTTACAATTAAATAAATTTAGCATATTATGAAAGTTTTACATCACTCGATAAAAAATTTTATATAGGCAATAAAAGTTATACACATTATAAATATAAACTCATAAAATAAATTTCACACTTAACATTTAAACTCTAACCAATCAATCTTAAAGTAATTTTTTATCTTTTGTACATACTCATAAACCTTTTGTTTCTAGTGTAAAGTGAAGTATGACTCATGCTTTAATTGAAATCTCTAATCAAAATTATAAGAAAGTAAAGTTTAGGAAATACCTATGTATTATAGGTAAATTAATACAGTATAAATATTCATGTTTTTCAGTTAAGTAAAAAAGTTATATAATTAATTTTACAGAGTACTTAAATAATGTATAATTAAGTTTCAGAATTATTATTATTATTTTTTTTTCTTCTATAGTATGTTTATATAAATTTTTAAATACAAAGTTTTTATTAAAATACAATAACCAAAGTTTTGTATGATATTAACTTACAATGCACCTAAAACTTTAAATATATAGAAACAATTATACAGTTGGTTTTGTCTGAAGCATATATATAAATAATAAAATCTTGTTCAGTTTAGTTTTTAAAACACTATAAAGATTTTAGATACACATATTTTTATGTTGTTTAAATAAAATTTTTAAAATGAAACAATATTAATGTTATAAAATAATACACTCAGCATGACTCACCGAGTGTGCTATTCCATCAAATTATTCCGCATACATGTAATAACATGTCTGACTTAACTATATACTGAATTACCATTATTTCAGAAAAAGTTGGGACTTACCTTAAAACACGTCCTACACCCTTGGCAGACTTGAAGAAAATGAATGATATGAGACATTCTTATCAGTGACACCCGGTCACGAGGTCAGTGACGTCACGAGTGATGTGATTGGCTATGCTCAGTCACGTGATCATGACGTCATCCTCTCATCAATGACGTCACCGATTGCTTATCAGCTACCACAACGCGCGGAAATGTCTTTCAGTACGCAGTGAAAAATATTCAAAGTCTACGGAACATTACTCGAAACGATTCCATTGTCTTATACGGTAAATTGAAATATAACACGCGGAAAAAAGATCGACATATACCGGAGAAACTATGCATGCTGCCCGATGAAAATAACTCGCACAGCTAAGGAGATGCTACCAGGATGATAGTCAAAATCCAACTGAATTCAAACAATATGACAAGGTCTATAAATCTCCGTGTTGATTAGATGGTTTTGATGAATGGGTTTTCCCCCACACCTAAACAGAATGGAGAAGTCATAGGTTTTTTCCTCACCTATCACGAAGATGATATCTCTTAATTAAGTTTCTTAATTAAAATTATGCAAATTATATAAAAGTCTTTCAAATATCTCTTAATTATATTTTCTAATTAAAATTATGTATCATATGCTCTCCTAGTTAAAGATTTAATAAACCTAACTTTTATACAACATAAATAAATTTAATAAGTATAATCTGTTCGATGACTCATCAAACGATGACTCATCGTAAACATGTGCGAACATGTCTAAACATGTCTGAACATGAATCTACTTGAATCTTAACATTTTATTGTATAAGATTTTATATTATTGCTTTTTATATTATTCAAACCGAAAGTTATTTTTTTATATAAAGAAATGAACAACTTCTAAGATTATTTTTTCAATCATTATGAATAAAAATTTAATTATTAACTGCAAAATCTGTTTACTTATAAGAAACTTAATTTTCATCAAGTAGTGTTATTTACTTAATTTCCAACATCGTATACTTTGTGATTCATATAGTAATTATCACTTATTCAGTAAAATATTAAGGTTCAAGTAGATTCATGTTCAGACATGTTTAGACATGTTCGCACATGTTTACGATGAGTCATCGTTTGATGAGTCATCGAACAGATTATACTTATTAAATTTATTTATGTTGTATAAAAGTTAGGTTTATTAAATCTTTAACTAGGAGAGCATATGATACATAATTTTAATTAGAAAATATAATTAAGAGATATTTGAAAGACACATATAATTTGCATAATTTTAATTAAGAAACTTAATTAAGAGATATCATCTTCGTGATAGGTGAGGAAAAAACCTATGACTTCTCCATTCTGCTTAGGTGTGGGGGAAAACCCATTCATCAAAACCATCCAATCAACACGGAGATTTATAGACCTTGTCATATTGTTTGAATTCAGTTGGATTTTGACTATCATCCTGGTAGCATCTCCTTAGCTGTGCGGATTATTTTCATCGGGCAGTATGCATAGTTTCTCCGGTATATGTCGATCTTTTTTCCGCGTGTTATATTTCAATTTACCGTATAAGACAATGGAATCGTTTCGAGTAATGTCCCGTAGACTTTGAATATTTTTCACTGCGTACTGAAAGACATTTCCGCGCGTTTTGGTAGCTGATAAGCAATCGGTGACGTCATTGATGAGAGGATGACGTCATGATCACGTGACTGAGCATAGTCAATCACATCACTCGTGACGTCACTGACCTCGTGACCGGGCGTCACTGATAAGAATGTCTCATATCATTCATTTTCTTCAAGTCTGCCAAGGGTGTAGGACGTGTTTTAAGGTAAGTCCCAACTTTTTCTGAAATAATGGTAATTCAGTATATAGTTAAGTCAGACATGTTATTACATGTATGCGGAATAATTTGATGGAATAGCACACTCGGTGAGTCATGCTGAGTGTATTATTTTATAACATTAATATTGTTTCATTTTAAAAATTTTATTTAAACAACATAAAAATATGTGTATCTAAAATCTTTATAGTGTTTTAAAAACTAAACTGAACAAGATTTTATTATTTATATATATGCTTCAGACAAAACCAACTGTACAATTGTTTCTATATATTTAAAGTTTTAGGTGCATTGTAAGTTAATATCATACAAAACTTTGGTTATTGTATTTTAATAAAAACTTTGTATTTAAAAATTTATATATACATACTATAGAAGAAAAAAAAATAATAATAATTCTGAAACTTAATTATACATTATTTAAGTACTCTGTAAAATTAATTATATAACTTTTTTACTTAACTGAAAAACATGAATATTTATACTGTATTAATTTACCTATAATACATAGGTATTTCCTAAACTTTACTTTCTTATAATTTTGATTAGAGATTTCAATTAAAGCATGAGTCATACTTCACTTTACACTAGAAACAAAAGGTTTATGAATATGTACAAAAGATAAAAAATTACTTTAAGATTGATTGGTTAGAGTTTAAATGTTAAGTGTGAAATTTTTTTATGAGTTTATATTTATAATGTGTATAACTTTTATTGCCTATATAAAAATTTTTATCGAGTGATGTAAAACTTTCATAATATGCTAAATTTATTTAATTGTAAAAGCTTATAAAATTTATTAGCTGTTTTAAAACTTTTTAAAAAATAGTCATTTTAAAAATTAATACGTGTTCAATTTTTAATTAATGTAAAAATAAATTCATCTTGAATGTTAAATGGGAAACTTATTTAATGCATAGTGATAATATAAAATTTATTGATTGTTTCAAAGTATATATGCGACTTGTATTTTTAATGAAAGTCGAATTATTTATAAGTTGGGTTTTCAATAAGTGTAAATCGTCTATCGTTTTCTTTCATTCTGATAAAATAAAAGTTTAAGTCTATCTGATGAAGAGAGAGTATCATTCGAAACGGTTGTTCCAATCTTGATGAAGGGTTTTCGAAACACATAACGTTTTATCCTATAATTATAACCTACAAACCCTTTGTTTCAATCAACCCTTATTATATTTTTGTTTTAAATGAATTACCTGACACTCATCCACTAACCTTAATGTATGTTAAAAAATTAACTGTTAACTACCGGTATGTTATTGTTTCCCATCCTATGTAATCCCTTTAAATTTTAATTCCATCAAAACTTATGTCTCCGAAATATCTCCAAAAATGCTAAGTCCCTAAAATGCATACAAAATTTTTTTTATTAAAGGTTCTGCATAATTCTAAAAAGTTATATGAATGCTGTATTTTATCATGTGACCCGATTCAACCCATCAGAATGCAGCATGAGTGTTGTTCTTTTATCTGACAATTTATAAATAAGACAGGATAGTCTTTCAAAACTACCCTTTAAATCCTGATGAAGGAGGATAGTCATTCAAAACGTGTAACGACATTTCGTTTACAATTCAATTATAATCCGCAAACCCTTTGTTTAAGTGTTCATTGAATGACATTCATCAACCAACAACCCTATATAAATATTAATTATTTAAATCGAATCAAAAAATAAATTATTTTTTGGTTTAATAACGTTAAATTATTTATTGTAAATGAATATTGATTACTATTTTTTATTGTATGCTGAAAAGTTAGTAAAACTTTTAATCATAGTGTTGTTTTATATAAGTCTCTTAAGCGTGTGTATGCATAAGTATAAAGATATGAAATAAATTTATGAGTTACTTCTTTCAAAATGTTTTACAAATCAGCATTTTCACATTACTAACCGTTTATTCATATACTGTCTTTTGTATTCAATTTAACACTTATGTTGATGAATAATTACTCAGTTTAAACTTTTACCCCGGGAAATATTATACAATGCATGGTGTATAAATATAGTTAAATAATATATAGTGAAAAAAATTACAACTATAGATGTTTAATTCGCTGTTACATAGTTAACGCATGCAAAATCTACTAAGCTCAAACCGTATTAAGCATTTTCTTATAAAGTTCATAAACATGCTGTTACAAGGATTTTGGAAGATCAAACGATTCTGTGTTTAATACCAGGTTCGATTCCAGCTTATCAACCTATCTGTTTGGAGTTTTCCGAGGATGTCTTCAAAACTCACTTAAATATAGAAAGACTCCCACACAGACCAATCCACTTATACGGCCAACAGTTAAATATTTAATGGTATGAGTTTACACTTGTAATGAATTATTTAAAGTTTTATCCATATAGGAATAATATAAAAATTTTCATTTACGTGCTGGTAAAAATAATTGTCTCATTCGAAGTTTCATTAACTGAAAACAGTAAGTTTCAATACAGCTGTATGACTCTAGTATGAGTCATCAATCTTACGATTTGTTAACGATTCTATAGTAAAAGGGGAAGTGTTGGGTTCGAATCCATTTCATCAACCTAGTCGATTGGAGTATTTCTTGGTTTTCTCTAAAACCTGCTTAAATATGCAATAGGATTCCTTAGAAAGACTCTCATGCATTTCGCTTATAGGATCCTCATTTATTTAATCGGTCTTAAACCTTATGAATATCCATATGTGAATGTTTATTGTATAGTAAAAACTTTTAAATATAGTAATGTTTTATATAATGTGTGTGATCCTGATTATGTATAAATGAGCTATCGATTATGAAATAAATTTATCATTACTATAATACTCACATTAAAAGATTCACACTTATACAATTTAGCGGTTACGCAAATTATTCAAACTCGTCACCGATCCTTCACGAACTTTCTCGGAAGATGTTGTACATGAACGAACGAGGGGTGAGTCATCTTTTCCGGGAATTCCCCTTATCTCTAGTAGATAAGGTGTTACAACTCAACGTTTCCCTTCATTCTTAGTTTGGCAGTCGTGTGAGTAGGTTGTTTTACGGTGTATTATGTTTACCGGCCACTGCTTTGGAGTTTTAGCCGAAAATCTCGCCTGTTTTTCCGCATAAAGTATTTCGGTTTTTCCGTACCTGGGTTCTTTAAGTATAATAGAATAATCCAACTCATCAGCCTACCCTTTGGGATTTTTTTTTTCTAAAACTGATTTAAGTATAAGGCATATATTAAAATAATAATATATAGTTTACAACTAGATAAAATAATTGCTAAAAACAATAAGAATTTTAATTTTATCCTATTAAGTAATTTTAAAACCTCTTTTTTTTTTCTTATAAAGTTAAAGTGATTTCAAAACCATTCATTAAAAAATTACTCTTATATTTTACTAAAACTTTATTTATTTAATCGATTAAATGCAAAGTTTAACACTTAATGAATTATTTAAAATTTTATATATACAGGAATAATATAAAAATGTACATTTATATGCTAGTAAAAAATAATTGTCTCATTAGAAGTTTCATTAACTAAAAACAGGGAATTTCAATACAACTGCATGACTCACTGACCTCACGGTAAGTTATTTTCACTTAGACATTCTAAGCAAATCTTATTGTAAAGGATAATTTCTTTCTGTGAAAGTGTCACCCCAATTCTCTCATAAGGATTATTGTTTAGTATTTTAAATCACATATCCAACTTATAAAATTTAGCGGTTATGCAAATGAGTAATTTTTATTACTTATAGTTCAATCCGTATAAATAAGTTGAAAATTTTAACTTTCGATGTAATGCATATATTAAAATAATATATAGTTATTATACAAAAACCTCTCTTGGTATCTTATTATTTATAGATAGTTTATTACTTAGTTCAATAACTAGAGAAAATAATTACTAAAACAATAAGATTTATGTTTTTAATTTTATCCTATTAAGTGATTTTAAAACCTTTCATTAAAAATTACAGTTACCTTTTATTAAATCTTTGTTTATTAAATATAAAAAGCGCGACTTATCGTAAAATAATTCTGTTTTGATCTCATTATTTTCTTAGCATAATTAAAAAAAAAGTAAAATTAAAAATATTTCAATATTTTAATAGATTAATTGCAGAGTTCAACTCTTATTGCATTATTTAAATGTAGTTTACAACTGATATTAAATAAATGATCTCTATAAACTATTTTATATTAAACACAGAACTCTAACAACATTATACTACGATAGGTATGATTCAACATTCTTATCTGTATGAGTCATCGTCTAGCGATAAAACAGTTTCTCGCATTTGTGTGGAAGATTGAAGGTTGCATTTCGCTAAGGGAAATTTATTCAATTTTAAGTAAGTTTCATAATTTATTATTACTATTTGATAATTTAATAAACTTAGTATGTATCTCTACTCTATACGTAATATCTTAATATGTATACTCTAGTAAATTTATATCATAAAAAAATTTATTAAAACCTAACTTTTATTAAAACTTTACGAAAGTTGTATAAGAAATTTTTATTGATTTAATGAAAAGAGAGAAATCTATTTAAAAAATCTATTTTATTGGTATTTATTTATAAGTAATTTTTTATTGTTATACTATAAACTTTTTTTATTGTTACACTATGAACTTTTTTGTTTATATAAAACTAAATTTTGCATAAATAAAACTACTTTCACACATGGAAAATTATTGCTTAAATGAAACCTAGAAAAGTTTCCATTTAACTTGTGTATGTTTAGAAATTATTTGAGTAAAACTAATTTTTGCAATATATAAACTCCTTTCACAAACGAATTTTTATTTTTTAACTATAACTTACTTTTATATTTATTTATTTCAATACCGTTTAAGTGATACGTAGGTAATAATCGTTTAAAACTCATTGTATGATATGCTTTGTGAAAAAATTATTGCATTTTCCTAATTATCCGCTGTATTTTAACTTAATCTTTATATGAGATAGTGTGGATCACTAATATGCATGGCTTGCCAGCGTATATTACACATGATTCATGAGCTGTAGGGGTTTTCCGTTGCAGGTGATAACTGACTCATAGAATATTCCGTATTATCTGTTTTTTAAGGAAATTGTTTATTTTCATTTAAAATGATGCACTGAATTTTATGCAATTTATTTCGAAATGTTTAATATAAAATAACTTTTAGTAACTGATAGTTTTTAAATATAACTAATCCTTTTTATTATTGATAAAAAAGAACTAATTTTTATTAGTTCAAGTTTAAAAGTATTTACCTGTTTCATTTAAATCAACTAAGATAGTATGAATTATATTACTGTGTTAAACTTGAATAAATGTTAAACTTATTTAGTGAGAATATAAAGTTTAATTTAAATAACATATTCATGTACTTATAGCTTTTTTGCTTATAAAATTTATATAAAGTTTTCGTGTTAGGATAAATTGAATAGTAACAACATAAAGTTTAGTTAATTATAATGTATATAAAATTTAATTGTTGATTTTAAACATTGTATGTATTTTTAAATTAATATTATTATAGGATAGTCATTTTTATTTTATTTTTATTTATTTTATTTTTTATTTATTTATTTTATAACTTTACTGTATATATTTGTATGCATTTTTTTTAATTAATATTATTATATGAAAGTAATTTTTTTAATTTATATTATTATATAATAGTAATTTTTTTTTTTTTTTTAATTAATATTATTATATGATAGTATTTTTTTAAAATTTATAACTTTACTATATATCTTTGTATGCATTTTTTTTAGATTAATATTATTATATGATAGTAATTTTTTTTTTTTTCCTTTATTTATAATTTATGTCTTTGTAAGCAATTTTTTAGATTAATATTATTATATGATAGTAATTTTTAAAAGTGCATGTGCTCAATTTTTAACGAATGTAAGTTAGAGTTTAAATAAATGTGAAACTTATTTAGTGAGAATATAAAGTTTAATTTATATAATTTTTATTATATTTAGTTTAATTTATAACATATATATCCTCATTTACTGATTTTGAAACTTTTGTTTATCGTATTTGTTTAGTTATAGCATAAATAACAGTACGTGTTTTATATAATTTTTATTATATTTAGTTTCATTTACATGATAGTAATTTTTAAAGTGTATGTGTGTTCAATTTTTAAAGAATGTAAAAATAGTATTTCAAAGTTAGAGGTTAAATAACAGTATGTGTTTTATATAATTTTTATCATATTTAGTTTATATAACATAACTGTATACAAAATTTATTAACTGATTAAAAACTTCTGTTAAATTTTTAACGAATGTAAGATAGAGTTTAAAGAAATGTTAAACTTATTTAGTGAGAATATAAAGTTTAATTTACATAATTTTTATTATATTTAGTTTAATTTATATGATAGTAATTTTTTAAAGTGTATGCGTGTTCAATTTTTAAAGAATGTAAAAATAGTGTTTCAAAGTTAGAGCTTAAATAACAGTATGTGTTTTATATAATTTTTATTATATTAAGTTTATATAACATAACTGTATACAAAATTTATTAACTGATTAAAAACTTCTGTTAAATTTTTAACGAATGTAAGATAGAGTTTAAAGAAATGTTAAACTTTTTTAGTGAGAATATAAAGTTTAATTTACATAATTTTTATTATATTTAGTTTAATTTATATGATAGTAATTTTTTAAAGTGCATGTGGGTTCAATTTTTAACGAATGTAATAATATTATTTCTGAGATAGTCTAAATAAATTTAAAAAGTGAAACTTATTTAGTGTTAAAATAAAGTTAGAATTTTTAAGTGTCTTACATTTTTAATGAATGTTAAATTATTTATTATTTGTTTTGCTTTTAAATCTATGTGTTAATCCACAAAATACAAAAATTTCTATTTAATTCTGTAAAAATTTCCTAATATAAATTTGTAATGATGTCACTAAAAGTATGAAATCCTATTTAAATTCCTTATTTATTATCTTAACACAATATATTTTTAATCTCTAAAAATGCTAAGTTTCTAAAATACTCATAAATTGTTATTGATGTTAATTAACTTCGGTCATTCATTGTTTCATTCAGTCAAAAATGTTAAGTCCCACCGGAAATTATTTATACTCTTCCAATGGCAACACCCAAATTTTAATGTCTATACCATTCGCATTCAATGTTTTTAATTATATAATACTCACCAACCCTTTGTTTCAATCAATCAACTTCCCTGTCCATTGCGAAAAATGCTAAGTTCACGAAATTGTGAAAAAAATACTAAGTCCCTAAATTCATTTTCAAACACAAAAAGTTTAAATACTTTACAATCTCCGAAAGGCAACAGAACCATCATCCAAGATGATGGCTAAGTAGTGCAAAAAAGGACACGTTCTGCGGCAGGGTGGTGGCGCGGAGGGATGATGAGGGTCAGGGTGGAGGCGCGGAGTGGCAGCTCCGTGGCTCCGCGCGTCCCACATCATCCCACCGTCCCACCACCGTGTCGCAGAACTGTCCTTTTTACACTACTAATAAGTTTTGGTAAAAATCGGTGTCTCAAAAACGGCTCTAACGATTTTCTTGAAAACTGTTGCATAAACCCATTTTAGATATCCTTTCTCATGCTTTACGTGGTTATTACAAAAAATTTAATAGTCATCGTGATCAGATAGACCAGTTTGAGATCTCGGAAATTGGTGTAAAAAAAAAAAAAAAAAAAGAAAGAAAGAAAGAAAGAAAGAAAGAAAAAAGAAAAAAAAAAAAACCTGTAGCATTATTTTTTTTTCTTCATTGCTATGTAAACTCTATTTTATGCAGAAACTCTATTTACAGAATGCATGCAGATAGCTCGACCTTCGGCTTATTTCTGTCGAGCTATCTGCATGATAGACCAGATGTTTCTGCCTAAAGGTTGTCTGAGTGAGTAATGCCGACCGGTTGTCGGCCTGGATAGCTCAATTGGTAGAGCCTTGACCTTGTAAGTCAAAGATCCGGGGTTCGACTTCTGGTACAGGCATTGTTTTCACTCAGTCTGAAAAATAAATTTCAATAAATATGATTTTCTTCCCAATCAATTGATTGTGTGATTTTAATATATTGTAATGTTTATAGAGTCCAACGAGCTATTTTTGGCCCTTTATTCAAAGTATTTTTAATCTTTCACGTGTGAAATTTGAAGATTTCATAGTATTCTAGAAAACCAAATAACGCTTTTTTATATATTTTTTTAAATAATAGCATAGGTCTTTTTATAAAAAGATATTAAAAAATCACTTTGTGCAAATTTTTGTAATATGATTTTCTTTTTTCTTTTCTTTCTTTTTTTTTTTTTTTTTCAAAAACTATTTCTAAACAACCTTGAATTATTTATAGCAAATGTATTATGATTTGTAGATACTGAAATGTTTTCATTTTACTTGAGATTTTGAAAAATAATAATAATAATAATAATAATAATAATAATAATAAAAATTTTGAAAATTTTGTAAAACTTTATTATTTAAATGTAAAAGTATTTTTTTATATATATATATAAATTGTTAACGCATTTGTATTGTAATATTCAAATAGATTCATTGTATATTTGAAATAGAATAACAAAAAAAAGAAAAATAAAATAAAAGAAGAAGAATTAGTGAAGCTCGAGCATTTAAAATAATTAAAGATATAAAAGTTTTTTAATTTACTTTTTTTCTTTTGATAAGTTCGGAGACATTTTATTATACTTATTACTATTACATTTTATTACACATAACATGCAATCATCCCCTGAAAACAAAAACAGAAGAGGTTAATAAGTTGATTGTCCAAACAGCTGATAGGTTTCTAAACATTATAAAATATTTTTATTCCTAAAAAGTTTAATTTCTTTTTATTAATTGCAATCCTCCCCCCCCCGCTTCCAAAAAAAAAAAAAAAAAAAAAAAAAAAAAAAACGCTTTTAAATCGTTATTAGATTTTGGAAATATAGTGAAGAAAATTCCGGAAATTCTTGGATTACTTAAAAATTTTACTATTCGAGACTTGAACCAGAATATCCGCTTCCATTTTTCTTTTAGCTCTAAGTATTTAAATATTTTTAACCTTGGGTTATCCACAAAAGAAAAATGAAATTTTATGTCCAATTTTTCCATCGTAAAACTGGCGTCAACGTTTTATTCGTAGATTGAGTCTAATAGTCCTCTACTCAATCATTCAATTACTCTACTCAATAAATCTTTCGAAAATTCAAAACGGATTCTTTAGGAATTAATAACTTATTACTTTACGATTTAAATATATGAGGATTATTTATCAAATAACAATAAGTTTTTTCTTTTTACGTATGAATAATAGCGCAATTAAAAGCAGACGAAGAAAATGCAATATAAATACTATTTTTCGTTGTACTGTTCATTTGAAAAACTTTTTTTTTTTTTTTTTTTTTTTTTTTCAGTTGAAATAAAATGTGTTAACAATTTAACAGGATATTTATTTTTATGTTATGTATAAAAAATAACAAAATTAAAAGCAGATGATAAGCATTTCTTAGCATTTCTTCTTGGCTTTGGTGTAAAATATTAATAAAATATAAACATTTCGACCTTCTCAACCTTCTCAACCTTCCCCCCCCCCACCAAAAAAATAAATAAAACTTTTACGATACTGTCCGTTTTGATGCTGATTATGATTAATTTTCTTTTCTTTTTCCTTAAAAAAAAAAAAAAAATGATTTTCACGAAATTTTGGCAAAAGCAGAATTTAGTTTAGTATGGATGATTATAATTTTTTCATTTTATTTTATTTATTTAATCATTCTTTTTTTTTTTTTTTTTTTTTTTTTTTTTCAAATTATTAGGACAGAAGACTGTTAGTCTCAATCTACGGATTTTTACGATACCAGTTTTACGGTAGTTGGACATTTATCGACATTGAAAATTTATCGAAAATATAATTGAATACAGTCGAACCTCGTTAACATGAACACTGTTAACGTGAATTACTTTTAACATGAACTGTTTCCGCCATCCCTGTCAAAATGAAGATTTATTTAGTTATATGAAGATTAGTTACCGATAGCATGAACTACTGATAACATGAGAAAAATTTTTATCCCCCTTGAGATTCACGTTAACGAGGTTTGACTAATTGGAAAGCGGTGTTATAATTTGGGGAAAAAAAAAAAAAAAAAAAAAAAAAAAAAAACTAACTGTCCTCCGTACTAAACTAAATTCTGCTTTTGACAGAATTTCATCAAAATCGTTCTTTCTTTTTCTTTCTTTTCTTAGAAAGGAAAAGAAAAGAAAATAACAAGAACTTTCGAAATAGACAGCATCAAAAAAGTTTTTTTTTTTTTTCTTTTTTTTTCAAACACATTTTTTTTTAATTATTCGCTTTAAAATATATTTTTCTATACATCGAAAAATAAATTAACTCGTAAATTTTTTGGTAACAAGTATATTAAAAATAAATAATTTAAAAGTTTAAAAGTTGGAATTTCTAATTTTATTATTATTTTTTAACTCGCTATGTAAACTCTGTTTTACATGCCTTTATATTCATATCAGCTTTCTCTTATAGGAAATTTGATAGGTGTCTACTTCGTTAGGTCAATTTTATGTCTTCTGAACACATTATTTCTAAAAAATGTACTATATAATACGTGTAATAGCGGTTAATGGAAATCGTGTGGTTGTTTCATACAAGATTTTTTTCTCTACAAATCACTGAAATTGTCAATCACTGAAATTGTAAATTAATGAAACTTTAATTATTTATTTCACATTTACAAAATAGGTATTATTATTATTATTATTATTTTTTTTTTTTTTTTTCCACAGATGTCATTTGGACGATATATCTGCCAAATTTACTTTGAAAATACTTTTCAATAGCCTGAATAATTTAAGCAATTTGTGCAAGTTATTTATTACTAAATACTGAAAAAAAAAGTCAGTTTATAAATAATGTATAATAATGGGAACATTATTCTTGAAATAATTAGAAAATGAATAATGTTATTTCTTTATATATATATATATATTTTTTTTTTTTTTTCGGGGAGGGGGGGGGGGTAATTGTTGTTGAATGACTTAACCAGTAAAAAATACACCAACGGCAAAGCGGTTCTGCGCACAAAACTGGTAGACGTGAGGTGCCGGGTTCGATCCCAGGTACGCTCGTCGGTGTAGAGATACGCTCGTCGATCCAGCAGTTCGGAGTTTTCCGTGGTTTTCTCCAAAACTTGCGTAAGTACGGGCTAGGATCCCTTAGAAAGACCTACATTAAAGGCACTCCCCCTCTGGCCTAGGACCCAAGAGTAGTCAATCGGCCTTATTCCGCAACACCAACACCAGTAAAAAATAGATAAATTTATTAATTAATTATTATTTTTATATTCAAATCATAATAATGTTAAAAGGCTCACAATAATGATAAAAGAATTATTTGATATATCATGGATTTTGTAATGTTCTTGAATTACAGATTTCTTGTTCAATTATATTTTCGATAAATTTTCGATTTCGACAAATGTCCAACAGTCGTAAAACTGGTATTGTAAAAATCCATAGATTGAGATTTGAGAGTAATAATCTTCCCTACTAAAAAATAATAAACGTTCAAAAATAGAAATAGTTGGGATTCTACGGTGAAAAAGGGGGTTTGGACAGAAGACAGAAATAGATATTTTCTTTCTTTCTTTCTTTTTTTTTTTTTTTTTTTCAGATTTTAACTATGCTTTGCGTATCTATTACTTACTGACTTACAAATAATATTTTTGGTGTTATATATATTTGAAAGGAACAATAAACGAATTCAACATTTATTTCGAATCGAAATTAGTATCACACTTTACCAGGCTTAAAATTAATATAGAAATTTGTTACACTTGTTTTTACATCTTAATGAATACGTCGGTGCTTTAATTCTGCACTCGTGCTTACTTTTACATCTGGCTAAAATTCGCGCAACTTATGTTTCGACATTTTTAATTTAGAAAAAGTTATAGCGCTTTCTCTTTTCTATAAAATTAGGGGGGAAAACAGCCAGTTTTGATATTATGCATATATTAAGCGGATTCGATGTCTAATTATCCCATATATATCTATAGGAACTCTATGTAAATCGAAAACTAACCGATTTGGAGAAAACTAACATCCGAATTTTCATTCTCTTAGTAGATCCAAATTACCTGATTTTTCGTCTAAAATATCTCCATGAATGTTTTTACTTTGTTGAGTGAAGAAAAGATGTTTTTCAGAACCTTAAGGAACAATATTAAGAATAACATATTTTTGAACTATAAAAAATACTTCCTGAATGCAGATTTCTCATACTTATTTTTTTTTTAAACAAGTTTTACAGCATGAAAAGTAACCACATGCCTGCTAAAATGGTTATTTATTGTCAGTCCACTTTTCTTTTTATTTCTTTTTTTTTTTTTCCCTTAAAAATAAATAAATAAATAAATTTAAAATTTGCAGTTGGCTAAAACACATATTTTAAAATTTTCAAGCTCAAAGTTTCTTTCTTCCTTTCATTTCATTTTTCTTTTTCTTTCTTTTTTTAATTTAACATTTTTTTTTTTTTTTTTTTTTTTTTTTTTTCTTTTTGATGATATCCGCTTTCAGATTTCAGTGAACTGACTCTCTTTTACAATCTTTACACTTTTATAAACTATTAAAAGTATATGTAATTCATACAGGTTTTCTCCAAAACCTTTTACATTTATTTATTAATTATTATATATATTTTTTAAAACTAAATTTTTGTTATGCAAAAAGCAATAACTTGTACAGTCGGTAACAAAAGTATCCGCACACTAGCAAAAATTCCTATGTAAAAAAAAAGTACACATACGGTTTTGTTAAATAAATCCTTGTGGAATCCTGTTCTTGGTCAGTGTAAGAACATGATTCGATAAAGATTTATTTAACAAAACCGTAGGAAGTGTACTATTTTTACATAGGAATTTTTGCTAGTGTTCGGCCACTTTTGTTACCGACTGTACATCTTCCAGGATAAAGTGTCAGATGTGGCAATTTGAACCAAATTTAAGGCTCTTAAGGAAATAAGTTCATTAGGAAGCAGTCAATTATAATTAAAAAATTTCATCTTTTTCGTTAAAAAATAAATAAATAAATAAATAATCTAATAATTTTATGAAGTATTCTTAAAAATTCAGGCAATTTCAATTTCAATTTTTGAAACTCTGATAAGGAAAATTTAATACGTATAAATGCTTTTAAATATAAATATAAAATTTGTAATTATATGTAGAGAGATAGATAGATAGATATACATATTCAAATTAAAAAAATATATAAAAGTATTAATATAAATATTTCGAAATAATATGCATACATACGTAAAACTAAGTTAAAAAAAAAAAATAAAAAATAAATAAATAAATAAATAAATAACTTCGGAATTTTATTTATTTAATTATTTTCAGTATTTTCATGTCAGTAACGTTGCTGCTTATTTCTTTAATTTACTAATCTTCGCATATTTTGAGAATGTATAGGTGTTTTGATTGATTTATTTATTTCTGTCCACTAAAGCAAAAATATAATATACAGCATGCATAGAAAAAAAAAAAAAAATCTTTTATGTAGATTTCCAAACATGATTTTTTCTGAATGAATTGTCGAAAATTTTTCCAGAAATTTTTAGGCCAAAATAATTATTGCGAGTGTTTAAAATTTTATGGTGTTTGCTTACTTTCTGCATCTTTCAAATACCAGTTTTGAAGTGTTATATATGGTTATGTTCGGTGTTTCATTATACGTCAAGTAGATGAAAAATATATTGTACCTAATTTATGTAATTGAAAAAAAAAAAAAAAAAAAAAAATAATATATATATATATATATATATACATGTATATAAGATATACATAAACTATTTCTATTTTTGTAAGAGTTAGTATTAATAAAATACAGTAATACGGTTTAAAAAATAAATAATAAAAAAATAAAAGACTTCTTAAATAGAATGCATTTATAAAAGTTCCTTAAAATATGGGAAATAAGAAAATTTTGAAAAGTTGGTCAGCTTCAAGAAAAATGTAATAAAGAATTTCAAAATATTAAAAGTTGAGTAGTTTCTTTTTGTCTAGGAGTAACTACTATACCTTCGTCAAGTTTAGATACTTTTCAATTATTATTTATTTTTTTATCTATTGATTGATTCTTTTTCATTATTCGGACGACAATTTTCAATTTTTTCCCCCCCACTTTTTAGGGTTCCTCTATAAACGTACTCTATTTAAAATATCACTTTTTTATTCTTCTTTTATTTTAACTTTTTAATTGTGTAACTTATGTTACATAGCTAAAAAACTAACTTAGCTATGTAACTCCGGTATCTTTTAGAAAATTCTGAAAGATTTTTGAAAACTAAATTTTTTTAGAAGGTTCAAGGAAATTTCTAGACCTTTTTACGGAGGCTCCATGAAGTTTCTAGAAAGTTTCATGACGTTTCTAAATATTTCAATGAAGTTTCTAGAAGATTCATGAAGTTTCTAGGAGTTTCATGAAGTATCTAGAAGATTTCATGAAGTTTCTAGAAAATTGCTGGAGGGGCCAGCGGTTGAGTGGTCCTGCGCTCAAAGCTAGTAGACAGAAAGTGCTGGGTTTGATCTAAAGTCCCGCTCATCGACTAGTCGTTCGGAGTTATCCATGATTTTCTCTGAAGCTCGCATACGGGTTAGGACCCTTTAGGAAGACCACTATGAAGGGCATTCCACCTACATCTCTAGGACCCTAGTGCAGTCAATCTGCCTTAAGCTTACAACAACAACTAGAAGGTTCCATGAAAATTCCATATTTAATTTATGTTAAAGAAAATTTCAGATAGACAAACCGATTAAATATAAAAACATTCTAATAAAGTTCTTATTATAACAGATATATTTTATGTTTTTTTTTTTTTTTTTCAGTGTAGTATACTTAATTCAACTATTCCTTCAATATATTATAGGCATTTTTTAGCGTATTTTTTATGGGATAAGAAAAGGGAAAATAAAAAATAAAAAATCTTTCAGCTAAAGAATTATTTAAAGGTATGGTTATGGTTATGATCATGATTATTATATTTTTTAAATTATTTATAACCCTTTGCCGGTCCTATTTAATACCACTCCTCTTACCAGTGTTGACAAATTCAGTGATATTTTTATTCAATACCCACCACAAAATTTTAAGTGTAACGGTTGCTTAATCCCTTCGAAGGTAATTCGTTCATTATTTATATCAAATGCTATTGCTCAGAATTATTTATGATAGTTGAACAAAAGTGTTCCTAAATTTGGCGATAATGTTTACAGCACTTAGGAGCGTCTGGGCCGACAAAGGGTTAAATTTAGAAAAGCAGATTTTAATCTAAGTTACAAAGTAATAAACATTTGCCATGTAGGATTAAATCATTTTATGTTTCGAAAAAAAGGTAATAATTTATTCGTCCCATTTCTTACATTTCACAATCAAATTATTATTTATTTATTTATTTTAATTATTATTATTATTATTTAATTCATATTCATATTTAGCAATGTTTACTATTCAATTTAATTATTTTTATTTATTTAATTGTATTTATAGAAATAATATTGTTACAAAATGAAAATAATTAAACTTATTATTTTAATTATAAATGTAATTAAAATTTATTTTTATTTATACTTTTATTATACAATTAATAGGAGTATAATTGTAATTTTTTCCACATGCAATTTTATTAGCAGAAAGCAAAATCTAGAAAAAACGTGTAACCATGTTCCACTAATACATAGTGCCAAAACTAAAATGTTTAATAGAAGCTGGTATATAGTTATCTGTAAAATTATAGTTTTTGAATAAAAGCAGAGGTACTTGTTCCATAAAAAAAAAAAAAAAAAAAAAAAAAAATTGAAATGTCCGGATAAGATACTGACGGTAGTGGGGACCTTGGCAAGGCAGTACCGGCGAGGAATACACTGTCGAATGTAGCGAATACCTGAAGCAAAATTTATTTTATTTATTTTATTTTATTTTATTTTGTTTTAGTACGATAGGACTATTTGTTTCAGACACCGATTTTGTGTTTTCGCCTTTTATTTTATTACACCATGATATTTATATTAAGATTTAGATTATATTTAGTTTAGAAAATAAAAAGTGCGCATGTAGATTGAAATAAGATAGTACTGGATATTTTAATTTCAATTTATAGAGATGTCAACGATATTGAAAAATCTATTTTGGCCATTTTCTTTCGTTTAATAAACAGAACGAAAAACGGATAATATTTTATCTGGAGATATTTTGTGTATTTAGACCAATTATCCCCCCCCCCTCTGGCATTAAGTTAAAAAATAATTAAATAAAATTGGAAAAATCCTGCTAAAGAAATGGAGCAGCTTGAACCTCTTGGCAAAATTTGAAATTTGTCACCGAAATAGCCCGGTCGCTTCTCACCAAGATGTTTACTTATGCAATTGCGACACCCATTTTAGTTTATGGTCAAAATGAAAACAAAATTATAAAAACTGCCAAGGGGCTCCTGTGCTAAAGCTGTACTAAAGTAATTTTAAGAAATGAATATAGTAACCGTTGCTAGTGAATGAAATAGTTTCTGCATGTCTTTATATGAAAAATTTGACTAAAATAAGTTTTTCTAGATTAGAAACACATCTGACTTATCCTCTTTTCATCGAAGATTACTTTTCATTGCTAACTTTCACTTCGTCCGTGAGAAAATATGGCAGAAACGTGATTTTCTTAGAAACTACTTGAATGATTTTGATAAAAATTCAGATTTAGGGATATTTTGAGTTTACAATTTAATATGAATTGTGCTCTTCTTCAGTAAAATTACCGTTCACGGGAAACCCATATTTTGTCAGGGGGAAAAAAAAGTAGCTAAGACTGCGTTTTCTTCGAAAATACTTCAAGGATTAGAAAAAAAAAAAAAAAAAAAAAAAGATAGAGTTTATATGTTTTTTTGATGATATTTCGATATAAAGTATTCGGATTTTCAGGAAAATTATCGGTCACTGGTAATTCGCACTAAATCCGGAAAAAAATATGACAGAAATTTGGTTTTGTTGGAAATCGCTAGAACAATTTAAAAATATATATAGATAGATAGATAGATAGATAGTGTTAGAGATTTTTTTAGATGAAAAATAAATCTGATTATTAGGTAACAGATTTAAATATTAGCAAACGCAAAACCTAGAAGAATATTTTCTAGGAAATTGGTAGATTTAGGGGTTTTCGATAATAATTCGATTTGAATTTGTCTTATCTCCATGAAAATTAGATTTCACTGGTAGCCAGCGCTCCGCCGAGACATATATATATATATATATATATATATATATATATATATATTTGGAGGGGGGGGGAGTGTTTCATTTTATTCTTTGATAATTTATTCCTATATTGAAGTTTTGCATTTCCTTTTGTAGCAATTCTGCGCATTGGTTTGCAATTCTCTTCTTTTTTTTTTTTTTTTCTTATCTTTAAACTCATAAATTCGTTAAAATAGTTACCTATATATATATAATACACTTCCGAAAACGAATCATTGTATTACACTATTAATAATTTTTACAATGAAACCAAGTAAAGTGTAATTCAGGTACGGAATATAAAAAGAGAAAAACCTGTTACAGGATATTAAAATGCTGTACATTAATATTTAATTAATACAGTGTTTTATGCAGAATATTCGGTTAGTTCATAAATAATAAGAATAATAACAATAATAATAAAGCTGCTGATTTAACAAATAATTGTCATTATTTTATTTTAACAATAAATAATGTCTTTTATTATTAATTTTAAGATTCCTACGAAAAGCATCGTCATTTAAAAGATATAATTTAAATTGAAAAAAATAAATTTTTATGCGAAGTTCTGTTCAGCCAAGCAGTATTTTAACTGTTTTTACAAATCATCAATAGTTCTTCTTGAACATTTTTCACTATTCTATTCTTTTGTTATCAACCCTCTTTTTCAACAAAGAAGCATTTCAACTGTCAGCTTATCATATCGTCATTGTCCGCCCCTTGTTGGTAAAAGCATAGACCTTATATATACTAGACCACGCATTCTCCCTCGTTATTTGACTGCATCATGAACGAGCTTCCCCAGCAAAATTGTCACGTGATGTTGGTCTAGAGGAAGAGTGGAGAATGATCACTATGTTATTTTTCTGTAGGAACGAATTTTGTGTTTTTTAATATTTTTATTGTGCACGCACTTTTTATTTTAGCATTTAGATTTACACATGGATGGAAAGCTAAACTTTCATAGATTAATTACATAGAAAAAAAAATTATGATAAATCATTTTGCAAGCGAAAAAATTGCGTTTGAATTCTTACTTCAGTCAGAGAAGTATGAGATTATGCTTGCATACGGGAAAAAAGAGAGAGAAAGAGAGGAATCACCCCTAGTCCAAGATCACGTGACTTCCGAGACTCAGAACAAAGGATGGAGGTATCAGATTACACCCTCATGTTGAAGACATTCGCTGTAATGGTCAGCCGTATTGGTGGCGGGGTCTAGTATATATAAGGTCTATGGGTAAAAGGGGGAAGGGTCAGTTACAAGTTTCCGTCTCTAACGATTTCGGAGTAGGTATTTAGAGTTACAGTAATCAGGCTCGTACGATTTAGAGAGAGATTTCTTACATTACAAAAATCAGTCTCAAACCGTTTCGATGGAGTTTGTTTGTGTTACAAAATTCCGGTTCAAACGCTGAGAGGGTTAAATATTCAAAACATTTAAAATTAAATCTTTTTGTAACAGTTCACATTTAAAGACATACTCTGATTCTGACTATGCGTCAAATAGAGACAATCATGTTCCGTTGGGAGGACAAATTGTTTTCCTTGATAAAAGCCCAATTTCGTGGCGTACTTTTAAAGAGAAAGGAGTTACATTGTCCACCATGGAGGCAGAATTTTTGGCAATGTGCGACTGAATTAAAATGGTTTAGTGAAATTTTATTGGAATGTTTTAAATATAAAATTATTAAAGATCAACCTGAATTACCCGTATTACTTACAGATAACCAAGGCGCGATTGAATTTTGTAAATCTCCAATAGAGAATAGTAGGTGTAAACATATTGACGTAAAGTTGTATTTTATTAGAGAATGGTTATTAAAAGGTATATTTGAACTTAAATTTGTTTCTAGTAAGCTGAACTTGGCCGACCCCTTCACAAAGCCGCTTGTTAAGAATGACCTTATGAAATTTATAAACACTGTATTTATAGGGGATTGATTCTGTATCTCATTGCATACTGAGTTTTCTTTGCATAATATTACATATTGTATGAGTGTGGGGCCCGCGTGAGTGTTCAACTCATAATCATTTATAATTTAATACTTTCCTTAGTATATTTATTTTTCATAAATTTATTTAAAGTTTTTTTCTTAATGATTATGCAATAGTTTTGTGTGCTAATGGGATGCTGAATTTGTGCTCACATAAAGAAGTGAATAATTTTTTTTCACTGTAGTGAATTTTTTTTACCACTTTTGAATTGTAATTTTTTGAATTTTGAAGCATATTACAAATGAACTTTGGAAGATATTAGGTGGTGTGTGGTGCACATTCTGTGCTTTGCTGGAGCAACATGATGATAATGTACGAGCATCATATTTCATGTTAATGTATTTTTGTATTTTTTTAGAGGAAGCTGTTTCGTTTAAATTTGTTGAGGTGGGGGGCAGTGATAGAAAAATAAGTCTTACTTTACTGCTCCTCAATCAAATTTTCATTCACGATCTATCGTTTTAAATGTAAACAAACTTCGTTTCTGTCTGAGCTTATTACTAAATCATGTACATGCCCTTTCCTTTGATTTGCTAATGCTTAATGACGTCATAACAGGCGAACGCCAGTGAACCATGGAGCATAGACCTAACCATGGAGTTTTTTTTTTTTTTTTTTTTTTTTTTTTTTTTTTTTTTGAGCGGTTGCCGCAGATGTCAGCAGGTTGCGTCAGATGAGTATTGTGCTGTCGCTCTCTGATTCGCTGAAAAGGAGGGTGTGTAGTTTAGAATGTTTTTGAATATGAAATTAACTTCTGCTATTTAAGATGTGAAGCTAGCATTATTTGTGGCTTGCATTTCTGTTATTTTCTTAAGTTGATGCTTGGCGTTTGCTTCGGCAACGCTTTTACTTTTAGTAATGAAGTTCTTTTCGCCGTAAAAACGATGTAGTTTGTTTCTAGTTTAAATATCATTAATGCATCATGCTGGCAGTTTAATTCTCTGAACCAATAGTTTGCTTTAGATAAGTAATTTAATGAAGTTTGTTTTAATCTGTATGAAGCAGCTTCCCTCTAAGTTTGAATATTAATGTTTGTTTATTAGCTTTTTGAATTTTTCTTCTGTTAAGTTTAAATTATGTTTTTCATATACTGTAATGACTTCAGACTAATGACTTTAAGACTCACGAGAGGGCGCTGTTTGTTCAGCACGGTGAAAAGACTTTCGAATTGAAGAGAGACTTTAGTTTTTTAGTCTGTTTTGAGAAGGGAATGAGGCAACGCCGAGAATAGCGGGTGCCTGGCTTGAGTGCCGTTCATGATTATTATTTTTGGTCCAAAGATTAGCGATCATTTTATGCAATATGTGCTAACGTGTTTTCGTTTACCTTTTATGTATGTGTGTTTGTGTCGTATAGTGTTTGTAAATGAGAAATTAAAAAATATTTCTCTAAAGAAAAGCAATCTTCTCTTGATGAGTTCAAGCCTACGATACATCACAGACTAGTGTTATGGTGGCAGCTAATGGCATACGTCCGACGCTACAAAGATACGCTACTAAAGGGGTAAGTGCCTTTATGTATGAAACAGTGCCTTGATTTAAAAATAATATAATAAATCAGCTCAGTCCTTGTATTAGAACGTGAGAAAATATTCTTTTTTTAAAAAGGTACTTTAATTCAGATTATGTATTTAAATCATGAATCATATAGCACTGCTTATCCCTATTCATTTAGTAAAAGTATTATTTTAAGATAAATTATTATTGTAGAGAAAAATATGTATTATTAACCTGATTCATCCGTTGTTTAAAAGAAATAAAAGAAAAGGAAATCTTTCGTTTTTTTGTCGATGTGTTTCGAAAAAAAAAAAAAAAAAAAATGAAGTTGATGAATCAGTGAAAAATAAATAATTATATATATATTTTTTCTTTTGTTTGATGGTATATTCCTAATAATAATAATAAAAGAAAAAAAAAACTTACTATAGAGTAACTAAATGTTACTACGTTTTGCAGGGAATTTTGGTTTTAAACGGAATTGCAAATTTTGAGAACAGATTTAAATAAAGTACCTGTTCTGTATTTTATGGAAGAATAAATATTCTTGTTTAGTAATCTGTGGTTTAGAGCTTTGAGAAAAAAATAAAAATAAAGAATGTATTTATTATCGAATTAAAAAGAATAAAAATGTTGAATGATTCATATTAATGTGCATTTCAGGTCATTTTTATTTCTGATATTTTATTGGATTTATTTTTCTTTCTGTCTCTTTTTACTGATTTGGTATTTCTTTGCTTAATAATACAAAAATAAATGGGTAAATAAAGAGTGAATGAAGGATAAAAATAAAAAAGAATTTAGTTTCGATTTCATGTAAAATGAATCTGTTCGTGTTTGGAACAAAATATTTTGGTTTCGATTTGAAGTAAAATAGTAGTTTCTGATTCAAATGAAGTGTTTAACGGTTAGATGTTCATTTTATTTCTTAATATTAATTACTATGGTAATTTATGTTACTTAAATCTAATTTTGTGGAACTTAACTTTTTTTTTTTTTAACCGACTTCAAAAAAGAAGGAAGGTTCTCAATTCAAACCATATGTTTTTTTTATGTTTGTTAGCTCATAACTTCTGAACGGATGCTCCGATTTTGATACTTTTTGTTTTGTTGAAAAGGTCTTGGTCTGCAATAGGTCCCATTGTAATATCTTTACGATCTAAAGAAAATACAGGGTGCACAAAAAATCAGTCCCAACTCTTTTAACTGCTAAACGGCTGCAGCTATAGTGATAAAAATGGTATGTAAGTATAGCAAAGTGGCCATGCAGTACAAGGTTAATTCGCTTGCAGCACCACCTGGTGGAAAATAGCGGAATTAGTGTTCCTATCTCGAAAACGATTCTAAAGAAAATGTGAATTACAAAGCTAAAGAGTATCACCGATTTAGTACAAAAAGATAGTTTAGACATTCATGCTAACGTTCTTATCTCGGAAACGGTTCAAGACAGGGGGAAAAGGCGAATTATAAACTTGCAGAGCATCATCGATTTAGTACGACAATATAGTTTTGACATTGATGCTAAAAATACAAGGGTAAAAAAGTACATTTTTAGTTGTTTGAATAGTAGTTCCTTTTTGGAGTCGGTTCTATTTTTTCACAAAAAGATTTTATCTTGTTTTGATAAAGGAAAGAGTTTCGGTTTCGAAACGAAACTATTGTTTTTTTTTTGGGGGGGGGGGGTTGAAGAAAAATATTAATTATCCTGTTTCCTGAGAAATATGTGTGCAAAAAGAATCAAATAGTTTTGCAAATAAATTAATTTATTTCTGTTTTGAATTGAAATAATGATTGTGTAGGAAACAAGTAGTACTTAGTATGAGAACATACTTGGTTTAAAATATTATTTTTGAATATATGATTTATTTAAAAAAAGAAATTTGGGTGATTGAAAATGTTCACGTATTCTGTTCTTTAAGAAGAAAAGTGTTTCTTTTTATGAAAAAAAAAATATATATATATTAAAAAAAAAAAAAAAAAAAAAAAGTGTTCTCTTAAATAGAGAAAAATAAGGTATTTTTCATAAGTAGATACCATTAACGGTATTAGATATTATTTTTTAATTGATTGCAAAGATTGCCCTTATTATCTTATTTTTTTTGTGTGTGTTTGATTGATTTTTGGAAAAAAAAGGGGTAACAGAAAAAAAAAATCTTTAATTTGTTTATATTTTATTATCGTTTAGAGAGCATTCTGGTTTTGTTTGGGGTTTTCAAACATGGCATTTTTAGCTAAAGCTCGAAAACATGAATTGATGCAAATTTGTGAGGAAATCGGTGTTGAAGTAGATACTTCCAGTAGAGTTATTGACATCAAGAAATTAATTTTATCTAGCAAGTCCTATAATGAGAAAGAAGTAAAATTAATATTGGAAAGGCTTCTTGAAGATAAAAAGCTACAAGAAGAAGAGAGACTAAGACAAGAAGAAAGAGAGGAAAGAAGGACCCGAGAAACTCAACAATATGAACTTGAATTAAAAAAATTGGAAATTTCAAGAAAAAATCCTGAAAGAATATTAGAACCAGAAACATTGGCTGAATCGGTTCCAAAGATTCAGTTAACTCAAATTACCCCAAGATTTCATGAAAAACATGATGAAATGGGTTTATATTTAGTAAACTTTGAAAGGAGAGCGGAGATGGCACGAGTTCCAAAAAAGGATTGGGTGGCCTACCTGTTAGCAGTTTTACCGCCAGAACTTTCCAATATGTTGGCCAGAGAGTCGCCAACCGATGCTACAAATTATGATTTTGTTAAAAATATCATTATGAGAAGATATAAATTAAATAGTGAAAAATTGAAACAATGTTTTTATAAGCACCACAAATCGTCCGAAAAATCTTGGAGAAATTATGCTCAAGAGCTTTCTAGTTATTTTACAGAGTGGCTTACAGAATTAAAGATAGAGAATTTTGAACAGCTAAAAGATTTAATAGTGACTGAGCAGTTGAAGTTTCGAGTGCCTGCTGATGTGAGAACATTTTTTAGATAACTGGCTTACCTTTACAACACCTTTAGACTTAGCTGAAAAATTAGATGAATTTGAAAGCATAAGAGAAAGTTTTAAAAGGAGGGATTTGCCCAAAAAGAACTTTTCCAGCTTTCGTAACCAAAGTGGAAACTTTTGTGATGATAAGTCTAACGATAATAACAAAGATGTTAAGCCGAAATTTCATTCAAAATCCGAAACATCCCAAGAAAATCAAAGAAATAAAGAGTTTGATAAAAGAAAAATTACTCGTTGCTATGAATGTGGTTCTACTAATCATCTTAGACCTCAGTGTGATAAATTAAAGAAAAATGAAGAATTTATCTCACATATTATAGCTGAGGCAGGTTCTGATGAATCAATGACACCTTATACTAGTTTAGGTAAAGTGAATGGTGTTGAGATGAAGATAATTCGAGATACTGGTGCTTCATGTGATTTGATCAGCAGCAAGTATGTGAAACCACATATGTACACAAATGAGAAAGTGTACATTAGAAATCCATTAGAAGTGGATCCTGTTTGCCTACCACTTGCAGAAATTGAATTAGATTGTAAAATGGGACACATAAAAACTAAAGCAGCTGTCCTACAAAATTCCTTTTATAGTAACAATTATTTGTTAGGAAATAAAACTGCTGCAATGTTTAAAGATTGCAAATAAAAAGAAAATGTACAAGAGCATAAGCTAAAATCAGTACAAACAAGAAATCCCTTTTGTTATCAACCCTCTTTTTCAACAAAGAAGCATTTCAACTGTCAGCTTATCATATGGTCATTGTCCGCCCCTTGTTGGTAAAAGGGGGAAGGGTCAGTTACAAGTTTCTGTCTCTAACGATTTCGGAGTAGGTATTTAGAGTTACAGTAATCAGGCTCGTACGATTTAGAGAGAGATTTCTTACATTACAAAAATCAGTCTCAAACCGTTTCGATGGAGTTTGTTTGTGTTACAAAATTCCGGTTCAAACGCTGAGACGGTTAAATATACAAAACATTTAAAATTAAATCTTTTTGTAACAGTTCACATTTAAAGACATACTCTGATTCTGACTATGCGTCAAATAGAGACAATCATGTTTCGTTGGGAGGACAAATTGTTTTCCTTGATAAAAGCCCAATTTCGTGGCGTACTTTTAAAGAGAAAGGAGTTACATTGTCCACCATGGAGGCAGAATTTTTGGCAATGTGCGACTGAATTAAAATGGTTTAGTGAAATTTTATTGGAATGTTTTAAATATAAAATTATTAAAGATCAACCTGAATTACCCGTATTACTTGCAGATAACCAAGGCGCGATTGAATTTTGTAAATCTCCAATAGAGAATAGTAGGTCTAAACATATTGACGTAAAGTTGTATTTTATTAGAGAATGGTTATTAAAAGGTATATTTGAACTTAAATTTGTTTCTAGTAAGCTGAACTTGGCCGACCCCTTCACAAAGCCGCTTGTTAAGAATGACCTTATGAAATTTATAAACACTGTATTTATAGGGGATTGATTCTGTATCTCATTGCATACTGAGTTTTCTTTGCATAATATTACATATTGTATGAGTGTGGGGCCCGCGTGAGTGTTCAACTCATAATCATTTATAATTTAATACTTTCCTTAGTATATTTATTTTTCATAAATTTATTTAAAGTTTTTTTCTTAATGATGATGCAATATTTTTGTGTGCTAATGGGATGCTGAATTTGTGCTCACATAAAGAAGTGAATAATTTTTTTTCACTGTAGTGAATTTTTTTTACCACTTTTGAATTGTAATTTTTTGAATTTTGAAGCATATTACAAATGAACTTTGGAAGATATTAGGTGGTGTGTGGTGCACATTCTGTGCTTTGCTGGAGCAACATGATGATAATGTACGAGCATCATATTTCATGTTAATGTATTTTTGTATTTTTTTAGAGGAAGCTGTTTCGTTTAAATTTGTTGAGGTGGGGGGCAGTGATAGAAAAATAAGTCTTACTTTACTGCTCCTCAATCAAATTTTCATTCACGATCTATCGTTTTAAATGTAAACAAACTTCGTTTCTGTCTGAGCTTATTACTAAATCATGTACATGCCCTTTCCTTTGATTTGCTAATGCTTAATGACGTCATAACAGGCGAACGCCAGTGAACCATGGAGCATAGACCTAACCATGAAGTTTTTTTTTTTTTTTTTTTTGAGCGGTTGCCGCAGATGTCAGCAGGTGGCGTCAGATGAGTATTGTGCTGTCGCTCTCTGATTCGCTGAAAAGGAGGGTGTGTAGTTTAGAATGTTTTTGAATATGAAATTAACTTCTGCTATTTAAGATGTGAAGCTAGCATTATTTGTGGCTTGCATTTCTGTTATTTTCTTAAGTTGATGCTTGGCGTTTGCTTCGGCAACGCTTTTACTTTTAGTAATGAAGTTCTTTTCGCCATAAAAACGATGTAGTTTGTTTCTAGTTTAAATATCATTAATGCATCATGCTGGCAGTTTAATTCTCTGAACCAATAGTTTGCTTTAGATAAGTAATTTAATGAAGTTTGTTTTAATCTCTATGAAGCAGCTTCCCTCTAAGTTTGAATATTAATGTTTGTTTATTAGCTTTTTGAATTTTTCTTCTGTTAAGTTTAAATTATGTTTTTCATATACTGTAATGACTTCAGACTAATGACTTTAAGACTCACGAGAGGGCGCTGTTTGTTCAGCACGGTGAAAAGACTTTCGAATTGAAGAGAGACTTTAGTTTTTTAGTCTGTTTTGAGAAGGGAATGAGGCAACGCCGAGAATAGCGGGTGCCTGGCTTGAGTGCCGTTCATGATTATTATTTTTGGTCCAAAGATTAGCGATCATTTTATGCAATATGTGCTAACGTGTTTTCGTTTACCTTTTATGTATGTGTGTTTGTGTCGTATAGTGTTTGTAAATGAGAAATTAAAAAATATTTCTCTAAAGAAAAGCAATCTTCTCTTGATGAGTTCAAGCCTACGATACATCACAGACTAGTGTTATGGTGGCAGCTAATGGCATACGTCCGACGCTACAAAGATACGCTACTAAAGGGGTAAGTGCCTTTATGTATGAAACAGTGCCTTGATTTAAAAATAATATAATAAATCAGCTCAGTCCTTGTATTAGAACGTGAGAAAATATTCTTTTTTTAAAAAGGTACTTTAATTCAGATTATGTATTTAAATCATGAATCATATAGCACTGCTTATCCCTATTCATTTAGTAAAAGTATTATTTTAAGATAAATTATTATTGTAGAGAAAAATATGTATTATTAACCTGATTCATCCGTTGTTTAAAAGAAATAAAAAAGAAGGAAATCTTTCGTTTTTTTGTCGATGTGTTTCGAAAAAAAAAAAAATAAATAAATGAAGTTGATGAATCAGTGAAAAATAAATAAATATATATTTTTTTTCTTTTGTTTGATGGTATATTCCTAATAATAATAATAAAAGAAAAAAAAAACTTACTATAGAGTAACTAAATGTTACTACGTTTTGCAGGGAATTTTGGTTTTAAACGGAATTGCAAATTTTGAGAACAGATTTAAATAAAGTACCTGTTCTGTATTTTATGGAAGAATAAATATTCTTGTTTAGTAATCTGTGGTTTAGAGCTTTGAGAAAAAAATAAAAATAAAGAATGTATTTATTATCGAATTAAAAAGAATAAAAATGTTGAATGATTCATATTAATGTGCATTTCAGGTCATTTTTATTTCTGATATTTTATTGGATTTATTTTTCTTTCTGTCTCTTTTTACTGATTTGGTATTTCTTTGCTTAATAATACAAAAATAAATGGGTAAATAAAGAGTGAATGAAGGATAAAAATAAAAAAGAATTTAGTTTCGATTTCATGTAAAATGAATCTGTTCGTGTTTGGAACAAAATATTTTGGTTTCGATTTGAAGTAAAATAGTAGTTTCTGTTTCAAATGAAGTGTTTAACGGTTAGATGTTCATTTTATTTCTTAATATTAATTACTATGGTAATTTATGTTACTTAAATCTAATTTTGTGGAACTTACCTTTTTTTTTTTTTTTTTTTGATAAAGGAAAGAGTTTCGGTTTCGAAACGAAACTATTGTTTTTTTTTTTTTTTTTGGGGGGGGGGGGGGTTGAAGAAAAATATTAATTATCCTGTTTCCTGAGAAATATGTGTGCAAAAAGAATCAAATAGTTTTGCAAATAAATTAATTTATTTCTGTTTTGAATTGAAATAATGATTGTGTAGGAAACAAGTAGTACTTAGTATGAGAACATACTTGGTTTAAAATATTATTTTTGAATATATGATTTATTTAAAAAAAGAAATTTGGGTGATTAAAAATGTTCACGTATTCTGTTCTTTAAGAAGAAAAGTGTTTCTTTTTATGAAAAAATATATATATATATTAAAAAAAAAAAAAAAAAAAAAGTGTTCTCTTAAATAGAGAAAAATAAGGTATTTTTCATAAGTAGATACCATTAACGGTATTAGATATTATTTTTTAATTGATTGCAAAGATTGCCCTTATTATCTTATTTTTTTTGTGTGTGTTTGATTGATTTTTGGAAAAAAAAGGGGTAACAGAAAAAAAAAATCTTTAATTTGTTTATATTTTATTATCGTTTAGAGAGCATTCTGGTTTTGTTTGGGGTTTTCAAACATGGCATTTTTAGCTAAAGCTCGAAAACATGAATTGATGCAAATTTGTGAGGAAATCGGTGTTGAAGTAGATACTTCCAGTAGAGTTATTGACATCAAGAAATTAATTTTATCTAGCAAGTCCTATAATGAGAAAGAAGTAAAATTAATATTGGAAAGGCTTCTTGAAGATAAAAAGCTACAAGAAGAAGAGAGACTAAGACAAGAAGAAAGAGAGGAAAGAAGGACCCGAGAAACTCAACAATATGAACTTGAATTAAAAAAATTGGAAATTTCAAGAGAAAATCCTGAAAGAATATTAGAACCAGAAACATTGGCTGAATCGGTTCCAAAGATTCAGTTAACTCAAATTACCCCAAGATTTCATGAAAAACATGATGAAATGGGTTTATATTTAGTAAACTTTGAAAGAAGAGCGGAGATGGCACGAGTTCCAAAAAAGGATTGGGTGGCCTACCTGTTAGCAGTTTTACCGCCAGAACTTTCCAATATGTTGGCCAGAGAGTCGCCAACCGATGCTACAAATTATGATTTTGTTAAAAATATCATTATGAGAAGATATAAATTAAATAGTGAAAAATTGAAACAATGTTTTTATAAGCACCACAAATCGTCCGAAAAATCTTGGAGAAATTATGCTCAAGAGCTTTCTAGTTATTTTACAGAGTGGCTTACAGAATTAAAGATAGAGAATTTTGAACAGCTAAAAGATTTAATAGTGACTGAGCAGTTGAAGTTTCGAGTGCCTGCTGATGTGAGAGAACATTTTTTAGATAACTGGCTTACCTTTACAACACCTTTAGACTTAGCTGAAAAATTAGATGAATTTGAAAGCATAAGAGAAAGTTTTAAAAGGAGGGATTTGCCCAAAAAGAACTTTTCCAGCTTTCGTAACCAAAGTGGAAACTTTTGTGATGATAAGTCTAACGATAATAACAAAGATGTTAAGCCGAAATTTCATTCAAAATCCGAAACATCCCAAGAAAATCAAAGAAATAAAGAGTTTGATAAAAGAAAAATTACTCGTTGCTATGAATGTGGTTCTACTAATCATCTTAGACCTCAGTGTGATAAATTAAAGAAAAATGAAGAATTTATCTCACATATTATAGCTGAGGCAGGTTCTGATGAATCAATGACACCTTATACTAGTTTAGGTAAAGTGAATGGTGTTGAGATGAAGATAATTCGAGATACTGGTGCTTCATGTGATTTGATCAGCAGCAAGTATGTGAAACCACATATGTACACAAATGAGAAAGTGTACATTAGAAATCCATTAGAAGTGGATCCTGTTTGCCTACCACTTGCAGAAATTGAATTAGATTGTAAAATGGGACACATAAAAACTAAAGCAGCTGTCCTACAAAATTCCTTTTATAGTAACAATTATTTGTTAGGAAATAAAACTGCTGCAATGTTTAAAGATTGCAAATAAAAAGAAAATGTACAAGAGCATAAGCTAAAATCAGTACAAACAAGAAATCCCTTTTGTTATCAACCCTCTTTTTCAACAAAGAAGCATTTCAACTGTCAGCTTATCATATCGTCATTGTCCGCCCCTTGTTGGTAAAAGGGGGAAGGGTCAGTTACAAGTTTCCGTCTCTAACGATTTCGGAGTAGGTATTTAGAGTTACAGTAATCAGGCTCGTACGATTTAGAGAGAGATTTCTTACATTACAAAAATCAGTCTCAAACCGTTTCGATGGAGTTTGTTTGTGTTACAAAATTCCGGTTCAAACGCTGAGAGGGTTAAATATACAAAACATTTAAAATTAAATCTTTTTGTAACAGTTCACATTTAAAGACATACTCTGATTCTGACTATGCGTCAAATAGAGACAATCATGTTTCGTTGGGAGGACAAATTGTTTTCCTTGATAAAAGCCCAATTTCGTGGCGTACTTTTAAAGAGAAAGGAGTTACATTGTCCACCATGGAGGCAGAATTTTTGGCAATGTGCGACTGAATTAAAATGGTTTAGTGAAATTTTATTGGAATGTTTTAAATATAAAATTATTAAAGATCAACCTGAATTACCCGTATTACTTGCAGATAACCAAGGCGCGATTGAATTTTGTAAATCTCCAATAGAGAATAGTAGGTCTAAACATATTGACGTAAAGTTGTATTTTATTAGAGAATGGTTATTAAAAGGTATATTTGAACTTAAATTTGTTTCTAGTAAGCTGAACTTGGCCGACCCCTTCACAAAGCCGCTTGTTAAGAATGACCTTATGAAATTTATAAACACTGTATTTATAGGGGATTGATTCTGTATCTCATTGCATACTGAGTTTTCTTTGCATAATATTACATATTGTATGAGTGTGGGGCCCGCGTGAGTGTTCAACTCATAATCATTTATAATTTAATACTTTCCTTAGTATATTTATTTTTCATAAATTTATTTAAAGTTTTTTTCTTAATGATTATGCAATATTTTTGTGTGCTAATGGGATGCTGAATTTGTGCTCACATAAAGAAGTGAATAATTTTTTTTCACTGTAGTGAATTTTTTTTACCACTTTTGAATTGTAATTTTTTGAATTTTGAAGCATATTACAAATGAACTTTGGAAGATATTAGGTGGTGTGTGGTGCACATTCTGTGCTTTGCTGGAGCAACATGATGATAATGTACGAGCATCATATTTCATGTTAATGTATTTTTGTAATTTTTTAGAGGAAGCTGTTTCGTTTAAATTTGTTGAGGTGGGGGGCAGTGATAGAAAAATAAGTCTTACTTTACTGCTCCTCAATCAAATTTTCATTCACGATCTATCGTTTTAAATGTAAACAAACTTCGTTTCTGTCTGAGCTTATTACTAAATCATGTACATGCCCTTTCCTTTGATTTGCTAATGCTTAATGACGTCATAACAGGCGAACGCCAGTGAACCATGGAGCATAGACCTAACCATGGAGTTTTTTTTTTTTTTTTTTTTTTTTTTTTTTTGAGCGGTTGCCGCAGATGTCAGCAGGTGGCGTCAGATGAGTATTGTGCTGTCGCTCTCTGATTCGCTGAAAAGGAGGGTGTGTAGTTTAGAATGTTTTTGAATATGAAATTAACTTCTGCTATTTAAGATGTGAAGCTAGCATTATTTGTGGCTTGCATTTCTGTTATTTTCTTAAGTTGATGCTTGGCGTTTGCTTCGGCAACGCTTTTACTTTTAGTAATGAAGTTCTTTTCGCCATAAAAACGATGTAGTTTGTTTCTAGTTTAAATATCATTAATGCATCATGCTGGCAGTTTAATTCTCTGAACCAATAGTTTGCTTTAGATAAGTAATTTAATGAAGTTTGTTTTAATCTCTATGAAGCAGCTTCCCTCTAAGTTTGAATATTAATGTTTGTTTATTAGCTTTTTGAATTTTTCTTCTGTTAAGTTTAAATTATGTTTTTCATATACTGTAATGACTTCAGACTAATGACTTTAAGACTCACGAGAGGGCGCTGTTTGTTCAGCACGGTGAAAAGACTTTCGAATTGAAGAGAGACTTTAGTTTTTTAGTCTGTTTTGAGAAGGGAATGAGGCAACGCCGAGAATAGCGGGTGCCTGGCTTGAGTGCCGTTCATGATTATTATTTTTGGTCCAAAGATTAGCGATCATTTTATGCAATATGTGCTAACGTGTTTTCGTTTACCTTTTATGTATGTGTGTTTGTGTCGTATAGTGTTTGTAAATGAGAAATTAAAAAATATTTCTCTAAAGAAAAGCAATCTTCTCTTGATGAGTTCAAGCCTACGATACATCACAGACTAGTGTTATGGTGGCAGCTAATGGCATACGTCCGACGCTACAAAGATACGCTACTAAAGGGGTAAGTGCCTTTATGTATGAAACAGTGCCTTGATTTAAAAATAATATAATAAATCAGCTCAGTCCTTGTATTAGAACGTGAGAAAATATTCTTTTTTTAAAAAGGTACTTTAATTCAGATTATGTATTTAAATCATGAATCATATAGCACTGCTTATCCCTATTCATTTAGTAAAAGTATTATTTTAAGATAAATTATTATTGTAGAGAAAAATATGTATTATTAACCTGATTCATCCGTTGTTTAAAAGAAATAAAAAAGAAGGAAATCTTTCGTTTTTTTGTCGATGTGTTTCGAAAAAAAAAAAAATAAATAAATGAAGTTGATGAATCAGTGAAAAATAAATAAATATATATTTTTTTTCTTTTGTTTGATGGTATATTCCTAATAATAATAATAAAAGAAAAAAAAAACTTACTATAGAGTAACTAAATGTTACTACGTTTTGCAGGGAATTTTGGTTTTAAACGGAATTGCAAATTTTGAGAACAGATTTAAATAAAGTACCTGTTCTGTATTTTATGGAAGAATAAATATTCTTGTTTAGTAATCTGTGGTTTAGAGCTTTGAGAAAAAAATAAAAATAAAGAATGTATTTATTATCGAATTAAAAAGAATAAAAATGTTGAATGATTCATATTAATGTGCATTTCAGATCATTTTTATTTCTGATATTTTATTGGATTTATTTTTCTTTCTGTCTCTTTTTACTGATTTGGTATTTCTTTGCTTAATAATACAAAAATAAATGGGTAAATAAAGAGTGAATGAAGGATAAAAATAAAAAAGAATTTAGTTTCGATTTCATGTAAAATGAATCTGTTCGTGTTTGGAACAAAATATTTTGGTTTCGATTTGAAGTAAAATAGTAGTTTCTGTTTCAAATGAAGTGTTTAACGGTTAGATGTTCATTTTATTTCTTAATATTAATTACTATGGTAATTTATGTTACTTAAATCTAATTTTGTGGAACTTACCTTTTTTTTTTTTTTTTTTTTGATAAAGGAAAGAGTTTCGGTTTCGAAACGAAACTATTGTTTTTTTTTTTTTTTTTTTGGGGGGGGGGGGGTTGAAGAAAAATATTAATTATCCTGTTTCCTGAGAAATATGTGTGCAAAAAGAATCAAATAGTTTTGCAAATAAATTAATTTATTTCTGTTTTGAATTGAAATAATGATTGTGTAGGAAACAAGTAGTACTTAGTATGAGAACATACTTGGTTTAAAATATTATTTTTGAATATATGATTTATTTAAAAAAAGAAATTTGGGTGATTAAAAATGTTCACGTATTCTGTTCTTTAAGAAGAAAAGTGTTTCTTTTTATGAAAATATATATATATATATTAAAAAAAAAAAAAAAAAAAAAAAAAAAAAAAGTGTTCTCTTAAATAGAGAAAAATAAGGTATTTTTCATAAGTAGATACCATTAACGGTATTAGATATTATTTTTTAATTGATTGCAAAGATTGCCCTTATTATCTTATTTTTTTTGTGTGTGTTTGATTGATTTTTGGAAAAAAAAGGGGTAACAGAAAAAAAAAAAATCTTTAATTTGTTTATATTTTATTATCGTTTAGAGAGCATTCTGGTTTTGTTTGGGGTTTTCAAACATGGCATTTTTAGCTAAAGCTCGAAAACATGAATTGATGCAAATTTGTGAGGAAATCGGTGTTGAAGTAGATACTTCCAGTAGAGTAATTGACATCAAGAAATTAATTTTATCTAGCAAGTCCTATAATGAGAAAGAAGTAAAATTAATATTGGAAAGGCTTCTTGAAGATAAAAAGCTACAAGAAGAAGAGAGACTAAGACAAGAAGAAAGAGAGGAAAGAAGGACCCGAGAAACTCAACAATATGAACTTGAATTAAAAAAATTGGAAATTTCAAGAGAAAATCCTGAAAGAATATTAGAACCAGAAACATTGGCTGAATCGGTTCCAAAGATTCAGTTAACTCAAATTACCCCAAGATTTCATGAAAAACATGATGAAATGGGTTTATATTTAGTAAACTTTGAAAGAAGAGCGGAGATGGCACGAGTTCCAAAAAAGGATTGGGTGGCCTACCTGTTAGCAGTTTTACCGCCAGAACTTTCCAATATGTTGGCCAGAGAGTCGCCAACCGATGCTACAAATTATGATTTTGTTAAAAATATCATTATGAGAAGATATAAATTAAATAGTGAAAAATTGAAACAATGTTTTTATAAGCACTACAAATCGTCCGAAAAATCTTGGAGAAATTATGCTCAAGAGCTTTCTAGTTATTTTACAGAGTGGCTTACAGAATTAAAGATAGAGAATTTTGAACAGCTAAAAGATTTAATAGTGACTAAGCAGTTGAAGTTTCGAGTGCCTGCTGATGTGAGAGAACATTTTTTAGATAACTGGCTTACCTTTACAACACCTTTAGACTTAGCTGAAAAATTAGATGAATTTGAAAGCATAAGAGAAAGTTTTAAAAGGAGGGATTTGCCCAAAAAGAACTTTTCCAGCTTTCGTAACCAAAGTGGAAACTTTTGTGATGATAAGTCTAACGATAATAACAAAGATGTTAAGCCGAAATTTCATTCAAAATCCGAAACATCCCAAGAAAATCAAAGAAATAAAGAGTTTGATAAAAGAAAAATTACTCGTTGCTATGAATGTGGTTCTACTAATCATCTTAGACCTCAGTGTGATAAATTAAAGAAAAATGAAGAATTTATCTCACATATTATAGCTGAGGCAGGTTCTGATGAATCAATGACACCTTATACTAGTTTAGGTAAAGTGAATGGTGTTGAGATGAAGATAATTCGAGATACTGGTGCTTCATGTGATTTGATCAGCAGCAAGTATGTGAAACCACATATGTACACAAATGAGAAAGTGTACATTAGAAATCCATTAGAAGTGGATCCTGTTTGCCTACCACTTGCAGAAATTGAATTAGATTGTAAAATGGGACACATAAAAACTAAAGCAGCTGTCCTACAAAATTCCTTTTATAGTAACAATTATTTGTTAGGAAATAAAACTGCTGCAATGTTTAAAGATTGCAAATAAAAAGAAAATGTACAAGAGCATAAGCTAAAATCAGTACAAACAAGAAATCCCTTTTGTTATCAACCCTCTTTTTCAACAAAGAAGCATTTCAACTGTCAGCTTATCATATCGTCATTGTCCGCCCCTTGTTGGTAAAAGGGGGAAGGGTCAGTTACAAGTTTCCGTCTCTAACGATTTCGGAGTAGGTATTTAGAGTTACAGTAATCAGGCTCGTACGATTTAGAGAGAGATTTCTTACATTACAAAAATCAGTCTCAAACCGTTTCGATGGAGTTTGTTTGTGTTACAAAATTCCGGTTCAAACGCTGAGAGGGTTAAATATACAAAACATTTAAAATTAAATCTTTTTGTAACAGTTCACATTTAAAGACATACTCTGATTCTGACTATGCGTCAAATAGAGACAATCATGTTTCGTTGGGAGGACAAATTGTTTTCCTTGATAAAAGCCCAATTTCGTGGCGTACTTTTAAAGAGAAAGGAGTTACATTGTCCACCATGGAGGCAGAATTTTTGGCAATGTGCGACTGAATTAAAATGGTTTAGTGAAATTTTATTGGAATGTTTTAAATATAAAATTATTAAAGATCAACCTGAATTACCCGTATTACTTGCAGATAACCAAGGCGCGATTGAATTTTGTAAATCTCCAATAGAGAATAGTAGGTCTAAACATATTGACGTAAAGTTGTATTTTATTAGAGAATGGTTATTAAAAGGTATATTTGAACTTAAATTTGTTTCTAGTAAGCTGAACTTGGCCGACCCCTTCACAAAGCCGCTTGTTAAGAATGACCTTATGAAATTTATAAACACTGTATTTATAGGGGATTGATTCTGTATCTCATTGCATACTGAGTTTTGTTTGCATAATATTACATATTGTATGAGTGTGGGGCCCGCGTGAGTGTTCAACTCATAATCATTTATAATTTAATACTTTCCTTAGTATATTTATTTTTCATAAATTTATTTAAAGTTTTTTTCTTAATGATTATGCAATATTTTTGTGTGCTAATGGGATGCTGAATTTGTGCTCACATAAAGAAGTGAATAATTTTTTTTCACTGTAGTGAATTTTTTTTACCACTTTTGAATTGTAATTTTTTGAATTTTGAAGCATATTACAAATGAACTTTGGAAGATATTAGGTGGTGTGTGGTGCACATTCTGTGCTTTGCTGGAGCAACATGATGATAATGTACGAGCATCATATTTCATGTTAATGTATTTTTGTAATTTTTTAGAGGAAGCTGTTTCGTTTAAATTTGTTGAGGTGGGGGGCAGTGATAGAAAAATAAGTCTTACTTTACTGCTCCTCAATCAAATTTTCATTCACGATCTATCGTTTTAAATGTAAACAAACTTCGTTTCTGTCTGAGCTTATTACTAAATCATGTACATGCCCTTTCCTTTGATTTGCTAATGCTTAATGACGTCATAACAGGCGAACGCCAGTGAACCATGGAGCATAGACCTAACCATGGAGTTTTTTTTTTTTTTTTTTTTTTTTTTTTTTGAGCGGTTGCCGCAGATGTCAGCAGGTGGCGTCAGATGAGTATTGTGCTGTCGCTCTCTGATTCGCTGAAAAGGAGGGTGTGTAGTTTAGAATGTTTTTGAATATGAAATTAACTTCTGCTATTTAAGATGTGAAGCTAGCATTATTTGTGGCTTGCATTTCTGTTATTTTCTTAAGTTGATGCTTGGCGTTTGCTTCGGCAACGCTTTTACTTTTAGTAATGAAGTTCTTTTCGCCATAAAAACGATGTAGTTTGTTTCTAGTTTAAATATCATTAATGCATCATGCTGGCAGTTTAATTCTCTGAACCAATAGTTTGCTTTAGATAAGTAATTTAATGAAGTTTGTTTTAATCTCTATGAAGCAGCTTCCCTCTAAGTTTGAATATTAATGTTTGTTTATTAGCTTTTTGAATTTTTCTTCTGTTAAGTTTAAATTATGTTTTTCATATACTGTAATGACTTCAGACTAATGACTTTAAGACTCACGAGAGGGCGCTGTTTGTTCAGCACGGTGAAAAGACTTTCGAATTGAAGAGAGACTTTAGTTTTTTAGTCTGTTTTGAGAAGGGAATGAGGCAACGCCGAGAATAGCGGGTGCCTGGCTTGAGTGCCGTTCATGATTATTATTTTTGGTCCAAAGATTAGCGATCATTTTATGCAATATGTGCTAACGTGTTTTCGTTTACCTTTTATGTATGTGTGTTTGTGTCGTATAGTGTTTGTAAATGAGAAATTAAAAAATATTTCTCTAAAGAAAAGCAATCTTCTCTTGATGAGTTCAAGCCTACGATACATCACAGACTAGTGTTATGGTGGCAGCTAATGGCATACGTCCGACGCTACAAAGATACGCTACTAAAGGGGTAAGTGCCTTTATGTATGAAACAGTGCCTTGATTTAAAAATAATATAATAAATCAGCTCAGTCCTTGTATTAGAACGTGAGAAAATATTCTTTTTTTAAAAAGGTACTTTAATTCAGATTATGTATTTAAATCATGAATCATATAGCACTGCTTATCCCTATTCATTTAGTAAAAGTATTATTTTAAGATAAATTATTATTGTAGAGAAAAATATGTATTATTAACCTGATTCATCCGTTGTTTAAAAGAAATAAAAAAGAAGGAAATCTTTCGTTTTTTTGTCGATGTGTTTCGAAAAAAAAAAAATAAATAAATGAAGTTGATGAATCAGTGAAAAATAAATAAATATATATTTTTTTTCTTTTGTTTGATGGTATATTCCTAATAATAATAATAAAAGAAAAAAAAAACTTACTATAGAGTAACTAAATGTTACTACGTTTTGCAGGGAATTTTGGTTTTAAACGGAATTGCAAATTTTGAGAACAGATTTAAATAAAGTACCTGTTCTGTATTTTATGGAAGAATAAATATTCTTGTTTAGTAATCTGTGGTTTAGAGCTTTGAGAAAAAAATAAAAATAAAGAATGTATTTATTATCGAATTAAAAAGAATAAAAATGTTGAATGATTCATATTAATGTGCATTTCAGATCATTTTTATTTCTGATATTTTATTGGATTTATTTTTCTTTCTGTCTCTTTTTACTGATTTGGTATTTCTTTGCTTAATAATACAAAAATAAATGGGTAAATAAAGAGTGAATGAAGGATAAAAATAAAAAAGAATTTAGTTTCGATTTCATGTAAAATGAATCTGTTCGTGTTTGGAACAAAATATTTTGGTTTCGATTTGAAGTAAAATAGTAGTTTCTGTTTCAAATGAAGTGTTTAACGGTTAGATGTTCATTTTATTTCTTAATATTAATTACTATGGTAATTTATGTTACTTAAATCTAATTTTGTGGAACTTACCTTTTTTTTTTTTTTTTTTTGATAAAGGAAAGAGTTTCGGTTTCGAAACGAAACTATTGTTTTTTTTTTTTTTTTTTTGGGGGGGGGGGGTTGAAGAAAAATATTAATTATCCTGTTTCCTGAGAAATATGTGTGCAAAAAGAATCAAATAGTTTTGCAAATAAATTAATTTATTTCTGTTTTGAATTGAAATAATGATTGTGTAGGAAACAAGTAGTACTTAGTATGAGAACATACTTGGTTTAAAATATTATTTTTGAATATATGATTTATTTAAAAAAAGAAATTTGGGTGATTAAAAATGTTCACGTATTCTGTTCTTTAAGAAGAAAAGTGTTTCTTTTTATGAAAAAATATATATATATATTAAAAAAAAAAAAAAAAAAAAAAAAAAAAGTGTTCTCTTAAATAGAGAAAAATAAGGTATTTTTCATAAGTAGATACCATTAACGGTATTAGATATTATTTTTTAATTGATTGCAAAGATTGCCCTTATTATCTTATTTTTTTTGTGTGTGTTTGATTGATTTTTGGAAAAAAAAGGGGTAACAGAAAAAAAAAATCTTTAATTTGTTTATATTTTATTATCGTTTAGAGAGCATTCTGGTTTTGTTTGGGGTTTTCAAACATGGCATTTTTAGCTAAAGCTCGAAAACATGAATTGATGCAAATTTGTGAGGAAATCGGTGTTGAAGTAGATACTTCCAGTAGAGTTATTGACATCAAGAAATTAATTTTATCTAGCAAGTCCTATAATGAGAAAGAAGTAAAATTAATATTGGAAAGGCTTCTTGAAGATAAAAAGCTACAAGAAGAAGAGAGACTAAGACAAGAAGAAAGAGAGGAAAGAAGGACCCGAGAAACTCAACAATATGAACTTGAATTAAAAAAATTGGAAATTTCAAGAGAAAATCCTGAAAGAATATTAGAACCAGAAACATTGGCTGAATCGGTTCCAAAGATTCAGTTAACTCAAATTACCCCAAGATTTCATGAAAAACATGATGAAATGGGTTTATATTTAGTAAACTTTGAAAGAAGAGCGGAGATGGCACGAGTTCCAAAAAAGGATTGGGTGGCCTACCTGTTAGCAGTTTTACCGCCAGAACTTTCCAATATGTTGGCCAGAGAGTCGCCAACCGATGCTACAAATTATGATTTTGTTAAAAATATCATTATGAGAAGATATAAATTAAATAGTGAAAAATTGAAACAATGTTTTTATAAGCACCACAAATCGTCCGAAAAATCTTGGAGAAATTATGCTCAAGAGCTTTCTAGTTATTTTACAGAGTGGCTTACAGAATTAAAGATAGAGAATTTTGAACAGCTAAAAGATTTAATAGTGACTAAGCAGTTGAAGTTTCGAGTGCCTGCTGATGTGAGAGAACATTTTTTAGATAACTGGCTTACCTTTACAACACCTTTAGACTTAGCTGAAAAATTAGATGAATTTGAAAGCATAAGAGAAAGTTTTAAAAGGAGGGATTTGCCCAAAAAGAACTTTTCCAGCTTTCGTAACCAAAGTGGAAACTTTTGTGATGATAAGTCTAACGATAATAACAAAGATGTTAAGCCGAAATTTCATTCAAAATCCGAAACATCCCAAGAAAATCAAAGAAATAAAGAGTTTGATAAAAGAAAAATTACTCGTTGCTATGAATGTGGTTCTACTAATCATCTTAGACCTCAGTGTGATAAATTAAAGAAAAATGAAGAATTTATCTCACATATTATAGCTGAGGCAGGTTCTGATGAATCAATGACACCTTATACTAGTTTAGGTAAAGTGAATGGTGTTGAGATGAAGATAATTCGAGATACTGGTGCTTCATGTGATTTGATCAGCAGCAAGTATGTGAAACCACATATGTACACAAATGAGAAAGTGTACATTAGAAATCCATTAGAAGTGGATCCTGTTTGCCTACCACTTGCAGAAATTGAATTAGATTGTAAAATGGGACACATAAAAACTAAAGCAGCTGTCCTACAAAATTCCTTTTATAGTAACAATTATTTGTTAGGAAATAAAACTGCTGCAATGTTTAAAGATTGCAAATAAAAAGAAAATGTACAAGAGCATAAGCTAAAATCAGTACAAACAAGAAATCCTAAAAAAATTTTAAAGATGAAGAAAAATATTCAAAATAAAGATGTTGCTCATTTTGACCAAAAGTTGATTGAGAGCAAATCTGAAGATGAAAAGAAAACTGAAGAGGTAGAAGAAATCCTGCGAGAATTTTCATGACCAGAACTCAATAAAACCTCTCCAAAAGTGTTTGTTGAAGAACTGCAGGATATAAAAGAAAATAAAAATAAAATAGAAAATGAAGTTGTTCTTAAAGATAAAATAAATTTTGACCATCTCAAAACTGAAAATTTCCGATTGTTAAATGAAATTATATGTTTGAAAGGGGAGATGGAAGAAAAGAAAATTAAAGAACAAGAACTGTCTCTTGAAAATAAAAAACTTACTGAAGAGTTGGAACATACTACGAAAAATATTTCGGAACTAAATAATGCCTTAAAAGACCTTAAACAGAAAAATGAACACTCTAATTTTGTGATGGACGAACTAAAAGCTGAAATAGGTGCTTATCTGAATAAAAAATGCTTAGAATATGAAAAGCAGATAAATGAAGAAATTCAAGAGAAAGAAAAGTTTGAAAATCAGTTAAAAACTCTTCGCCTTGATTCACAAAGTGAAAAAAAGAATTATCTAAATCAGTTGGAAATTCTGAATGTTGAAAAGAATAATTACAAACAAGAACTGGAAAATACGAAAATTGAAAAGCTTAAGCTGTCTAATGAAATTAACATAATGAAAGAAGAACTCTTAAGAATGAAAAGTAAAGAAAAAGAAATTTGTCTTAAAAATGAAAAACTTGTTGAAGAAAGAAATGAAATTACTATAATTAATTCGAAATTAGATTACCTGTTTAGTATTCTTGAAGAGAAAGAAAGAATTTCTAATGCTAAATTTTATCAGTTGACAGCTGAATTGCAAAAAAATAAATTAGATCTTATGCAATTATCTGAAAAATGCTTAACTTATGAGAAACAATTGAAGGAACAAAATTATTTGAAAGAAAAGCTTTCTGCAACTACAATTGAGTACATTCAAGCCCAAGAACAATGTACCAAAAGATTCTAGTGAACTAATGGCAAATTCATTGAAACATAGTGAAAAGTGTCCAGTGCCATATAGTGAGAAAGTCGTCAATTTTTCTAAAGCAAGAAAAATGCATGTAAGAGACATTTCCTTCAAAATGAGTGTTACTAAGTTGTACATTAAACCTACTAACTGTCAACCTACTCGAGCTCATGTGAAAAATTCCAGACATTTAGTAGGCCAGAGGTTGAGAACTCCAAGTGAAATGAAGGTTCGAGACAAGAAAGATTCTTCGTCTCATACTACCAAGACTCACGTGACAGCCTTTTTGAAATTAGCTGAATACTATCAAAATTGCATTCCTGAATTTTCTGAAAATGCAGCTTTATTGTCAGACTTACTAAAGGATTGGACTCTAAAATCCACTGACTGGAATAGCTCTTGCCAAATGGCCTTTGAAGAACTAAAGGAGAATTTATCTCAAAATTGTATAAAGCTATTCATGTTCCTGAGAAAAAAAAAAAAAAAAGACCAAATCCCAGACTTTTACTTTGGAAACTCTATGCAGATTATTTAGTTAGGAGGTTGTTGAGTGTATAGAATTACAATCTCTGAATGCTGATAGATTAAGTCTTATCCCTTAGTTAAAAAAGGTTTCTGTATTTGTTTAATTATTGCTATAAATCGTATTTGTTTAATTATTGCTATATATATTGTATTTGTTTAATTATTGCTATATATATCGTATTTGTTTAATTGCTATATATATATATATATATATGGTATATATTTGTTTTAACTATCTATATCTAACTTTGCATATCTATTTAGTGTCTCTGGTATATTGTGTAATAATATTTAATTTTCTATTTGGTATATGTTTTTTGTATATTTTAAAATAAGTTAAATAGTGTATTTAATCTAAAATAGGGATAAGTCTGGTGCATTTAAATATAACCAGGTACTGTTTCTGCATAGAATTGGTGCTTGCTCGTATTTTTTTTAATTTATTACTTGTTTTAAATTAATTACGATATTAAGAAAATGGACCAATATGTTGAACATTGTGACTATTGATTTTGAATATAGACTTATCCTAATGAAGTATCATTTAACCAAACTTTTCCCTCTACAATAGTGAAAAGTTTCTCCCCTGAAGGGAGGAGGTCTGTAATGACTTCAGACTAATGACTTTAAGACTCACGAGAGGGCGCTGTTTGTTCAGCACGGTGAAAAGACTTTCGAATTGAAGAGAGACTTTAGTTTGTTTTTAAAAGGGAATGAGGCAACGCCGAGAATAGCGGGTGCCTGGCTTGAGTGCCGTTCATGATTATTATTTTTGGTCCAAAGATTAGCGATCATTTTATGCAATATGTGCTAACGTGTTTTCGTTTACCTTTTATGTTGTTAGAGAATGTATATTAATCATAATTAAACACTCAGATACGATCCAGATTAAATATATTATTGAGCATCAATGAGAAATCACATAGCGAAAAAATATGCACCCGCTAGCAAGCGAGGTAAACAACTTCTGCTGTTGCCAAAACTACACACTTAACTCTCCTAAAAAAGGCGGTTGCCATACAACAAACTTAATGCAATACATAGGTTAAAGGATACAGTTAACATATAATTAAACATATAATACTTTAAAAAATACATACATTGTGATCATTTAAATATTGGGATTTAGCATATATTTTTAACATGCCCCCTTGCTAATTACACAATTTTTAAATGTTATGTACTTCTATTGGCAATATAGATATCATATGTGAGGACACATAATTGTTTAGTATTGACACATTGTAAATAAGGTTAACTAATAGTTCTAACTAATGATACTAAATAGTCCTTCACAAAAAAAATGGGTATGAACAAGGAAAGTTCTAAAACAAGGCTTTACAAAAACAAGAAGTCAGTATTTGAATGAGTCTTTTGGCACTACTTCAGGATAGGAGAAGGTCAGAAGATTCTTATACAAGATTGTCACTTACTTTTAGATTTTATTTACCAAGGTAAGTTGCTGCATACCCAAGTGCCTGTAGGGTCTTCTTCGACACCTGTTTTGTGAGAAGATCAGCAAGATTCTTACTTGATGGTATGTATTCGAATGCAATAATCTTTTCTTTAACTAAATCTCTTAGAAAGAAATACTTGATGTCTATGTGTTTGCTTCTTTCTGAGGTCACATGATTTTTAGCCATAAACATAGCTCCCTGGTTGTCAACTAACACTTTCTGAGGTGAAGACATCAATTCACTACACACTTCTTTCAACAGATTGTTGATCCAGAGGGTTTCTTTAGCGGTGTGACACATAGCAATGTACTCTGCCTCCGTTGACGATAAGGCTGTTGAGGATTGCTTCTTGCTAGACCACGAGATTGGAGCTCCTGCTAGTAGCATTATATATCCGCTGTAAGATTTGCGGTCAGTTCTGTCACCTCCCCAGTCGGCGTCAGAATAGATTTGTAGTGGTTCACCCGTCTTCCTGAATTTCAACTTTCTTTGTCGGGTTCCCTTTAGATATCTCAAAATGTGCTTCACTCCCCGCCAGTGTTCTTCAGTGTGCTTTTCATTAAACTGGCTCATATAGGTAGAGGAATAGGCCATATCTGGACGAGTACCACAGGTGAGATATAATAGGCTCCTAATAGCCTGTCTATAAGGGATACTTTTGCTTCCTTCCCACTGTTGGTCATCTACTTTATTGTATTTCATACTCGGGTCTAATGGAGTGGCTGCAGGTCTTGCCTCAGTCATCTTGTAAGTCTCCAATATCTCAGACACATAAGCAGTTTGGTCTAGAGTGTATGATCCATCTTCTTTACTTATTTGCATGGACAAGATTTGGCTGGCTGGGCCTAGGTCTTTAGCAGTAAATTTTCTTTTTATCTTTTCTTTAAACTTGTTTATTTCTGTCATGTCACCAATGATCAAGAGATCATCAACATAGACCCAAATATGATGTTTCTTTCATGACAGTAATAGATACAAGGATCTGCGTTTGCTCTTGTTAATCCATAATCAGTTAAGAAATCATTCAGACATGTATTCCACACTCGTCCTGATTGACGAAGGCCATAAATACTCTTCTTTAGATGACAGACTAGGTGCTCTTTTCCTTTTTCTATGCAACCTTCAGGCTGTGCCATGTACAAGTCTTCTTCTAAGACTCCATTTAGGTACGCTGCTGTTATGTCCATTTGGTGAATTTCAAAACCCTTCTCTGCAGCTATGGCAAGTAAAAGTCGAATGGACTTAAGCTTGATGACTGGAGAAAATGTATCTTGGAAATCCACACCGGATACTTGAAGGTAGCCTTTTGCCACTAACCTGGCCTTAAATTTCGCTCGATTCCCAGCCTCATCCTTCTTCTTTCGGAACAGCCATCTGGAAGGTATGATCTTTATACCGGGTGGTTTGGTAGTAAGCTCCCAGGTTTGGGCTTGAGTGAGGTTGGAAATTTCCTCGTTCATGGCTTTTTGCCACATGTCTGCTTCAGGAGATGATAATGCTTCCTTCACGGTTGCTGGGACTCTGTCTTCCTGCTTTTTTTCTGATTCATCCAAGGCTAGGGCTTCTGTGACTGTATCTGGGTCTCTTGATCTTTCTTCAAGGGTTTCTCTAGCCTGAACATTGTACAGAATGTAGTCATCAAGATGTTTTGGGGTTTTTATACTTCTGTTCCTATTTGTTAGATTGTTAGAAACTGATGTTGAGGGGCTATCACTTTTCTCGGTATGTTGTCCTAAGTTGATTTCTTGGCTGTGGTTCAAGTCTTTTCTCAATTCTGAAATTTCTTCGAAGCATTGATTTTGGTTAGTATCCTTTATTTGAGTTTTGTCTTCCTCAATAAGTGTATCTTCAGCTTGCATAACAAATTTTGAATCACTACTTGGCTCATCAGTGCTGTTATTGGTTACTTCTGATTCAATGTCCTGTGGTTGATTTGTATTTCCTGTATCAAAAATATCTTCAGCCTTTTCATTTTCAACATTCAGAATAATACTGTCATGCTTTGGAATATCTTCTTGACACTTCTTGTAGGGAAAGATGTTTTCCTCAAATTCAACATCTCGGCTAATAAAAAATTTATTATTGTTTTGGTCATACAACCTGTAACCTTTTGTGCCTTCTGGATAGCCAACTAATATGCATTCTGTAGCCCTTGCATCAAGTTTTTTTCTAAAATTTGATCGCACCTGACTCCAAGCCCTGCATCCAAATATCCTAAGGTGACTTGTTTGGACCTTTTTCCTGTGCCACTTTTCTTCTGGGATGTTTCCCTGGATTGATGCAGAAGGACATTTATTCAGAAGGTAGGCAGCTGTTGATACTGCTTCTGCCCAAAATCTTTGATCTAAACCAGATTCTATGAGTAGACACCGTGTCATGTTTAGTAGTGTTTGTTGTTTCCTCTCAGAGATTCCATTTTGTTGAGGGGATTCGGGCACTGTTGCTTGTCTTCGTATGCCATGTTGTGCAAGGTAGTGGTCAAATTCTCTATTTCTAAATTCACCTCCATTATCACTTCTCAGAATCTTGATTTTCTTGTTGTGAAAATTTTCAGCCATCTGTTTATACTCTTTAAATTTGAATAAGACTTCATCCTTACTTCTTATAGGGTAAACTGTTGTATATCTAGTATGGTCATCTGTAAATGTAACAAAGTAATTAGAGTATTTACTTTCTTATTTTATTACCATGCTTTTATTAATTTCGGTTCTTATTTGTTTGTTTGTTTGTCCGGTACAAATCTTGCTTTCTATTTTTGACTAACTTCCCTTATAGCTAGACATTTGAAACTTTCACAGCAGCTCAGAACCCGGTGACAACACAATACTTCGAAGTCAGATTTTCGATTTTTTTTATTAGTTTTCTTTTAATTAATTAAAATAGTAAAATAGTAACCTCCTAATAGCATATAAATAGCCATTAAAATATTAGCTATCATATTTAATTGTTGCCAAATAAAAATTTACGAGTTCATTTCCTTTCGACATAAAAATAAATGCATTTAATTAAATGTGAGCGTGAAAAAAATTGCAAAAAGTTAATATATGCATCTTACAAAAATTGACGTCATCGCTTTAAAAGTTTTATTGGCTGTAAAATTGATAAAATTTTAATTTTCAATTTCAAAACTGTAGAAAAAAAAATCTCTAACTTCCATTTTCAAATGTAAGCATAAACATTTCATTTCAAAGGGTTATATTTACACAATAAATATTCAACTAATATACCAATTAAAAGGAAAATAAATATTCTATCATAATTTGACGTCAAATTTGTTTTCAAATGTCTAAATAAAGTGTCTGATATAAGATATTAATATATTGCAACGGAAAATTTGATATATGTCGTCCTTGGCAGAAAAAAAAATATCGCCAAATTATTTGGCGAACACATTTAGTTCCTTTCAAAAATCATGGATATTTCAACAACGTATATTAAGAGAGAGCAAGGACAACCCAACCTCCCGCCAACCCGAAGGTTTATGGCGGCCGAAGCCTGGGAGGAGGTGGGAGTGAAGAAACCCATCCACATCCCGCCGACCGGAGCCGCCGAAACGAACTCGGAGAACAGCGAGCAATAAACAGAAACTAAACTATTACAAAGTCACAAACAAGCAAATTACAAAGATAGAACAAATGTAGCCGCGAAAAAAAAAAAAAAAAAAAAAAAAAACGAACAAATTACACGAACAAATAAAGGAACAAAAAACAATACAGATATTAACAAAAAGTATAAACAATACAGAATTTACAAAAGTAACGTTGTGCACCCTAAGATAAGAAGCTACAACTCAAACAATAATGAATCATAAATAAACCGGCCGAACAAAGTTATCATAAAAATGTACCAATTATTAGATAACTAAAATGTATAATGCAGACAATAGTTTACTCATTACAACGTAAGTACATCCAGCTAAAATTTACCCTCTAGCTAAACGTGAATATAACACACTGCACCTCTTAATATAAATATGAATATACAATAACTACAAATCATACAAAAACTTGCAAAATTTCCATTAATTACATACCAAAATAAATCAGTTATGCAAGCAGCTAATGATCAAACCTAAGATACATGCAACTATATAACACAAGCAATTAACAATTAACTAGCCCAGTACAATAACCTAACACACAATAATTTCCGCAACCCTCAAGAGCAGCAAATAAACTAAAAAAAAAAGAAGAAGAAGAAGAAAGGAACAATAAACTATAAATATACTGACAAAGTAAAGCAATATAAGTAATAAGTAAAAGCTGTTAACTAATCACGTACAATTATTATACAATAAACACAAACAATCAATGTACTCTATAAAACATTATTGCAACAAAATGACTGAAGAAAAATAAATAAATAAATAAACTACGTTTGAATAAAGACCAATATAAATTCACCCAATACATAAAAAAAAACTATACTATATATAAAAACACGTATACATAGCAAATTTTTGAATTAAAAGTTATATTTAGTACGAGAATAGTGTTTATTTAGCAGATTATATATTTGCGCAACCTTTTTAATTTGACATCTAGAATTATCAATTCTGTTAAAGTAATGTTCCAATGTCTCTGCGGTATATCTTTTAATATAAACTTTTGAAAAGTTACATTTAGTACTAATGAAATGCATTGCATTACCCACGGAGCCACAAGGACACAAGTCTGAATCAAGCTTATTAATCCTAAAAAGATAGCTCGGGAAACTTCCATGTCCAGTTATAAAATACAGTAATACTTGATTTTTAATTTTGAAATCCATTGAAACATTAGGATAAATATCATAAGTCCGTCTGCCAGTATCTGATAAGTTCCAGTGAACCTGCCAGTCACTAAGTACATTATACAATAAAATTCTTTTCAAGTAAGATATGGGCAGAGAAACAATTTGAGACTGACCGAAAAGAACCGCGGATTTAGCCAATGAGTCTGCCAATTCATTGCCAACAATTCCAGAGTGTCCCTTAATCCACATTAGGAAAATTTGTCCATCGTATTTTTGTAGGTCTAACAGAATATCTTGTGCAATTTTAGACTTAGGCACCAAATTTTTTAAACTTTCAATAGAAGAAAGGCTATCCGAGAACAAGAAACAGGAACTGAATTCTGAATTAATGAGCCATTTTATGGCTGATGAGATTGCCATCATTTCTGCTTGAAAGAAAGAGTTTTCTTTGCAAAGTTTAACTTGCTTATTGTATATAACTTTTCCACAATAGACGGCCACCCAAGCAAAACCAGTACCATCATCATTTTTACTTCCATCAGAGTAGATCCTTAAGGTATCATCATCCGAAACGGGCTCATTCCACGTAAAATCTTTAACTGCATAAGTAGGATCAATATTACTTTTATAATTCTTGGACTCAAAATCCTGAATGCCATAATAATTATTCTGGAAATATATAGACTCGTTTTTGTATTGAATTTTGAATTTGTTTACCAATTGTTTCCCTTCTAAATGGATGGAGGAAATTCCCAAAATTTGACAGATTGCATCAGTAGAAACCTTTGAATAAAAATGCATTATGTTAATGATAAAAACTCTTTGGCAAGAAGACAATTTACTATAGCCATGAACAATGATATGTGGTAGCCAGGCCTCCGCCGCATACAAAATCTTGGGCTTCACCACTACTTGATACCAGATTTTCCTCATCTGGGGGCGAATACCCCATTTTACACCAGATATTTTTTTCATATTGTCACTAATAGAATAGATTTGGTCTCTAACATTTTCTAAATGAGGCAAAAAAGACAATCGTCCATCGATGATGACACCCAGAAACTCATAAAATTTTTCACATTTTATGTTAATATTGCCAACTTTAAAAATCGGCGGACGATTGCCAAAGTCCTTTCCAAAAGTTACAAATTTTGTCTTATTTTCCGAGATTTTTAATTGTAAATTATCACAAATTTTTTTAAAAATTACAATATCCTTGTTAACATTATTTTCTAATTTAGCTCTAGCATTCCCAGAGTCGATCAAAGCAAAATCATCAGCATAAGCAATGAGAGTAGCGTCCATGTTATCAAAAATACTTAAAATATCATTAATTAGGACCAACCATAAGATTGGCCCTAAACAAGAGCCTTGAGGACAACCTCTACCTATCTGAACAAAACTTTCCGAATGTTGCGTTTTAATAAATCTATTTTTAAGATAGCTCTGTAAGACATTAACCAGATAATCAGGAACATTTATTTTACGTAAAGCTGCAATTATACATGTCCATTCAGCGTTATCAAATGCTCCGGAAATATCAAAAAATATACTTGCTGTATACTTATAAATCCTATTCCTTTCTTTAATATTAGTAATAATCTTGTCCAAACATTGGGTCGTATTTCTTCTCTCTCTGTAGCCAAATTGATTCATATGTAAAATATTGTTACTTTCCAAGTAGTGAGTCAAACGGACTACAATAATTTTTTCAAAAATCTTACTCATTACCGGAAGAAGACACACTGGGCGATACGACTCTGGGTTCGTTGCTATTTTATTTTGCTTTATAAAGAATAATACAACCGCCCTTTTCTAAGAACGTGGAAAATATCCCATGTCAAATAAAGCATTATACATGTTTACAAAAAGCTCAGGAAGTACATCCCTAACGTACTTGACAATCCTTAAATCAAAGCGATCATACACAGGAGCCTTATTCACATTCATTGAATTAATGGAATGATCCAATTCCTTGACATTAATTTTTTTAAATAACGAATTATTGATATATTCTTCTTCCACATTATTTACTACCTCAAAGTGATGATCTACAAGTCTTTGTTGTATGTCTACTAAATTTGAATCAATCGGCATTCGAACTTTGTTTCTTACTTTTAAGGACTGCATAAGCACTCCCAAAATTATCATTCGTCATAGAACAATAACGTCGCCAAGAACACACCTTAGCTTCCTTAATCTTCATCTTGTAAAGAGCTCTATGTTGTTGTAATCTTATCTTTAACTCTATTGAATTATTTCTCTTATATTGTCTATAGATAGCTTTTAATTTATTTCTTAAAATTTTTAGATCGTTATTCCACCAAGTTAATTTAAAATCTTTCCGTTTACCTTTATATTTGAAATTATTTTGACAAACCTTTAAAAGACTATCATAAAAATCATTCAGGTTATTGTCAAAACTTTCAATGTTTTTGTTTCGTAAGAAATGTTCATCATAATGTACTAAGTATTTATTAATATCACTATTTAAACGATATTTGTTACAAAACTTTGATCTAAATCTATCATATTTTAAGCATACTGTTTCCGCCGTGATATCGTAAGTAATATAGCGATGATCAGAGCACGTTTCATAATCCTGAACAGTCCAGTTACGTACGTTATTCAATAATCTATAAGACAAAATTGTCAAGTCCGGGTAACCCGATTTATAAGGCGTCCAAAAAGTAGGAATCTGGTCTCTATCATTTACCACATAAAGGTCATTAAAATAGCAAAAATTGAGAATTTCGAGACCCCGCTCACCATTACGGGAATACCCCCAATTTCTATGCCATGCGTTAAAATCTCCGGCCATGAAAAATAAATCTTTCTCCAGAAGTTCATCCGGAATAAGGTCCAAATTTTCCAAGAGATTAGTTGAAGGCGAAATATAAAAGCACCCCAACAAAATGTTACCCATATCTGTCATAATATTAACAAATATATCATTTTCGAGTTTTAAGACTTCGTTGCTCACAATATCCCTATTTACCATTATAATACCAGCATTGCTTTTAATTGACAGGTAGCGTAACCAGCTAGAATTTACCAAGGAAATCACTCCATTGAAAACATACGGATCCTGGACAAAAACAATGTCTATGTTATTATCAACAATGTATTTTTCCATAGTTGAATTGGCAGCCTTGCAAAAGTTTAAGTTAATTTGAAGACATTTGATTGAGGACAAACAATGAGCAACTGTATTCACATGACGCTTAGTATCAACCCCAACTTGAGAATCAACCATAGCAGCTATTATAATCGAGGGGGTGGAGGTACCGTAGAGAGTAATTTACTTCTGTAGGCCTGGAAGGATGGGCATTTCTTGTCGTCAGATGAATGTGACGCATCACCTTTACAATTAACACATTTTAAAACATCAGTTTTACACAGTTTAGTTTCATGACCTCCTGCACATTTCGCGCATACCATTTTAGATGAGCATCGATTTGCAGTATGGCCAAGTTTTTGACAGTTATAGCATCTATTTATGTAGACATATTCTTTAACATTTACTCTTTGTAAGTTAATGATCACCTTTCCTTTATTAAGTAAACACAGTTTTGTGGTTTTATCGCAGCCAATTATCCAATTATATCCAAACTTTCCTTTAAATTTCTTTATCACATCTGTTTCCCGATCCTCCAAGCCGTCAATATCCTTGATCTCATCTCTAATCATATCTTCAGTAGCCTCCTCGTTAACTCCAAAGAGAATTAATCGATTGTTTTTCTCCTTTCTCAATTTTCCTTGTAAATCTTTACAAATATTTTCGTCACTTTCCAATTTCTCCAATAAACCCAGTGCTTCCACTTTATTATTCATTTTTAGAATTACTTTTCCCTCTCTATTTATTATAACATCATTAGGTTTCTTGATATCGTTAGATTTTTTAAATTCACTTAATTTACTCATTATCTCTTGTCTTGTTATATCCTGCTTTGGTGTTATTATAACGACATGATCATCAATAGTCTTCTCTTTTGTAATGTCTAATGCAACTGCCGCATAAGCATTCATTTCCTTAATTTTGCCTGAGATGTCAATGTTTTTAGACACTTCTTTATTATAATCACTTTCTAGTTGCTCAAACTTTCCTTTCAGACGTTCGAGCTTCAATTCTGCCTGTGCACAATTCATAATTATGTTTGTAGTAATTTTAAATATAGATTCAAAAATATCCTTTGTCATTTTCATACCAACTCTCTCCTTTATTTCTGTTAATATTAAATCACAATCTTCCTTAGTTTTGATTAACAATTCCGTCTTGTATTCAAAGTCTATATTCATTTTTATTTATTTCCAAACAATTCTATCGTAAGAGTAGTAAAATGTCAGAAGTTGTATTAGAAGGCTTTCAACATATATATTTAGCGACTATCGTTCGCAAAATACAAAAGTTGTTAGAATCAAATGTAACACAAATAAACACTGTATTTATAACGTCTCTCTTAATTCCTCCACTTAATTTTGCGTTACACTTCTATATTCCCTTCAAATTCGCAATTATCAAAAACCTCTCTCGAGGGGAACACAATTGAATCCAGTATAATCACCAACTCTACTTCGCAAGATCACGTAAACACAAATCAATCACTTAATCAATCCCAGTTGAAGAGAAGTGAATTGAGGTTAATATTTACCAAAACAAACATGGACGCTGCAGCTGTACAAGATTTACAAAAATTAGTAACAGATAACACTTTTCTTTTCTGTAGTTTCCAAGATGTTTTCTACTTAATTATTTATTCAAAGCAATTCTATTGCCCTTCACAATGCGAAATAAGTAAGCACCACTTATTACTTGAAGTAAAATTGATGAGAAACTTGAAATAACAAAACACAGCAACGTAGAAAACTGTACATAAGCCTAATGGTCGTTTCACGTAAGTAGCAAATTCATTAACTTGAAATTTACCAAAAAATACGAAATACAAATTAAATAGAAACTATATAACTAAATATACTACTAGTTGAGCTTCAAAATGATGTAAAACTTGTATGAATATATAATCATTAACGCAACATAACAAAAGATTTCCTGGACTTAGAAAAAACTGCGGCCACACCAATTAAAGATGGAGGACGAGTGAGAGAGCAATCAATAATATGAAACAATATATAGTACAATGCATATTACGAAAATATACATCTGCTATGTATATTTTCGTATTACGATTTTGATCGCCAAATACAAAAATTGCCACGGGCGACACAATTTTGAAATTTAAAATTAAAAGCTTATCAATTTTACTGCAAAAGTAACTCAATCTAACACATGTAGACAATAACTTCTATATAACTTTTATCCAAATATGGGGATAAAAATCAGGAAATAATTTTTCTTAATTTTTAATAATTTTTTTCAAAAATGAATTTAATGCGTTTAATAGTAGGTAAAAAAAGTCGTGTGATTGTTTCACACCCGATTTTTTCATCGCCAAAATGACAAAAATTATTAAAACTCACCGAGAAATTCCTAGACTAAAGCTGTAACCAGATTACTTCGTGAAGGATTAAATATATACATATATATTGTTGCGTACTTGGGGGTTAGGGGGTTGTCCAAGAATGAAAAGCGAATCTTGCAGAAGCTGGAAACTTCATTTACAAAAAATTCCAGAAGAATACAGGCCTGCAAAATAAGTATTAACTGCACTTTCACCAGTAAACGCAGCGTAGATGACAGCTGTCAACAGCAAATTCACAGTACAAACAGTATTAGAGCAACACACAGCGAGGCATTAATCCAAAGAGACTCAGAGCTCATTCAGTAGCAATGAAAGCAGTTGGCGAAACTCAACTGAGACTGACTGATTTGGCGCATTGGGCTTCCTTTTATACCCCTGTATCAAACCCAGAATGTTCTGGTAACTCGTAGAATATTGCAGCTAGACCTTCCATATTTCGTATATCGATAAAAAAGATTTTGTCGCCGAAGTCGCCAAAAAAATCGCCAAGGAAGAAAAATTCACCACATTTGGCGCCAAATCCATTACCTGCCTTATTGGAGTTTTTTAATGCATTTTTAAGGGAAAGTTAGCAATCTTAACGCGAAAAAGAGCTAGAAATGCAGAATTTACATAAAGATAACTACGAATTATTTACAAATTCGTAACGCTGTCCCCCTCCAAGGACTGTACATCCTAGAAAGTACAACCCTTGGTCAGAAGGCGAAACTAAACAATCTAAAATACAAAAACTAAGTTGCATATAACAATAAAATAATAATACAGATTTCAAAATTATGTGAGAAATATTTACAAAATTTACAAATAAGTACAAATATTTATATACAATTAGTTACATTACACATATAAAAAATTTAACAAATATTTACATTTCAAATTTCAACATTACCGTTAGCTGTGGTATGTGGCTAACCGATCAAAATGAACCACCTTCGGTTTTGAGGAAGGTGTTTCAGCAATTCTCACGACATCATTCAGTCATTTTATGACTGTGTAGGGACCGTCCCAGTTACACTGTAGTTTGAGAGTGAATCCTTTGCGTCGAACAGGGTTCCACAACCAAACTTTGTCTTCCCTGAATTTATGCTGTGTAGCCTTTAGATCATACCTTGTCTTCATTTTCTCCGTTACTATGTTAATCCGCTACCAACCAAAGTTGTGTACGTCTTCAAATCGTGCCTCTTGGGCCGCGGTAGCCCAGTCGGTAGAGCACCGGCCTCGTAATTGGAAGATTGCGGGTTCGGTACTCGAGCCGGCCAAAGACCGTCGTGTACACTAATGGTGGCTGGTGCACGTAAAATCTGTCGTGGCCGCAATGTCCTCCATGTTCCCATCAAAAATTATACCTCTGGGGGTCACCGAAGCGGGAGAGCCATCCCTTCCGTGGAGGATCAAAATTGTGATGGCATGTCTCCGGACCACCTCTAAGGGTGAGTTCCAGACCGTCGTCAATTGCCCATCTGCGTAGCACTAGTTCGACGTAAAACCCAACCAACCAACCAATCAAATCGTGCTTCAAGATCTTGGATGTATGGGCGAGGAAGGCGCATCTGGTGGAAAACCAAACAGGAGATCACATGGGAGACGAAGTTCGCGTCCAAACAGCATCTGAGCTGAAGTATAGCCAGTGGCTTCATGGACTGCCCTTCGATCAGAAGAAGCAACGGCAACTTCAAGTCCCACTCTTACTGTTTCTTTGATACTAGAAGAGAGAGGTTATTCAGGATGGTGCGGTTAAACCTCTCTACCGCGCCGTCCGACTGGTGATGTAGGGGTGTTGTCTGAGTTTTGCCTAAGCCGAGTATTTGACACAGTCCTTTGAAAACAGCAGAGGTAAAGTTCGTACCTTGGTTGGTATGAAGTTGTAGGGGCGTGCCGTACCTTGATACCCATTGCTGCACTAGAACCTCTGCAACTGTGATGCCTCTTGATCTGGAATGGGATACGCCTCAGGCCACTTGGTGAAATAGTCCATTACGACGAGGATGTACTTATTTCCACTGGAGGTCCGTGGTAAAGGACCCATGATGTCGAGTGCAATCCGTTGAAATGGTGCTCCTACGTTATATCGTTGTAGTCTTCCTCGGCTTTGTTTCTTTGGGCTTTTATGTGCTGCACAAGCATCACAAGATTTACAACATTTCTCCAAGTCCTCGCTTGCCTTGCACCAGTAGAAGCGTTCTCCTCGAATTTTCTGTAGAGTCTTCATCACTCCGAAATGGTTACCGGTAGGGCTACTATGCAGCTACTGTAGAATATCTGAATCTTCGATATTGGTAATAAAGTCTGCCATCTGAAACTCCTTTCATCGTCAGATTCCCATTTTCGGTATAGTACGCCATTTCTAATATAAAGAGAGTCCCAGAGTGCCCAATAAGTTTTTGTAATGGGGCTAAATGTGGAAATGTCCTTCCAGGTAGGTCTGTTGCTGGTCGTCTCCTTCAATTGTAATATTGTCTTTATGTCATGATCATCCAACTGAACTTCTCTAAGTGCCTGGTCACTCCAGTGGTCCAGTTTTGATAGTGTTGAGACTGTAGCTTGGCGAGCAACCGAATTTATCTGCTGGTATTTCTCTTCGGCTCTGGAGCAGTACTTGCAGCTTTCGATCAGGGCTTCCGTGACAAGGCATCTGCATTACCATGTAGAATCGCTTTACGATGGCGTATCTTGAAGTCATATTTCTGGAGGCGTATCTAACTGGTAATTTAGCCTTCCGGTTTCTTGAAATTAAGCAACCACTTTAACCCTGATGCTGTGTTCATTACGAATGAACAAAATGGACATTCACTTTTATAGGTACGAAATGGAGTTTAAACGAGACAAAAGTTGTTAATTTCAATATAACCGTACTTTCATTTTCTATTTTTGAATTAAATTTATATGACACTTTATATAATCTTTTTACGGAGTGTAGTTTACATAAATACAAAATTTCATGTATGTCGATGCTGGGTCGAAATGGACCCGAACACAGCACCAGAGTTAAAGATTCGTGGTCTGGTCAGTCCGGAGCAGGAAGCTTCTGCTATAGAGGTAATGATTCAAATGTTCTATGTCTTTCACGATGGCGTGTAGTTATTTCCTGGTGGTACAGTAGTATCGCTCTGGTTTAGACAGGCATTTACTTCTATAGGCAATGAAGCATTCTTGGCCATCAACTTCTTGCGACAGAACAGCACCGACACTCTCATAGCTGGCATCTGTATCAAGAATGAACTGTCTGTCGGGCTGTGGATACGTCAAAATAGGCGATGATGTGAAGGTCTCTTTAAGTCTCTTGAACGTTTTTCACATTCCTCTGTCCACAGGAACTTCTGTTTATCTTCCGTCAGCTTGTGGAGTAGTCTGGCAAAACTCGAGAAACCCTTAATGAACTTCCAGTAGTATGTACATAACCCCAGGAAACTTCGTAGTTGATGGACGTTTTCAGGGTGACTCCAGTCCTTGATTGCATAGATCTTCTCGAAATCAGTTCTCACACCTTCAAAAGAGATGATATGGCCGAAATAACTTACTTCACGACGGAACAAGTTGCACTTGCTAAGATTCAATTTGAGGTTAGCTATTTTGAGTTTTTTCAGCACCTTATGGATGTTTCTTAGATTATCTTCAGAGGTACTCCCCACAATGATAATATCATCCAAGTACACCAGACAGACTTCATAGGAAAGTCCTTTTAACACTGTCTCCATCAGGCGCTCGAAAGTTGCAGGTGCATTACATAATCCAAATGGCTTAACTTTGAATTTCCACAATCCTTGTCCCGTAGTGAATGCAGTCTTCTAACGATCGTCAAGATGTAACTCTACTTGCCAAAAACCGCTCTTCAGATCCAACGTCGAGAGCCATTCATTGCCAGCAAGTGTGTCCAATGTGTCGTTAATTCTAGGAAGAAGGTAACTATCTTTCTTCGTGATGTCATTCAAACGACGATAATCCACGCAGAATCTTGTTGAACCATCCTTTTTTCGCACAAGAACTATAGCTCAAGGACTCGTTGCTGGTTCAATGATATCATTATGCTGCATCTCATTTAAAAGCTCAGCCATCTCTTCCTGCTTAGCAAATGGAAGTCTTCTTGGGTGTTGCCTAATTGGAGGATGATTTCCTGTGTCAAATCTGTGCTGGGTGATGTTCGTTCTCCCGACGTATTCAGATGTTCGAGAAAACAGGTATCTGAATTCATAGAGTAGCTTCTCCGCAGCACGTCTGTGTTCGATTCTTAACTCTGCATTCTTGAGTAATAACGTTGTTGAAAACTCAAAAGACTTGGACTCTGTTGATTGCGTGTGTCGGTTAATGCATGTAACAGGAGTGCAAGTTGCTAGCACATCAGCCTTCTTCACGGTTCTTACTTCATTGTTTATGTTGGCGACTCTCACAGGAATAATGTTTTTTGTAAGGTCAAGCAGAGATGAAGCCACCAGAACTCCTCTTGGGCTATCGTGTACACGATAGCCCAAGAGGAGTTCTGGTGGTTTCGGGTATTCTTTCTGTCTATAGCAGAAGTATTGCTCTTTAGGAGGTGTCCCGGAAACTATTGTCTCGCTGTGTGAAGGGACGGAGATTTCGGACTTTGCTGTTATCTGGCAGATTTCTTGAATGTCTGAATTTTCATTGTTAAACACAGCTATGTCTTTTGAATGTGAATGGGCCCAGTCGGTAGAGCGCCAGGCTCATAATTGGAAGATTGCGGATTCGGTACTCGAGCCGGCCAAAGACCGTCGTGTACACTAATGGTGGCTGGTGCACGTAAGATCTGTCGTGGCCGCAAAGTCCTCAATGTTCCCATCAAAATTATACCTCTGGAGGTTACCGAAGCGGGGGAGCCATCCTCTCCGTATAGGATCAAAATTGTGATGGCATGTCTCCGGACCACCTCAAGGGTCCCAGACCGTCGCCAATTGCCCAATGCGCAGCACTAGTACGACATAAAACCCAATCAACCAACCAACCATCTGAATGTGAATGCAGTTCATTTTCTAAAATCCAATTAAAAATTATACTTTCTTAGTAAATCAAGTCCAAGGAATAGAGGATCTATTATGTCAGCTACATAGGCCATATGATGGTAACTGGCATTTTCAAATGTGATGGTCAAGATCATTTTTCCATATATTTTGATTTCGTCACCGGTCACAGTCTGGAGTGTAACGCAGGGCAGCGTCCAGATGATCTTCTCTTTAAAATTATGAGCTACCTTCGTTCTAACGATGATTACGTTGGCTCCAGTATCCAGAATCATATGACAGGTGGTGTTGTTAACTTGATCATAAACATAAAGTCCATTCTCGCCACCACTAATCGAAGAAACATGAAATATTGCAAAGTGGGACTCTTTAATTTCTGGTAACCTCCGGCCCGCGAGATAGCCTTCTCATAGTTTCTCTCCAGAGATCCTGAAACCGGGTTATTTTCGTGAGGTTGTCGTATGGGGCAGTTCTCTTCACATGTCCGTCTCTTCCACAGCCCCAGCACTTCATCTTCGGATTCTTTACTTCTTTATTAACTTCAAGACTGCGCAACCTCCTTGTGATGTCTGCCAGATTTTTCTTTATTTTCCTCAGAGAAGCTTGGGCATCATCTAACGAGACCGCTCTGATCGTGTGACGGCCTTTACGGGAGTCGTGTTGGGCTGCCTCAATCTTTAATGCATATGACAATTCTGACCCGACGTCCTTGACATTGGAGAGTCTAAGGATTACATACAAACGAAACGCATGCAATTTCGATCACGTAAATTTTGCAAGTTTTTTTGCAAATTCAGCCGGCAGCAAAAGTAACAGAGCACTAGCGAAAATTCCTATGTAAAAAAAGAACACTTAATGCAGATTTGTTAAATAAACCCTTGTCGAATCCTGTTCTTAGTCAGTCAATGAACACGATTCGACAAGGATTTATTACAGTGTTAAGTGCGCTTTTTCCATATAGGAATTTTTGCTAGGGCTCGGATACTTTTGCCGCCGACTAGTCATACATTTGGAACGCCTGCAAACGGCTTTGCAACTGGAAGTGTTTCGTTTGTAATGTATGTACCCCTAAGTGCTTTTGAGTCTCTGGATCTCGTACGACACCGATAAAGTACTGATGCGCCAAAGCATCTCGAGTTTCAGCTTAACAGTCGGGGAACGCTAGGTGTGATAGTCTCTGAATATCCGATACCAGCTCTTGCAAACTTTCACCCGCTTTTTGGTAACGGGACTTTAACTGGAGGCGACTATAGTCCTTAGATAGGCTGACCAGATCAAAGTACCTTTATAATAGAGAAAGCGTTAAAAATTGCTACAATTATCCAGTTATGGATGTATTTTTTCATTCCTAATAAATAAGGACTAAAAGTAAAGTATTATTGATTAATAATTTACTTTCTACAATTTTTTAAAACTTAGAAAAATGCCTTCAAAAAAAAAAAAAAAAAAAAAAAAGTCCTCATTTGTCCCCAGAAAATGGGGACATTTGGTCTGCATATCCTTAGAACACTTTTCTCCAAAACGCAACTCCAGTGTTCTGGTCAAGACCTTAAAGTTATGCCATTCTTCCTTCGAAATAGTTCTCAGTATATCGGCTGCATCGCCCCGTAATGTTGCTGCTAAATGGACTATCTTGGCAGTTGAGTCCCAGCCGTTAGCTTCAGTTACGATGGAAAACTGTGTCTTATATACCTGCCAGGAGGAACTGCCATCGTAGGTAGATAGTTTAATTGATTCTTGATTCTGTATTCTCTTACCTCTGCTTTCATCTTCCTGGGGCATGGAGGTTAACTTTTCTTCAACTTTTCTCTAAAGATCTTCCTCTATTCTCTTTAATTTTCTTTCTATCTCTGAAAACCTTCCTTTCAGCTCTTGATCAAAATTTTCTTTTACTTTCTCCTCGAAACACTGTTCTATCCTCGTAACACTCTCTTTTCCCTTCATAACATTTCCTTCTATCTTCATAGCTTTCTCTTCAAAATTTTCTTCTATCTTCATAACTTCCTCTTCAATTTCATCCATTCTATTTTAGATCACTGTTAATTTACCCTCTATTATTTCTTTTACTGTCGAAAGCTCTCTCTTCATCTCGTCTTGATCAGATTTAATTTCTTCACCCAAACTATCCTTCATTTGTTTCATTTCTTCGGTTAATCCCGATTCCATCTTTTCCTGTGCTGCTTTCATTTCTTTACCCAAAGTGTCTTTCATCTCTTTCATTTCTTCACTCAAACTACCTTTTATCTCTTTTTGCAATTCTTTCATTCTTTCCATCAATCCGGTTTCCATGTTTTCCTGTCCTGTTTTCATTTCCCTCGTCTGGGCAGCTAACCCTTCCAGAAGTTTCTTTATTTCTTGCTTCATACCTCTAATTATCACCATTCACAGACAACCCTACTCCTGACACCGGAAATGTTGCGTACTTTGGGGTTCGTGATCGGTCCGAGAATGAAAAGCGAATCTTACAGAAGCTGGAAACTTTATTTACAGAAAATTCTAGAAGAATATAGGTCTATACACCAAGTATCAACTTCACTTTAACCAGTAAACACAGCTTAGATCTGTCAGCAGCAAATTCACAGTACAAACCGTATTAGAGCAACACACCGCAAGGCTGTAATCCAAAGAGGCTCAGAGCTCTTTCAGTAGCAATGAAAGCAGTCGGCGAAACTCATGAGACTGACTGATCTGGCATATTGGACCTCCTTTTATACACCTTTATCAAACCCAGAATGTTCTGCTGACTCGTAGAATATTGCAGCTAGACTTTCCATATTTGGTATCTCGATAATAAGGATTTTCTCGCGAAATTTGTCGCCAAATACATTACCTGTCTTATTGGAGCTTTTTAATGCGTTTTTAAGGGAAAATTAGCTCTATTTTAACGCGAAAATAAGCTAGAAATGCAGAAAATTGACATTTTATCACCTGACTCTATCTCTTTGAATGAATTTACATAAAAATAACTACGAACTATTTACAAATTCGTAACAATATATATATATATATATATATATATGTATATGTATGCATATAATATGAAAGAGACTATTTGATTAAATGAAATTAATATTTTAAATATTTATAAACAACAAAATAAATAAATAAATAAATAAAATAAAATAAAATAAAATAAAAAGTAAAATGTTATGATATCAGCTTTATCAGAAGTTTTTGATGATATAAGTTTAATATTACTTTTTTTTTTTTTTTTTTTTTTTTTATGGGCTTTTCCCAGCATCGTCTGCTTAAGCACGTGATATAGAACAACAAAGAATCGAATTCTGAGAAGCCAATTCAGTTAAATATTGTCCTTAACAACAAAAGTATTAATACTTAATATGAACTAAAATAAAAGTAATATTGTGCATTTGTAAACAGTAGAATATTTGTATTTTTGAGTTTAATAATATTTAAAAACGTTTTATGTTTATTTATTTTCGCAAGTAAGAATAGATTTTTGTATGTTGTAGTGTAACTGTTACATTAACTGATCTAGCAATAAATAGTGAAATGTTTATAGATTATAACTTGAAATTAAGTTAAAATGTTTTAAGTTAAATTTAATCGCGTAAAGGTGTTACAACAAGTAAATTAACTTAGTTACTCTTCGAAATGGCTTTACAGAGTACGATGTTGCACCGTTAATGATATAAGTACCAAATATCAACATTAATAACAAATATAAAGTAAATGATGATTGTAAATGTATATAGCAACCAAAAGATGATGAATAATGATATAAAATGGATTAAGAATTATGATGTGTTAAAAAATAACACAGATTAAATCGGATTGATCAAAAATAAGAATAGAAAAAGTGTTATTTTACCAATCGCTATAGATATTGAAGACTTCGTCTGCTCTTTGTTTATCTATGTCATGTGACTTCTGACGTCAGGTGAGAAGAGTCCATTGAGAAATGTTTCATTTTATGTTAGAAAAAATAAATGAAATAAAAAGTTGTAAGCGTTTTATTTTTGGCAACAGGCTGAAATTACAACGGAAAGAAAAATGTCACAAAATTTAATAGATTTAAATACGTTAATATGTTTAAATTAATAACTTTCTTCCTAATTAAAAATTTTAAAGTCCGACACAGAGGTGCACACGGAGACGTTGCAGACTAAATGTGTGCAAAATGTCATGCCTTTAAGTGCGGTAGATTTTTCTGGAGACAGCTGACAGACAGACAGAATCCATTTCGCTTTTATTAATAAGATGATTGCTATCACTTTTACCTAAATTCTTTAAAATGGTGCTGATTACATAAGGGATTTAAACATACTACAGGTGCCACTGTAATCTCATAATTATTTATATGGCAATATAAAATAAAAAAATTGCACAAATGTACATAATGAAAATTATTTTTATCTTTTCAATGTGGAATTAATATTGTTGCCTACTCCGGGTTCATGAATTGCCTCTTAATAAAAGTCGAATCTTGAAGAGGCATAAAAGTTTTTTTACGGAAAATTTCAGACGATTACAGATCTGAACACCGTGTATCTATTATGGTTATCATTAATTAATCGGCTAAATAACGAAAAGCTAACATACAAATAAATAATTAGAATGCATTTTCAAAACAAGCAATATAACCGCTTTTATTATCTCATACTACAGTCGGGGAATACAATTTAGACAGTCACAGAGTTCAGTTGTAGCTTGTCAATTACAAGAGTTGATTTGTAACTTACCATAACACTATCAACTTTAGTTTCACCGGAAAATACAGCTTAAATTTTAAATAACAGCTGGCAACGTCAATTTCACAAAAACAGACTGTAACATAGTATTAACACACAGCAATTGGCTGCATTCAACAACGCTCAGTTAGGAGCACCTTCCAGTAAGGTAGTTAGCGTGAAATCTGTCTGAAGGCCGAAATCCGAATGCTTTATAATATACTCTTCTATTAATCCAGAATTTTCCATTTACTCGTAGAATATTCAAGTTAAAGTTTGGATAATTGTTATATCGATAGCAAGGATTTAGTCTCGCTAAAGTCGGCAAAAAAAAAAAAAAGCCAAGAGCAAAAAAGAAGCCAAATTTGGCGCCAAAGCAATTATCTGCTTTGGTGAAGATTTTTAACGTGTTTTTAACGGGAAATGACCATTTTTAATGCGAAAACAAACTAAAAGTGTCGAAAATTAATATTTGGTAACATGACTAAGCCTCTTTAAAGAAATTTACACAAAAATAACTATAACTATTATTACCAGTGTTGCCAGATCTGGGGGATTTTTTATTCAATAATCACGAATAATTTTTAATTGTAACGCTTGCCTAATCACTTCGAAGATTGATAGTCTATTATGCATATCAAATATCACATCTCAAAGTTATAGATGATTATTGAATAAAAAATCTGCCAGATCTGGCAACACTGACTATTACTAACAAATTCGTAACAATATGCGTATGTTGCATGCTCGGGGGTTCGTGAGTTATCTGTGTATTGCAGAGGTTTAAAAGTTTATTTATAGAAGTTTCCAGAAACTTACATGCCTGTAAACCAAGTATCAGTTTCAGTTTCGTCAGAAAGCCTATCTTAAATAACAGCTGACAACATTAAATTCGCAGTATGAATTATTCTGTAGCGGTAGCGGAGCCATTCTCGGGTAGATTATGCTAACTTACAAATGGACAACGGGTTAATCTTTTGTCCAAAGGTACGACGCAGGATTTCTATCACGATAGTCCCATGTTCAAATACAACCTATCGCCACACGCACTTTCTGTATTGGTGACCCGGACGTGCGAATAAGCGACACAACTAAGTTTCATCTGGGACAACAGATGGCAGCACCAGACACTGTAAAACACTCACAGCATAAAGCCTGTCACACCGCGCATCAGCTTTACTCTCGGACATCTGATAGCACAATCTGGCAACAGCTACCGTCCAAACGAGTGACATCGCTCGTACGATTTCGTACTCACTAGGGAGGGGAATACTGTAGCGGCGCCATTCTCGGGTATATTATCCTAACTTACCGATGGACAACGGGTTAACCTTTTATCCAAAAGCACGACGCAGGATTTCTATCACGATAGTCCCAGGTTCAGATACAACCTATCGCCACATGCACTTCCGCAGAACTATCGCGTTAACACAAAGCAACAAACTGTAAACAAACAGCAAAAATGGTCTCAGTTAGAAGCTCTTTGAAATAAGCTGATTGGGGGACGAATTTGGGGACTATTTTTAGCGACCTTCACGAGAAAACCTTAATTATCGATTATATAAGCTGTTACTGGACTATTCTGCTAGATATTGGGGAAGGATAAAACTAAATAAAGGGACAGCTATATAAAAGGATCGCGTTCCGACCATTTGGTCAGTTTTTCGCCGATACATCGCGGTATAAAGATCTCTGCTTTACAAAGCCTCTGCTATCGATTACAGCTCATTTGCTGTGTGTTTTGCTTATGTTACCGTATATGCTGTGATTTTTAAGTTGTTAGCTGTTATTTGAGCTGTGTTTTCTAGTAAAATTGAAGCTTATATTTGTTTAAGAGTCCTGAAATCTTCTAGAATATTCTGTAAATAAACTTTTAAGCTTGTGGAAAACCTGTTCATTCACTGACAATTCACGAACCCCGAGTTTGCAACAATTGTGGTGTCAGAAGTGGGATTGTCTGCGGAATGATCAAAACTAGATATATGGAACAAGAAATGAAAAAACTTCTGGAAAGGTAGTTCGCCCAGATGAGCGGATTAAAACCAGATTGACGAAAGAAATATGTGCAGGACAAGAAAAGATGAAAACCGGATTCCATTCAAGAAAAAGTGGGAGCTGCTCAGGAATACGTGATATCCGTCAAAGAAGAATAAGAAAGTAAATTGTGGAAAAATAAATTGGAAAGGAAGTTAAAGTTATGAAGATATAAGATAAGAATAAAAGGATGTAATGAAGAGAAAATAGAAGAAAACTTTTATTGAGAGCTCAAAGGAAGATTTTCAAAAACAGAAAGCAAACTTTAAAAAAAAAGATGTAGAATTTTTGAGGAAAATGGAAGAAGAATGCAACAAAGAATTGATAGGAAAGCATGAGAAGAAATTTCAAGAAAGTTTAGGTCATGAAGTGCAAAAGAAGATCCGGAATCTTGAAGGAAAGTTAGCATCCATGACCCAGGAAGATGAAAAGAGATATAAAAGAATACAGAATCAAGAATCAATTAAGCTATCCATCTACGATGGCAGATCATCTTGGCAGATATATAAGACACAGACACAGTCTACCGTCGTAGCTGAAGCTAACACATGGGACACAACTGCCAAGAAAGTTCATTTAGCAGCGTCGTTACGGGGCGATGCAGTCGACATACTAGAAACTATTTCGAAGGAAGTACGGTATAACTCCGAGACCCTGACCAGAGCACTGGAGCTGCGTTTTGGAAAAAAATGTGTGACGTAGCGTCGAGTTGAGGAAATAAAGGTCGTCGAAGGAAGTCAATATTGAAGGTGATAGCGTCGAGTTCGGATTAAAGTGTTGGTTGAAGATGGAAAAGTGTAGTTGGATCCAGCATAGTTTGGCGACGTTAAAGGTGAAATTGCTAGATTGAAGGTGTCGAGCAGAGGGGATTTTAGGTAAACATGAAATGTCTAGTTATTGGAACGTAGTAAGATAAATTGAAATTAGAATCTACGTAGATTGTGAAAGGTGATTGAATATGGTTAGTTTTAAAGAAGTAGCTGGGGGAAATGAAGTAAATGGTGTTGTCTATTTTGCAGAAGTTTAAATAGTGTGATAGTTGCGTCGTGAAATGTGGTGTATGGTGAGTAGAGCTCTTCCAATACAGGCTGGCTCATCAGGCATTTTGTTTCCCACTCAGTGATTGTTGCCCACGCGGTCCGAATTTCAAGTGTTATCAAATCACATAAAATAGAGGTTTTGCAGCCGAAATTTGCTCAAATAATACCAGAACTGCTTTTAGAACGTTCAGATTTCCAACAGATGAAGAAAGGCGAAAGAAATGGGCTATTAATTGTCCAAAAGAAAATTGTACACTTAGTTTTCAATCACAAATATGAAGTGTAATTGTGCTATGTTTTCTTGCATTTTTTGTATCAATTATTTCTTTTTATTGCTGTTCGATCATCTAAATGTTGTATTTTACAACCTACACTACTTTTCAACGTCTACAAATATTTAAAATTAACTAATTTAACAGCAACAGTGATGGCTACTTTTTACAAAGGTTATAAGAAAATTTCGCCAAATATTACCGCCAAACTTATCAAGTACAAACAATAATTTGCTCTTCTGTTTAAGCAAACTCGCCATTTTAGGCGATAAAGACGCTGAGTAATACGTCTGCAACTAAACGTCGCCAAGCTATATTTCCGCTGGGCAACAATGATCAGCTGTGAGTCAGCTCGTATTATAGGAGTCTTAATGGTGAGTAGCGTCTCTTTGTAGCGGAAAATCCCTATGGAGCTAAATGAGTTTGGCGAGAATTCACGCTTGGCGTTATGCGCGTAGCAGCCAAAAGCATCTTTTAGAGTTTGCTCTTATTATTTTTGTTATTTCTGTTTATTTTGCTCTTAGTTTAATTTTGATTATTTACTTTTAAAATGTATTTTTTCATGTACACGAAGCGTACAGACGTGGGTATTACAAATTGCAACAATATGTAATTTCATGCATTTTGAGATACGGGTATTCTGTGATTTTTTTTTTTAGCTTTCACGTACGCGAAGCGTACAGACGTGTGTATGACTGATTGCTGCAATATGTAATTTCATGCATTTTTGAGATTCATGCATTTTGAGACAGAAGTCTTCTTTTTTTTATGTACGCGAAGCCTACAGACGTGCATATTACTAATTGCTGCAGTATGTAATTTCATGCATATTTGATATTCATGCATTTTAAAATAGGGGTATTCCGTGATTTTTTTTCTTTGTTTTCATGTACGCGAAGCGTACAGACATGCGTATTACTCATTGCTGCAATATGTAATTTCATGCATTTTTGAGATAGGGGTATTCTATGATTCTTTTTTTTTTTTTCATGTACGCAAAACGTTCATGTACACTAGTTTTCATGCATACTAGTCTAATGCTTTATCTGACTGGTTTCTTCATCAGATATGTAAAGGACCCTGAATGAGAGTTTGGAAATTAGCCAACGTCAAATTGGATTTTATTTTTTTTTTGATATTGTAAATAATGTACAGGGTGATTATTAAAAAAAAAAAAAAAAAAACTACCCCGATATATGAGACCATACCTACCATACCGTTCCGAAAGACTGAATAAAAATTTGGTAGAAGGTATTTTGGGGTATGCGCTTAACAATTGTTCGATTTCCACCATACAGTCATATTCGATTCCAAACATAATCGAACTCCGCACTCAATGACACTTTCTATTTAACTCTGTTTTCATCTCAACTTTACTTTTTTCTGTTCAACGGGTACGAACATCTCAACTCTACTCGAACAGAAACCGAAAAGAACAGTTTATTCTTTTTTCACCCGCACGGTAGCTTGCATGCTATCTTCCGCATTCTTATTTTCGCAGTTATTACTTTACATTATTATTGTTTATTACTAAATCGCAATGTTTCATCGCACCTTATGTTGTCAACGCATTTAAATCTGTGTTTATGTTTAATATAGTTTTGTTTTGTGAGTGAAAGAACGAGTGTCTTTATTATTATCTTCCCATCACATCAAATTATACAACATTTTCTGGAGGCACCGGCGAGATTTTTGGTGAACATGTGTGAATTTTCGCTAGCTTACAAATTTGGATATCCAAGCGCAGCTATTAAGGAATAAAACAGATAAGTACTTATTTTCCTATTTTACAAGTTTGACTTTGGTTTTTCGCATTACTCCATTACGTAGTAATGGCAAGCAAAAAGAACAATGACGATGACAGTAATGAAACTGTTGCTTTAGAAGATGCTGAAAAAATAGCAAAACATTATCGAGGCAGAGCGAAATCTGCGCTTACTAGAATTATGAATTTCATAAATAATGAAAATCAAATTTTTCAAAAACATGATCTCTTAAATAAACTTGAAAAGATTGAAATTATTTATTCTGATTTTGATAAAGCCGATTCTGAATTACCTGATGAAATTTCAGAAATAGAAGAATTTGAATTGAAATATTATGAAACCAAAGCCAAGCTTCAACAAAAACTTGAAAATTTATCTGTAAACATGCAAACAAATATTTTAAATTTTCAAAATCCCCCCATTAATACAAGTGCCATATCTAGTAATTTTCGGTTGCCTAAATTAAATATTTGTCCGTTTTCTGGAAATTATAAAGATTGGATGTCTTTTAAGGATTTGTATATATCATTAGTTCATGAAAATGTTAATTTATGTAATGTACAAAAATTTCAATACCTAAAGGGTTTATTAAAAGACGAACCGGCTTCTATTATTAAACACATTCCAATATCTGAGAATAGTTATCTAGAAGCCTGGGAAAAATTACTTACTAGGTATGATAAGAAAAAACAAATTATTTCTGCACTTATTAAAACCTTTATGGATCAACCAACTGTAAGTCATGCTACTGCATATAACTTACGTAAGATAGCAGATACTTCGGATGAAGTAATTAGGGGATTAAAAACTATTGACACTAAAGCTACTGAAAGAGATGTATGGTTAATTTATATTTTATTACAAAAACTTGACCATAAATCACGTGAAGAATGGACACAATATTCCGCAAAAATTGATTTTCCTACTTTAGAGATCTTTTTACAATTTATTAATGATAAATGTGCATCTCTGGAATTATGTAATGAAAATGAGAGTAAAGAGAATGAGTATAAACAAAATAAGGATAAGCAATTTAAGTTATCTAAGTTTCATTCTAACGTTAATTACAAATGTATTTTATGTAAAAACAATAATCATTTCTTGTTCAAATGCTTTAAATTTAAAGAACTTCCTGTTAAGGATAGAAAACAATTTGTTAGAAAGAACTCATTATGCAGCAATTGTTTATCTAATAAACACTCTATCGCTCAATGTAATTCCACTTATACCTGTCATTTTTGTAATGCAAAACATCATTCTAGTATATGCGATAATAATTTGAAAACTTATACAGCTTCGGCTTCATCTGCTGGTAATAATTTTGAAAACTCTGAGAATCGTACAGAGCCATCTGGCATATCTCAATTCCAAACAAGTACTCCTAACCATTCTATACAAACATCTTTTGCTTTATTTCCTACAGCTAGCGCTTATGTTTATGATTCAATGGGTCAGAGACATGTGCTAAAAATTTTATGCGATTCAGGTTCTGAAAGTTCTTTTATCACTGAATCATGTATGAGTATTTTAGGTTATGAGAGAAAAAATGCAAGATTTCCCGTCAAAGGGTTAGCAAATTCAAAGATTGCAATAACTAAAGGTTATACAGACATTAATTTAATTTCCATTCACGATTCCGATGTCAAGTTATCCATGCGAGTTTTTATATTAGATAAATTAACAGCTCCATTGCCATCAGAGAAAATAAACAAGGAACATTTTTCGCATTTAAAAAATATGCAACTGGCCGATCCCAAATTTGAAATTCCAAGTAAAATTGATATGATTTTGGGATATGATTATTTTTTTTCTATTTTACTTCCTGGTCAAACAATTTGTACTGAGAATGGTTTAATTGCTCAAAATTCAATTTTTGGTTTTCTCGTATCCGGAAAATTACCTGAATCTCAGACAAAATCTAATTCGATTTCAAATTTACATATTTACGAAACTAATATTGATAGTGAGTTAAAACGTTTTTGGGAATTAGAAGAAGTTTTTAATCCAAGTGAGAAGTTACTTTCACCCGAGGAACAGTTTGTGGAGTCACATTTTCAGGAAAATTATTCAATTAATCCAGAAGGCCGTTTTGTGGTAAAACTACCATTTTATAAATGTAAATCTGAATTATGTAATACAAGACCCGCTGCACTTTCCCGATTGTATGCAATGGAGAGGAAATTTTCTGAAAATCCAGAATTCGAACAACAATATAAAGATTTTTTATATGAATACGAACAATTAGGACACATGGAGGTAGTTACTCAAAATTCACTAAATATTTCTCAAAGGGAACAATATTTCCTACCTCATCACGCAGTTATTAAACCTTCTAGCACTACCACTAAATTAAGAGTCGTTTTTGATGGTTCCTGCAAAACTTCTGATGGTAAATCATTAAATTCAGTTTTAGGTGTTGGCCCTAAATTACAACGAGACATTTTTGAGATCTTACTTAATTTTCGATTACCGGAGATAGTTTTTTCTGCAGACGTGGAGAAAATGTACCGCCAGGTTTTAATTTCTGAGGACGATCAAAATTATCAAAAAATCCTTTGGAGATACAACCCTAATGAGGAAATAAAGGAATATAAATTGAAGACAGTTACATATGGCCTTGCTCCAGCATCCTTTTTGGCCACTAGGTGCATTAAGCAAATCGCTCTAGATTATAATCAAAATACACACGTCTCGCGTACTTTGTTAAAAGATATATATATGGATGACTTGATATCTGGTTCAAACTCAGTTAATAGCGCAATATCAATTGCTAAGGAAACTGCTAATGTTTTGGAAGAACATGGGTTTCATTTGAGAAAGTGGAATTCCAATTCGAATGAATTCCTTGCGGAATTTCGAGAAAATTGCATCACAGATACAGACTTTAAAATAATACCAAACAACAATGAAAGTTCTAAAGTTCTAGGGCTTTACTGGAACTCTTTAGCAGATACATTTATTTTCAAAACCGCACTTACTCTCAAACCACCACTAACAAAAAGACGCATTTTGTCTGAATCCGCACGCATTTTTGACCCTCTAGGGTTAATTTCACCTTGTACAGTAGTGTTAAAAATATTTTATCAAAAGCTATGGTTGACAAAAGGAGACTGGGATTCTCCTATTCCGCAACAATTTGAAGAGGAGCTCATTAAATATGAGAATTCATTCAATAAAATTAGCCAATTTTCTGTTCCTAGATGCGTCACGCTTTCATCCGATAGTACATTTGAATTACATGGTTTCAGCGATGCGTCAACACATGCGTACGCCGCTGCAATCTATTGTCGACAGACTCACGATAAGAAATCAAAAGTCTCACTCTTAGTTGCCAAAACTAAAGTAGCTCCTATCAAGCAAATTTCCGTTCCTAAATTGGAACTTTGTGGTGCTTATTTATTATCTAAGTTATTTTGTTCAGTCATAAAAATATTAGAAAATTATAATTTTGACATTTACGCATGGACAGATTCAACAGTTGTTCTTTCTTGGTTATCCGCACATCCACGTAAGTGGAAAACTTTTGTTGCAAATAGAACTTCACAAATATTAGATGTTCTTCCCACAAAACATTGGAGACACGTTCCATCCAAAGAAAACCCCGCTGATATCGCTTCTCGGGGCATCGATCCTAAAAGTTTACCTGAATGCAACTTGTGGTGGAATGGCCCAAGTTGGCTACTTTTGGATCCTACACATTGGCCAAATAACGCACCTAAGTCCAAAGAAATCGAGTATCAAATTTCGGCTGAAAAGAAAACTGATCCCATTTTGTCTTACCATATTGATACATCTAATGATCTTTATGATCAACTATTCAATAAATTTTCTTCATTTTTTAAAATCAAACGCATTCTGGCATATTGCCTAAGATTCATAAATAACTGCAAGTCAGCAAGTAAAGTTCATGTCTCAACAGATGATTCTTACTCCCCTCTTACATGTAGGGAAGCTAAACACGCCGAAGAAAACATCATTCGATGGGTACAAAATAAATACTTTCACGAAGACTTAAAACACATCCAGAATCAAAACATTTGGTCTAGAAAAAGTCCTTTACACTCTCTACATCCATTCATTGAACAGAACGGTCTGTTACGGGTGGGAGGTCGCTTACAAAACGCCCAATTATCATTTAACGAAAAGCATCCGGTAATATTGCCGTCTAACTACAAATTGAGCGACCTTATTATACAAGAGAAACATATTGCACACTTATGCTCTATTAATGTTCTCACCCCATCACATATTCTTACAGGTGATGTCATGCTTTCACCTGCAGATGAACCATTATCCTGCAGCAGGAATCTCAAGAACCGATGGCAACATCCTGCAACAAATATCAAGGAAGGAGAACCACAGCTGCTCACCTTTATCCTGGCCAATTGCTGTTCTTCCTTTATATCAGGACTAGCGCCCTGATAGGGTGGGAGTCATGTTCGATTTCCACCATACAGTCATATTCGATTCCAAACATAATCGAACTCCGCACTCAATGACACTTTCTATTTAACTCTGTTTTCATCTCAACTTTACATTTTTCTGTTCAACGGGTACGAACATCTCAACTCTACTCGAACAGAAACCGAAAAGAACAGTTTATTCTTTTTTCACCCGCACGGTAGCTTGCATGCTATCTTCCGCATTCTTATTTTCGCAGTTATTACTTTACATTATTATTGTTTATTACTAAATCGCAATGTTTCATCGCACCTTATGTTGTCAACGCATTTAAATCTGTGTTTATGTTTAATATAGTTTTGTTTTGTGAGTGAAAGAACGAGTGTCTTTATTATTATCTTCCCATCACATCAAATTATACAACAACAATTATATAAAAAACAACAGTTAAATTCTAACAGTTACTGTTACAGTGACAAAATTTCGAAAATTTCAAATGGCAACACCATTTTTTTTTATTGGAATGGGACCTCCATAGCAAAAAAACATAAATAGTGTTGGAAGTTGGAACGGTACCTCTAGCATGAAAATCACCAAAGTTAGACATACTAAGAAGAAAAGCGAAAACAGCTGTGATGTGCCTACCAGAGCACGACTTTTCATTTTCTTAATGACGTCACATTTCACACTGAGTCTTCGGCTCTCACTAAAGTCTACTGATCCTACTTTGAAACGAGAAGAAGAGACCATGGTATCCTTAACTTAATGTAGATCTACTGAATTAGGGTTTTAATTTCTTTGTTAGTCGTAAGACACCGTCATGACTGACGTCATCACACTAAGTGAAAAATGAGGCATTGTGAAATGCGTGATGTTTATCTTGCTTTCTTGCTCTGTGAACAATATGCCGCTTACAGGGAAACATCATTATCATCATCAAAATCGATTTTGATCGCCATTTCACAATGCCTTGTTTTTCACGTAGTGCAATGATGTCAGTCATGACGGCGTCTTGCAACCTTTATTCAGTAGCCTTACAAGAAATTAAGGATACCGTGATCTCTTCTTTTCGTTTCGAAGCAGAATCAGTAGACTTTAGTCTGAACCAAAGACTCAGTGTGGAATGTGACGTCATTAAAAAAATGAAAGACGTGCTCTGGTAGGCACATAACAGTTTTTTTTTCCCTTAGCCTGCTAGCACTGGCGATTTTCGAGCTACAGGTACCGCTCCAACGCTATTTTTGTGTTTTTTTTTATGGAGATTCCTTTTCAATAAAAAAAAAGTAGGTGTTGCCATTTGAATTTTTTTAAATTTTGTCACTGAAACCGTAACTGTTAGAGTTTAAATGTTGTTTTTTATATAATTCTTGAGCGCATACCTCAAAGTACCTTCTACCAAAATTTTATTCAGTTACTGTGAACGGTATGACAGCTATGGTCTCATATATCGGGGTAGTTTTTTTTATAATCACCCTACTCTGTATATAAGAAAGTACCATGAATTTTATGTGTAATTCTACTTAGTAAACTATATGTTTTTTCCCCCCGTAATTATTATGCACATTTTTCTGTATATTCTTAGCTATGGTACTGCGTCATTTCATGACACGGACGAATGTAACGTAAACAAATGCTTTTTCCTAATTAATAAAACTCGCTAAAGGAGCGATAAATAACCAAATAAAGTGACTTTAAGGTAGTTTTCTATAAAAGCGCGAAGGGAGCTTTTCCTCAATCTAGAAGGCAATGGAATTTCTCAGTGAGTTTTAATAGTTTTTGTCATTTTGGCGATGCAAAAATGAAACAATCACACGACTTTTTTTACCTACTATTAAACGTATTATATTCATTTTTTGGAAATAATGTGACCAGAGGACATAAAATTTACCGAACAAAGTTGACACCAAAAAATTTTCCGGTAAGAGAAACTTTATACACATCTATAGACATATAAAATAGAGTATACATAGTGAGTAAAAAAATAAGAAAATAAAAATTGTACAGTTATTTTTTGAAACACCAATTTCCGAAATCTAAAACGGATATACCTAATTAGTATGACTTTTAATTTTGGTGTAATAACCACGTACTACATGAGTAAGGATATCTAAAATGGATTTATGTAATAATTTTCAAGAAAATCGTTAGAGCCGGTTTTGAGATACCAACATTTACCAAAATTTGGCATACTTAGTTATTGACAAGAAATCAATAATTACATACAAAAGGATATTTAAAAGAGAGTTAATATGGCAAGTTTGAGAAAAATCCGAACAACCGTTTTTAAAGACAACACTTGCGAGACCAGAATTTGAGCAATTTATACAGAACGTCTAATTTTTCTGAACAAACCAACTATATCATTGAAAAAGGCATCTAATAGAGTATTTATGTAGCAACTTTGAAGAAAATCGTTAGAGCCGTTTTTTAGATACGAACTTGCGATCCCACTTCCGGTTTCCTATATTCCACTTCCGATTTTCCAATTTTCACCAAAATTTGGAAAAGTCATCTGTACAGCAGCCATGCCTCAATTCTGAAGTTTCGTAGTTCTATCTTTATCGGAGATATGACAGGCAGTGTCTGATTTAAGGCAGGGCATTCGGGGCATGTGCCCTGGGCCCTCTCACTAAGGGGGGCCTCCAAGAAATTTAATCATACATTTAAAAAATAGTTAAAATGAAAAATTTCCAAATTTTGCTATAATGATCATTGCTTTTTGTTTTTTCGTCGATAGATGGAGGTATTAATGCGTTGTTATACAAGTGGAAAAAATTTTTAGACACGTGAATCAAAAATATGCGGTTCGTTTTGTTTGTTGTAATGTTAAAGTACGAGGAAAAGGGGCCCAGTGAACATGAGTGCCCTGGGCCTCCAACTGAGTAAATCGGTCCCTGATGACAGGCAGAAGATTCCCCCCCCCCCCCCACACACACACACACATACACTGACCAGTTTCCAAAAAGTGCATTTTTTTTTTTTTTTACTCAGAAGACCTTAAAACGTATAAATCAGGGGAAAACTTGATACCGAATTTTTGGACTGAATACAATACTTCCATTATCTACGGTAGTTGGGTAATGGAAGTAAAAGTATAGCCGTCACGACACTATTGCATAAGCAATGTCATTGGCTAGAAATGTCCCAGCTATTATATAAATTTCAAAGTTGGCCAACAAGGTCTTATAGTATCACTGTTATCTAATGTAAATGCTTATTTAGTTTATTGTAGTAGATTTTTAATAAAACCGTAATAGCGTCTGCCTTTCCCTCTGTCAAATGTCTCCAGAAAAATCTACCGCACGATACCATCTGCAACGTCTGTAAGTGCACCTCAAAACCGAATTTTTATACTTTTAATTGGGAACCAATTTATTAATTAAAAGTGGTTAAGTATAGACGTTTTTGTAAGACATTTCCTTTTACACTGCGAGGTGAAAAACCGAAGATTCTGCTGTTCCTTCATTGAATACGCTATAAAATACCGTGCGATTGCTAATGGATCTTTTTTTTTTTTTTGACAGGAAATTAAACTTCATAACATATTGTACCACTACATTTGAAGTGGGAATCCTATCAATTACTCGAAATATTGTGGGTGAAAAAAACGCAACCGAAGGCAGCAGGGACCCGAAGCAAGTTTTTGAGCGATTTATATGGATTTGGTTTTTAAAGGTTTCACTTATAAAGTAAATAAAATATAAAAATAATAATAATAATAATAATAACTTTTTCTATTCGCGTGATTTGCACTAAAAAGTATGAAGAGTTTAAAATGAAGTGTTGGCACCTAAATTTCATACTTTACTTAAAAAAAAATTAATTGTCGTGTGGAAAAACTGTTTCCACCCCTAGATTCAGAAAAAACGCCCCTTTCATTTGGTGTCGAATTTGTAACGAGCCACTTACTTTTTAAAGTGACTGAAAGGAATTAAAGTGAAGCTTTGCCGCTTACATTTCATATTTTAGTTAATTTAAAGAAAACTAATAGTCGTGTCGAAACACTGTTTGCACCCTTGGATTCAGAAAAATCGTTCCTTGCATTTGGTACCGAATTTGGAACGATTAGACTGATATTTCTAATTTATTTTCAACAGACTTGAGCAATTATAACGTAACATCCAATTAATATGTACAAATAAAAATATATTTTATAAGAAAAGTCTTAAAAAATTAATTAGATGAGAGCAACATTTTTTATTAACCCTTTTTTCATTTTTAACCTCGACTAGGCAGAAGTTTTATTATGACAGAGAATGTAAGATAAAAAAAAAAAAAGTGTGTAATTTAAAAATTTATTTTTATATTTTATTATTAAAGACTTTTTTTATTAGCGTGATTCGCACTAGAAATTATGAAAAGATTAAAATGAAGTGTTGCCACTTAAATTTCATACTTTAGTTAATTTAAAAAATTCTAATAGTCGTAACGAAAAACTGTTTCTGTCCCTGGATTAAAAAAAACGCCCCTTTCATTTGATACCGGATTTCTAACGGTAGAACTGATATTTCTAATTTATTTTCCCCTCTTTCAGATTTTAACCCGGATTCAACAGAAGGTTTATGACACAGAATATAAGCTAAAAAAAAGACGAACAAAATTAGTGATTCTTTTTACCATGTTTATATTAACTCGATTTCTTGTTTGTTTGTCCAGTACAAATCTTGCAATCTATTTTTAAATAACTTCCCGACAAACTAGACATTTAAAACTTTTAGAATAGCTCAGATCACGATGACAACGCAATACCTCGAAGCCCGATTTTCGAATTTTTGATAAGTTTTCTTTTCATTAATGTAAATATGAAATTAATATTCTCCTATTTGCTTTAAAAATAGTCATTCAAATATTAACTATAATTTAATTGTTGCCCTCCCCCCCCCCCCCCAAAAAAAAAAAGAGTTCATTTTCTTTTGACGTAAAAAAAAAAAAAAAAAAAAAAAAATGTTTAATTTAACGTGAACATCAAAAATTTATAAAAAGTTAAATTAGGCATCTCACAAAAATTGACGTCATTATAACTTTAAAAATTTTTTACGCATTGATAAAGTGCTAATGTAGTTTATGATGCTAATACAGTGAACTCTCGTTAAAACGGACAGTGAAGGGCCGACAATTTTCGTCCATATTAACGAGAGTCCATTATAACAGGAGTTCATAAACTGAAGTTCCATGTTAGCCCCTGCAAGTAATTTTGTAACACGTAATTTTGAATGTTTGTCGCTTGTGCACTTTTCTCCTCTAAAGTGTAAACTTTGAAAAGGCTGAGCTTTATAAAAAAAAAAAAAAAGTTCTTTTTCATCGATGTTAAATATGTTTTTAGCTTTGATAGTTCCTAGTCTTTGATAAGGCATGACAAATTCTGGTACATTTCTGATAACGAAATCCTTTGCTATGTCTCCACAATAGAAGTGAAGTGGAGACAGGTGCAAATTATTGACTTGAACTGTCACTGTCAATCAATACTGTTTACCTCTCACTGTGTAATAACGCAGAGTGAAACCTTTTTATTATTGCACCTTTTCATGTTTAAAAAAAAAAAAAAAAAACTTTGAAAAGATTTTGGGAATTGACTGTTTTTCGAAGAAAGTAAGCTTTGAGGGAAAAAAATGTCCGTCTTAACGAATAAATTGTACGTATAAAGCGATGTTTATTACATGCAATTCCTATAGGCCTTAGCCGGGGATTCTGTTTTTGTACGTAATAACGAGAAATCCATCTTAAACGGGGCTGTCTTAACGAGAGTTCACTGTATATGTTGTTATTAAAGGATTATCATTTTATTTTTAAAACCAACTTTTTTTTTTTTTTTTTTTTTTTTTTGTATCGCTTTGAACTCGCTTTCTTGTTTGTCTAGCACAAATCTCGCAATCGGTTTTTAGCTAACGTTCCGACTAGTTGGACATTTGAAACTATAAGAATAGCTGAGATCACGATGACAATGCATTTGTAATTATTCTGGTAATGTGTCAATTTTATATGAATCAACAGAAAATTTAGGACATGGTATATAAACAGTTTTTTTTTTTTTTTTTAATCTTAGAATTATTATTGCATGATTTTTTTATTATTATTATTTTTTTTTTCCAAATCACAAATTAAATTATTTAATGCAAAAGACAAAGTGCTTAAAACGTAAAAGGATTTGTAATAATGTGCATGTGCAAACTACATTCCATTTTACAATTTATCATGCTATAGCTAATGGATTTTAACATGATGCTGTTTCTCAGATTATATATTATTAGATATGGATTTTTTTTTAAACTAAATTATGTAGACATTAATGCATATAAAACATGATTGATATTAATAAAATTTACTATTGTCGGCTTTTTCATTCACCTGATTATTGCATATTTTAAGATAATTAAAAGATTTTATTTTTATTAATTTACAGTTTGTTAAGAGCTAAATTTTGGCATGTTTCAAATTTCCATATTTACAAATTTGCTTTCCGCCCTTTCCTTTATATTGAAATATTTTGTTAACGAAGCCCGGGCAAATTGTAACATTAGAGAGCAAATTAAAACTAATTAAGAGCTAAATGTTGGCACTTTCGAAAGAGTCTCGGTTGGACTGGCGTAAAGTCCCCCCCCCCTTCATCCTCACCCCGCAATAAAACTGATATATCTCGATAACTATGAGCGAATTCTAATATTATACAGCAAATGAGAGCTAACTGAGAGCTAAAATTTGGCATATTTGAAATTTTGATATCTGTAATTTTGCTTTCCCCCCTTTCTTTTAATTGAAATATATCGTTAACGAAGCCAGAGCAAATTCTAATATTAGACAGCAAATTAGAGCTAATTGAGAGCTAAAATTTGGCATATTTGGAATGTCGATATCTGCAATTTTGCTTTCCCCCCTTTCCTTTAAATTGAAATATCTCGTTAACGAAGCCAGATCAAATTCTAATATTAGAGAGCAAGTTAGAGCTAATTGAGAGCTAAAATTTGGCATATTTGAAATTTTGATATCTGCAATTTTGCTTTCTCCCCTTCCTTCCCCCCTTTCCTTTAAATTGAAATATCTCGTTAACAAAGCCAGAGCAAATTCTCATATTAGAGAGCAAATTAGAGCTAATTGAGCGCTAAATATTGGCACCGGCGAATTTTTTTTTATTTTTAATAGGGAGACTGTTCTACTAGCGTTAACTTAGTCCCCCACCCCACCCCACAATAAAACTAATCTATTTCGCTGCCTAAAGCCTAACCCAGAACGAATTCTAATATTAGAGAGCAAATTAGAGCTAATTGAGAGCTAAAATTTGGCATATTTGAAATGTCGATATCTGCAATTTTGCTCCCCCCCCCCTTTCCTTTAAATTGAAATATCTCGTTAACGAAGCCAGAGCAAATTCTAATATTAGACAGCAAGTTAGAGCTAATTGAGAGCTAAAATTTGGCATATTTGAAATTTTGATATCTGCAATTTTGCTTTCTCCCCTTCCTCCCCCCCTTTCCTTTAAATTGAAATATCTCGTTAACAAAGCCAGAGCAAATTCTCATATTAGAGCTAATTGAGCGCTAAATATTGGCACCGGCGAAATTTTTTTTATTTTTAATAGGGAGACTGTTCTACTAGCGTTAACTTAGTCCCCCCCACCCCACAATAAAACTGATATATGACATATCTCGATGCCTAACCCAGAACGAATTCTAATATTAGAGAGCAAATTAGAGGTAATTGAGAGCTAAAATTTGGCATATTTGAAATTTTGATATTTGTAATTTTGCTTCCCCCCCCCCTTTGCTTTAAATTGAAATATCTCGTTAACGAAGCCAGAGCAAATTCTGATATTAGAGAGCAAATTAGAGCTAATTGAGAGCTAAATATTGGCACCTGCGAATCTTTTTTTATTTTTAATAGGAAGGCGGGTGTACTAGCGTTAACTTAGCCCCCCCCCCACCCACCCCACAATAAAACTGATATATCTCGATGCCTAACCCTAATATTAGAGAGCAAATTAGAGCTAAATTTTGGCATATTCGAAATGTCGATAGCTGCAATTTTGCTTTCCCCCCTTTCCTTTAAATTAAAATATCTCGTTAAGAAAGCCGGAGCAAATTCTAATATTAGAGTGCAAATTAGAGCTAATTCCTGATGTACTTCAAATTTAAAATTTCGAAAGTGGGGGGGCTAGCGTTAACTTGCCCCCCCCCCACCTTTATGTTTGTTGTATCTCGATTCCAAAACCAGAGCAAATTCTAATATTAGAGAGCAAATTAGAGCTAATTCCTGATGTATTTGAAATTTAAAAACTGGAAAGTGGGGGGGGAGGGGCAAGTTAACGCATCTACTTCAATCCACCGCATTTCGACCAGAGCACCACCTTCTTAATGACTTCATGACAATTTCAATAGTGATTCTGTGTTCTGGATCAAAGAACCATACAAATATAGGGAATACTTTTGCTTCTTTGCGATTCGAAGAATCTGAATAGATATAAACCATTATATGCTCCGGCAAGTTTATTAGAAAGTTATTCATTTGTGAATCTAACGCAGAAAAAAGTTAGTATTCACCGTTCGATACAGCCAACACCCGATTGAGCTCCCCAGTTTTGCGAATTTTTTTAATTAAGGACTAAATCCTTTTCCTTTGAAAAAGAGAACAGACGACGAAAAACATAAAAAACAGGACTTTTTATTCCTGTAATGTTTTTTCGTTCAAGAGGGCAGAGAGTTGAAAAATATGAGGACAAATTGCGCAATGTCCTCATTTCCATGAGAAAAATTAGGACAATTTTCTTTAAAAATGAGGACATAAAATTTCATAAAATATGGCACAAAATTAGCTTATATTAACCCCACTTGCAGCCATTAATCGTCACTATGATAAATTTACACTACTTTTGACCTTATAAACATTATAAAAAATTATTTATACAGTAAAGCACCATTTATACGTCTTTTACATTTATAAGCCCTTTTAGTGAAGTTCCGATTCATTCCTATTCATTTTAATGCAAAAATTCTTCATTTATACAACGCTAATATTAGTTATGCATCCTCTTCCAGTTTCCTAAAAATTCGTAACATTTCTCGATGTGTCACTATTTTAAATTCTAAATAACATGGAATTTTCAAAGAAAGCATCTTAAGTGAAGGAAAACAGGAAAGATCAAAGAATCAGTTGAATTCATAGTAGAATTTTTAATACTCATAGACAAGCAGCAGCAAATCAGACGAATGTCAAAGTTTTTTTAATGTTATTAAATAACTATCTGTATGGGCATAAATCGTATGCTTAGTATTAAAGATACGTAATTTATATAATTAATATTCAAAATGTGTTCATAGCAGTGGCGAAGTGTCCATTGAAGCAGCGCTTCCGCTATTTTGCTAGATTTTCAAAAAATTATCAAGTAACGTCGTCTCGTCGAAAGACTGAATTTGTTCTTCCTCTGCTTTTGGAAACGGGTTACATCAGCACTTCCATAGTTTTCTGAACCACGCCTCGTCCCTGGTTCATACAGTTCTTAAGAAATGTAATATAACACTCAATATATGATATATGTGATTAGTACCCAGTCATGCATTAATAGTAGAGATGGAACTAAGCTTCGGCCACCTTACCGAAGCTTTGGCCTGGCCGAATAGTGAGTGTGATTAGGCCGATTCGGCCTATAACAATTTATGTTGTGAATATTCTTTTTTAAAATTATTATATAAAATATTGTCATTTAAGCTATGCACAATGGTACCTTATAATAAAAATAGTAGAAATTTATATTTAATTTGAAAGTTTGTGTCATCCGACATCCGACTCACCACCGCAATCAGAAGCTTTCCTAATAAATTTATATTTCTGAGACAAAACGTCGGAAAATTTACATTTCCGTTTGACGCCTCTTTCCATATTAAATATAAAACAATTAGTACTATTAAAAAAACTGAAAATTAGAAACACACGCGAGGAAAATACATAACAACAACGGATTCACGTGGATCTAACATTTATTTCCTCGTGTTGCATGATTCAATTCAAATAATGAATCGTGACTTTTTTATGTTGTGTTGAGTTGTAGAATCAGTATTGAAAACTAATGAGGTCAGCAGCATCTCTACTAATCTAATATCTAATCCTAATGTTGAAATTTTAAGTAAAGAAGGAAATTGCTGAAAAATGAGAACAAATGTCCAAAAATGAGGACAAATGAGGATATGAGAACTTTTAAAAACATGTGAGGACAACACTTGAAAAATGAGGACTGTCCTCACAAAATGAGGACGTCTGGTCACCCTATTGAAAAAGTAGACTGTCCTCTTAAAAAGTGGATGTCTGGTCACCTTACCTAAAATTAGCATGATGTTACATTTTTAAATCAATATATATATATATATTGGTAGCACCATATACTGTAAGAATTCTATCTACATTTAGATCGAAATTTTACTCGCCACAGGGCCACAGTAAAATTTCCACTCGCCAATGGCGAGCTGGCGAGTGGAAATTTCGCGTCCTTAACCTTTTACATGCCACATTCATATCCAGGTGTAATTTAAATTTACTTTTTAAAACATATTTTGCCTTCTAATGCTTTAGTTTAAAGAACTCTATCATTAAAATGTATATATATATATATATATATATTTTTATATATCATTTAATAATATTATATTTTAATATTATTGTATTTATTTTAATTTAATAATGTAAGCTATTTTAGAACATGCCAGCCCATTTTTAGAAGCATTTGCTTATTTTTTTAAATTATGTGAATTTTTAAACTGTGGAGTAAAAGGGAAACAAATGGTAAAATAGGTCATTTTTATAATTTTATATTCATTTCTCCTTTTATGATTGAACTGCAATTTCTATTTCAAAAAATCAAGTCATATTTCTATTATATGTGATAATTTTTTCAAGTCAGTATTCATGATATTTCATTTTTAAATGAATTTTTAATTCCATGTTCCATTCATGGAACATTGAAGTGTAAAAGGATGAAAATATGTGGTTAGTTTTTCTTTCTTTTTTTAAAGCTGGCAGTTTTATTAAAAAATGGGTAAAATCCCAGTCTGCAGTACCCCTTGGCACTTTGACGACTTTTGCTGGTGCGATTCCCGCGAGCTCGTAGGCGTGATTTACTTTTCAAGCTTGTGGCTGATGACGTTGATGCTTGTTTTTACACACAATTTTCGATCATTCTGTAATTTTAAATACAAAAAACATCAACAAATGCCCTTTTTAAATGTAAATCACACAAATGAGCTAACGTGAATCGCACCAACAAAAGTCACATTCAATATAATAAAAGTAAGAACTAAAATATATATTATTAAAAGTAAAATATTTAAATTTAGACCTTTTTTTTTTCCTACTGTAGATTGTAGACGTCGGTATTAACAAGTATGTCGGTATTAACTAGCTTCGTGAGCATTAAAACTCAAAAAAGAAAAAAAAAAAAAAAAAGATACCGTTAATTTGTCATGTACAAAAATCTGAAACTGCGGTCAGCATGCTCATTGCTGTATGCTCGCTTCGTGCTTCGTGAGCATTAAAACCACAGAAAACATCACTGGATACCCCTAATTCACGGCGCATGAATCAGTACATGCATGAAAATTTGTACAGCCGTGGTCAGTATCCCGATGTATGCTCACCTTGTATTTGTAAGCATTAAAACGAACCTAAAAGAAAAATCACTGGATACCCCTAGTTTGCAGTGCATGAATCAGTAAATGCATGGAAATTTTTACATTCACAGTCAGTATGCTCGCTTTGCGAGCATTAAAACTAAATGAAAAAAAAAAAAAAAAAAATATCACTGGATACCCCTAATTTACGGCGCTCATGAATCAGTAAATGCATGGAAATTTGTACAGCCGCAGTCAGTATCCCAATGTATAGATATATACATAACAATAATCACTGAATGCACCTAAATCATGGTTCATGATTAAAAAAATCTTACATATAATATGAAGTGCAGAAAATGCATGAAAAATCTATACTGTAGCAATGACTATCATGCCTCCTTTTCCCCCTTTTTTATTCTTTCTAAAATGATTAAAAAACATATAAAATACACTGAAAAAACTAAGTTTTAAACCTTAAAAAACATTTAAAACACTAAAATCTAGAATTAATCTTATTTACAGATACTATGATGACGGTTTCAAAAAAGAAACAGAAGCAAAAATAAAAGTCACCTAAAATAATTAATTAACCTCCATCAAATGGCAGATTATCAATTTAATTTAAAATCGCTGAAATGTCGTCATGTCTACGTTGTTTCTCAAAATAAGCGAAAAAATGATTAAATACCCATTTTAATGTACTGTTTCTAACTACCCGAGTAGAGCATATCCAAAATGTTGTTCATGAGACGCTACTGATACGTGTGTAATAGTGATTGCTCCAATATGAAATTTTATACATTTTGAAATTATGTATAGCAAGGTGGTAGTATTCAGTTTTTTTTTTTCATGTAAACATAGAATTTATGTATGAATAATATTTATTCCTACCATGGAGAAATTTGTTTTTATAACCTGTCTTATTTGAATCATTAAAAAAGATACATTTTTAACTTAAGTTGCAAATTCAGCTTTTTCATTTGCCCATGCAAACAGCTATGTGAAATATAACATGAGTAATATTGTAGATGGTTGAAGTCAATGCTATATTTAAATTTTATGCTTATTAATCAATTACCTAAAAGTTAAATTTTAGAAAATCGACATTTCGACACTATCATACTTTGTTAATTTAATAAATAAGCTTGGAAAAATTGATAACTTTTTTTTTCTTTCTGCAAAACTTTACATTAAGGTGCAATATCTTGTTTTCATTGCAAAGAAATTGTAAACCAACGCTGCGACTGTAATTTTACTTAAAAATAAATAAGATAATAAGCAAATAAATGAAAATCTATATAAGTTTTGAATTTCGACAAAAATAAGTTTAATATGCGAATTAGTAAATTAAAACACATAAAAGACATCTGAACAAAGTAAATATCCAGCATTATTCAGTTAAAGTATTTGTTCACTGCATTTATTATGCAATCCATGTATTCCTTCTTCCATTTATAAAATATAAAGCTATTTTTTAAATAAGGAAAATTTAAATGAAATCATTTCTGAATACTTATTAAAACTTCAACCTTTCAATTTCAACAACACACTAGATTTTTTTTTTTTTTTATATATTTAATTATTTATTAAAATATAAGGTTTTATTTTAAATCAAGCGTATTTGAATAAAATGTTAATTGTATGTTAAATGTTATAGATAAATGTAATTATAATAGAAATAAAATGAAAACTTTTCTTTTTCTACAATTTTCGTCTATAATGAGGTTTATCCCGGTGACGTAATGATCACGTGATGGTGTTATTTACCTCTAACCTCGTGGATTGTTTCTTCTTGAACTAAGTTGTGAGCGCCATTATTTTTATTAAATTTTTTCATTATTTTTTGTTAAAATTTCTCCCCTTTTTCTCAGCAGTGAATTTTTAAGATCATAGTTTATTCTATCCTTGATCGGTCGGATATTTTTCCCATGAAAACATCCAAGAATACATTCTCATTCACAGAATGAAGGACACGGAAGTTCTGCTGCTTACAAGAAAGTATTAATGGGTGTAAAAGCTTTTCAAAGCAGAATTTGTAATAAAATTTACAATTCAAGAAGTTCAGAATGGGAGAAATATTGCTACCATTGTATCAGCAGATGTCAAAGCTGAATATTAAAAACAGAAATACAACTTAAACATGACCATCGCAAGTGACATGAGGTATGAATGTTTTCATATTCCATAATAGTGTTGAATGTGATTAAAATTAGTTGTAAATATATTTGTAATACTGTAGTTCATTATTGTATCTCTTCCATTCCTTGTATAAATGATTTTTTTTTTTTTTTCATTATGCTGTGTTTGTTGTGTAGCTGGAATGAGAAACTTTTTAGACTATTCGAGCGAAGCATGTGGTGAAATGTATTAAAATTAAGTAGTTTATTTTTAATTTATGACCCAATTTAATCCCCTTCCCCCCGTATTTTTGGAAGTGCCTATTAAAATTAATAAATAAGCTTAGTGTAATTACATATTGTGCAAAAAAGCATATTTAAAACTTCGAATTCTACAAGGATACCCAGCTTGATAAATTATAGAGGTAGTTGCGCAGTTTTAATGTCATATATTCAAAGATATTTATTGTTTATAATTTACGTATTTCAATTAATTTTGATTTTATTTTCAGTGATGAAAGTTCATGCAATAACTTTTATTCTTCAAAAATTGCAACTTTAGTAAGTTATTGTGCCACGAAATATAAAGTTCATTTTTTTAAAACTATTAATGTTAGAGAAACTGTTATTTTATTCGTCTCAGAGAAATCTGTTTGTAAGAAATTTTATAGATATCTGTGTTTTGAGTCAGTGTCATGGACATGATTTCAATGAATGTCAATGTTTACACTTTTTCAACACCTTTATATCATATGGCAGCCTTGAATCACATTATTCATATAAATTACACCCCTCATCCAAATTAAATATTGTAGGATATAAAATGTATGTATATATATTCCCACCCCTTTTTTTACCTAAATATTTTTTATATATGTTAATTCCACTTTGTTGATTTAAATAAGAAATTGACCAAATGCATTAAAAAAAAAAAAAAAAAATGTTGTGTAAAACGCATAAGAATTCTTATGTGGGCCAGTTATGTGTGAATAAGCCAGAATAACTAAGTTAATCCGAAAATCATATAGCTGCATGTAAATCAAATATTTGTTGTACTAAATTTCCAGTCAATTGAAGGATTATGTAAAGTATCAGAATTTGTTTTAGCATTATAAAAATAATTACTAATTCTGTGTCTATCACTTTTTTAGCAAACCATGCCTTTAACCATTCTTATAACATGCTTTAACTATGTTGCATGCTGCATGTATAATTTTAAGCGTGTACAAGGAGACTTTCTACTTATTGCCTGCTGAAGCCTAAGACCATCATATATTCTGTGAGGAATTTTATTACAAAAGTTACTCACTACCTAATGTATGGTTGAGTTCACGATACACAGCCTGGGCGAGCACGGGCTTGCCCATGTTAACCCACACCGTTCACAGACGGCATCACGTGATCATTTGCGGGTTACCCATGCGTGCCCAAGGCGTTCACAGCTGGTAAAGGGGAAGCCCGGGCTTTGCACACTTAACCCAGAAAAATTTTGTGGGGAAAATGGTCACGTGATGGGTAAAGTGCATGTTGTTTGTCAACATCGTAATATCTGATGAGAATTACGATTTTTATTCTTTGTATTAGAATGTTATACTTCACTTATATTAAGTTATTTTTTCTTACCAATTTTATCCCTTGAAAATTTATAATCTAGATTTCATTTATATGAACTGTGCGTTAAATAATGATGAGCAGTTTGAGTTATTATTTCAAATCAATATTTATGTTTCTTTTTTTTATACATTTTCACAAATTATTTTGATGATACAGGTATGAAACTTTTCAGGGGCTACCTCTGTATTCAGGGTTTTTGAAAAAATTGCTATCCTTGAACTTCATGTTGAATTATTGTTATATTTTAGAGATTTCTCATTTCGAATATTTCATTTACCTTGTAATGTATTAAGAATCCTCTAAATATCACTTATGATAAGTACTAATACTTTTAATAATAGCCGTATGATAACATTAAGTCTGCCATTGCCTTTCATTCTACATTCATGTAGCAGTTTTAGGAGGGTTTTGCATATCAAATAGTTTCACCCGCTGACTCTATTACAAATGGTTTAGATTGATTGCATAAATATTTTTTCATTTTTATGCTATTAAATTCATTTGATTTTAATCAGGGTTAATTACTCAATCTTAGCAGTTTTAGTTTTCTTCTGTTCCATTGTTTGTACTAATCTAAAAGATTTTGTAAAGTTGAAACATACTTATAAATGTTTACAATTTTCACTATATTTTGATAAAAAGTATTATTAATATATATTTAAGTCAAATACAAAGAAATGCTGATAAGTCATTTGATGTCAGCAATTATATTTTTCCTGAACATATTTCATTAAATTTATTTGTGTTAAGTGAAACTGTATTCAATGTGCTTGTTATTATTCAATACTGCAATGATTTTAAATGATATCTCTTTATATTTTAAAATAAATCGGCATATCACATGTCATTTTTTGAAGGTAATTTTAAAGCTTTGCAGCATTGAGTAATATTTTACACAAGGTTGTTATAGACTAAATCACTAAATGTCAAAGTTGTTTCTTAGCATATTTATGCTTAATTGTATGGTAACCTCTCGATAAAGAAAGTCATTTTCACTTTAGTAGAAAGAAGGCAGGGTTGGCTTGATTTTATCAGACCCAATAAAACCCAAGTGTGTCTTTTCTAAGTCCTTATTTAAAATTCCACTTTTATCTAGCTTATAATAAACATATAAATATAAAACAAATATTAGGTACATTAATAGAACATGAACAAAGAATTTTCATAAATATTGGAGGTTCTCAAACTGCTCTGTAGGGAAAAAAAATCTCCCATGGAAAAAAATTATAATTATCTTATTAAAACATAATAAAAAATTATCTATACAAAAGCAAGAAAAACTAGTATGTTGTGGCCACCACATGACTTTCTTGTATATTTTCATATACAAATTCACTCAGTAAAAATAATTTATTAAAATTATTATTTAAAAAAATTATCTTCCATGATAATGCAGATGATTTCCATATTAGAAAAGAAGTATAACACAAAATATCAAAAAAATGTCGAATTTATTCTCAATATTACATTAAAAAAATTTTTTTTGGTTAAAAATAAAAAATTATAACTTTATTTTAAATTATCGCAGATCGATGGTTCAACCATTCGTTTTAAAGGTATTGGCGAGCTCTTTTGAAAGATACCCATCATGAAAATTTACTCTCCTTGAAGGGGGACTTTCCCCCCCAGGAGAGGAAGCGAAGCTCCTACATACACAATTTTTTTTTTTTTCAATTTTTACCAAAAGTTGATAGGCACTAATTTATGTCCATGTATAACTACATACCAATTTGTATGAAATTCTGTGCAGTAGTACCTGAGATACAGTCACCACAAAATTCTGTCACACACACAGACAGACATTTTCTAAAAAGGGTCAAATCATGTTCTACAGCTCTCAAAACATGTAAATCCATCAAAAACCCGAAGTTGAAAATTTTTACGAATCCAATACTTTCTTCTATTGAATATAGAAGAAAGTAAAAAGTTGTTTGTTAATATAAAGAAAATTGTAAGACTCGGGGAATATAAAAAATAAATATAATTTTTAAAAAAGTCTGAAAACTGTTGTGCAACACTGTTAAGTAACGTAGAGGGGCAATAATTAAAAATATTTTATGAGAATTTATTGACTGAAAAATTTAATAAAGCAACACTAAATAATTATTAAAATCCAATTTTTTGTTGTAGAGGGCACATAAACAGAATTTTTAGAATATTTAAAGAACAATTATTTAATTTAAAAAAATTTCTTTATAACTTAATCATAATAAGACTTTAGAAATTTTGATTTTGATGTATAATTTTTTTTTAATTATCTTATTATGAACTAGCCGCCTTCGGCAACCAGCTGGTTCACGATCCTTGAAAAATCATCCGACTTTACGACTCCTGCTCAGTGGCACCTTTTCCCCATTTTAGGTCCTACAACAGCTTATTGATATATAGTGAAAATAGCTTTATTAAAAAATTTAATCTCAGTAAATTCCTGCTCAGTAGCGCCTGTGGCACCCTTTTCCCATTTTAATATCTGAAACAGCCTGTTCGCTCATCGTGTTATGATCTTTGAAATTTCTGACTTTAGCAATGTCCCGCTTAAAGGTGCCTTATCTCCATTTTAGAACTTACAACAGCTTCCTCACTCATACTGCAAATAGCTTTGAAAATTTTAACTGTAGCAAATTTTCGCTCTGTGGCAACTAAGGCACCGCTTTACGTTTCATGATTTGAAACAGCCTGTTTGCTCACCATGTAAAGGACCTTTGAAAATTGTGATTGTGGCAAATCCGCAACCTGGTTGGGCCTACAGTCTCCCAATCTTCTCCCTGTCTGTAAGTAATTCACTCATAATCGGAATTTCAGATATTGAATTATTAAAATGTCAAACCGTCCTCTGGCGACAAAGATTTGAAATATATTACATTTCAATTACAATGACTTTTAAAATGATATTTTACCTATGAAATTATCTTAATTAGAAGCTGAGATACAAAGGTAATATAAGCATTGTTATAAAAAAATTGTGTCTGATTTTTCTCTGAAACTTGCATCTGCGGGCTAAATAGTGTTAAATATCCTTAATACAAAATGTGAGTGGAGTATCGGAATTCGAAAGCCTGCATCATAATTAGAATTAGAGATATTGTAATAAAGGTGGTCTGGCTTGTGAGTCCTTCTATACAAACTAATTTAATTTATGCTACATATTAGTTTTAACAGAAATCATCTTACGATTTCTCTGAAAACTAACTAACATATATGTTTAATGGAATTCTAAAAATACATATATATGGATATGAAAACATGTACAAACTGACCAAAACCAAACTGATAAATACTTTTAAAATTCGTTAAAAATAACTAAATTATCCTCTAATCTATTCTTAAGATATTAAGAATAAACAATTTACACATCAAAATTTGAATTTTTTTTCCTCCTTGAATATACATTAAAAAACAAGTCCTTCTGGTTCAATTGGAAGAATAGTTTTCTTTTTTTGGAATTGGTCACTATTTTTAAAGAAGGTGGTGATTAAACTTGATTAATGAACTCAGTTAAGATATATGTATGAGCTCGGCAAGGTCAATGAGTGTAACCTGGAATTGAACGTGGCACTTCTTGTCTACCAGAGAGAAGACTCTCTCCACTAGAAGTGTTTTTGTAGAAGTATTTGTTCAAGTATGTTAATATAATAAGAAAAAAAAATCATTGCTAAAATGCTTTTAAAATTCGAATAAACTAATAATAGTTAACAATTAGGAAATATATATTTATGTATATAGATGAATAATGTAAATATGAATAGTTAAAATTATCCTGAACTCAAAGCTGGCAGACATGAGGTACCGGGTTCAAACCCAGGTTGGCCTAGTCGTTCTACGTTTTAATGGTTTTCTCCAAAACTTTCATAAATACGGACTAGGATCCCTTAAAAAGACCTACATGTAATGCCCTCCCTCTCAGGCCTAGGACCCTTGTGCAGTGTGACAGGTAGTGTATATTCATTTCTTAAAATTTCTGTGGTATAGCTTTAGCATAGGAGCTCCCTGACGGCTAGAACCCGACAAAATAATTTTCATTAATCCGAAACCCGATAAATTTTTTTCATTGACCCGAACCCGCAATAAAGTTTTTTTGCACCCCGTACCTGACCCAAAACCCGAAAATTGAATTAACATTACTAATTCATCTAAAAATCATGTAAATCTTTTTAAAATTATAAAATAAGGTAAATTTTCACTGTCACACGTTGGTAAATTATTTTTAAAAGAATTTAAAATGTTATTACTAATTATACGTATTAAGTTAAAAAATTAAAATTCTGAAAAACGGATTAATAATAATTTTTAACCATTTATGCAAGTTGTAAATTTCAAGAGTTCAAAATTATGCTTCAAGTTAAATGTTAGTAGTTTATTGTTTGTTTAATGCTTATATTCTAAAAAAAAAGAAAAGAAATAAAGTTGATTGTGTTACGTCGCACTAGTGCTGCACAATTGGCGACGGTCTGGGACTCATCCCTAGAGGTGGTCCAGAGACATGTCATCACAATTTTTCATCCTCCACGGAAGGGATGGCTCTCCCACTTTGGTGACCCCCCAGAGGTATAATTTTTTATGGGAACATGGAGGAAATTGCGGCCACGACAGATTTTACATGCACCAGCCATCATTAGTGTTCACGACGGTCTTTGACCAGCTCGAGTACCGAACCCCAATCTTCCAATTACGAGCTCGGCACTCTACTGACTAGGCTTCAGAAAGAAAGAAAGAAAAACAAAATATGTATCTTCATTTATTGCTTTCGTTCGATCTGAATATTTACTTTACTACAATAATTTGGGTAGCAGTAGCATGAATATGATTCTCAATTAAATATCTGCTTTCCTACGATCACTTTCAATTCACACGATCAGCAAATAAGCTTCTTCCAGTGTCAATTTCGGTGCATTGTTTATTTGTTCTAGAGAAGATAATAAAGAATGTTATCTGATTTTATGGAATCCGTTTCCTAAATGTGCTTATTTTACATTTTTCTTTTTTTTTAATAATTAAACCACAACAAATATCTCTCTATATTTGCTGTATTTACAAGTATACATGGAGGAAAAATCATAATTTTGTTTACATAAAAGCGAGGATTGAAGTTCATTGAAAATAAAAGTATCTAAAAAAAAAATTTAAATTGAAGAACCTTTTCAATTTCCGGAACGTAAAAGCGAGGTTATACTGCATTTCTTTTATTTATATATTAACAATAGTCAAAAAATATTTATAATACTTAAATTTTCATACAATTTCTACAAAAAGTATGTATTAGATTCTTTCAAGAAACAAAAACAAGTACGGATATTTTTTTCTTCCTTATGCAGATTTTGGATCATGCGGATACAAATACGAATCCCTGGCACATATTTAGTATATATAGTATGTTTAAATCAGTTCTTAATTATGTCTACAAAATTATGCTTATAATTGTAAAAAAAATTTTGAATGATATTCTCAAGTCGACCTGACTTGTTGAAAACTAAACCCGAGCTGCAAGAAAAAAAATTCAACAAACCCGACCCGATGCAGGACTCTACTGGCAGCTTTTAAACTTTTATTGTTATTTTGGTGATGGATTAAAATAGCTATCACAATTGTGTAATTAAAGATCTTGATGAGAAACGTCCAAGCTACTTTGCTTTCAAATTTCGTCAAGGGGTTGTAAGGTTAAGACACCAGTGTTCGTTACCCTCACAAAAGACATGTTAAATGTTTAATAACATCTATGAATTTGAATCCACCTGCATACGATTCCTTAAAACCGGAGAATCTAAATTCATAGATGTTATAACATGTTAATTAACAGTTATTTTAATAGTCTTTTGTGAAGGTGATAAACCCAGTGGCAGAAAGTTTTGTAGCTAGTGACAGGCTTTTAAAATTTCATAATCTGTCTGCAAAATTTGCGTGTAATCAGGGGTGAAAATGGCTTACACTACCAGAGAGCGTCTAAGACGTCATACATTGGTAATGCATGGTCGTGGGCGAAAAATGCCCGTAAATTGCAGACAATTTTTTATGACTGTGGACAAAGACTGTCCGAAAGTTGCAGGCAATTTTTTTTTTATTAGTGCAGACAAAAACTGTCTGCAAGCTGTTTTTCTGTGTCCGCGACTATGTCGCCGTGTTTCTGCCACTAGGGTGATGAACACTGATGTCTTTACTTTATCAGAACAAAAACCCTTAACGGGTTAAAAGTTTGTGGCGCAGCATTTTATTTCGATATGAATTGGAAATATGGGTCTTAAAAGTAATGATATCAAATTTGAGTGACGCTTTGCTATTAATTGAAATATATTACGTAGATTTTCTTATTTCATCTTTTTTTTTTCTTCTATTTACATCACAGTGTATACATAATATTTTCAGCTTCAGCACGAAAAAATATATAGAATTTACTTCCTGATACTTTTTTATCTGCACCTCGTGAATTCAAAATATGAGTTTTAAAAGAAATGATATAATTTCTGTGACGCCTCAGTGTTACTTTAAAATATTTATTTTTAGATTTCATTACAATTACTTTTGTTTTGTTGAATAATGTGACTTTGAAATAATGCTTTTAATTTTCAAATATACTGTCAAATAATCACACTTCTACTGAATTTACATTATAAATTGAAATTATCTAGCTCAATAAATTGATTTGTCTATTGCGTCATGCTATCTAAAACTGTAAATAAAAATTATGTAAATATTTTCTTTGCATCACACAATCTCTTTGCACACATTTTCACTTAGTACTATGATACAAAGTAACATTTACAAAATTTTTACTTACAGTTTTGGATAGCGTGACGCAATAAACAAATCAATTTATTGAACTAGATAATTTCAATTTATAATATAAATTCAGTAAAAGTGTGATTATTTGACAGTATATTTGAAAATTAAAAGCATTATTTCAATGTGTAAATATACTTTATTCAACAAAACAAAAGTAATTGTAATGAAATCTAAAAATAAATCTTTTAAAGTAACACTGAAAGTAAGAGTATCCAGTATTGTAGAAAAGCACCATAGAATTGGTGTTTAAAAGTAATAAGTATAAAACTTTGAATAAACATAAAAAGCAGGAACTTACAATTATTCCAGGTCGAAAGATAACACAACCACATTTTTTATATATATATATATATTTTTTTTTTTTCAGTCTGATTGCTAATTTTTATTATAAACAGCATAACACTCAATGACTCAACAAATATTTACTTAACAAAACAGTACTGGGCGCTAATCTTTTAATAGGAATTATTGCTGATGCTTCAATAATTTTGCTGCAGATTGTACGCCAAAGCATTGGTTATGTTTTTTCGACCTAAAACAGTTGTTGAAAGTTCATTTTAAGGTGTTGATTCAATGTTTTGTATTTATTGAGTATTGAGTGTTTTAATTATTTTATCCTATTATTTTTTTTATGTAAAGTGTACATATCATGTGCATATTGATGATTACAGCATTATATCGTGTGACTAAGTTTTATTCTTTTTCTTTTATTTGTGATTGGTTATTTTTAAATAAAATTTTTATTAAAAAAAATTGTATTTTATCAAGACACACTTCAGACTTACTCGTTGAAATACAAGATGTTGTGAGAAGCATTGTAAAAAATTTTTAACTGTATATTAAATTAGTATTTTGTATTGTAAAGTGTTTAAGCAGAAAAATGAGAAATCACATTTCTTGATTCATGTTAAAATTTATACATCTTTTTTCCTTTTTAGTATTTTCTACTAGCATGACTTCATAGTACATTTTAAATTTTATAAATGCTACTATTTATTTTTTTAGAATTTAAACAGGGTTCCCATGGGTCAGGAAGAATTTGAAGCTAGTGAAAAAAGTCAGGGAAAATTTCAAATATTGCTCAAAAACCTGGGGAAATATTGATATAATTCTGGAAAATGATTTTTGAACCTGCAATTTAAAATGCCTTAACTTTTATGTTGGAAGCCACTTTTTTTCTTGTCATAAACCAAATTTTGTAACCTGGAATTTTATTTAAAAAAAAAAAATTGACCTGGGAAATCTAAAAAGATTAGGGAATTTTATTTTTGAAATCGAATGAGAATCCTGTTTGAAGAAGCAATTTTTTTTTAAATGGATGATCAAGTTTGCATTATAAGATATAATTATACTCTAGTTTAATTTGCAAAATTTTATGCTATGAATATGGTAGAAACAAGGTATGAAAACATAAAGCATAAATCACCAATTTCTTTGAGATTAATTTTAGATTTCTTCATTTCATAACATAGCTGTTGTGAAATATTGTTCCAAAGTAATTCGCCTCCCTCCCATCACTACACACAGTTCTTAAATGATGATTTACATTATTATTAATGACATCATTATTCATATTTTGTAACAATTTTTGGCATTTCATACAATAAATGCTATAAATTATTTAGTATTTCATTTTACTGGAAACTATTATCTTTAAAACGGTTGTATTATATAAAACTAAATTAGCATACATGGGCGATTGTGACTCAAAAGGTAAAATACCTGAAAATTACTACCTTAAAAAAAAAACAGAATATCAAATGACACTCAAATTATTAAACCTCATCAAACATTTTACTATTCATTCACAAATCACTTGGATGGCAAATGAATAACCAATAAAAACAAAAGAAAACTTAATAGGAAATATCAAAATACACATGGATTAGATTAAAAACCTTGAACATAAACACATCTGCGATACACAACATAAACCTGTGAAATCTAAAAACAGCTATGAAGTCATGCTAGTACATTTGAAATTAACAAGTTTAATTTAATGTAAAATACAGAAAAGAAACCTGTATAAATACCAACATAAACCGGAAAATGTAACTTAACCATTCAAACACTTTACAAACTCTCTGAAAATAATACGATTTTAAAAAATAACAGACGATATAATAACAGCTTCCCACGCTTTTGTTTCTTGTTAAGTTGAATCTGAATGAAATGTCTCCTGAATTATCCATTTCTTTTATTGAAAAGCAATTTATTTTTTTTAAGCTGTTTGAAAGTAAAAAAAAAAAAAAAATCCATTGTCATTCAATGAATTATAACACACAAAATGTTGACGAAGTCTAAAATTATATCTGCATACTCCGCCATGTTTGTTATTGAGTGGGTAAACCCAAAAGCGTTCACGGAAACGATTACCCGGGTTAAAGTTATGACGTCATTTTCTGGGGATGTGCGTACCCATGCCCAAGCCCGGGCTGTGTATCGTGAACTCAACCTATGTTTTTAAATTTCATGTTCACATTCAAAAAGCACAATCATTAAATTTGTTCTTGCTTTCTAAAGATTTATTATTGCTACTATTATTTTATTTTCTTAAATTAGAAAAATGAATTTATTCATTTTTCAAATTTTACAGGCTATTTCTACCTAAAAATTTTAGTTTGATAACTGTAAAATTACATCCAATTATCAGTTTTGACAGTTAGGTTTAAAATTTTTTGGTCTTCAATACAAGCCAGTCGAATTTTAAAGTGACTGCATTGTCTTTTTAAATACATTATACATGAATTTAATCAAAGCTAACAAATTACACAAATAAAGAAATACTGCACACTAGAAGCATCTTCAAATTTACAGAAAATATCAAATGAATAAAATTTTATTTTTTCTCTGTGTTAAACCTGTAAGTATAACAAAATAATTAGTAAAAGAAAAAAAAACAACTGTTATTTTATTTGAAGATGTTAATTCATTATTTGAGTAATTTTATAATTCCACAAGATTGTGAGAAAAGTTTGTCTACTGTTAAATTGTTATTTAATTTAATCAGGCATGAAAGTTTTCAGACTTTATTCTGAAATCCTTCCTTTTGAAGGCCATGTTGGCTGTTTCTGAGATCAGTGTAAATCCAAAGAGAAACCATAACCAAAATTTATGTTGGGGATGGGGGGGGGGGGGGAGAAAATCATTTTAACTTCCCAAAGTATGTAACTATTTTGCTGAAAAATCAACAAAATTACTGCTTCACTGTTTTTAATTTTTATTTTGCTGCAAATTTTTGAAATAACATGATTATTTTGCTGTTAAATATGATAAAATTTTGTACTATTTTCAAAGTTAATTCCAGAAATAAAAGATTATTTTAGTGTATTATTATATATTTGCTTTTTTGGTAGCAAATTTATGAAACGTGTAATATTTTCGCAGTTGATTAGGGAATTATGGGTTTATTTCACTACTGTTAAAAAGAAATTACATTTATTTACAGCTAAGTTAAATGCTTAAGTTAGGGGTAAATTTTGCTGCCAATTTCCAAAATAATGAATATTTTGGCACTACCAGGAATAAAACTTTTTTTTTTTCAATATGTGTGTGTCTGAAATATGTAATTATTTCATTAAAATTTCTGTTTTTTTGTTTAAATGTATGATTAACAAATATGCAAAATTTGCTGATTCTTTTTTTTTTTCTTTTTTCTGCCAACTTCAATGAATTTACTAATTGATTTGTTTACTGTAAGTTAACAATTGTACACTTTTGTGTCTTAATTCCAAAAATACATATTTTTGCATTTTATTGTGATAAATTTGTATTGTGTGCAAGTTCAGACTTTTCATTTTTTATAAAACAATTTTATTAGTTAGTTATTTTTGTTTGTTATTCTTTTTTTAACAAAGAGAGATGGGTAACCAAGGTGAACCTGAATCTCCGACTACTTCTGAAACACGAGATACAGCAGACCCAGACCATAAAGCGAAAAAAGGAGAGGCGACTTCGACTAGCAACCGCAAAGAAACGTGCCATCTTAAAGAAGTTTCATCAGATGAAGATTATTCAATAACTAAAGCCAGCAAGTCCACAACCTGAGAAACCCCACCATCCCACTGGAGAAAGCCATCAACCTGAGGCACCCCACGACAGCCAACACAGAGAGCTTGTAAATATTTGTAGAAAGGATGTATATAACGTTAAAAGCCTGGTGAGTGTCTAAGTTGTGTGGTGTTTATTAAAATCACTGCACGACTAAGATAATTCTCCCTGGCAACGCAAGAAATGCACATCGCTTCATCAAAGGATATGGAAGTAATAATTTAATTTTTTTTTTTTGTTAAATTATTAATTCATTTATTTTTTAATTTAATTTCATGTAAATAAAAAAACAGAATTTTATGACAATACTTATTTATTTAAACACTTATATTTAAAATAATGATTGTTATTATATGAAAGATCAGGACCCTGTGCATTTTCCGGAACATGTGTATACGCAAGTGAAGTGTGACGTCACTGACCATCCGTGGATGCAAGAAAAATATTTCCTATGTTAATCGCCCATTGTATTTTTTGTAAAAAAATTATTAAAAATCAAGGGAAATTATCCCGATTTCTGATCGCCTTCTTCATGTTTGTGTTTTTTGTTGCAATGATGGTCGCAATCCAATTTTCTTTTATTTAAATCGTCATCTCTCAATAAAGAATTATCTGAAATATTAGAAAGCGCTTAGTCTTTAAAATTTATTGAATCACCGGTATCCCCATAGTGCGGTTTGTCCGGTTCAACTGGACGACCCATTGTTTTGTCTAGTATCTTTTTAAGTGTTTGCTCTGAGTTTGCACTCATTTTCCTTAATCGAAAAAAAAGTCGAAAGCAAAAATTTTCAAAGTTATTGCCAGTACCTATAGAGTAAAAATGCCTACCTATGTACAACATTCATTTCGGACACAATATACCGATGCCGTCATCATCAGTACATAATCTGAAATTGTACATACTTAACTGTACCGTAATTTCATTATTTTTATAAAACAAAGGCATGACCCAGGAATTAATTTTCTTGGGAATTTCCAGGAATCAAGTTTATTGTGATTTACTGCCTGTTGAGCTGCATGTGAGTTCAGACTTTATTTCATATGCATTTTTCAATGACTAATTCAAAATTGCTATTATATCACTTGTGTTATTTTTCTTGCCAGATTTGAGTATGATTTTTGTTTGATCTCTTGAAGTTTCCTAGATGGCAACATCATGTGAATTATATGCACTCTTTCTTAACTCAACTTTATAATCATACTAGCTGTTACCCGCAACTTCGTTCACGTGGAAATTTTGATGTGTATGTGTGGGAACTGACGGTTTGATCATAATATGTAATGTAATCAGGGCCAGATTATGGCATGGGCACACGGGGCACTGGCCCAGGGCCTCCAAATGTAAGGGGCCTCATTTTCAAAGGTTCAGAGGTAATAGTACAAATTTTTCCATCATGTCTATTAAAAACAAAAACTGATTAAAATTGTTTTTTTATATTTAATTAGAGAGCTTAAGCAATTATTAAATTTTGTCACTAATCTCTTAAACTAGTTTATATTGGCTGATCGATGTGCTTTAGTTTTTCATTTGTCTTGAATATAAAATTAATCATTTTGTTATTGGTTGCTAAAAAAATAAAGAAATGAAAAGTTAAAGGAAAATTTTAAACAATGCACAATTTTATTTTATTTATTTATTTTAGAATGTGTCCTTATGGTGAGCTCTATCGAGTAGGGAAAGGGGGGCCTCCAGATAGCATCAGTGCCCCGGGTCTTCAAAAAGCATAGTCGGGCCCTGAATGTAATGATACCTTATCATTGTGGTGCTGTGCAAAACAGAGTCTGATAAAGTATACTAAAAAAAATTTGTAACTCATTGAAAGATCTACGGGAAAAAAATACAATTTATTTTTATTCTAACACCGATCTGTATGCAACATTAAATGACTTATTTTCCGTCAGCACATGCAAGTTCTGGGCACTTGAAACACGGGAACAACCAACATATGTTATAATTGACCGTGTGAGAAGCATGGAGTTCCTAAATGAATGCCTGTCACTTTTAAGGTTTGGCCCTGGGATTTGTTGATCGTCATTGTAAAAGCCAATTTAGATGGAAATTGCAATATTTGGAAATAATATATTTTTAAAAGTTGAATCTTAAGAATCTTTGCAAGCGTTTTTTGAAATCTAGCAATACTTTAAATATATATACAGAATATGATTTATTATCATAAATTGACTAAAAAACATCATAAAAAGTGTAATCAAAATAGGAATTAGTTTTTATTTATTTTTAATGCCAAAATAAATAAATAAAAAGTTATCGCCAACATGGCGATAAAAATTAAATATTCGTTCATAGGGATCCTGTACTAAAACAGTACTGCATTGCGGAAGTATAAAAACTGGGTCGTCAATTATGAATTTTATTTCGAAACCTTTCTTTGTATGATTTTAGTTCACTATTGCACAATATTAATCTGGTTCTAATAATAATTTGGTGACTGGTGAATTAAAATTTTAATTATGTGGTGAAATTCATATAATATTTATGAGTTTCAAATTAATTTTTTTTTTTTTTTTTTTTTTTTTTTTTTTTTTTTACAAAGAAATGATTATTTTTTTTTTCATCTCCCGGCGAATTGTTGAATAATATTTTAGTTCTTAAACAATTTTGGACGCCTTTGCCCGCTTCACTAGCAAACTCTTTTCTATATAGCTTTATTTTTAAAAAACTGAAATCGGTCAATAACTCGCTTTGGGTTCCCGCTGCCTTCGGCAGCGACTTGTTCATCCTTGCAATCCCCGGTGCCTGTCCCTATTGCCTGTGACAATAGCTTACCCATGGGCTTCCATTTGGGTGCTTATCATATATGACAGTTTCGATACGGACAGTATCGAAAAATTTGAAGTTGCTCTTTTATATCTGAATCCCAGTTACATATGAACAACATTATACGTGATGTACATAATATTTGCTCTCAAGTTACTTCCTATATTTATTTGATTTAACCGATCAATCATAGAATGACAGCAATTTCAAGCCACCTATAATATTACAATATGCTATGATCGGCTACTTCTATCGCATGAGAAAATTATTTTTATTATTATTATTATTATGTGGTTATATATACTTCATGCTTAGTTAATAGTAGTTGGTATATAGAAAAATAAATAAATTGATTAATATGTAAACTTGATCATGGTACAGCCTTAATGCCCTTGGCGACTTTTGAATTTTTGTTTGGATTTTTTGTAAAAAATTATTAAAAATCGAAGATAATTATTTCTCGATTTTAATCCCCATATTTGGGTATATATATGTATTAGTTATCATGCACATGTGTTAGGTTGAGTTATTTTGCTGTCAAAGTGACAAACTTTTAAATTTCAAAACTCTGTCGTTTTTGGCTCTTATTGTATTTGGTGATCAAAAACGTAATACGAAAATATACATGCCAGATGTATATTTTCGTAATATGCATTGTAGGAAATATTGTTTTATATTATTCATTACTCTCTTAATATAAGTTGTTAAATAACCATGATTTTTGAAAGGAATTAAATTATGTTCGCCAAATAATTTGACGATATTTTTTTTTTCTGCTAAGGATGACCGATATCAAATCTATTCTGCTGCAACATATTAGTATCTTATATCATACAATTTATTTAGACATTTGAAAACAAATTTGACTTCAAATTATGATAGAATATTTATCATTTTCCTTTTAATTAGTATATTAGTTGGATATTTATTGTGTTAATATCATCTTTTGAAATGAAATGTTTGTGTTTTCAATCGAATATGGAAATTTGCCGTTTTTTTTTTCTAGAGTTTTGAAATTAAAAATTCAAATTTTGTCAATTTTACAACAAAAATAACTTAATCTAACGCATGGACATGATAACTAATACATATCCATACCTAAATATGGGGATTAAAATCGGGAAATAATTTTCCTCGATTTTTAATAATTTTTTACAAAAAATCCAATGGCGTTTAACATAGGCAGTGGCGGATTTAAGGTGGGGGGGGCTAGGGGCTGAAGCCCCCCCCCTCCCCCAAAACACTGACATTAACTATTGATTATTGCAATTGTAAATTTTTTATTGGTCTAGAATAACACTGAAAAATCTTAGCCCCCCCCCCCCCCCCAAAAGTCAAGTTCTGGATCCGCCACTGAACATAGGAAATATTTTTCTTGCATCCATGAACGGCCAGTGACGTCATCACTTTGCTTGCGTATTTCTTTTTATCTTTTCCTTGGCGAAAAATGTTCGATCTACTTCCGCATCAAAATTAAAAAATTTGTCCAGAATTATCAATAAGAAAATACCTTTAATATAATGCTGAATTAGCTTTTATGCCAAGCGTGTTTCATCCGCCATACTTAAAAAAAAAAAAAAAAAAAATCTGAAGTTGAGGTATGTAAAAAATGCTAAGAAATAAAATTCAGAAGAAATATGTTAGATTTGTAATATTACTATTTTATTTTAAAGTTATAAAGTGTCATTTTCCCATCGACCAATTTAACATTTAGTAATGTTTTTATTTTTCGCGTGAAAGCATATTTCATTTTATGTTGAAATAAATAAGTAAATAATAAAAAATACCTCGTTAACTTTTTTGGCAACAATTAAAAATTTAAATGGTTCATATTAAGTCAATTACCAGTTTATTATTTTCATATTTTAAGTAATTATAAAAAATCTAATCAAATTTCCGGTATCAATTGTAGCCTATGTTCTATTCCAGACTATTCTCTATCTCTGTACCAAATTTCATCCAGTAACAAACATCCATCCAAACTTTCGCATTTATATATTAGTATAGATATCGTTATACTGTTATTGATGAAGAAAACTTTTTTTTTAGATATTGTTATGATTAATGGGTTCTTTTCCTTTATCCAGGCTCACGGAAATCACCAAATGCGAGCCAAGTTGCCAAGCGAAGCGAATGTAAGAATAGTTTACGGAATAAAAGTCGAAATGTTACATTAGGGTTGTATGAAATTTAGGGTTATAAGAAACCAAGCCCTGACCCCATACAAACATTCACATTAGGGTTATAAGAAATTTTGGTGGAATTCTACATTATTTGGCGATTTTTCAACGCGAGTCAAGTCGCCAAGCCCTTAATAGTATTTGGTAATTTTTCCCATACGCCCGGATAAAGGAAAAGTACCAATTAATGTAACTAATAATTAGAGCTGTACCGAGTACTCGGTATATACTCGGCACTCGACCTATTTGCCAAATTTAGGCTATGTATTCGGCCAATACCGAGTAGTTGTGGGAATTTCACTATTTTTATGCATTATTGAAAGATATTTATTTTATAACTAAACTAAAAAAATATGGAAATATAAATACAGAGTCATTATAATTAAAATTTTTGCTATAACAGCTTTCTGCAGTTAAAACGGGCTGTTATCAAACTTAGTATAGAGATGATTCATGATTATGAGCTTTTAATTATAACTATCTTGTATGAATGTAATATGCATTATTTTATAAAAACTTAGTACATGAAATTGTATTTATAAATCAGACAAAAAAAAAAATATTTTAGAAAAAAAAAAAAAAAGAACCTCTATGTAATATTAACACAAAATTTTTGTTATTCATTTGTGCAAATAAAAGTAAGACACTTTCAAATCGGTAAGAAAAGATTGATTTTGAATTTTATACTATAAAATAATGTAAAAAACTATCACCAATTCGGATACAGTTTACCGTTGAGTAAAAGGTGCGTTTATTTAATATTTTAAGAAAAACAACACTTTCTAGCTAAATCTCATCAAGTTATTAAAATAATAATAATAATAATTTTAGTGCAATTTGTGGAATAATTTTATGTTTTAATGTGAATATGCTGTGCAATTAAAATAATTCAGATTTTTATAATTTTGTTAATTTCTCTCAAATTTTTTATTTTCCTTTTTGTAAGTGAACACATAAAAAAATAAAAGGATTGATATAGTTTTGTTAATCAGTATAGTTTTTTTAATTGAAGTGTTTTAAAAAACATGTTACACAAGAGTGCGATATACACAAAATTATGGAATGTATATAGGTAACGGAAATCATGAAAATCTGTCAAAATTAATCAGGGAAATCAGAGAACTTTTTTTCTGAATTTTTGTAGCCACCCTGTATAAAAAAAAGGTAAATACACTAAAACGTTATTTAAAACTTATTTTCATAATCAAATCTGTTGTTTTGCAAATTATGGCCCAAAACCACCTGTCATTTTACATTTCTATGATCTGAAGATTAATGAAGCCTATCATGTTTGAAATTACAAAATATTTTAATGTACCCCTTTTATATGTGAATTTCATGTATCTTAAATTAAACCTTAGTGCTAGTAACTTTTATATTATCTAAGAATTATCTGAGGATGATAACTTCGCATCTAAAAAAGATGTTAAGAATAAAGTTATCAGTTATGGTTTTAGTAATCCACTATGCTGAAAGTATCAAAGTATAGCAATGAATCTAATTATGTATATGCACTACAAAAGTTTTGCATGAAAGCATGCTGTTTACCATTTAACTAAATTTTATGTTCAAAAGACTTTTTCTTTAATTTTAAGATGTGAAAATTTCTTCATACATGCATCAATTATTCTTTCTTACAACTACTCCGTACTCAGCCGAGTAGTAAAAGGCAGAGTACTCGGTATTCGACCAAAGTGCTACTCTGTGCAGCACTACTAATAGTTAAATTTCTTTAATGTTACTTGAAACTAAATAACACAATTGTTTTGATTTAAATAAAATCTACTTCTTAATTACTCTGAAAAATCTTAATTTAATGATAATTAAAAATAACAGAATTTTTTCCAAATGATTAAATATTTTTTTTTAAATTGAGTCTTTATATGTTCTGTTAGACACTTTAAGGTCCATCTTAAACAAAATTATATTAAGCAGATAAAAAAACTGCAATAGAATTATTTAAGTTTAGAGGATGTCAATTTGACTAGCATGTAAAAGTTTTAGACTCAGTAAATACAAAAGTATTTGAAACAAAAATAAATTTATTCATGAAGATATAATAGATTCAAAACAATTATAACAATAACTATGAAAAGATTTAATATAAATGTAGTAGCAAGTTCTTCTCTTTCCCCTGACCTGTTTTTCCCGCAACATTGGAATCTAAAGCTATTTGATTTCTCTTTGCCGTTCCTGAAATCCAAGGCAGTTTAGTTTCTGTTTTCCGTAGCTAGCTGATCATGTGACGCAGTATCGGAACTTGAAAGGAAGTGCGTGATCGTGACGTGAGTGGTGTCACTTCCTCAACGGGCTGCAGCTAAAAAGCATTTGAGGGACGAGTGCAGTTTTTCTACAAGACTTTGACGGAGCTGTGTGCTCATTAGACGTGCCGCTGATGACTGTATTTTATTTAATTTGGTTTTCACGATCGACGATGTTAGTGAAATGCCGGACGATTTCCTATTTTTATAAATTATAATTGACGATCTATTGACTGCTGAACTTACTTTGATGATTGATTTTAAATGCTCATTAACTTCTATGTAAATATGTAGATATTTTAATTCTTTATTAAAAGTGAAGTAAATATTCGAATTAGTATTGTTCTTAAAGTTTTAAACCGCTCGCCAACCCACCTGATACTATATCAGAAGTGGGATAGAACGCGAATTTTAATTTAACTTAAACATTTGATTGAACGTGATCAAGAATAAAATCTACTGGATAAAGAATAAAATCTACTTGATAAAGGATAAATCGATTATGTTAATTTTAACATAAATTATTTCGATCGCTCGTAAATGTTTGAATAAAGAACAGAACATTTTTTTTTTTTAAGTGAACTTTTTTTTAAGTGGATGAACTGTATAAACATTTGTTGGACTGAACTTTTTTATTCTTAAACCATGATTCAACTAGTTGTGTGTGTTTCTACAAATGAGTGCCGACTACAACTATGTGGATAAAGGAGTGGTAAAGTGTGAAAATTGTTCTTCAGGGTTCTCGAGGATTAAAACAGCAAGTCGACTAAATGGAAATTTTAAATAAAATTTAAAACAACAGCTGTTTCTGCTCTACAAAGGTACGTACATTTTATCTTCTTATAAAATGGTATCTCTAGGGGATATTCCTAAAATTGGCAATGCACTGAAGATAGAGAACTATAGTAAAATTTAAATTCTGCATCGGTTTTTATTCGATGAGAACGGCGATCGTAGGAACAGATGCAGAATAAGAAAGTTTCAAGGATTCACTTTCGCCATTGGCGACGAAAAATACCTTGAAAAGCAAAAAATAATTGATAAAAATTTTTCATTAAATGAACTAATTATTATCTGTAATGTATTTAATGTTCCTTTTGATGGGAGCAAGAATGAACTGCGAGATCGATTATTATTACATTTGTGTGACACGGAGTTGTTGAAACAAGAATGTTCCGAGAATAATTCAGATGAGGAAGATTCGCAGGATGAATCGAGTAGCGAAAGCAGTGGTGATAATGACGTCGAAAAAATTCACTCTTCTGTGCAATTCCAAGTGTATGATAATAGGTATTATGTAAATAATGAAATTGGTAATAATAATAATGTGAATTTTGGATTACGTGGTGCAACTGTTTCTTTCAATGATTTTGAAAATTCTATGTCTAAATTTAGCGGCGAACAGCATGAAAATATTATTGAGTTTTTTAACGAATTTGAGGAATTATCAGTGATGTTTAATCTTAATGAACTACAAAAAATAATTTTCTGTAAAAGGTCTCTGAGCGGAAACGCTCTTTTGTTTGTGAGATCTGAAAAAAGATTATTAACGTATAAGAAACTAAAAAATGCACTTATTGAAGAGTTTAAATTAGAAATAAATTCCACCTCTTTGCATGATATATTAAATAAAAGGAAAATTAGAGGCGATGAGTCAGTTACAGAATATTTTTTCAAAATGCGTGAGCTGAGTAGAAACGGGCACATTGAAGATGCCGCGTTAATGCATTACGTGATCCAAGGAATAAATGACAAAAATGAAAATAAAATCATACTTTATGGTGCAAAAAATATTCGTGAATTTAAAGAAAAATTGAAATTATATGAAGTGTACAAAAGAGACACTGAAAAAATTAAACATAAATTTGATAAAGTAGAATATAGCACAAAACCAAAGCATATAACCCATAATGTATATGAAAAATTTGGTCCTAGAAATGAAGTAAATAATAAATTGTGTTATAATTGTGGTGAAAAAAAACCACTTATCTAGAGATTGCCCTCATAAGGCCAAAGGCCTAAAGTGTTTTACGTGCAAGCAGTACGGGCATAAAAGTTCGGAGTGTCCAGGTTCGAAACTAGAAGTTGATGCACTGTGTATTAATGTTAATCAAAATATGAGTAAAATTATACAAGTAAATGACATAAATTTCATAGGTATAATAGACACAGGAAGTGAAGCAACATTGTTGCGTAAAAGTTCTTTTGATAGGTTGAATGTAAATAAATTGAATTTAATAAGTACCACTTTGAGGGGGATCGGAAAAAGTTCTCTAAAGCCGTTAGGCTCAATTAAAGTGAATCTCAAAATTGATGAATTACAATGTGAGACTGATGTTTATGTTGTACCTGATGATATGATCCCCTATGATGTAATCCTTGGCATGAATGTATTAATGTTAAGTGAAACAACGATTAATGAGAAAGGTATTTTTATGAGAAATAAGTGTAATTCTGTAGAGGTAAATTTAGTAACAGTACTCCCTGTAAATACATATCAAAACGAAATTAAATCGAATGTTGTTATTGATGCCCCTATTAACTTTGAGAACAAAAATTTTGAAATTTCCCCAGAATATAACCCCTCACCCTGTTATGCTGTCAAAAAAATCATTAGAATCTCCCGAAAAAGCCATAAGTGAAAATGACGATAAAGACGAAAACGACGAGAGTGATGACGATAAGATGCTTTTAACCCTTTCAGGGGCACCAAGTAAAAATGATTGAATTTCCTTTTAAATATATATATATCATAAAGGAAACATCCCCTACAAGTCATATTTGATGAAGAAAAAAATTCAGCATGTAGGGATTTTTTTGTGGATGGTGGCTAGGCGTTCTAGCCACTGTGTCTATAAACCTAAAAGATGCTCCTAAAAATCAAACTAAAATTAATGATCTAAGATAATATGTAAATCTGTTGTATTTAAAAGGTGCATTACAGTATATTTACACTACCAAATACTTTTGAATAAAAAATTATTTTTCATAAAAATATGTAAAAGAAACTTCAAAAAATTTTCCCGCAACTTGTCCATTTAAAAAAGTCACAGGCACATCCTGCTTAAAGTTACTGTAGTTCTGCCATCTCTATTTCAATTTTAGAAGTACACATTAACTTTTCATAAAAGTGGATAAAAAAAGTAGCCACTGCACACTTAGAGAAAAATTTCTAAAGTAGGTGGATAGACCCTCTAGCCACCGCCCCTGAAAGGGTTAAAGGATGATATTAGTGTAGATGATGACAGTGATGAAGAAGAGGAGCCTCGACGACAGAAACAAAACCAAACGAGCATTATCCAAATAGATGATGATAGTGATGAAGAGGAGGAGCCGCAACGAAAGGGACGAAGCCAGACGAATGTTTCCCGAATAAAATCGTTAAACCTTGAAAACACTTATTTGAAGAGAGATGAAAAACAATTCCTACTTAGAAAAATTTCACAGTTAGCCGAAGAGTTGAAAAAATTAAAAGGAAAAGTTGACGAGAATTCCGAACTCCTTAAAAGAAAGAAATCAAGAAAAAAGCCATCGACAATAGATTCCACTGAGTGTAAAAAACAGAATTTCCCAGAAGAAGAGACTGCCGGTATAGATCCGAGAAAAGTGTTGGTTCCATCACTTCCATTGACGACCACGATTGGTGAAATAGCCATATTATTTCCCAAAGCTGTACAAATAAAATTAGAAGTTTTCCCTACATATAAGACTGCCATTATAGACTTTTCAACTGAACTTGATGCAACAGACGCCTTAAAAGGCATTAAGACTAAAAATGATCGATTGGAGGGTCTCGAGTTCGAGTCCCAAGATAACTTTGAGTCCCAAGGTAAAGATTTGCGTAAACCTGCTAAAGAACTATGTGTTAAAGTTAAAAAGAAAAATAAAGCAAAAAATAAATTGAGTAAACAACCACCAAAAACTGGTGAACTAAGCGACCAAGTTGCCGTAAAGCCAAAACTGATGTACTTTTGTAACTGTACGACTGTAAAAATTAAAAATGATAATATTGATGAAAAAGTTAGAAATGGATGCCATGAAGGCTCCTATTGCATACCCACTCATGCTAAGATCCGCAGACATAGGATCACTTAGTTTAAAAGCAAAAACTTGAAATGTATTGTAAATAAGTTTGTTTTTATTTTGTGTTGCTTTTGTGTTCTTTTTTTTTTTTTTTTTGTATTTTTCAGTGTGACCGCCTGGAGGTCCATCCGGATGCAGGACGGCCGATCCTGTAGTAGCAAGTTCTTCTCTTTCCCCTGACCTGGTTTTCCCGCAACATTGGAATCTAAAGCTATTTGATTTCTCTTTGCCGTTCCTGAAATCCAAGGCAGTTTAGTTTCTGTTTTCCGTAGCTAGCTGATCATGTGACGCAGTATCGGAACTTGAAAGGAAGTGCGTGATCATGACGTGAGTGGCGTCACTTCCTCAACGGGCTGCAGCTAAAAAGCATTCGAGGGACGAGTGCAGTTTTTCTACGAGACTTTGACGGAGCTGTGTGCTCATTAGACGTGCCGCTGATGACTGTATTTTATTTAATTTGGTTTTCACGATCGACGATGTTAGTGAAATGCCGGACGATTTCCTATTTTTATAAATTATAATTGACGATCTATTGACTGCTGAACTTACTTTGATGATTGATTTTAAATGCTCATTAACTTCTATGTAAATATGTAGATATTTTAATTCTTTATTAAAAGTGAAGTAAATATTCGAATTAGTATTGTTCTTAAAGTTTTAAACCGCTCGCCAACCCACCTGATACTATATAAATATATATAACAAAATTTCAAAATTCATTTAACAAGATTAATTCTCAAAACCAAAACGAAACTATATTACCTTTTTACAATATATTATCATTACTTGATGTCACAAGAAGATAGATTTTAGCACATCATTCAAATCCATTTACTTGATCGCCATATGACCAATGTGGGAGAATGGATGGAAAACACTACGTCACATAGTCATAAGCATTTCAATATATTATAGAAGAGTGCCTAATCACACATCACGTAAATTATTGAAGAAAAAACACAAACACTTGAAGATAACATTATTGATGCATATTGAAGATCGCGGTCGCCCGATGACCAGCGAATACCATTGAGTTTTGAAGAACAAAGTCAGCTAAACAATCCCAAATTTTATGGTCGCCAAATGACCAATGAATAAAAAAGATTTAGATCAAGCTTAACTTTTAGGATAAGATTCAAATCAATTGACGGTCGCCGAATGACCACGATATTCCAATGATCAGAAGAAAGCAAAGTTCAAGCATTATAAAAAAGTTCTCACGAAATTCATCCATTTAAGCTTATGAAGAAATTATTAAAAAGATTTTTCACTTAACGAAGGTAAACAATCTCAACATCATCAAACTATTTAAACTTTAACAACAACAATTTAACAAAAACGATTTACTTTAATTATTTAAATTTTGAGTTCAGCATAAAACATGAGCATTCTACAACATATCCATAGCTCAGAATAGCCGCCAGCAGCTATTCAACAGAGCTGGAACTCAAAGCCACAACTAGTTGAAGCTCATCGAAACTAGAACTGAAACTCAGCTGAGACCCAACTTAAACTCAACTGAAACCAACGTATCTCCAAACATCACGGCATTATATATTTTCTAAACAAGTTGATCTGCATAACAACATTGACCGCTGCGCCACGACACCCGGTGGAGAAAAACGAAACATAATTAAAAATGATAATTCCCAAGAAGTGGCAACAGCACAAATAGGAAAGATTATGCAGACTGGAAATGGCAATGCCGATATAGTAAACAGAGTAACGATGTTTGAAAAGATAGATGCAAAGTAAATTTTAAATATCAAAAGGATTTAACAAATAAATAAAGGTAAGTTTAAATACTTTCTTAAGATGAAAATAAGTAAATTCAAATGTTCCTTAATTTTAATATGAGGACATTGATATGGATATCAAATGCCCCCCACCGCAATATTAAAAAACACAAGAACTATATAAGAAAACAATATTTTAAATATTACCAAGAATTTGCTGCACATCTATTCATCTTAAGTCCGTAATTTCAGAAAAAATGCGAAGTATCATATGATGGCTTTACAAAAAACAAAAAATGAGGTATCACCAATGATATTCTGAAAGAACAACTTAGTTAAGGAGACAAGGTACTATTGCATGCAATTCATATAATTTCCCCCACACAATGCAAATCAGATATATATATATGTCAAAAAAACAGTATGAGAAATGATTATATATACAGTGATAATATACAGGTATATAATATACAATAAATATGAAATATGAAAAAATATGATAACACATACACAAGGCGCCTTGCATTTCATTCATTCATACCATTATATACAATATTTACAAAAATTTGCAAAGGTAAGGAAAATTTCAAAAAAAAACTTTAACAGATATGTATAAGAAAGAAAGATGCAGCAATTTACTGGAAAATTTAATTAGAAAAATATTTATCATATTAAGTATTTAAAGAAAAATTAATTTTATAAATTTTAATAAGTCACCTTTAGTCATAGGCTTGGTAAACGGGTCGGCAAGATTTAATTTAGAACTTATATATTCGAGGTTAAACTTTCCCTCGTCAAACCAGTCTCTAATAAAAAACAATTTTATATTTACGTGTCGTGTATGGAAATTTTCTATTCTGGATTTAGTAAAACGAATGGCTGCCTGATTATCTGCATATAAAGTAGGTATATCAAAGTTATTATTTATAAGTTTTAAATTGGAGCACTCACATAAAATATTATAAAACCAATCCTGCTCCCTTACACAATCACACATAGAAATAAACTCTGATTCCATGGTTGATATAGTGACACCTTTTTGTTTATTTGTGCGCCACGAAACGGCAGCACGATCCAAAAATACCAACTGACCCCCCATAGAAACGTAATCGTCTCTATTAGCGGCGAAGTCAGCGTCAGAGTAAGAAATTATTTTAATATCTGTGCAATTGAGATAGAGTTTATAATGACTGGTGTATTTAATGTAACCTAAAAGTTTAAGTAAGCCTTGCCAATGTTTAAAACCAGGATTTTGTTGGAACTGAGAAAATATATTTGTGGCATATGCAATATCAGGTCTTGTACGGTTTGCTAGAAAAGAAATACAACCTAAAAGATTCCTATAAGGTAAATGAGATGCTTCTTCAATATCAGACTGAACGACTGGACAATCACTCTTAGAAAATTGTACACCTTTAACTATAGGCAAGGAAGAGACAGGTATCCGATGGTTTTGAAACCTCTCATTAACTTCGGCGATATATTGACCCTGATGGATCAAAACCCCAGTATCCGTGTACTCGAATTCCACACCTAAACGCTTACGAGTGGTACCCAAAATTTTTAAGTCAAATTTAGACTGTAAAAGGTCTAAAATGTTATTTGCCTGTGATTCAGTCCTAGAAAAAATAACTATATCATCTACATAAACCAATAAAACGGAAAAATCAAAATATGAATATGCACAATTACAATTTTCAAATTTATTAAAACCAAGTTCCAACAATACTTTATTTAACTCATAAAACCATAACCTACCAGATTGATGCAGCCCGTACAATGCTCTGTCTAATTTACACACCCAATCCTCTTTGCCTTTTTCAGCAAATCCAGTTGGTTGATTCATGTAAATTTCCTCGTTCAGAGGAGCGTATAAGTAAGCGCATTTTACGTCACATTGTACGTTAAACCACCCGCAGTATGAGACCAGCAAAGAAAAGAAAAACCTTACAACAGAAAAATTTATGACAGGTGAGAATGTTTCATCATATGATTCTCCCTGGACCTGGTTGAAACCTTGCGCGACCAACCTTGCCTTATACCTAACTATGGTACCAGACTCGTCACGCTTGACTGTATAAACCCAGCGGTTTCCTAACACAGATTTATTCACAGGAAGTTTCACAAGATGCCAAACACCTCTAGTAGTCATACAATTCAATTCTTCAAGCATAGCCTCATGCCACTTATCAAACTGTTTAGATTTTTGAGCCGGCTTATACGTTCGCGGGACCACCACATCTAGTCAGCTAGTAGTGCTGGACGCGGAAGGTATAATGATAGGATTAACAACACCAGAAAAAGTATTAAATTTAGAAAAATCAAAATCATTAGAATTAAAAATTAAACCATTATCATTACAAAATTTCTCGACTTCCTTTGGAGTTCGTTGACATGACCTTTTGCCTTCACCATCAGGATAGTAGTAAATGTCGATCTTCTTTCCTTTTGGCCTAGGCACAACCTTTCTGTACCAAATCAGATTAGTCTTCCAGCTGGGAGATGAAGCTTGAGGAGAAGCAGGAATAACAGGAGAAGCAGGAGTGGCAGGGAGAACGGCTGGATCGACATCTTCAGTCTCGCTGGGCAAGACACCAGAGAGTCCAGGCTCCGGATCAGTATGACACCGATCAACGGGCCATGGCTGCTCCTCTGGGACAAGCACCAACTCAAAAGAAGAGTCGCCCATCACCGCCCCACTGCGTGACACATCACTGCTCTCAACAAAAGAAACATTTATCGTCTCAACAATCTTCTTGTCCTCTTCCAACCAGATCCTGTATCCACGGGTACGTAAGGCATATCCAACGAGGACACCACGTTTAGACTTAGCATCTAATTTGTTCTTGCGCCTGACCTTAGGAACACCGACGTAAGCCAAAGTGCCAAATGGCCTTAAATGTCTTACTGAAGGCTTATTACCAGAATATAGTTCAAGAGGTGTTTTAGAGTTTCTACCATGACAAATCCTGTTCCACGTGTATGTAAAATGCATGCATGCTTCAGGCCAAAAATCGTCAGACAAGCCACTAGATTTAAGCATTGCCCGAACACAATTCATTATTGTCTGGTTAAACCTCTCACAAACCCCATTTTCCTCTGGTGTATAGGCATTAGTCAACTCATGTTTTACCCCATTTTCTCTACAAAAAGCCTTAAATAGTTCATTATCAAATTCTCTGCCATTATCCGTTCTCAAAGCTTTCAACTTGGTTCCTAGAAATCTTTCTGCTCGTAGAACGTGTCTTTTAAAGACTTCGAAACACATAGATTTCTCCTGGAGGGGGTAAACAGAAGTTCTACCTGAAAAATCGTCTATAATAGACACAAAAAAACGTTCACCCTTCTTTCCAGAAATTTTAACAGGACCCCAAGTATCAAGAAAAATTCTATCTAATGGCTTTTTAGATGAAGAAGAACCAAGAGGCTTGAGAGAGACACGATTTTGCTTACTCAAATGACAGGGATCACAAAAAAAATTATCAACAGATTTTAAATGAGGAAGACCTTTAACTGCAGAATTACGAATAGTATTATAAATTAAATCAGGACTAATGTGATCAAAACGCAAGTGCCATGTATCTATATCTTTAATATTGGCAGTTTTAATTACTGGTGAAGCTGAAATTTCAGCATTAAAATTTAGATCAACATTAGTTTTGGAATTCTGCCTCCCATTCATTTTAACATTATGATTATTTCTTATGATTTTTGGAAAAGTATAATAAATCCCGTCATAGAGCTTAGCAGAAAAAAGAAACTTGCCATATTTATCGACCACATTTAGTTTACCAGCCTTTCCAGTAAATTTAGCACCGCCCTGGTCGAATCTAGAACCGCTTAACAATTTTTTTCTTAAATTTGGTGAGAAAAGGACATTCCAAAGTTTTATAATAACACCATTAAAATCTAATTCAACTTCCCCTTTTCCAGTAATGGGGAAAGTAACCCCGTCAACAGCCACGTGCAACTCATCACCAGAAATTTCGGTGAAATTACAAAAAGAAGATTTATCTTTGCAGAAGTGGTGAGAGGCGGCGGTATCGAAAGCCCAGCTGCCCCTCTCTATTAAAACCACTTAAATTAGCTTCAGCAATATAATTCTGAGCTTTAAAACCTTTATTTTTATGGGGGGGGGGTTTATCACGTTTTGGCTGTTGAGCGGAGTCACCTTTTTTTACAAAATTACCTTTAAATGTATTATCTCTAGCAGATTTATCATTACTTAACTTTACCCGACAATCTTTACTGATATGACCCTTTTTTCCACATCGCCAGCAAGTAAAAACAGGCCTTTTCTTAAACTTGACACTCTGGGCTTCAATATTACAATCAACCCTAGATTTATCAAGATTTCGGAGCTGGAGACGAGTCTCCTCAGCACAAAGTTCAGTTACAATATTTTTCAACTCAAAATCTTTATCAGGCCATCTTAAAATTTGCTGGACGATTTGGTCAAACTTATCAGGCAAAAAACGTAAAATCTGAAAACACAAATACTCGTCATTTATAGGTTTACCAATAGATTTTAATTGATCTGCTATTTTTGAAATTTTTGCTGCATAAATTGCCATAGTTTCGCCAGGGTAAAAAATACAGGACATTAATTCAAATATAACTTCATATGGTGAATTCTACTGTCTGGTTGGAAATTGACTTTGAGGATTTCCCAAGCTTTAGCGGGATCATCACATTCGCTAATTAAACTCCGATATTCTGGTTCGATATTTAAATAGATTAAGGACATAGCAGCATTCTGCCTTCTCTTAAAATCTTTTATAGACTCAACAGTGACCGTATCGCTCTTTACAGGTTGCTCTTCGATACCAGTTACGATATCGTAGGCATTTTTTCCATTAAAAGGAACTTTATGTCACCTTTCCAACCAGAGTAATTATGAGAATTAAGTTTAACTATTTTAGGCACTAAATTATACGCCATGATTAAACAATTTAAATATACCACAAAAGAAACAAATTGAATCCACTGAGTCTACAAAAAAAACTAGTCAAAAAGAACTTTATTTAAACTGGGCCCATAACCAGGATTGTTAGACACTTTAAGGTCTATCTTAAACAAAATTATATTAAGCAGATAAAAAACTGCAATAGAATTATTTAAGTTTAGAGGATGTCAATTTGACTAGCATGTAAAAGTTTTAGACTCAGTAAATACAAAAGTATTTGAAACAAAAATAAATTTATTCATGAAGATATAATAGATTCAAAACAATTATAACAATAACTATGAAAAGATTTAATATAAATATATATAACAAAATTTCAAAATTCATTTAACAAGATTAATTCTCAAAACGAAACTATATTACCTTTTTACAATATATTATCATTACTTGATGTCACAAGAAGATAGATTTTAGCACATCATTCAAATCCATTTACTTGATCGCCATATGACCAATGTGGGAGAATGGATGGAAAACACTACGTCACATAGTCATAAGCATTTCAATATATTATAGAAGAGTGCCTAATCACACATCACGTAAATTATTGAAGAAAAAACACAAACACTTGAAGATAACATTATTGATGCATATTGAAGATCGCGGTCGCCCGATGACCAGCGAATACCATTGAGTTTTGAAGAACAAAGTCAGCTAAACGATCCCAAATTTCATGGTCGCCAAATGACCAATGAATAAAAAAGATTTAGATCAAGCTTAACTTTTAGGATAAGATTCAAATCAATTGACGGTCGCCGAATGACCACGATATTCCAATGATCAGAAGAAAGCAAAGTTCAAGCATTATAAAAAAGTTCTCACGAAATTCATCCATTTAAGCTTATGAAGAAATTATTAAAAAGATTTTTAACTTAACGAAGGTAAACAATCTCAACATCATCAAACTATTTAAACTTTAACAACAACAATTTAACAAAAACGATTTACTTTAATTATTTAAATTTTGAGTTCAGCATAAAACGTGAGCATTCTACAACATATATAGACAATAAGACTTCTTCACACACCATAAATTTTAATCCAGCACAACCGGTTTCGAAAGGACGTAGCCTTCCTTCATCAGGTGCAAAAAAACACGTGCTACTGCCTTGGAGGCAAAAGCAAGACAGTCTTGCTTTTGTGACAAGCAAGACTGTGCTTTTGAAAAGCAAGACAGTCTTGCTCTCTAAACAAGTTGCTTTTGCCTCCAAGGCTTTTGTGTTTTTTTGCACCTGATGAAGGAAGGCTACGTCCTTTCGAAACCGGTTGTGCTGGATTAAAATTTATGGTGTGTGAAGAAGTCTTATTGTCTATATATCTATTGTACACCAGTTTTGCATTTAGTTTTGATTCTACAACATATCCATAGCTCAACAGAGCTGGAACTCAAAGCCACAACTAGTTGAAGCTCATCGAAACTAGAACTGAAACTCAGCTGAGACCCAACTGAAACCAACGTATCTCCAAACATCACGGCATTATATACTCTCTAAACAAGTTGATCTGCATAACAACATTGACCGCTGCGCCACAACACCCGGTGGAGAAAAACGAAACATAATTAAAAATGATAATTCCCAAGAATCCCAAGAAGTGGCAACAGCACAAATAGGAAAGATTATGCAGACTGGAAATGGCAACGCCGATATAGTAAACAGAGTAACGATGTTTGAAAAGATAGATGCAAAGTAAATTTTAAATATCAAATAAATAAAGGTAAGTTTAAATACTTTCTTAAGATGAAAATAAGTAAATTCAAATGTTCCTTAATTTTAATATGAGGACATTGATATGGATTTCATGTTCAACTAGCCGAATAATTTGATATTCGGCCTAGCCGAATAGTTTTAGATTCAGCCAAACTGAATATTCGGTGCATCCCTAGTTTGTAGACTGTAATGGCACCAAATTCTTTGGTGTACCTACAAGCACTATACACAAGACATACCACTCAAACACTATACACACACACACAAAAAAAAAAAAAAAAAAAAAAAAAAAAAATTAGATAATCCTTAATGATACTGATGAATCCCCTGCTCCTTAAATCGTTTATAAGGGTACTATAATAGCACAATGGTACATAATCTTATTTGAGTACTACAATATAACAGTACAATGCTTATATGGATAAATACATCAAGTAAAGAGACATGCAAGCAGAAGAGGATAAATTTTCATGAATTTCCTTCAAATACAACTGCTTTATTAAAAGAATGACATAAAACCGGAAAGAGATAATTTTAACAAAATGCAGCATATTATATTCAGATTATTTCACAGAATATGACTTTGCTCACCATAATTTTACAAAATAAAAAAAGTTTTATTCATGAATTCTTAAAATAAAAAAAGGTATATACTTAAAAATAAAAAGGTTTCTGAAAAGTGATGATTAACACATAAAGTAATTTTGCTGTGTCTGATAATTACACTGCTATCAGTTTAGAAAATAATATATGTACAAGAAAAAGTTATTTGAGTATAAATAATATAGGAATATGAGCAAATGTAAATTGAGAAAAAATGAAACCATAATGCATAGTTACACAAGATGAAATGATTTTATTGTCTTTGTTCTACAAAAATGTGAACAATATGAAAATTTAAAAATCTTAGTCGACATAAATTACATGAGTATGCAATGCATAATACATAAAATGTGAACAAACTGGAATGAAGAAAAAAATTAAAAACAAATGTTTTAAACAAAGTGTACACATGTGTGTATATAAATGATTTAAATAAGCATTAAAAAAAAAAAACTTCAACTGGTTTTAGCAAAGAACAATGGTTTAAATTGATTGATTTTTCTATGCATTCCGTATGATACTACATATACTGGGTGATAAAAATTAAATTTAAAATTGTGTCTATATTAAACGTGAACAATTCGGATAATTTAACAGTCAGGAACAACATAAATTATTTATCTCCAAGACTTGGACCTCAATTAAAAGTACCTTTCTTTATCTCATTAAATTCAGTTTTTAAAAAACCACCATAAAAAAAATAAGTGCTACCCTGATTTTTTTCCTGTTAAACTTTAAAATAAACTTCATTGTTTAGATTGGTTGTGTTACTCAGATTTCTAGGAGTCTACAATAAATTTGTTTAAACTGAAAGAATTAAAAAAAATATGTATGTACAACAACAAATCTTTAGGATAAGCAAAATTATAAAAATTTAACCTTAAGTATAAGGTGGAATAACCTTACTGTATCTGGTATGGTATGCACAAAATGGGGGGGGGGGGGAAGAAAAGTATAACAATTTTGCAGTAACATTGAAGCATGTAGGAGATTTATTGTAAGAAATTAAGTAGAAAATTCCCTATTTTCTTATTTTTTCATTAAAATTTAAATTATAAAATACGGGTTCCAAAATTAACTAAAAATGCTGATATATAAATTAATTGACTAACGGAGGGTAACATAGTATATGGTATGGTGCAGTCTAAAAGTTCAAAAAATTTAATGCGTCCAATAGCTCTTTCGACATGAATTCAATGTCGTGAAACTTTTTTATTTTCTTTCATCAAATGAAAATTGAATTATGTTTTTTAAAAAGTGTGGTGTAACTAAATTAAAACTAAATATAGACGATACAGCGTCACTTTTCAGAAATATTCTCTCTGTAAAATTTTGGTAAGTAAAGTCATTTTCGGTAAAATGCTCTGAACATAATACGCTATGTTCAGATGGTGTAAAATTTTCTCTTTTCAGTTTGATAAGCCATTCTTTTAATAAACCAGACGAATTTAAAGGAAATGCATGAAAACTTACACTTTTCTGCTTGCATGTTTCTTTGCTTGAATTATTTGTGGATCTAAAATATGTACAGTTTTTTGATATGTTGCTTTCTTTTACTTCGCATTTTCAGCGTAAACAAATCATGGAATACCACCGTCACGTGACTTCCGCACAAATGTTGCCAACGGTGAATAACCCTCATTACGGTGAGTACATAATAACAACAAACTATTATTCGAATTTGAGATTTATTCCTATTATTCGATATTTTTATGCGATTCTGTATTCTGATTGGCTTATCAGTCATATAATCGATATTAGAGCCCAAAGATTACCGAAGATAAAATCGGAAGTAAAGAAAGCCGAAATAGTCCGAAATCGTGACGTAGGTGTTAAGGATCCTTATTCTTGGCCGGTCTGAATTACTTTTTAAGGAAAAATCTTTAACTTTGTGTTAAAGATTTTTAGTTAAGGATCCTTAACAGCGGACATCTGAATGTGGGAGTAAGATAATTTGCAGAAAACAACAGATTCTTAATCGTAAAATGGCAACATGAATAAACAAATTAACTTATTTTTTTCCCTTTTAATAGCTTAATAAATAAATAATAATATTTATAAAAATAATTACATTGAAATCGCTCTAGAACTTTATTTAGGTACTGACTGCCTACGGCCGCTTTTTTTCTTCCTGCACTGCATCGGTCCAAGTTCACACTATGTTCAGACGGGTCTTTAAATATTTTTCTTCAAGCCGTGTATTTTATATCCTACACTCTTCACACTACATTACCATATGATTCCAACCAATATAAGACCATTTTAATAAATTTAATCTTTTATACTATATTACTATTTTTTTCTGATAAATAAAATAAACTTAAAAAAAAAAAAAAAAAAAAAAAAAAAACCTTTCAAAGAATTTAATTGTATGAAATGTAAAAAGTTGAGACATTATAAAAATTATACATAAACATGAATGTTCTAAATAGTTTTTTTTATTTAAAATTTAATATGTTTAGTTTGTTTCGACTATTTTACAATTTGAATTCAATAAACACAATAAAGAAAAAGAAGAAAAGCCCTCTAATGAAAAAATTAAATAAAAAATAAATAGCGCAATAGCTGTTGCTAAGGTATGCAAATTGAAATGAATTAATAAATATTAGAAAAGAAAACATAAGTGTCAATGAATAAAATCAAAAAAGAAAATAATAAAAAAAAATCAATGGTGAAACTATTTTAATGAGGTGCACTTTTATGGTCCAAGTTACATTTCTGCTAAGTTTTGTAGCTCTGCGATCAATAGTCTAAGCACCAGAGAAAGACAGTCACACAGACACAGTGACATGCAAATAGATACAAAGCTACTTCTCTTGATTTATATACATTTATTTATTTGTTTATTTATTTTGTTTATTTTTATTTTATTTATTTATTCATTCACAATTTGATAAATTGATTTTGTCATTATTCTTACCATTAGTCTTTTTTTTTTTTTTTTTTTTTTTTTTTTTTTTTTGAGGGGGGGGGTGTATTTACTAGAAATTTTGTTAATTCTTCGTTTACATATCATTTGATCTATAATAACAGTAATAATAATGTGTTTGTGTAACAGCTGATTGTAGAGTTACAAAAGTTTTCATACTTTCTGTTTTGACTCACAACGAAGCACTTGAAACCAGATTTCTAGATTTTTAAAAATTAATTGAAGTTGATTCCATTGCCATTTTCAGTCCCCTCGCTTATCAAAGACAAAGTTAAAAGAGATTAGCTGCCAATCAAGAACATTACCAGAGATAAACACTTCCTCTTTTTTTATTATTTTTTTCGTAGTACAACAGGTCTTATTCAGGGCCTGATTATCCAAAAGGCTCAGGAAGCACAAGCTTCCCCTCTAAAATTTAAGAGGGGGCCCCATAAGGATTAAAAACATGGTCTTGAATTTTTTATTTCATATTTTCACACTGAGATTGAATTTTTTCTGAGAAAGGTTACCTAAAACAAGACAAAACACTATTTCCGGAAAAATCTATTATTTAACCTCAAAAGTCAAAAATCTGAATGTTCTTAATTAAAAAGTTGTATGATTTTAATGTTCTGTGTATAAACTTCCCAGATGTATGAAAAAATAAATAAAAAAAATAAACGCACACTATTTTTAGTCTATAGCATTTTTATATTACAATATGTAACAGGAAAACAAGATTTTCCGAAATGAAAGGGGGTCCCGAAATGATGCTGAGCTTCCCCTAGCTTAACCCTTTCAAGATCATAAGATTTCCAAGACTAAATATGCCAATACAACACAATATTTTAGCTATTGTGGGTGTAAAAGTAAGAGAATATCACCAGAAAAGCATAGCAGGGTGTATAGGTTTCCTATAATTTCATGGGAAATATTTTCCCTATGGACCATAAAAGTAAATAAACGAAGAGTTAGGTTTATTATATTGGTATTTTATTTTGCTTTGTAATACAAATTTATTGCTTTGTAATATAAAAATTATCAGAAAAGTAAAATAAATAGCTAGTTATAGTATTCTACGAAACAATTTCGTTTACTTGTGAAGCTCAAGTGGACATTGCACATAACACATTTATTATGTGTCCTATTTTCTATACGTTTTTTTTTTTTTTTTTTCGTTCAGAAACACATTTGCTGCCTTGGACATACGTTTTATTTTGACATTCAGTAAAAAAAATATCGATTCAATAATAATTGAACAATCGATAACGATTTTTGTAGAAGAGAAAAATATTTCCCTTGGGCGTGAAAGGGTTAACAGCTTAATCGGGCCTTGGTCTTACTATTTCTTTCAGGTAGTGATTTTCCATTGTCGCCGTTTATTGTATTACACCTTGAAAAAATGCTGAAAGTTTGACATAGTATCTGTTCAGATTATTAAATTTTATGAAGAATTGGTAAACCTATTAATCAAGACGATATCTAGCTAACGTCGTATTTTTTAATTCAGTGGGATATTGGTTCAAAAGATGTTAAATAAAAATCACACTGTAAAATTAAAAAAAAAAAAAAAAAAAAAAAAAAAAAGAAAGAAAGAAAGGAAAAAAGATGCTTAAAATAAAAATAAAATAAACAAATATATTTCCTTTTATGTCGAAGAAAGAAAAAATGAACGAGCAAAAAATAAAATTGAGAAAAATCTTGCTAGACCGACATGCGACATATATATTACCCGTTATCATTATATTATTTTTCTTTATGTTGAAAATAAATAAATAAAATATAATAAAGTTAACATACATGTATTTATTATAATTTCAGAAGGATTTAACGTCTTTGTTTATACTAAAAAATTATTTTTAAATATTTATAATTAATATTTAAAAGAATGTTAAATTTACTTTAAAGAATAATATTTAAAAAAAAAAAAAAAATATTATTTATTTAAAAGAATGTTAAAGTTTCTAAAATAATATCAGTTTTTATGAATTAAAATGAATGAAAAATATTTAAATAAATTTAATAATAATAATAACAACAATAAAAAGGAAATTTCTGAAGGTAAATAAATTTTTTGACATAAATACGACTTTTAAAAATGTATTGAAATTATAAAAACTATATATTCGTAGATTCTATGATTCATGAGTTAAGAATATATAAATAAATATGTAAATGTATTTCTTTTCATGTCGAAAGAAAAAGAAAAGTCCCCCCCCCCCCCCCAAGAAAAATGGCATTTTTAATTTTTAAGAAATAACTTGTTCGAAACATGTATATGTTAAGCTAATTACATTCACATATAATTAACCTGTTATATAAGTACCATTGCAAGGAAGCTTCGTTAGTTGTAAAACTTGCAACAGTTATTTCAAGTCAAAATAATAGTAGATCACTTCATCAGGTGAAAAAAGCTAGGCACGAATTCATTCACAAAGCAGAAAGGCGCTATCGTGCTTACTAAGATATTTAAAATGCCTTCTACGTATGGCTTTCTTAGAAACATAATTTGACGAACTTCGGAGTAGTGCTGCTGTCTAACGAAAGTGTGTTGGGACATTAAAGCTAATTGAATGCGCTAGGCTAGGTTCCCAGATGTATGCCGGTTGGGTCATTTTAAGGATCCTAGCCAGTATTTACGCAAATTTTGTAAGAAATCGCTAAAAACTCTGAACAGGTAAGCCGACGAGCGTATCTGGGATCGAACGTAGAAATTATCTCTAACAAACAGAAAAGAACAAATGTTTAAAAAGTCAATTGTAAAAAGTTTTTTTTAATTGTTGCATAAAAGAATGCTGCATGTTCAATTTCACTGCGAAACTAATGTAAGTTAAAGGGTTAAATGATAATATGTGTTTAGTAAAATGCATGGACTGAAAATTATTTGATAATAATTATACTTTGCAGCTCAAGAAGTTAGATGTGATCATCTGCAGATCATCTGCATTTTAATCAGTAGTTGAGGCATTTTATAGCTAAATTACACTGTGCGACAAAAAAAAAAAAAAAAAAAAAAAAATGTTTTGAGATCTCACACCATTTTTGCGGATTCTTATGTAAAGTGATCTCCTGAATCCGAATATGACTCCTATTTTGCCCAGTCACCCACCGTTTTCTAGATACACCACCCCCTCCCTCAATTTATTACCATGCCCAATAATTTTATGACCATGATTAACACCTGAAAACAAAAATATATAAAGTAAAAAAAATAACAGTAATAACAGATTTAAAATATAAGTTATGTAAATCATAATTTCAGTGGCAAATCTTCCCCCCCCCCCCGCCGCAAAAAAAAAAAAAAAAAAAAAAAAAAAAAAAAAAAAAAATCCCTTGTCGCACATGTCCATGTTTTACAGTGGGTTGCCAAATTAATGTGGACACTCGTAAAAATCAAGTTGTCGTGGTTATTCTTCTAAATAAAAATACATTATATGCTACGATTAGTGATTTTTACTTTATTTAATGTTAATATATATAGCTAATAGCTATATAATAAAAGATATATAATAGAAACAAAAAATGTAGCATTTTGTAAGGTCTTAATATATGGTGACACTTCCTTCAGCTGATATTACCATTTCAATGCGTTGCGGCATCGGCATGCTTTCTATGCAGGATTTTGCACTTTATTAAAGGATTGTAGTGCCAGACATTTTGAAGTTTTTAGATCATTTTCTTCTTGGTTGTAATCATTTTCTTGGGAATTTCTCTTTTTGAAATTTCTCATAAGTTTTCTGAGGGATTCATATCGGGCAAATTTCAAAGCCACGATAGTATTTCAATATTCTTGGCCCGTAAATTCGGTAACACATTTGGCTTTATGGGTGCTCACCTTCGGGAAACCATTCTTCCAACTGTGGAAGAAGGTGAGTTCGTAGAACTTCCTATTTTGATCCCGTTTCATAGTTGAACGATGTATTAGTGTCCCACACCTTTGGTATTTAAAATAGAGCAAACCATGACCTTTACTAGGTGTTTAACCCTTTCTATTATGCAATCAAAATGGAACTGTTCACCAGGGCGCCGTCGGAAGAAATTTCTTTTATCAACTAAAATTTCAAAAGTTAACTCGTCTGAGAAACACACCTGAAATTAAAATAATTTATGATTTAATTGCAAAAAACACTTATAAATCATTGAAACTATTAATAAATATCATGTTTTGCTTTATTCCAATCATCCACAGTCATGTAACGATGGTCTGGAGCCCAAGGGAGTCTTTTCTTTTTCATAGCCCCTATAAGCTTAGGCTTGCGAACTGGACAATGGCCTGCCAGGTCCTCTTCTGCCAGTCTATGATGCTACACAGTATTTTTGGAAACGGCAATACCTGACTTCTGAACAGTCTGAGATAGTGTAGCAGCACATTTTTCCTGTTTCGTAAGCAAATGTACCTAATTTGTCTGTCTATTCTAGGCGTAGTCATACGTTTTCTATCACACTTCCCTGTTCTTTTCAGTTAAAACGACAGGTTTTTGTCTAAATTCACTTTTATTTTATTAACAGGAGATTTAGAAACCCTAACAATATCTGCAACTTTCCTCTGCGAATGCTGTGAGTGCTGCAGGAGAGATTTTATTTCGGATTTTTTTCTCTGAAAAATGTCACTTCCTCTGACCATAGTAAAATATAAAAAAAATTAATGTAGTTATAAAAATGTAGTAAAAATAAATTTAATTGAAAATTAATAATCAAACTTTACTTTTGTTATTAAAGATGCGTCAGGATTCACACTAAATCTCAATTCTAAAGATCCAAAATGAACGTTCAGTATTACACGTTGAGAGTACTTTGACACATAAAATGAATTGACTGTCACAAAAATGTTGCTAAGCTCAGCATGTTTTGTTTAAATCATTTAAAATAATGTGTAACATAATAAAAATTAATAGACATGTGTTCCAGTAACATAAAAACCACTTCTAGGAATTATAAGTGGCATAAAAACGCGAAAATGTAAAAAAAGTCAAGTGTCCACATTAATTTGGCAACCCACTGTAGAATTTTCCAACGCTGTAGCCCCTCAGAAGATATTTAACGATTAAAATAATCCCCCCCCCCTCTCCTAAAAATCAAATTTATAGCCATACAATCACCAAAAAATGATAAAAATAGGGAGCCATTCCTAAAAAGCGATAGGTTATAGGTCAAAATGAGCGTCCTATTTGAATTCAGAAGGTCATTTTACATAATGTATTTTACAATATGCTGAAGTGATGCCAGAGGCAATTTTCATGCCGAGCAATGTTATTCATTGTTTAATACTAAACTGCTGTGTTAATAAAATTAATAAATGACAAAGAAATTTCCATGATTAGAATAACATATTTGATTTAGTTTTCCACGGAAGAAAGAAATAAAATATTTTCACCCTCGCGTTTGTTAGAAGTATGTATGTTAAACATAATATTTTAGTATTTTAATTTCCTTTTCTATTTTACTGAATAACTGTTTTTATTTATTTATTGAAAAAAAATAATATTTCTTGATAGAATTTTAAAATATTAATAAACAATGGATTAATTATATTGCTTTCTCTTTGCATTGCCCCATCCTTTATTTAAATTTATATTATTTAATAGAATTAAAATTCATGATGGTGGGATTACCCTATATATGCGATTAGAAAATAAAGTTTTGATGGAAGTTATCCTGATTAACTTTAATATAAATTAATTTAAAAAATAAAGAATGGAGGAAAAAATACAAAGAAAGACTATTTTTTCTATAGAAAGCAATTTGTGTATTAAACTTCTAAAGATAACTGATTATATATAGTTCTATATTATACATTTAAATGTTAAAAGGACTTTTCTAATTAAACTGTAGAACTAACAAAGTGTAATCGTTTTTATTTAAAGTGAATTAAACTAATATGAAGGAACTCAAATTTTCCTTCATGAACTGCGTTTCAGTTTATGATAATCTCCAAATCATAAGAGATTCATCCGATAATTTAGTAATCTGTTATAACATTTTATAGATTATATGTATTTGTATTCTTAAAAAAAAAAAAAAAAAAAAAAAAAAAAAATGAAAGTGCTTTGCTATAATATTTTACCAAGTTCAGGAAAACTGATTTGAATTAAAAATTAATTCCTCATACCATGTGCTAAATAGAGTATTTTTTAAACTAAATATTCAGCGTTTGTTTTTGTATAAGTACATGTCTTGAGGTTTCCTAAATATTACAGTCATAAATATTTGAAAAGCTTTAGAAGGACGAATTAACTTTAAAAAACATTAAATACCTTTAACAATCCTTCATTTTTAGCAGCTTTAATTATTATATATTTCGACTACATTCGTAGTCGTCCTCAGATGTTGTCTTTGCTGCACTATTGAAACATGTCTTCATCTTCTTCTACATCACTTTCCCTCTTGCTTACGTCATATTTCCGTCGGTACGTTTTTGTTTTTATCACCTGTTGCCAGTCCTCTGCTATGATGCTATGCTCTCTCTCATTTACTGCTGTGTTAGAGGTTAATATCTCTAAAGCTTCGCGTTTCATGGCGTAGTTGTGTGAGTTGTAGGGAGCTATTTCAACGGTTTTTAGGGTATTAGTTATTATGGGACACATAAAACTAACCCCATAATAACTAATACCCTAAAAACCGTTAAAATAGCTCCCTACAACTCACACAACTACGCCATGAAACGCGAAGCTTTAGAGATATTAACCTCTAACACAGCAGTAAATGAGAGAGAGCATAGCATCATAGCAGAGGACTGGCAACAGGTGATAAAAACGTACCGACAGAAATATGACGTAAGCAAGAGGGAAAGTGATGTAGAAGAAGATGAAGACATGTTTCAATAGTGCAGCAAAGACAACATCTGAGGACGACTACGAATGTAGTCGAAATATATAATAATTAAAGCTGCTAAAAATGAAGGATTGTTAAAGATATTTAATGTTTTTTAAAATTACAGTCATATTTTTAACGTTTTGTCTGAATAATTTGGTATGAATATTTAAACTTAATAACAGCTTTTTAACCCTTTCAGGGGCGGTGGCTAGAGGGTCTATCCACCTACTTTAGAAAATTTCTCTAAGTGTGCAGTGGCTACTTTTTTTATCCACTTTTATGAAAAGTTAATGTGTACTTCTAAAATTGAAATAGAGATGGCAGAACTACAGTAACTTTAAGCAGGATGTGCCTGTGACTTTTTTAAATGGACAAGTTGCGGGAAATTTTTTTGAAGTTTCTTTTATATATTTTTATGAAAAATAATTTTTTATTCAAAAGTATTTGGTAGTGTAAATATACTGTAATGCACCTTTTAAATACAACAGATTTACATATTATCTTAGATCATTAATTTTAGTTTGATTTTTAGGAGCATCTTTTAGGTGGATAGACACAGTGGCTAGAACACCTAGCCACCACCCACAAAAAAATCCCCACATGCTGAATTTTTTTCTTCATCAAATATGACTTGTAGGGGATGTTTACTTTATGATATATATATATATATATATTTAAAAGGAAATTCAATCATTTTTACTTAGTGCCCCTGAAAGGGTTAATTCTCTTTAAATGTAACTACAATAATAGAACGGGGGTGCAGATAAAGTAGGCGGAAGCCTCCCCTCATACAGAATTATTTGTCGAATGAAGCTTTTCCGAAGACTATTTTAAATTGTTTTTAATGAACATCTACATAATATTATTTGTTATCTTATTCTTTAATGTACAATCTGTCATTATGGTAATGAATTTCTAGTAAGAATTTCATGTGAGTGCCACATCAGATTACAGATTATTTCTTTTTAACCGTATAAGCCTAAAGAAAACTTTAGGCGCCTAAACAAAAAAAAAAAAAAAAGACTTTTATACATCAAATTGCAGAATTGTAAGCCAGAAACGACTCTGTCGTTAACTATAAGCAATTTCATTTTAATTATAGTTTAACTTATATTTTTTATTTAAAAAAAAAAAAAAAAAAAAAAAAAGTTATATTATAAAGGATTTTGCACTGAAAATTATTAAATTGGGGCTATAATAAGTGATTTTTAAATCATAAAATTACATTGTATTATTAATATAGTAGCAGTAGCACATTATTTAAAAATAAGTTTTTACCACTACATATAGAAAAGTCCATTACACTTATTAATGCAATATTTAAATTTTATTTCCAGCATGGAGAAATATTTATTTCCTTTCAAAAGAAATCTTGTGAACTTGTTTAAAAGCAAAAAAGTAAAAGTTATTTTTCAACTGTAGGATTAATGACAAAACATACATGAGTACTGTTAAAGATACAACCCCAGGAACCTGGTGGGGAATCAATTGTAGTTGCTGAAAAACTATTCTTATCCGTTCAACCCACATGTCAATCAAAGAGTCTGTGAAAGGAGAGAAATGAAATATAGAATAAAACGGGCTTGACCACTCAGCCCTGGAAATATGTATCTAAGAAAAGACGGGTCCAATGCTTCAGAGACGAAAATTTTTATCAAGAAAAAGACGGGCCTGACCATTTACGAGACACATTTCAAATCCGGAAAAAGACGGGCTTAATGCTTATAGGGATAAATGCTTTTTAAAATATTTGGAATATTTAAATTTTTTTATCTTTCGCAAAAGTGGAATATTTATATTTTTCTTTAAAATTTTCTTGGTGCTGAAACTTTTATGATTTTATTTTTTCTCTGCAAGAATAAATTTTTATTTCAGGCTTTTAAGGGCTCCAAAATAATAAAAAACTTTCAGTGTTATTTTTATTTATTTATATTTATATTAATTAATTTATCTTTATTTATATTTTTACTGAAATTTTTATTTTGTATGTTTAGTAACTCAAAAAAAAAAAAAAAAAAAAAAAAAGCTTCTTTAAAAAACTATCAAAATTTCTTAGGACACAGCATAGTAGACAATGAAAAATTTTCTTTTATCAATTGACATCGTTTCTATTAATTATCTGAAAAAGAGTAACACATCGACTTGCGAGGATCGAACCCATGAGCATCGCGATATCACCCTGATGCTCTAATCTCATGCGCCAACGAGCGACGAAAAAGGTTGCTTAAATAAATCTTGTCGATAAAGTAACTTCGGAAATCACATTTTTGTCTTCAGTATGACCTTCAGTTTTAACAAGTTTGATATTCTGGGCAGTATATATAAAATGTAATTGCTAGCAGTAATGAAATTTATTTTAATTCAACTTATTTTTGTTTCATTTTTTCATTTGACTTTTACAGTCAATTTTACGACTTATTACCATGTTTTTATTAGCTTCGATTCTTGTTTGTTTGCTTGTCCAGTACAAATCTTGCAATCGATTTTTAACTAACTTCCCAACTAGCTAGATATTTGAAACTTTCAGGACAGCTCAGAACACGGTGACAATACATTTTTTTAATACTTTTAGTTAACTGTTTCAGGTCACACTGCCTTCGTCAGCATTTATATGATTCGACAGAAAATTTATTTAACTAACTTCCCAACTAGCTAGACATTTGAAACTTTTAGAATAGTTCAGAACATGGTGAAAATGCATTTTTTTAATACCTTTAGCCAACTGTTTCAGGTTCCTGCTGCCTTCGGGAGTGTTATCAGTACAAAGCTTGCAATCAATTTTTCACTAACTTTCTAACTAGCTAGACATTTGAAACTTTCAGGATAGCTCAAAACACGGTGACAATACATTTTTAAAAATACTTTTAGTCAACTGTTTCAGGCTCCGACTGCATTTGGCTGCGTTTATATGATTCAACCGAAAATTTATTTAACTAACTTCCGGACTAGCTAAACATTTGAAATATTCAGAATAATTCAGAACACGGTGAAAATGTATTTTTTAAATATTTTTAACCAACTGCTTCAGCAGCATTACCAGCACAGAGTTTGCAATCGATTTTTCACTAACTTCCGGACTAGCTAGACATTTGAAACTTTCAGGATAGCTCAGAGCACGGTGACAGTACATTTTTTTTAATGCTTTTAGTCAACTGTTTCAGGTCCCTACTGTATTCGGCAGCATTTATATGATTCAACAGGAAATTTATTTAACTAACTTCCCAACTAGCTAGACATTTGAAACTTTCAGAATAGTTCAGAATACGATGAAAATGCATTTTAAAAATATTTTTAGCAGATTGCTTTGGGACCCTGCTGCCTTCGGCAGCGTTACCAGTACAAAGCTTCCAATCCATTTTTAACTAGCTCCCCGGCTAGATAGCCATTTGAAACTTTTATAATAGCTCAAAGTACAATGGCAATGAAGTTTTTTAATACTTTTATCCAATTGGTCCGGGTTCTCGCTGCCTTCGGTAGCGTTTATATTATTCAACAGAAAATTTAAAAACATGGTACATAAAAAGTTCTTTTTATCTTCTAATTATTCATAGTCGTTTCGTTAAGTTTGATGTTTAATAAATTTATTATTGTTACTTTAAACTCTGTTTTAATTAAAATGCAACACATTATGTTTAGAGCAATATTAAGGAGCTTTTCCACTGGTACTTTGTTATTTTAAATGACAGAGTAATTTTTCAGCTATCAAATAGGTTATGGGCAGTTAGCCCTTTAATTGCTCATTTTTTTGTGTTGCTAACAGAGAGAAAAAGTACAATGGCAGCTAGCGTAAATGTTAATTCATCTATTGAAAAGTTAAAAGTAAACAATTACAGTACCTGGTGTAAGGACATAAAGCTTGTTTTAACAGAAAAGAACTGTTGGAAAATAGTGAATAAATCAGAAAAACTGCCAGAGGGAGTGACTGAAACATCAGAAAAATTGCCGGATGGTATAACTGAGAAACAGGTTTGTGACTTTAAAACAAGAGAAAGAATAGCTTTATCTACTTTGTATTTAAATGTTTCACCTGAAGTAAGAAGTTTAATTGAAAACTGCGAGTCACTTGTGGATGCCTGGGATGTCCTTAAAAGAAATTTTGTGTCTGATTCGAGGGCCTGCCACATGCAACTATTTAGCGAGTTTATAAAGTGTGAGATGGCCGAATCTGAATCTATTAATAAGTTTGTAAGTAGACTGAATAGGATACCGGAACAACTTAAGGACAATGGAAAGCCACTGGACAACGTGTACGCTTGTTATCAACTCCTTATGCATCTGCCAAAGAAATAGGAATCTGCTGTTCAATTTTTATTACGCTGGAAGGATGAAAATTTCAAGTTCCAATCCATAGTAGAGGAACTAGTAGCAGAAGAAACAAGATTACAATTGCGGGATAGCGAGCATTGATGAAATGACAGCAGTGTGGAAATACAGAACATTCAAATCAGAGGTAACAAACTTAAATCATTGACTTGTTATAGGTGTGGTCGAAAGGGTCACCTTAAAGAACTGTTTTGTAAATTTACATTTGAAACATTTGAATTTTTACTTAAATTCAAATGTTCCACATTCAAGTTCTAAAAATGTTAAATTTAATAGTAAAAATGTGTCTTTTACCGGCAGCCGCAACAATAAAAAGAATTAACCTTCATCTTATATTGCTGAGCCAAATTTTAGTAATTCTGGTGGTGAAAATGGTTGGGCTTTTGACATGGCTGCATCCCATCATTTCAGTAACAATATAAATTTTTTGAGGAATTTAATCCTGTTGAGAGAGAGAATCTTTTTGTTGCAGTTGACGATGTAAGTTTCGCAATAGAGGGAAAAGGAACTATTAAATTGAAATTTCATAATAACATAATTTTTCTTAAAGATGTTTTGTATTCTGCCAAGTTAAGGAAGAACTTGATCTCTGGTCCAAAAATGGACATTAATGGTGCTCGTTTTTCTGGTGGTGGAAGCAAAATTAAAGTTTTTGGTAAAAATAAAGAACAGATTTTTGTTGCTAAATTGAAAAATGGTATTTATTATACTTTCCCTAAAGTTTTGAGGAAGAATAAACCTCTTGAAGTTTCTAAATCGAATGGGGGGCCTATAGAAAACCCTTCTGTTGCTTTAACTAGCATTAATGATATTGAGTCCTGGCATGCTCGATTTGAGCATGTTAGTCCTGACTTAATCTTAAGTACTAGTAGGCAGAATGAAGTAAAGAGTCTACCTAGGTTAAAATTTAGGAGGTTTATTTGTGAACCATGTAAAATTGGCAAACAAAATTGGGTTTCTTTTAAGTCTTCTGATGTTCATGGCTTAGGATCACCACTGGAGGGAGTCAGCATGAACGTTTGGTGTCCTATTAAAGTTATTGGAAGGGTGGGGGATGAAAAATATTTCTTGTCATTTATTGACGGTTTTTCTGGTAAAGTTTCAATGTACCCTATGAAGGATAAAGCTCAGGTCTACAGTATTTTTGAGAAACATATTGCTAGGGCCGAACAAATTTGTGGCATTAAACTTAAGTCTATCCGCACGGATAATGGTACAGAATTCGTAAATGAAAATAAAAAAATATTTTGTAGTAAGAATGGTGTAATCCATGAGCTAACCAATACTTTCACTACTGAGCAAAATGGAGCTTGTGAAAGATTAAACCAAACTTCATTAAATTCTGCCCGTACCATTTTGCGTGATAGTGGTTTGCTGTTGAAATTTTGGCCTGAAGCTATTCTATATTTTTGTTATACGTGGGATAGGGTTATTCAGAGGTAAATTTAAATTGGAACTTTATACAGGCAAAAAGCCTTCTGTAAGATACCTAAAGCCGTTTGGATTAATTTCCTATGTTGGGATACCTAAACAGAAAAGGGACCATAAACTAGAGGCAAAAGCTAAAAAGGGCATCTTACTGGGATATGCCTTAAGGACCTAGGGGTATAGAATCTGGATAGAGGAAGAGGACAAAATTGTGGAAACAATTAATGTGACTTTTCTGATCAACTTTTTTCTAAGCACAGTGGAGCAGTGATGGGCTCCTCATCGGAGGAGTTGGATTTACTTCCAGATAGTCCGGTTCACATCGTTCTTGGGAGTGAATCCAATGATTCTGATGAGTCTGTCACTGAAATCCCAGTTGCTAGTAATCCTCAATCTAAGATCGTTTGGAAACGAAAGCCAGTCCCTAGACCTTTGGGAAATCGTGTCGACATTTACTACTACCCGGAAAATAGCAATACCAGATTGAGGTCGTTGAATGATGTGAAAAATTACTGTGATAAAAATAATGTAGTTTTCAATCCAAATCTTTTCGATTTCTCTGGGAAAAACACTTTTGAGGGGGTAGATAATCAAGATATTTTAAGTCCCAATTCTAATGTAAATCCACCAGTTTCAAATTTAACTGATAATTCTTGACTAGATGTGTAAGTAGTACCCAAAATGTATAACGAAGCCATTAAGTCTAAACAAGTTTCTGAGTGGCGAGTCGCAATGGATGACGAAATTTCTAACATGTGTGAACATAAAGTCTGGCATTTAGTCGACTTAACGGCAGGTAAATCAGTGTTAGGTAACTGGTGGGTGTGTGCCATCAAAAAGGACGAGCATGGCAAAATCACCCGTTTTAAGGCTAGGTTAGTCACCCAGGGGTGTACTCATGTCAAGGGTGACACCTATGATGAAACCTTTTTGCCGGTGGTAAATTTTTCAGTTATTCATGTTTTCTCCTCGCTTTTAGTTTCTTGTTTAAAATGGCAAAATGTACAATGTGATATCAAGTGTGCATATTTGTATGCTCCACTTAAGGAGGATATCTACATGGCTCAATCTAAAGGTTATATTGTTAAGGGGAAAGAAAATTTAGTTTGCAAACTTGACCGAGCTCTGTATGGCCTTCATCAGAGCAGTCCCCTTTGGTTTTTTGAATTAAACGAAGTACTTTAACTTAATTAGAAAAGGATATGATAACATTAACTTAACTTTTACCTAACAAATTATCCTTTTAAAATAGCACTTACTTTAAAATTTCAAATATATTTCGAGCGCACTCGCGCTCATCATCAGTGCTTTTTGGCGGTTTCATCTCTGTTTACATCGTTCTTCATCTCGGGATCTTCGGTTCGCTTCACTTCAGTTGTGGTGTTTCTTTTAATTGCTTGTTGCCAGATGGGAGGAATTATGCTATGTTCACGATCGTTAATGGAGGAGTGGTTAGTAATTATCTCAATCGCTTCTCTTTTAAGGGCATAGTAGTGGTTATTATATGGAGCTATTTTACGGGTTTTAGCGGTATTAAAATTAATGGGGTTAGTTTTATGGGTTATGGAGAGGGCAGTACTGGATCTATTGTATTTAATGTCGGCGAAGTGCTCTTTTTCGCGATCGTTGATGTATCTTTTAGTCATTCCAATGTAACAGCCTTTGTCTTCATTTTCAAATTTAAAATCGATTTTGTAAATGCCTGAAGAGTTATTAGGGTTAATTAAATCTTTCTCATTACGGAGTCTTTGAAATATGTTTTTATTAGGTTTTATAGGAATATTGATGTTGAGTTTTTTAGCTTCGTTTTTGATGTTTAACGCGGCACCGTTACAATATGGGATAGAGGTTGTATAATTAGGTTTTGAGTTTTGAGCATTGTTGATTGTATTTAGGGTTTTTTGACGTTTTTTATAAAGTTTATCGATTAGGTTTCCACTGTAACCGGCTTTTTTCGCGATGGTTTTAATAAATTTAATTTCTTCTTTTAAAAGGGTATTGTTAGAACAAATGAGAATGGCGCGGTTTATGTATGAACGAAGTGCGGCATGTTTATAAGAAAGGGGGGTTTTACATTTTGCATTAATAATTTCATTGCTTGCTGTAGGTTTTCTATAAACGGTAGTTTCAAAAGAGTTTTCTACATTTTTAATAACGCTAATATCAAGGAAATTGAGGGTGTTATTGGTTTCGGTTTCTATAGTGAATTTTATTTTATTGTCTAGACTATTTAGATATTCAAGAATTTGGTTGGGATTAGTGTCGGCGGGGATGACAGTAAATATATCATCTACGTAGCGGTTCCAGAACTTACACTTATTAATGATTTCTTCAGCTTTTAGTTCAAATAGTCTCATTTTTATTTCGGCGATTACTCCTGAAATTGGGGAGCCCATGGGCACTCCCTGAGTCTGTTTATAGATGTTTTGATCAAATGAGAAATATGATTCATTAAGGAGGAAGTTGTTTGTGCGGATAAGAGTGTCGCTGGTTTTATTATTCCCATAAATGTCGGTAATTTTTTGGTTGATGTAGTTGGTGATTGCTGGAATGTCTATTGATGGGTAAAGATCCTTCACGTCAAAGCTAACTAAAGAGTCATGGGTATTGATATTCGTATTGCGGAGGTTTTTGATGAATATTTCATTAGAGTTTATAGAATTTTCGGAAGGTGGAAGGAGTGAGAGGTAAATATTTTTCATGTATTTTTCTAGACAATATGTTGGTCCTTCAGATTTATTAACGATTGGTCTGAGAGTCGGTGGGTTTTTGTGGTCTTTATATTTACCAAATAACCTGGGAATGATAGGAGCGTGATTAGTGAAAATGGGGGGAGTATTATTTGGCCAAGTTCCTGTTTTAATAATATCTTTGGTTTTACTTATTAATTTTTTGAGGGGGGTGTGAGTAATTTTAACGGCATTTAATTTTTTAATGGTATTTAGCATCATTTCATTATATTGAGTTCTATTCATTAGGGTGATTTTGTTGGTTTTATCTGACATTAGGTGGGTGATATCGCGATTGTTTTTTAGGGTCTTTAAGCATCGGATGTCTTCGGAGTCGTGTTGTTTTTTACGGTTTGAGAGAGATTTAAAAGCGGAATTACGTATGGTGTGTTGTTTTTGTTCCTTATGTTCCTTCCCAATATGTTCCTTCCCAAAAACAACACACCATACGTAATTCCGCTTTTAAATCTCTCTCAAACCGTAAAAAACAACACGACTCCGAAGACATCCGATGCTTAAACACCCTAAAAAACAATCGCGATATCACCTACCTAATGTCAGATAAAACCAACAAAATCACCCTAATGAATAGAACTCAATATAATGAAATGATGCTAAATACCATTAAAAAATTAAATGCCGTTAAAATTACTCACACCCCCCTCAAAAAATTAATAAGTAAAACCAAAGATATTATTAAAACAGGAACTTGGCCAAATAATACTCCCCCCATTTTCACTAATCACGCTCCTATCATTCCCAGGTTATTTGGTAAATATAAAGACCACAAAAACCCACCGACTCTCAGACCAATCGTTAATAAATCTGAAGGACCAACATATTGTCTAGAAAAATACATGAAAAATATTTACCTCTCACTCCTTCCACCTTCCGAAAATTCTATAAACTCTAATGAAATATTCATCAAAAACCTCCGCAATACGAATATCAATACCCATGACTCTTTAGTTAGCTTTGACGTGAAGGATCTTTACCCATCAATAGACATTCCAGAAATCACCGACTACATCAACCAAAAAATTACCGACATTTATGGGAATAATAAAACCAGCGACACTCTTATCCGCACAAACAACTTCCTCCTTAATGAATCATATTTCTCATTTGATCAAAACATCTATAAACAGACTCAGGGAGTGCCCATGGGCTCCCCAATTTCAGGAGTAATCGCCGAAATAAAAATGAGACTATTTGAACTAAAAGCTGAAGAAATCATTAATAAGTGTAAGTTCTGGAACCGCTACGTAGATGATATATTTACTGTCATCCCCGCCGACACTAATCCCAACCAAATTCTTGAATATCTAAATAGTCTAGACAATAAAATAAAATTCACTATAGAAACCGAAACCAATAACACCCTCAATTTCCTTGATATTAGCGTTATTAAAAATGTAGACAACTCTTTTGAAACTACCGTTTATAGAAAACCTACAGCAAGCAATGAAATTATTAATGCAAAATGTAAAACCCCCCTTTCTTATAAACATGCCGCACTTCGTTCATACATAAACCGCGCCATTCTCATTTGTTCTAACAATACCCTTTTAAAAGAAGAAATTAAATTTATTAAAACCATCGCGAAAAAAGCCGGTTACAGTGGAAACCTAATCGATAAACTTTATAAAAAACGTCAAAAAACCCTAAATACAATCAACAATGCTCAAAACTCAAAACCTAATTATACAACCTCTATCCCATATTGTAACGGTGCCGCGTTAAACATCAAAAACGAAGCTAAAAAACTCAACATCAATATTCCTATAAAACCTAATAAAAACATATTTCAAAGACTCCGTAATGAGAAAGATTTAATTAACCCTAATAACTCTTCAGGCATTTACAAAATCGATTTTAAATTTGAAAATGAAGACAAAGGCTGTTACATTGGAATGACTAAAAGATACATCAACGATCGCGAAAAAGAGCACTTCGCCGACATTAAATACAATAGATCCAGTACTGCCCTCTCCATAACCCATAAAACTAACCCCATTAATTTTAATACCGCTAAAACCCGTAAAATAGCTCCATATAATAACCACTACTATGCCCTTAAAAGAGAAGCGATTGAGATAATTACTAACCACTCCTCCATTAACGATCGTGAACATAGCATAATTCCTCCCATCTGGCAACAAGCAATTAAAAGAAACACCACAACTGAAGTGAAGCGAACCGAAGATCCCGAGATGAAGAACGATGTAAACAGAGATGAAACCGCCAAAAAGCACTGATGATGAGCGCGAGTGCGCTCGAAATATATTTGAAATTTTAAAGTAAGTGCTATTTTAAAAGGATAATTTGTTAGGTAAAAGTTAAGTTAATGTTAAACGAAGTACTTTTGGAATTGGGGTTTAAAAAGTTTAATTGGTATAACTATTCTTATTTTTTTTTAAAACTATATCGTTTTACTTGTTTATGTCGATGATTTAGTCATTTTTGGTAGGGAACAATCTCAAATTAATAAGGTAATTAAATTGTTAAGCAATAAATTTGATTTGAAAATTTCAGGAAAAACCAAAAAATTACTAGGTGTAGAATTCAGTTATAATGAAAATTATGTTCAAATGTATCAAAGTTTATATATTGAAGAAGTTTATAATAGATTTAAATCATTTAATATTCCACTTTCCTCATTACCAATAGTTAAAAATGTTAAGTATTCTAAGTCCGATTGTCCCTCAAATCAGCATGAAATTGAAGAGGTATCTACTTTTCCTTATAGAAATGTATTAGGATGTCTTTCTTTCATTGCTAATCGTACAGGACCAGATATAGCTTATGCTGTAAATATTTTCATCCAATTTCAAAATTCTCCAGGAATGTTCCATTGGAACAGTTTAATTAAACTTTTAGGGTATGTTCCGTGTACCCGTAATTTTAAATTGAATTTAAATTGTGTTAATCCTTGTCTGCAGGTTTTCTCTGATGCTGATTTTGCCATGAACAGGGACAATTTCATATATATCGGGGCACAAATTGTTTTTCTTGACAAAAGTCCTGTGTCATGGTAAGCATTCAAAGAAAAGGGGGTAAGTCTTTCCACCATGGAAAGCGAATTTGTTTCCATGTGTGAGTGCGTAAAGGAACTTGACTGGTTTCATAACATTTTAAAGGATTGTATTAATTTTAGTTTAATATCTATTAGTTATAAACCTCCAACCCTTTTTGCTGATAACCAGTCAACCATTGAGTTTACGAAGTTCCCCATTGAAAACAATCGTTCAAAACACATTTGTGTTAAACTTTTCTTTAGCAGAGAATGGCTTTATCAGGAATGTTTTAATTTGGAATATATTAGTACTAAATATAATCTTGCAGACCCTTTTACAAAGCCCTTGACTAAAAATGATTTATATAAATTTATTGATAAAGTTTTTGTAAAATAATATAGTCATTTAAAGTTTAGAAATTGTAAAATTGTAAATTTAATGTAATATATAAAATTGGAAATTTTTAAATGTTCAAAATTTGAAAGTTAAAGTTTTTGGGAAGTTAATCTCCATTTTTTTTTTTGTGTGTGTAATTGGAGAAATGTGAATTGTATTTGTGGGGGAGTTTCCTTCTTTCCATTTTCATGTTAAACTTTAAATTATATTTTTATGAATGAATGAAATCACGGTCACGTGAATGTAGTTATGTATTTGTTGTACATGTATCATTAAAGTGTTTTTCATCTTTTATTTGTAAATGGGAATGGGGGAAATTTTTTCTGATATTGTTTTACATGTTCTTCTAATTAATATTTTTTTTTTTTTTTAATATCTCTTAGTAGATTATTATTTTGACCATCAAATTTGAGTGATGTAAAAAATGAACTGCCACTAAGGACTATGTGAATTTCTCAGTTCTATATCTAGGAGAAGATCATGTTTGGAGATGTAATTGGTATCAAGCTTCCAAAGAAGAACCTGATATGTTTGTTTAATAAAATTGTATTTCTTTTGTAAACTGCTAGCGATTATGTCTCATTTTCGAATCACTCCGGTGAGGGGCTTTGATGTATTTAAATGTAAGTTAAGCTCGGTTCCGGAGTGATTCTTTTTAAACTTAATTAAAATTAGTTTTTTTAAAAACTGCCATGTTTTATGAAGATCATTAGTAGTAAAGTTATTTTATACTTATTAAGTTTAAGATACTAGATATAAGGGTTAAGTTATACAATTATACTTCATTTTGAAATAAACATTGTATTAAAATAAATATACAAATTTAATGATATAGCATAAAGAATTAATCGTAATTTCTTTTATTACTTACCTTTTTCATTCTCAAACATTTATTAAGTGTATTTTCTTTTTAATAAATCCTTTATTTCAAATTTAAATTGTGTTTACGTTTATTGTACATGGCACGTTAGCGATAAAAGTATAAATGAAGTTTTTGCCTTTGGCCTTTAGATGGCGTGGTATTGTTTGAGTCGTAGTGTTGCTATGGTGATTAACCACATGTGGGGAGTTGCCGTATTGGCAGTGTGATCTCATTATCGCCGCTGAATGGTTAATGAATAATACTACCTGAATAGTATAAATAAGGTAAGTTGCTTCATTTCCTCGCTCTTACTTACTTGCTTGCTTGCTTTCAACATTATGTTTAGTTGAAATATAGTAGGGAATGTATTATAATTTGTTTTTCGTTTGAACTCAAAGCTATGAGTTCATTTTATTTTCAGTTAATAGTAAAAATGTCATAGCTCTTTAAGGGAAGTTATCCATTTTAAATTTTTCGATTTGAGATGTCAGCAATGTTTATGCCTGACAGTATATTAAATCTAGTCAATAAAGTAATTTCGGAAATGACATTTTTGTCTTCAGTATGACCTTCAGTTTTAACAAGTTTGATCCTCTGGGCAGTATATATAAAGTGTAATCACTGGGAGTAATAAAATTTATTTTAATTCAACTTACTTTTGTTTCGTTTTTTCATTTGACTTTTACAGTCAATTTTACGACTTATTCATAGTCATTTTGTTAAGTTTGATGTTTAATAAATTTATTATTGTTACTTTAACTTTCTATTTTAATTAAAATGCAACACATTATATTTAGAGCAATATTAAGGAGCTTTTCCACTGGTACTTTGCCACTTTAAATGACTGAGCAATTTTTCAGCCATCAGGAAATATTGCTGCTGTCCCGTACGCACACAGCATTCGGTGCTTTTCATCGAGGTGTTTTTCTGTCGTAGTTGCATTGCTGTAATGTAACCCTTTGGTAACTTTCTGTAGAAAAGAGTAGCTTCTGTAAAAATGAAACTTATGCTGCAGAACAGTTTTAGCACGAACTTTCGCACTGATTTTTTTTTTCCTTTCAAAAATTTCTGTTCCTAAAAGAAAAACCTTTCTGCAAGGACTCAATGCCGTCCTGCGACAACATCGCCGTGTTTATGCCACGGGGAAGCTTGCTAAGTACAAAATGCACGGGAAGTCAACTGGAATTTCTCCAGATTTTTTTATGTCAGTGACTACATATACATTTTAACTGCTTTTAAATATTTGTGTTGTGATCAATACTGTTTTTCTTTTCTATTAAATTTTAGAATAGATTACTTGCTAGAGGAATACTTCAATGCTGCTGTAGGCAGCAGATCCAATCCACCAACTGCCTAAGTCGACACAGCTTAGCTAGTAGTATATAATAATTATTTTAAACAATATGGAATAAGTAAAAATGATCTGCTCATAAGTAATATAAACAGGATGTTGAGACTCCTGATCAGTAGATCCACCAGAGGTGGATTTAAGTTAGACTGCACCCTAGGCCCATTTACTATGGCGCCCCCTTTATAGTTTGAAACAATTAGAATATGTATTATAATAATAAATGCAATATAGCATACCTGCCAACATTTGAAAATGACAATTAGTATCACACCAATTTTAAAAATTGATTGGATGGTTGGTTGGTTCATTTTTATCATGCAACACACGAATCCTAAACAAATAAATGTACATTACCGTATCCACGGGGTACTATTTTCAGCCCAGATGAAAAATTTTCCATATATAATATGCACTGCCAGATGAGAGACATCCAGCTTTTGTTTGCCACAGCAATCCGGCCACATTATGTTAAATGTTTTTACCCCCCCCCCCCCCAGATTACATATTTTTAAAGTTATTGTTTTTATCAAAATAATTTGCATTAGTGATCATATACAATGAAAGACTGTACTGTTTAAGAAACAAACACGATTTATGAAACCAGTTATAAAATAATTTTATTCAAAATTCAGAGTTACTCTTTTTACACTATATTCAACCAGTTATTAACATTCAGCAAACATGCTAGCCAATCAATAAATATTTTTGTTGTGTGTTTAATTATGTGTATAATTTTAAATATAAATTATAATTATTGCTTTATATTGCAGATGGAAAAAGATTAGGAATCCCAAGGCGCCACAAGGCATTTGTTTGTCAATTTTAGGGGGTGGGGTGGGACGCAAGGGGGGACAAAAAAAAAAAAAAAATACACGAATGAGAAATATTTAACAATTCTATCTCTTTATACATTCTAGAATCTAATAAAGTAAGTTTAAAATGAAAATTGACATTTATGAACGGGATGAAAAAAGACTGAAAATCGCAAAGCAAAACGTAGTCAGAAATTTATAATAAAGTAGTCAGAAATGTTACAGTTTTGGTGCTACATACAAATTCATAATTTTGAGCCGATTTTCGTAGCATCGTAGTTTACGGCCCTAATTCGTAGCAACTACGAATTATTCGTAGCAGTTGGCGAGTCTGAATATAGCTAAGAAAAACTATTGTTCTTGGATACACGAATCAGTGTGCAATACTACAAATAATAATCAGGTCATAACTAAAAAATAAATTAATGCAACCATGAAAAAATTAATTTGTTTTTTTCTAAAAATAATATGATTAAATAGGCAAAATTAAAATTTTTATTTAATTACTGAGAAACATGTAAACATTATGTTTATATTTTCAATAAATAATATGGATTTAAAAAAAATTTCATATAAATAGATAAGCTGCTATGCTTTGTAAAATTATCTGTTTAGCTTTTCGTTGGCTATTTTATATATATTCAAATCATGACATATTATTTTAACAAAATAATTCTATTCATTAAATGAAAACATATACTTGAGTTGTAGCAGGATCTTCCAAATTTTTATAAACTGTCGAATAAAATTCTAATCTGTTTGAATTCAAATTGCTTTTTATATTTAAATCTGGGTTTAAAATAAAATTATTTTTCAAATTAAAATAGGCTTATGAATTTTGTCTCTGTCTGCACTGGCTTAGCAGGTCTAAGCATAAATCTAATAAGGGCCGTTCAATCTCTGTATGTAAGTAAGAGCATCTCGTAGTTACATATGAAATTGTCCAGTCCATCTGATAAATCGTACAAATGCAGTCTACATTCAAGTGTTTCAAAGCACTATGGAAAATCCATAACGGGTCAAAGTGGCTTAGAATGTATTTTTAACTTGACGAAAATCATAATTGGTTTTCAGTTTTAATTATCTTTTAAATCAGAGTTGCTTGACAAATTTTTACCATTTTTCAAATTTTAATTGTCTCCATCTAACAAATATTAATCACCTGTAAAAATTTGGCACCTCTAGGCCTGGGCCTCACGGGTCTAAGCCTAAATCCCCCCCCCCCCCCCCTGAGATCCATCAGTTTATTAATTTATATATTAAATATTAAATTCAATACAAACACAAGTAAATTAAAGGTTAATTTATAAGAATATCTATGCATTCATATAGTTGAAATACTGTAAAATATTCAAACCTTGTTAAACAGGAATCAATTGCATGTGGAGAATTGTGAGATACTCCATTTACTTCATATTCCAAGATTAACAAAAAATTTAAAAAATGTAAGCTTTTATGTTAATGCCAAGACATAAGGATAAAGTAATTTTATTAACAAAAATTGCCACAAAGTCTGAGAAATCCAATGCATAGCTGTCAACCTTTGAGAATCAAAATTAGGGAGATTTTGTATATGACATAGTTTATGCCGTAAATAGAACATTAATATCACAGTAATTGCTGGAAAGAGAAGGAGCAAATAAAAGGGAAATTCTGCAGTATCTAGAGACTTTCTTCTTATTGCAAATATGAGGGGGAAAAAAACATACTGAAGAAAAATAAATAGATTCATTAATACTTATTAATTATAAAAATTACCTTTGATTAAGCTTTGTTAAAAACTTTTTAACAGTTTAAGAAAATGTTTTTAACAGAGCTTAATCAAAGGTAATTTTTATAATTAATAAGTTAAATGCTTTGTTTAAAAGTTTTAAATTCATTAAGTTCAGCAATAAACGATAAAGTTTACAAATACAGTAGACTCCCGATTATCGGCAGTCAGATTATCTGCGGTCCTCAAGGGCCTGAATTTAAAAATACTGAACATTACAAAAAAGATCAAAGAGAGTAATGACCTTCAAGGCTTTTGGAGATATTACACGATTCTTGACAGCATTTATGGCATACACACTGCTTGGGAGGCAGTTAAGCAGTCTACATTGGTAAGGTCTTGGAGAATACCAAATGTGGAAAATACTTTGGTACAGTTTAAAGAGGAGGAAGAAATTTTTGCTCACGATTTGGCAAATTCAGCTAAATCTGTTACTGGAGGAGAAAAAGTCAATGAAGGAAACATTGAAGAGTAGATTAATTGTGATGCCAATGATCCAGGTATTTATTGAACACCTTACAGATGAACAAATTGTGGGCTCAGTTTCAGAAGATAGTGAAGAAAAAGGGGAAGAAGGAGATAAAACTCACCTGAGGATGAGCCACGACGCAGCCCTAGCACATGCAGATGGACTTATAACTGCAATCGTAAATTAAGAAAAAGTGTTTTAGCACAAAAAAAAAAAAAAAAAAAAAAAAAAAAAATGCTTGACTGATTTTTTTGTTAAAAAATAGAGCAAAATGTAAGCAGAAATTTTTATTAGTATGTTAAATTGTATATATAGGCCATGCTTAACTGTTAATTAAATAGTATTGCTCAAAAGGCTTTATGTGTTGATTTATATCCCTTTTTGACAATTTTCCGGATTATCCGCTGATTCGATTATCCATGGTTGTCTATTCCCCGTTCACTGCGGATAATCGGGAGTTTACTGTAAATACATACGTGAATAGAGTACTTCTATTGCTTTATTGTTTCTAGATTTGATCATTGATCACTATCCGGAGATGGGGGAAATAAATAATTACAGAGTAAGAAATATTAAACTCTTTCAGTTCTACTTCCAGAATTTAATAAAGCAAATAGAAATGAATATTATCATCAAGGCCTAAATGAATATTATCATTTAGGTTGCAAATGGATAAAGATTGGGAGGTAAAAGATTTCTGCAGAACATTTGATTGCTGATTGCTTGTTGTAGATAAAGAGGGGGGGGGACAAAAAATAACTACACGAGCAAGAAATATTTAACAATTCTCTTTCTTTATAGTTCTAGAATCTCATAGAGCAAGCTTGAGATTAACATTGACATTTATGTTGTTGATGGAGAAAGATTGAGAATCGGGAGCTTTCATAGACCATTTGATTGCCGATTGTTTCATGAGGTTTCTTTTTATGAAACAAAGGATATTGGCAACTTTTAAATTAGGTGCAGCACGTGATGAAAATTTTGAAAAAATTACGATATACTAATGTTTCTCGAGAGTTTGAGAGATTGGCTCAAAATTCGGGAGAGTTGGCAGCTATGCCAATTCAATTAACTTTCAAAAATGATATTTGATATAGGGCATTATTTTTTCTATTACACATATTTGTAATGAAAATAAAATAAAAATAAGATGATTTAAAAAATCAGCTTTTAGAATGGCCAAAAAAAAAAAACATTCAAAGTTAGTATAGTATTTATATTTTTCTTAAATCGATAAGGATTTCTAAATCACAAAATATTCAAACATTTTTTTTTTCCAGTGTAAAACAAATATGAAAAAAATCTAAAACATATCAAATCTATTCAACAGAAGTTCAATATTTTATTGAAATCTCCAGTTTAGAATTTAATATTAATGGTAGGCTTGTACACCCACAGCAGCAGCATGAGCAAGCAATGCTTTAATAGCTAACTGTGTTTCCAGTAGTAGCTTAATTTCATTTACCCAATCTTTAGCAACAACTTTTGGTTCTCCTTTTAACTGATTTGCATAACGCAAAGCTTGTTCAAGATCATCTATCTTCAAACAATAAGTAATTCGTTGTAAAATATCATACGTATCCCATTCTGAACTATCCACAGCTATTTTGCCTTCTAGTTCTTCTCTTGGTATGGATTTAGTATCAACAATCAAAACTGATTGTAGATATGATAAAATGTACTTATATAAACTGTCATTATTTTCATCAATTAAAGCAACTTGCTTGCAAACATGTTTTACTTTTTCAAATCTTTCCTTTAAAGTTTCATTATTAAACACTCCTCTGCTGACAGCGATTGCAGGTATGGTAGCAACAACAGAACTGATAAATTCATTATCTTTATCAGCAGCAATTTTAATAGCTGCAATATCTTTTGCCAAAGGACTAAGATTTCCAGATTTATCTTGTGTTATTTTATAATACATAGCTTGACAGGCAAGCCACAAAGCTTGAGCTCTTTTAGATGATTCATCAAATTCAGTTTTTGCTAAAAAGGAAAATAAAATTATGAATACAGATTGAAAAAAAAATATATAAAACACACACTCATCATTTAATACAACTAGTGCAAATGCAAAATAAAAACAAGGAAAACTATATTACAGATGAATTAATGTATTTATTACACACAATGTTTTAATTTTAAGCAAAATACATTAACTGCATTATCCCAGGAATAAACATCAATATTTTAAGTCTAGCCCTTTTGTTTAAATTACAAATGTTCATTAAAAATAAATCAAGTTATAAACGTTAATTTGGCATGCTGCATTATCAGTTTTTTCCTTGATTCTGAGCTTTGCATTACTAACAAGGGAGGGTCACCAACTGTTCAAAAGGTATTTATATTTATTATATATCATCTGAAAGGTCTTACTGAGCTGACAACAAAAATATCCATCTTATTGGCAAATGTGCCCTCTAGTGTGAGTTATTCTCAATTAAAGTTTTTAAATTATAGATTCTTTAACATTGTACTTTGTATAGTTTCTATCATTATAATCAGTTTTGTAAAAGATTCTCATTCTAAAAGCCATTGTATATATTATTAGTAAAGGTCGGCCATATATTGTTGTGGTTAGCGTCCTTAATTCCCTCACAGTAGGGCCGGGTTCGAATGCTGGACAAAGCAAGGATTTGTTATCCCTGTAAGTGGTGGCAATGGCCACCCATTGGGTACTGCTTCAAAAATTATCAGTTCAGCGACTGCACAGTCAATGCTCATTTGCAAGTACTGCACCATTGAAAAATAAATAAATATTACATGTAAAGTATTTTACTGTTTAATAATTACTTTGTGCCAACAATAAATTTTTACATGCTAAACTGTATGAAAAGTATTAAAAAAAAAAAAGAAAGAAGAAGCTATTGTAGTTTTTATAGTAATGAAAAAAACTATTACTTAATATATTCATTTTCATTAAAATATTGTATTACAGGTAATAATATAATTATTAATTTTTAAAAGTAGAAATTTATTTTTTTGCTTATTTTCCCCCTCCATTACTATGTTGGTACATTAAATTCCTTTTATTGTTCCCCCATACAATGTCAATATCCAAAATATTGATTATGTGAATGTACATGAAAATCTTTCTGATTGTAAATATTTTACACATGGCTACATTACATATATAAAGTACTGGATTTATAAATTTAATGCTGTCACAAAATAATTATTAAACACATAATAAAATACTTTACTAACAATATAAATAGTCATAATTAGCACGAGAATCTGTTAAAAAAATTGATTCTAATGATTATACACTAAGCAACAAAAAAAAATAAAAAGCTGCACTGCAGAAAAAATGACTTATACCTTTTTTATTTGTAATAACTTTAAACTTAATGCTCAAAACAAATAAAACTGTCTTGTTTGCATAATACCAAAGGTATGAAATGATATCTATGAACATTTTCGATTTAATAATTCACTTTATCACACTCTACGAAGTACTTTTCAAAAATCTGCATAAAACTTTCTTTTTGAACATAATGCAACTACCATACACTTTGTAGTCTATTATGATTTCTTATATGAAATAAACAGGTTACATTTTAATATACAAAATAAAACTATTTATCTGTTAGATCTAAGCAATTTATTAAAAATATGTATTCAGCAATGAGTTAATTCCACCTTTATATGGAATTACTGCTTTAATGCGCAATGGAATAGTTCTATACAGTGTTTTAATATAAATTTCAGAAATTTCAATGTGCCAAATATCACAAATATTTTTTTCTAGTTCTGGCAGAGTTATAGTCTGCAAATTTTGTATCCTCTCCCCCGCCTTTTTTTTTTGCGATTAGGACTATTTCTGTGTCTGGTAAAGAAGAAATTTTACTATATCCTTTGTGGGATTTAACTTAAAGTGAAAAAAGATATGATTACTTACAGAATATAGGTTCTCATGGGAATGGATAGGAAATTTTGACAATTTGAAGTGAATAAACTTACCAGAAACGCCGTGTCGTATGGTGCATTATCATTTTGAAATGCTGTTTGCAGAAATGTCCAAGATACCTCCAAAATAGTCGGTCCGGCACCACTTTTATGAAGATTGTGTTTTATTTCGAGTTAATTGATCCCTTGAGCATAAAAATTTGCCCGACTATTTGAAAAGTTATGCACCTCCATACCATAATGTATGGTGAATGTGTTACTGTTTTAAAAGAGCGATTTTCATTAAGTCGGTCATATTTTCCTTGTCAGATCTGATCGTTTTCTTTACCATGAAATAAGTTAAACTTGACTCATCAAAGAGAATCAGTTCAGCCCAATAATTAACGAATCATTTTTAAATTTTTTTTAGCCATCTGGGGTCTTGCTTTCTTAATTCTTTTCATTAAGAATGGAATTTTTTCAAAATTTCTGTCATGTAAACCTGCTTTGTTTAATAGTTGCTGGACTGTAGCTAAAGAAATTATGCTGCTAAACACTTTCTCTGAATCTCTTTTATGTTCTAAATGTAATACAAACCGATTTTATAAGCAATGGCTTTTTAACTTACAGGCTTGTACACTTGAATGAGCAACATGGCTGCCTAAAACCAAATTTCCAGTTTAAATGGCTCAAAAATTTTATATCTTGCTAAAACCCTTTTACCAATATTTCGTTAACATTCAATTATTTTGCCATCTCATGCATTAAAATATTTTTTGATTTTCATTTAAAAATTAATACTTTTTGTGGTATCGTTAACTGCCTTATTCTTCCCATTTTTCAAATAATTTCTAAAATTACAATTTTCCTGACAATTGAATTTTGTTTTTAACACTGGACTCTAAGCTAAAGTGTATGTGGAGGACAACATAATAAAATCTGCTTGAAAATTTGCTTTTTAAACGATGAAATTAGCAGTTATAAAAGGCGAAAAGGAAAATATCCAAGTGCAGTTTTTTTTTGTCACTTAGTGTAATTCTTCAAAGTACATTGCTGAACAGCCTGCAGTTTAGAAACTTTAATTGATAATAACTCACGCTAGGGGGTGCATTTGCCGATAAGATGGATATTTTTATTATCAGCTTAGTTACAGCTTTAAGAGGATATATAACGTGTATAAATACCTTTTGAACAGTTGGTGACCCTCCATTATAAGTGTAGTTGAAATTTAATCATTAAAATAAACGCATAGAGAGGGAATAAAAAAAAAAAAAAAATGGTCTTTTAGGTGCTATTAGATAGATCTAACCAATTTTTGGGACAGTATCTGCAGCTTACACATATGTAAATTCTAAAAAAAAAAAAAAAAAAAAAAGTTACAAATGAAAAGTTGCTTTGCATTATTTATATTTCTTTTAAAAATTAATTTATTACCATATTTTAAAATCTATTTACTGTCAACCAAAGATGTACAAAGTACTCGACAAACAGCCTACTCATCTAATTTTGACTAAATACTCTGCCAATACCGATTAGCAGTAAGAACTTCATTATTTTTATGCATTATTAAGGACAAATGTATTATTAACATATGTTCATTACCAACTAAAAATTATGAATATATAAATTCAGGGTCATTATACTAGCCTGTTTTAGCTATAGAGGCTGTTTATAGCAGAAATTTAATAACCATCTCGTATGTAATATATACAATAATTTATAAAAATGTAGTACATAAAATAGTACATATGAAACAGACAAAAATAAAATAATTTGAAAAACCCTTAAGTAAAATTAACACAAGCAAAATTTTAGTTATACATTTCACATGCACATATTTTTTAAAAATTTTCATTTCAAGGTCAAACATTTTGACCTTCAACCTCTCAAAGAGTATATTTTTAATTTCCTTTAAAAATTATGTTGTTCCTGCATTTAATGACCATAATTATTGTGGGTTTCAACTTGGGACCACTATGGGATGCTGAGTTATAAATTAAAATGTATCCCATATTAGTATTTTAATACTAATATGACATAAGTTTCACAAAAACTCCACAAGTGTAATAAAATACATAATGTAAACAAACTTTGATTATAATTTTCAGTTGCATACAATCAATGTGTGTACCCTGTCTATTAGTGATAACTGGAGGACATGGTGCTATTTAATTTCCCGAAAAAGAAAAAAAAAGGGGGGGGGGGGAGAACTTATAACAATTAAGAGTAATTTCTGTTCGGTATTATTATTTTGTGCTAATGAAAGTTCATACAGCGAAGACATATACCAAAAAAGTTAGTAATGTGCAATTTAAAGGAGGGCTTTAAGCAATTCAAGGATGAGAATCCAGATATTAAAATTGGATTTTTTATACTGGCAGAACTAAAAACAAAAAACTGCAATTTGTCTGTCGAGCAAGTGAAACACCATTCTGTCTGTGTTTGACATATACATACAAATGCTAAATTAATTCCGATTTGGTGCCATTTGTAAGAATTCAGTAAAGAAGAAAAGAATCAATAAACAGCAGTCTTCTTTTTAATAACTGCCACTTGGAGAACTTACCACTATCTCTTGAAGAAATGTTCCATGCTCATGCAACTTTTTAATTAGCTGTAAAGATTGCTCACCACTTGAAATGTCTATCTTTCACGTAAAAAATTGTATTAAATGCTTTCAAATAATCCCAAATTTTATAAGCCTCTAAGTCAATTATAAAACAAAATATGGGTACATTTGTATGTAATACAAGAATTTTTAAAATTTGTACTTTTTATCCATTTTTGCAGCCTTGTATATCAAGAACTAAAAAGACATAGGGACTTATTACAGGGAGGCTAGAATTTTAACTTTTTTTAAATTTCCTGACTTTTCCCTAATTATTTTTTGAGATATTCCCCTACTTTTCCCAGACTCTAGCTATTTATTTCCCACAAAGATTTCACCACGTTAGCAAAATTAATTTAAAATTGCATTAATAATTTAATGATTAATATTGCCCATTTTCACAAAATCTGTCAAAATTCCCTGATGACTGCTAGCCACCCTGTAATAGTATACATTCATTTCTCAATAAAATAAATAAATGAGCCCAATTTCATAAAAATCTGAGGGTGCTAGGATTTTAGCTGTGTTGATTTGACATGGAATAATCCACTTAACATAATAATAATGCTTAAACCAATTTTTAGATTTACTAAAATAATGCATTTCTAAAAACAAATATTTCTATTTAAAAAAAAAAAAAAAAGAAGAGAATTTCTTTGGAATCACACATGCATACATTTTATAACAAGTTGAAAAAGGGTTATTCCATACGAAAACACCCAAAATTAGAAAAATTTTTGCTCCAGAGTAACGGATTTAAAAAAAAAATTACCACTAAAACTTATGGTGGTAAAACCAAAACATATCAATTTGTAAAACATTTTGTCCATTATTGGCCAAGATATGGGGACATTTGAAAAACAGTCATTTTTACAAAATGTCAGCCATCTTGGATTTGGCACTAATGTGAAAAATTATAATAACTTGAGAAATAATGGTCCAAATTCAACAATTCTGGTACTAAATAGAAGCTATTAATGCAAGAAATATAAATCCAGTGTTTAAATAAAATGAAATATATGTTTTACTGCTTTTTTTACTCGAAAAATGAAAAAAATCATCTTCCGAATTTAATGGGCTGTAAAAAAAATGGCCCATCATATATTTTTTTAAAACTTGGTAGAAACACTAATCAATGTGTGTACTTTATGTATAAAAAAATTACGAAAGTAATATTTCTTAATTTTTTTTTTTTTTTTTTTAAATCCAGGATATTGAGGCATAAAACTCCTTGTTTATACTCAATAGTGCTTGCTCACTAGTGAAAAGTTTTCTAAAAAATAAAGTTTTTATTTTTATATTCAATTATCTTAATTTTAAATACTACTCAAAAAATATATTTTCAACAATTTCAAAAATGTCATCATCTAAGACTAACTCTTCTAACTGATGTAATTTGTGAAATGATTGCATCATCTGTTTTTTTTTAATCATAGCATGATGCAATATTACATCATCCTAGACATTTAGCTTTGCTTTTATATCTTTAACTGTTGAGTTACTTTCAAAGATGGATGCTCAGAGTGGAGTTGCCTTATGTAGAAGAGATGGAATGTTTTATATGCAATAAGCTTGGTGTATCATTAAGTAATGATACTATTTCTGTGCTCAATCTGTCTGCAACAGATTTGGAATTATTAAAAAGGAGATTATGTCATCTAATTACAAGATGAGACAGTTCATGAAGTTGGAAGTATCTGCAAAGTCCACAAGGATAAATATTTAAAATGGTACCATTTAAGGCAGAGAACTTGTTGTGATCCATTTAATAAACATCCTAATAAAATCAGAGCAAAGTCATTAAAAGCAATTTCCCTAAATTTGTCTATGACAAATCCAGTACTTATTCTAGGGAAAAAAATGTGTATTTCTTGTTATTCTTCATTGCATTTAACTCTCAGTGAGGCAGAGTTACAGATTCCTACTGCTATGCCTGAAAAGAAAACTGACAGTGATGAAGATTACTGTGAATCTACAGTAATGATTGATCAATTAAATAAAAGCTGTGAAGTTCTGGATATATCAACAATAAAGGTCAGTAAATTTAGTTCTAAGAGAAAACTTGATTATATGCAAACTAAAGTCAAGAAAATAAATAAGTGTGTTGCTACTAAAGCAGCCACAGTAGTAGGTGTTGATAATATCAGTAACCCATTGAAGACAAAACTCGTCCTGATTGTATGCCTATGATGCAAAAGTCATTAAATAAATTTACAAATGCTTCATTGAAAGAAAAGATACAAAACCTGACATTAGTCCATGGATAATCCAGAAAACAAGAATTTATTTCAATACTACTGAGTATTTAGTTAAAAGAAAATTAAAAGCAACAGAAGGGGTATTATCAATGCCATGCGACAAAAAATGTGTCAAATTAAGTTCTGAAACTGTAGAGAAGGTTATTGCATTTTATTATGATAATAATAGTCGTGTTTGTCCAGGAAAAAAATGATTGCATATCTGTTGCTAGTGAAAATGGAAGAGTATTAAAACAAAAGAGGTTGGTTTTATATAATTTAAAAGAATTATATTTTGCATTCAAAGAACAACTTAAAGATTTAAAAATTGAACTATCAAAATTCTGCTCATTACACCCAAGAGAATGTGTGACTACTGGAAGTAAAGGTATTTATTCTGTGTGTGTTTGCATATATCATGAAAATATTAAACTCATGCTTTATGCTCTTCATATTAGTGACTATATATCACTGTTAAAGCTAGTTTGTTCCACTAAATCTGAAAAGTGCATGGTACACAGATGTGATAACTGTCCATCTGTGGAAATTCTGAAAGAGGAATTAATGCTTTCTAATGAATTAGAAATGATTAATGAAGTTTCTTACAAACAATGGGTGAAAACTGATGGTGCAGAACTGAGAACAGTTATTACATCAGTAGATGAATTTGTTGAAATTTAACTGTCTGCATTATGCACCCATCACTTCATCACAAAAGCACAGAGTAAATACTTTAGTAAAACGAAAGGTAAATTAAATGAAGGTACTGCTATTATTCTAGCAGATTTTTCTGAAAACTGTATTTGTATCATGCAGGATGCTATCCAAAGTGTCCACTGGAAGAAAGAGCAGGTGACAATTCATCCTTTTCTAGCATATGTAAAGAACACTACAAAGGATAAGCTGATGTCTATTCCTATGTGTGTAATCAGTGACCATTTGTTCCATGATACAATAACATTTTGGACTTTCCAAAAAGTAATTTTTCAAATTTAATTAAAGTAGTGCCACAAATTAAATACATAAAGTATACCCCCCTCCCCTTTGGCAGATTTAAAATTTTTGTTATTTTGGCAATGAATTAAAATGGCTATTGCAATTGTGTAAGTAAAGATCTTGGCAAGAAATTTCCGAATTAAACATCTTTCAAATTTCGTGAAGTGGCCCTGTATACTGTTAAAAATTTCTGTAAATTTAATGTAAATATTTATCCAGAGCCTCTATAAATTTTCAGTAATTCATAGTTAAAAGTGAATAATCGAGATTCTCAGTATTTATTCTGTATTTTTACGTAATTTTATTATTTAATTTTTTAATTAAAATTAAAAATGACTGTTTCCACTTTAGAAAAAGCATTCCAAGTCCAAAATATATTCTCAACAATAATTAAATTAATATTAGTTATTAAAATGAATGTATAAAATAAGTTTAACATCTCTGTTTATTTTTTTCTGTAATTTTACGTAAGACTTAAGATAATAGATTACACAGAGTTTTGTGTTGAAATTTTTAACAGTGTACTAGAGCCGTTTAATTTCTCTACCATGATTTTCTCATTTTAAATGTTTTTTATCATGATGAGAGGCGTAAAAACATTTTTTACTTGGAAATACACAAAAATAGTTTTAAAAATTGGCTTGTTTTTCAATTTAATTAAAAAAAAAAAAAAAAAAATGCAGTTTTTTTTCAAATATAATTTTAAAATAGGTTTATAATTTTAGGTTTTCATTTAATATCTTTAAAATTAATTATCCTATTAAACTTAAAATTATTGCTTTAGCCAGATTTCACTTTGATTAATAAGTGTACCAATTTTCGTAGCCATCAGTTGAACAGTTAGCTTTGTATAGTGAATTAAAACTGGACTATATATATATATATACATATATATGCATGCTTGATAGAAAGTAGACTATTGCAAATTTTTAAAATGTTAAAATTGCTGATTGAAAACAATAGTCCCGTCATACTAAAATAATAATAAATAAAAAAAATTATACTAACTTCTGTTGCCAAACAAATAAAAAATAAATATGGAAAAATAAAGCATCAAAAGTATGCTAAATCACAAATATTCCCTTTTAAAAATATTACGCATTCAGATTTAACAACATTCTTCTATAATAATTTTAAATATGAAAGATTATATGTATGAAATGAAAAATGTATAAAAATAAAGCTATTTTTGCCTGACTTCTTGGCCTCTTATGAGAATATTTTTTTCCGTAACCCACATTAATCATACCTTTTGGATGACACTAATTTTCAGCCTCTCATCTTATTAAAAATAGGATAAAAACGTAAAACAAATCTTAAGTTTGTGCATTAATATATAGACTACCATTCCCTAATTACACAGGGATGGTTTATGTTAAATAAATATGGACTAAAAAAAAAAAAAATACTAATTATGATAAATAATTTCTTTGCTACAATTTTTCAAAACTTAGAAAAGCTGTTTCAAAATACGGACCTTTCTCGAATTTTGCAGTAATACGGTCATCCTAGTTAATTTTTCCTTTAGTAAATCACAGTCTTCAAAGCATGATACTTTTCCCATAGTTATCGCTACCATCCTACCAGTAAAATTAGACAATGACTACTAAAATTGAACTTTTTCAAGGAGCATGGAAATTTTTATACCCCCCCCCCCATCCCACACACACTCCCCACTCCCGCAAAGAAATTTTGTCTTTTATCCAGTTGGCTCTTCTCCCTACTTTTCCTAGCCATTGAACTGGGATAGCAGAAATCTGTTTCATATTTAGCAAATTATTAATATGAGTATCAATAACTGCTCTGTCATTTTCAAACCTTTCAGTAAATTAAATAAACAAAGATTTAAATATATCTTGTAAAGACTCGAGCTCTTTAAGAGTCTCCGTGCAAACAATTTTTTAAATAACAGAGCTTTTGAGTGTCATTTAAGTTGGCATTTTTCCTCAATTATGGATAAAAATTGTTTTTCGAAATTTTGAAATTCATCAAATTTTCCTGAAAATTGTAGTAAAGATAGATCAGTAATTTTAAGCTTGAGAGTTTAGTATAAGGTACAGGAATTAATTTTCAACAGTATTTTATTAAAGTTATTTTTAATAAGTAAGATTTTAAATTTTACTTTTAAGTCCTGAAGGTCATCTTCAATTTCTTGCAAGGGAGTAATGTCGCTTTGATCACATCGATTAATCATATCATTCTTAAACTTTCTGTTTAAGTCTGTCAAGACTGTGCGGCTACAGTAGAACTTTTAGAAGAACAAAAATAATGTTTGACACATTGTTTATAATTTAAAGTATAATGAAATATTGTATTTAATCACTGTTAAATTAATGTAAATAGTATATATTAATTTTAGTGGAGTCAGAGAAGCATTATCCAGTGGCAGACCTACAACTCTTGAGGCCCAGGGCAAAAATCTCACTGGGGGCACCCCCTAACTGAAGTCCCTACTATATTGAGCCCCCCCCTCCCCCTCTGCACTTCTTCATGAATGTATTGTTGCGTACTTGGGGGTTCGTGAGTTGTCTGAGAATGAAAGGCCAAACGTACAAAAATTCAGTAATTTATTCACAGAAAGTTCCAGAAAAATACAGGTCTTTAAACCAAGTATCAGCTTCAATTCAAACAGTAAACACAGCTTAAACAACAGCTGTCAATAGCAAATCCACAGTACAAACTGTATAGCAATAACACTTGAAGCAAGTCTCTCTCAAAGAGGCTTAAGAGCAATGCAAGCACTAGCGAAGCTGGCTGAGATCTGAACTGAACTGACTGCCTTGGCGAGAGAGCGCTTCCTTATATATTGTTCCATGGAACCCAGATTTTTCGAGAAAACTCTAGAAAGTGGTCAACCAATCAACTTACAGCTTCCATATTTGGTATATCCCATATAAGGATTTTCTCGCCAAGGTCACCAAAAAAAATCGCCAAGGTGGAAAAAAATTGCCAAATTTGGCGCCAAATCCATTACCTGCCTTATTGGGGCTTTTTAATGTGTTTTTAAGGGAAAATAAGGCTATTTCAACGCTAAAATGACTAGAAATGCACAAAATTAGCACTTTATCAACTTACTAAGCCTCTTTGAAAGAATTTATACAAAAATAAACACAATTATTTACAATTTTGTAACACTGCCCCCCTCCCAAGGACTGCACGTCCCGGGCAGTGCAACCCTTGGTTAAGAGGCGAAAGTAACCAAATTTACACAATCTCAAATACAAAACTAAGTTGCATATAACGACTAAATAGAAATAAAAATCAAGTGACAAATATTTACAAAATTCACAAATATGTACAAGTATCTATATACAAATATTTACATTACGCATGTGCAAATTTTACCAGTATTTACATTTTTAATTTTAATATTACCGTTACTTGTGGTACTTGGCTAGCCTATTATAGTGCACCACCTTCGGTTTTGATGAAGGTGTTTTAGTGATCCGCACCACTACATCATTCAGCCTTTTTAAGACTGTGTATGGTCCGTCCCAGTTGCACTGTAACTTGGGAGAGAGTCCTTTGCGTCGAACAGGATTCCACAACCAAACCTCCTCTCCTTCCTGGAACTCATATTGTGTAGCCTGTAGATCGTACCTTGTCTTCATTTTCTCCGTTGCCATGTTAATCCGCTCCCGAGCAAAGTTGTGTACGTCCTCAAATCGTGCCTGGAGATCTTGGAGGTACTCCTCGGGCGATGAAGGAGCATCGGGTGGACAACCAAACAGAAGATCACATGGGAGACGAAGTTCACGTCCAAAGAGCATCTGGGCTGGAGTATAGCCGGTGGTTTCATGGACAGCACTTCGATAAGCGAACAGGAACAATGGCAACTTCAAGTCCCAATCTTGCTGGTTCCTTGATACTAGAAGAGAGAGGTTATTCAGGATGGTACGATTGAACCTCTCGACCATGCCGTCCGACTGGGGATGTAAAGGTGTTGTTCGGGTTTTGTCTATGCCGAGTAGTTGACACAGTCCTTTGAAAACATCAGAGGTAAAGTTCCTACCTTGGTCGGTATGAAGTTGTAGGGGCGTGCCGTACCTTGACACCCATTGCTGCACCAGGACTTCTGCGACTGTGCATGCCTCTTGATTGGGAATGGGATATGCCTCAGGCCACTTGGTGAAATAGTCCATCACGACGAGGATGTATTTATTTCCACTGGAGGTCTGTGGCAAAGGACTTAAGATGTCGATTGCAATCAGGGCCGAAACTGGGATTTTTTTCACCCGGGGCAAGGACAGATTTTGGCGCCCCCCCCTCCCCCTCGAACCAGAAATTAAAATTTCAAAGAAAATTTTACGAAGTTTTTATGGCCATTTATTTTCAACTACATTCATAAGAAGTAAATATTGAATTTAATTCAAGTTTTCGATACATTTACAGATTTTGAAATGTATTATGATTATATTTTGCGGATGTGTGTATGTCTGTATGGGACACAAATACTGAAGCTAACTTATGAGCTGCATGTACGGAATTCCATGAAACCTAGTGTGCAGTTGAATTCTGATTTAAACTGATGTCTAGTTTTTGATGTATAACGCTCGACTTCGAGCACTTTTGTGCCACGTTTCCTTGATAGCTATATCTCAGCATTGCCAAGACGGAATTTAACAAACTTTATACATTGTATGCTTGTTATGAAAAACAGAATTTACAAAACAAAACAGAATTGCAACATATGTTTTGTGTCAAAAAACTTAGCATGACACTTCGTAAAAATGTACAAGCACGAGTAGAGCTACAACCAGCCGATTTTTATTACAGTAATTAACATATGTGTTTTACATCTGTATAACATTCTTGAAAAAAAAATGATAAGCTTTATGTAAGAAATTTTAGGTTTGAAGTTACAAAGCCTGAATGAGATGACCATGACTCTTAAGCTTAATATTCAAGATAGCCAAAGTTTTTTTTATCAGGTATACATTTCTAATTATTTATGGATGCCTTGCATTTAAGTCATTTCTTACGAAGAAACTTTTTTAGATGAAAATTACATAGAACAAGTAGTTTATTTTAGTTATATATGGATATATTTAATGATATTTTCTTTCTTTCTTTCTTTTTTCCTCTCCCTTAAATTAATAGTATTTATAAATGACAACTTTTAAACAAGTGAATGTAAATTTCATCTTTTCAAGTGAATTTAAAATGATATTTTTAATATTATAGACGTTACATCAACCATACTGCAGAAAAATAAACAGACAAATATTTAAGTTTTTAATATAATTAAGATGCATAAATTAATAGATATGAACAAGTATCTAAAAACTACTCGTGTCCATCAAGTACCAACTAACCGTTAGCTGTCTGTACAAGCTGTAGTGCTGTGTGTTTACACAGCACTGAAAAAAAAAAAAAAAAAAAAAAAAAAAAAATCGAGCCCTGATACCATTCCTGTTGATTCTTATGTAAAATGATCTCCTGAATACGAATATGGCCCCATTTTGCTCAATCACCCACCGTTTTCTGGGGACGCCACCCTTCTGTCACTGTTTGGTAATTTTATGGCCATGAATTTGATCTGGAGAATTTAAAAGAATTATTTTAATATTTAAAAATAAAAATATATAATTTATAATTAACTAACAGGCTTTGCCCGCATCCCTGGTCAGTTTATTTAAACGACTTAAAAAAGAATCAATATTTTTATACCGTTCTACAAATTAAAACTAAAAAGAAAATACATTGAAATTGCTTAAAAGCTTCGCTTCGGTCTCTTGCTGCCTTCGGCAGAGACTTCCTCACAGCAATGTCTTGGTACTGGATAATTTAATTTGATTTAATTTATAGAGATGTCAATAATATAGGAAAAATTGCATTATTCATTTTCTTTTTTATAATAAACAGAACGGAAAACACAATGTTTTGCATGGTGACATTTTGTATGGTTGGACCAATTAAAAAAAATTCTTTTCCTTTTTTTTCCCTCTAGCATTACAAAAATAAAATTGAGAAAAATTGTGTAAAAACAATGAAACAGCTTAAACCTCTTGTCGGAATTTGAAATTTGGTACTGAAGTAGATCGGACGTTTCTCACCAAAATGTTTACTTAAGCCAGGGTTCGCGCTAGAGCGCGGGATCGCGGGAATCGCGCAATATTAAAATAAATCCCACTTAAAAAAAAATCATATGCGCGATTTTCCCGCACTTATTTTCCCGCGATTTCCCACGGTCTTTTTTTTTTTTTTTTTTTTATCTAATTTACTGAACTCCGCGAATTTATTTTTTCCGTTTTTAAAAAAATCGCGGATATCGTTCGTTAAAAAATAAATAAAAATGGAACAATGGGCGATCAAATATTGTACAAAAGCTTCTGATTCCTAATCTTTCTCCATCCACAACATAAATGTCAATATCCATTTCAAACTTGCTTTATGAGATTCTAGAACCTGTAAAGAAATACAATTGTTAAATATTTCTTGCTCATGTAATTATTTTTTGCCCACCTCCCACTTTATTTATCTCCATCTAGCGATCAGCAATGAAATGTTCTGCAGAAGTCTTGTTTCCCAATCTTTACCCATCTGCAACATAAATTACAGTTATAATATTCATTTTAAACTTGCTTTATTAGATTCTAGAAGTAGAATTGAAAGAGTTTAATATTTCTTACTCTGTAATTATTTTTTTTTATTCCCCCCCCCCCTTTCCCATCTCCGGAATACGGATTGTGGTCAATGATCAATTCTAGAAACAATAAAGCATTAGAAGTGCTCAATATTTCTGACATACGTAATTATTTTTAGACCTTTAGTGCTGAACTTAATGAATCTATTTATTTTTTATCAATTAAATTAAATCTTTATGGGGTGTCATATCTATACCAAATTTGTAAACATGGGGGAAATGAAGAATAGATTTTTCAGGTAAGAAATTTTTTTCCAAATCAATTTAAGAAAATTAATACTCAGTTGGTTTTATTCACGTTTGGAACTAATAATTAGCTACTGCTACTTTTATATGAATGATTAATGTACATACATAAAAATCATATTCTATATTTGTGTGAAAAATTTGTTTTACTCTTGGTGTGAAATTTCAATAAGATTTCATGTGGTATAAAATTTATTGCAGGTATATTGAAGAATTTTTTTTACGCTAATGAAAAAATCCTGAAAATGCTTAATGTAGATAAAAACTATATATATAAATGTTTATGTCATCAGTTTATTGAAAGTGATGTTATCAATGTTCAACTAATCATCCAATCAATCATATTAGCGAAAAATTTTCAGCTAATTTCTAATTTCAGCAATCACCTGTCTGTAATTTGCATATTTCTTGAAAATACTTTTTTTTTCTGTAAAATGTAATTACTGCCTTAAATTTCAAAAATCTCACTTAAATTTTCAAAATCCCACTTAAATTTTTTGCTAGAGTGGGAGAATCCCACTCATTTTTTTCCCTTAGTGCGAACCCTGCTTAAGCATTTGCGATACTTATATCAACTCATCGCAGAAATGACAACAAAAATATAAATAAGATGAAAAAAAAAAAAAAAAAAAAAAACTTTCATATACCATGTTTTAAAATATTCAGTTGACTCTTATAGCTATAGAATGTATGTTAGCAGCACAATCAATGTGTACAAAATTTTTAAAGTGATAATGACGTAAATTTTTGTGAGATGCATAATTTAATTTTTTACAATTTTTTAATGTTCACGTTTAATGTGTATTTTTATGTCAAAAGAAAATAAACTCGTTTTTTTTTTTTTTTCATTTTTTAATTAATTTCCTTAAAAGAAAAAACTTTTATTTATTCATTTTTTTTTTATTTACTGTATTTATCGGGGAAAATGGTATATGATACATAGTAAAAATTATTAAATTGCTTAAAAATTATTTGTTTATATATATTAATCTACTTTTTATTTTATTTTATTACATTGGTCGGAATCAAATCGTAATATAGTGTAAATAGCATGGGCTATAAAATACATGGTTTAAAACTAAAATATATAATAGATGCTGAGATACAGTTATCTTTAAAATCGTAGTTCTTAAATAGTAGCAGATCCCCCCTGTCGTCGATAAATATCCAGATTGAAGTGCCCGGGAACGATCTCCCTGCAGGGATAGGAGACCTAGACCTTACGCAGTGCGGGCGGGAAAAGAGCTGCCGTAGACAGCGGGTACCCGAAGCAAGGTTTGGTGCAATTTCAGTTTCTTTCTTTCGTTTTTTTTTTTTTTTTTGTCTATAATGCGGCGTAAAAAAATAAAAATTCAATTCTTTCGAAAATTATTTATTTAAATATAGTGACCAGCGAAGCGGGCGTAGCCTGCTAGTTGATTAATAAAATGTAAAAAAAATGTAATTTATAATTTCAGTGGCAAATCCCCCCCCCCCTAAATTTTCCCCTTGCTGCAAATGTTCATGTTTTAGAATTTTTCACTTCTGTAGCCCCTCAGAAGACCAGACCGTTAAAATAATCCCTTCACCCCTTTCAAATCAGATTTATAGCTATAAAAATACCGAAAAGGGATAAAAAATAGGGGAGCGTCTCCAAACAATGGTGGGTGACAGGACAAAATGGGTGTCCTAATCAGATTCAGGATGTTATTTTACATAAGAATTTGAAAAAATGGTGTTGGGGCTGATTTTCACACGAAGCAGTGCTTGTAAATTCGTAAATAATCTATTTTTAAACCATTTTTAGGAAATAAAATAGACAGGCAGGTTCCAGTCTAGGAATATTCTCGGAAACAATCCAAGAAGACTATTACTAGAACCATTAACTTCATGATAATAGGATTATATACACCGCAAAATAAGTATATCGTTTGTTCAGAAATAATATTCTACAGCTTTTTACAGAATCTTTTATAGGCAAATGCATAGCTTAGAGTTCAACAGATTTCACTCGTGTATTGTAGTTCAATAGAATTTTTCAGGTTAATTCATTGGTTTCTAGAGTAGAATTACCTCGAAAATTCTATAAATCACTAGCAAGACTGGATGAGTTCAGTTTCTGTTCAGACTGCTAGCTGAACACACATCTCTAAGAACTTTAAGCATTTGATCATTGTTCTGAATTAGTAAAATTCCTGTTCTATGATGTAGGCTGTTCATGAGTACGAATAACTGGTTTATTCGATTGTTTCAAGAATATTCATTGATTATTGGCTTTTATTCGACTGTTTCCAGAATATTCATTAAATAAAATGCATTCGTCGACTAGAACCTACAAGTCTTTACGAATTACTTTCTACACGCAAGAATGTCAACAAATTTTGTAACTATCAATATTCGCGCTCATATTAATTTCTGTTAAAATCTGTATAATGGAAAGTTATATATAATTGCAAAAAATTTTGTATTTTCGGTCATCATGGATATAATATTCGTGGATATTCCAAAAGGGAAGGCGCACAGAAAGACCAAAATGAGAGATGCACAATAACTGTCATAACAAACTTAAATATGAAATTGCAACGTTCATACGTCTAATCGTTTTTTGAGTTATGCGAGATACACACACACACTCACGTACGTACATACAGACGTCGCAAAAAATCGTATAAATTCGTAGATATCACAAAAGCGGGAGTTCATGTCAAGATCAAAATTGGTAAATAACAATTCCAAATATAATAACTTTCTATGACCATTCGTTTATGAGTTATGCGATACACAAAATCCATTTCGCAAATTGGTTTCACAATACTTCCTTATTCTTTGAATAGCGGAGTAAAAAGTATAGTAAAAGTACAGACATTTTATTTCATTGTAATATGTATAATTATATATGTTAAGGGATAGTGGAGGCTTTAGTTGTCATAGTTCTTTAATAGGGACTTGCTGAGCCTTGAGAATGATAGCTTCTAACTGAATTATTAACTAGATATTTTGCATTCTTTTTGCCCCTTTATTTTTAGTGCACTGAATTGTTTTATAACATTATGGCCTTATTTTGACATACTTATTTTAATAATCGCGCTTTTAATAGTCACGCCGGCGCCCTGAGCAAATTTTTTTCTGCTTCCTTATGAATCATAATTTCTAAAGAGCGTTCTGAAGTTTAACCAAATATACTGTGTATTTTCCAATCATTTACTTTTTAAAAACCTTGGCTGGAAGTCAGGGATCACTTGTAAATTACTCTCTTTCGATTGTGACAATATTTTACCACACTAACCTTAAAAGAGTAATGTTAGTTTTGGAGAACACTCCATTCACCATGCTTTTCATTGTAAATGAATTCTGTTATCTATTAATCTTCTTTCTACTTTTTTTTCTTTGATCAAATTGCCCTGACTCAAAGAATTTGACTTTTTAAATCTTTTTCTTTTCTTTCCTTCTCCCCCTCCCCCTTTTTTTTTCCTTTTAAACTTAAAAAAAAAGTTTTTTTTTTTTTTTTTTTTGTTTCTAAATGTGTAAATAAGGCGACAAACCAGACTTTTTCGGTGCCCTTCTCCATCTGGCGCCCGGGGCAAATGCCCCGCTCGCCCCCCTCTAGTTTCGGCCCTGATTGCAATCCGTTCAAATGGTGCTCCCACGTTATACCGTTGCAGTCTTCCTCGACTTCGTTTCTGCGGGCCTTTACGTGCCGCACAAGCATCACAGGATTTACACCATTTCTCCACATCCTCCTTTGTCTTGCACCAGTAGAAGCGTTCCCGAACTTTCTGCAGAGTCTTCATTACCCCAAAATGGCCTCCAGTAGAGCTACTATGCAGTTGTTCTAAAACAGCTGGTATTTTTGATCTTGGTAATAAAATCTGCCATCTGAAGCTTTTCCCATCATCAGATTCCCACTTTCTGTATAATACGCCGTTTCTGATATGAAGAGAGTCCCAAAGTGCCCAATAACTTTTCGTAATGGGACTAAATCTGGAAATATCCTGCTAGGTAGGTCTGTTGCTGGTCGTCTCCTTCAGCTGTAATATTGGCTTTATGTCAGGATCTTCCAACTGGGCTTTTCTAAGTTCTTCGTCACTCCATGGATCGGGATCTTGATCTGATGGTGTTGAGACAGTAACTTGGCAGGCAACCGGATTTATCGGCAGGTATTTCTGTTCGGCTCTAGAGCAGTACTTGCAGCTTTCCGAGCAGGGCTTCCGTGACAAGGCATTTGCATTACCATGTAGAGTCATTTACGATGACGTATCTCGAAGTCATATTCCTGGAGGCGTTGTATCCACCTGGCAATCTGTCCTTCCAGGTTCTTGAACTGGAGCAACCATGTTAAAGATGCATGGTCAGTCCGGAGCAGGAATCTTCTGCCATAGAGGTAATGATGGAAATGTTCTATGGCTTTTACGATGGCGAGTAGCTCATTCCTGGTGGTACAGTAATTTCGCTCTGGTTTAGACAGGCATTTACTCCAATAGGCAATGACATGTTCTTGACCAATAATTTCCTGCGACAGTACAGCACCGACACTCTCATGGCTGGCATCTGTATCAAGTATGAACTGTCTGTCAGGCTGTGGATATGTCAAGATAGGCGATGATGTTAAGGCCTCTTTAAGTCGCTTGAACGCATTTTCACATTCATCTGTCCACAGGAACTTCTGTTTGTCTTCCGTCAGCTTGTGCAGTGGTCTGGCAATATTTGAGAAACTCTTGACAAACTTCCTGTAGTAAGTGCATAACCCCAGGAAACTTCGTAGTTGGTGTACATTTTCAGGGCGACTCCAGTTCTCGACTGCAGAGATCTTCTCAGGATCAGTTCTCACACCTTCGGCAGAGATGATATGGCCGAGGTAGCTCACTTCACGACGGAACAAGTTACACTTGCCTGGGTTCAACTTGAGGTTAGCCATTCTGAGTTTCTCCAGCACCTTTCGGATGTTTCGTAGATGGTCTTCAAAGGTGAGCCCCACAATGATAATATCATCCAAATACACCAGACAGGCTTCATAGGAAAGTCCTTTTAGCACTGTCTCCATCAGGCGTTCGAAGGTGGCAGGAGCATTACATAATCCGAACGGCATAACTTTAAATTGCCACAGTCCTTGTCCCGTGGTGAATGCAGTCTTCTCACGATCATCAGGATGTACTTCTACTTGCCAGTAACCGCTCTTCAGATCCAAAGTCGAGAACCATTTATTGCCAGCAAGTGTGTCTAATGTGTCGTCAATTCTAGGAAGAGGGTAACTGTCCTTCTTCGTGATGTTATTCAAACGACGATAATCCACACAGAATCTTGTTGAACCATCCTTTTTTCGCACCAGTACTATGGGAGAGGCCCAAGGACTCGTTGATGGCTCGATGACATCATTGTGCTGCATTTCACTTAGAAGTTCAGTGACCTCTTCCTGTCAGGGACGTAGCGTGAAAATTTGATTTGGGGGGGGGAGACCCCACGTTTGCTGCCCTTTCGTATTCCTCATCTGAAAATGCCACCCACATACATTCAAGAATGTTGCCATCTTTGAGATCGAGGGCACAGGCCCTCTCGTTGGTTAATACGTGTCCCCCCCCCCTCCTTCGGAGCATATTCCTAAAATCTGCCAAGAAAAAAAAGTCCTCCCCCTCCATTTAGCAGCTTTTTTCTTTCTTTCCTTCTTTTTTATACATCATTGAAGCATTCTAAATTTTTTCAGCGAATCTATATATTAATACGCAGACTTGAAATTTCTTTTACACTTTTCGCCTACTTTCAATAAGAGGAAGGGCTTACAAGTAGTATCGTTCGAAAGATATGTTTAATGCGCTTTTTGCAGAAATATATAAATATATATATTCTTGTATGAGACTAAGCAAAAGTATCTTTCTTAGGACAACCAGAGTATTGGTTTGAGATAAAGTAGAACAATTGAAAAAGATCTTTTCCCCCCTTTTCCAACAAGTTTAAAAGATATTACATTATAATTCAGGTAAAACATAAAACTTTCAAAATAAATTTTAAGAAATGAAGGTAGTAACTGTTGCTAAGGAAAGCAACTTTATATTTTTAGAGTGGACAATACCTAATCTCACCGACAGCCGTGGCCCATGTTACTCTAAGGGAAAGTTTGATTTCATGATTACTCATTACATAATATGTATATTTAAATTCTGTTTTCACATTCAGAAAATTTACAATCGTTTATTTATTTATTTTTATTTTTAAAGTCATTCTAAGTTCAAAAATCTGAATTTTCAATATGTGCATTTTTCGCTTTCTTTCTTTCTTTTTTTTTTTTTTTTAAACGCAAAATGAAATATTAAAAATTTATCAATTTTTGGAAAATGAGTAAGAAAAACATAAGCCTTACACATTTGTTCTGATCCATATAGTCTTTCGAGAGAAATTAATTACTTAAAATCTCTTGCTCTTTCTCGAGGCTATAATACCTCGTTTAATAATAAAGCTTTATATAAATTCAAGAATCTTGATCGTTCTGATACCAAATTGAACAATCACAGTCTCATTCCAGTTGTTTTACCTTTTTATTTATCACTTTCTGTTAAAATTTCTAAAATTCTCTCACTGTTTGGTTTTAAAGTCATTTAGAAACCTGTCAACAAATTAAATTATCTTCTCTTAAAGATCCCATTCCTACTGAAAACCTTTCTGGCATTTATTTAGTCCTATGCTCGTCATGCAATTTAGTTTATATTGATCAAACTAAAAGGTGTTTTCAATATAGAATAAATGAGCACCATCGAAATGTTCGTAATGAAGAGATCTCTAAATCTTCTATTGCTTCCCACTGCTGGGTTCATGGTCATTGTTTTGATTTTTCTAAAACTAACATAATTTCATCTCATGTCTTCTCTTCCCATTTGAATATCCATGAAGTTTTTTACATATTTAAAAATTCGAAAAATCTTGATAATGATATTTGTTCCACTCCGTTCTTGTCCGATGCTATGAAATTACTCACATAATTCGATTTTCAGTTAATTTTGATATTTTTTAAATTTTTAGATTTTGTTACATTTTTTAATCTCATTTATTTATTTATTTATTTTCTTCTTTTATTTCATAATTCTGTAATGCTGACTCTGGCTAATTTGGCAGGGTGCCCTTTTAAACATTTTTTAGCACCCTGTGGCCCTTTTTCAACATATTTTTGCACCTGGCGGCCCTTTTAAAAACATTTTGGTACCAAGTAGCATTTTCTAACATTTTAAATGTTTATAGGCCTTTAGATTTTTTTTTTCCTTCTGACTTTTAAACTTTCTTAGCAATAGTTCTGCAGCATTCCTGGAATAACAAATGCATACAGCCTATATATATATATATACAAGGAAAATTAGTAATTTACTTTTGTTATGTACAAAAATCATAACATAGAACACTGCAAATTATACAAATAATGCCCTTTTTTATTGAATTTCCCTCCAGCCACCCTTTTATTTTAGAGTCAGCACTATTCTCCTCACACCAGTATTTATGTTTACATTCATCTGTATGTATTTTTTCTGTTCACTTAAAACGGTTTTGTGCCTTGCCTCTTTGACTGCAGCACTTGTGCCTACTTTTTTCGCCTGACGAAGGATCGTGTGTTCTTTCGACCCGAAACAATTATTGCAAGCATTTTATGGTGTTCATTCAATGTTTTGTAATTATTGCTTTTAAACGCCAGTTCTGTGGTGTTTTCTTATTATGAAATTAGGTATTCTTTACTCTTAAGGGGAAAAAAAATTCAGTAATTAATTTATTAATGTTATTTTATATATTTAAACCAATTAAAAAATGTTTTTCTTTTTTCCCATATCATGTGAAAAATATTTTAAGAAATGTAGTAGCCATTGCTAAGGAACGCGACACAATTTCCGCATGCCTTTATGTGGAAGAACAAACTAAAAAAAAAAGTCCCGTTGTCCAAAATTAAATCTTTTTTGTAGAGAAATTTATATCTTACTTAGGTGTTGGTGTTGGTGTTTGGGAAAAAGGCCGATTGACTGCTCTAGGGTCCTAGGCCTGAGGGGGAGTGCCTTCTGTGGAAGTCTTTCTAAGGGGTCCTAGCTCGTATTTGCACAAGTTTCGGAGAAAACCATAGAAAATTCTGAACGACTAGGCCGACAAGCACGACCTGGGATCGTACCCAGCACATCATGTCTACGAGCTTGACAGAAAGATTGCAAATTCAATAATCGAGCCAATTGAAGACCATCATGAAAGTCAGTCTCTGGTGCACGTAAACTCTGTCGTGGCTGCAATATCCTCCATGCTCCGTGCAAATAATAGGTCTGGGGATACTGAAGCGGGGGAGCCATCCCTTCCGCAGAAGATAAAAATTGTGATGGCTTGTCTTCGGACACTGGGATGTTAATCCCAAACCATTGCCAATTGCGCAATATGAGCCTATTAATGCGATGTTAAATCAGCTTCCTCGCGCTATTTCATGTCAAGAAACACTAGTTGAATTCTATAGACTTATATATATTTCAAAACCCGTAAGCGATGAAACTAAAATAAAAAATTTGCTTAAAGGATCACTTAGAATCAAAAATTGTAAGTGAGAAATCGTTATAACCAAATCAAACCTCATCTAATTTTTTTTTTTTTTTACACAATAGCCATAACGTACAATAAACTGCTTTTTTTTTCGAGCTAAGGTCTTGAAAAATCGTAATTTTAAGTTTTTGGAGGTGAGAGAGCGATTGTGCATACTTACGAGTCAGTTCTAAGTATTTGAAATGGTAGAATGGCGCCGCAGTCGCTACAGAGTGCGAATTTGCTAAGGTCAGAATTTTCAAGGGTCATTGCATGGTAAGCGAACATGCTGTTGCAGGTGCCTGAACAGGGAAGGACGCCGCTCAGCTGGAATTTGCTGCTAACTTATTCTTAAAGGGTCCTAAATACGATCAAAATTTTCAACAGTCTTTTGCACGGTAAGCGAACAGACTATTATAAGTGTTTGAAATCAGAAATCATGCCATAGGCGCCCCCAAACAGGAATATGTAATGATCACATTTCTTTAAGGGTTGTGAATACGAAGAGAATTTTCAAGCTTTGTTTGCACAGTAGGAAAACAGGCTGCTATACACGTTTAGAAAGGCTGTTTTAGGCATCTAATTAGTTACAAGGGCGCTACCTAACAGGGGTTTGCTACAGTCAGACATTTTAATGCAAACTTTTTTTGCTGGCCTGTGAACCAGTTGGTCGCCGAAGGCAGCTTCTGATGCATAAAAATCTTAAGTGTTTTTGGTAACTAATGATAATCAACAAAATTATGAACCACTTTCAAATGAACTTCAAGGCGCAAAACACCGCCCCCCAGAATTCTCATAATGCCCTTGCAGATGCCTGAACAGGGAAGGGCGCAGCTCAGCTGGAGTTTGCTACTAACTTATTCTTAAAGGGCCCCGAATACGATTAGAATTTTCAACAGTCTTTTGTCCTGTAAGCGAACAGGCTAGTGTAAGTGAACAAAATGGGAAATCATGCCATATGCGCCCCCAAACAGGAATTTGTTATGATCAGATTTTTTAAGCGACATGAATACGATGAGAATTTTCAATGGTCGGTTGTACGGTGGGAAAACAGACTGTTTTAGGCATCTAATTAGTTTAGAGGGCGCCGCAGGCACCACCTAACGGGAGTTTGCTAATGTCAGACATTTTAACGCAAACTTTTTTTGATGGTCGGTGAACCAGTTGGTCTGCTTATGATACATAAAATTCTTAAGTGATTTTGGTAACTAACGATAATTAACAAAATTATGATCTACTTTCAAATGAACTTTAAGTCGCAAAACAGTGCCCCCAGAAACTTCATTTTGCCGCCCTATTTTTTAAAAGATTGGGGGGTGGAGACTCCCCCCCTCCCCCCCCCCCCCCCCCTTAAGATACACCCCTGCTTTCTGTTTAGCAAATGGAAGTCTTCTTGGATGTTGTTTGATTGGAGGATGATTTCCTGTATCAATTCTGTGCTGGGTGATGTTCGTTCTCCCGACGTCTTCAGGTGTTCGAGAAAACATGTCTTTAAATTCTTGGAGTAGCTTCTCCGCAGCACATCTCTGTTCCTTTCCTAACTTTGCATTCTTGAGTAATTCCGTTATTAATTGTTCAGAAGACTTGGATTCAGTTGATTGCGTGGGGCGGTTGATGCATGTTACAGGAGTGCAGGCTGCTAACACCTCATCCTTCTTCACTGTTCGGACCTTATCGCTGATGTTTGCGACTCTCACAGGAATAGTACTCTTTGAGAGATCAACTAGAGATGAAGCTACCAGAACTCCTCTTGGGCTATTGTCTGTATTCGGGTATTCAATCAGTCCATAGCGGAAGTATTGCTTTGTAGGTGGTGTTCCTGAAACTATTGTCTCTGTGTGTGGAGGGATGGAAATTTCAGACTTGGCTGTTATCTGGCAAATTGTCTGAATGTCTTAATTTTCAGTGTTGAACACAGCGATGTCTTCCGAACTCGAATGCAGTTCATAATTCTTATAGTCCAATTTAAAGTTAAATTTTCTCAGGAAATCAATTCCAATGATTAAAGGATCTCTTATATCAGCCACATATGCCATATGATGGTAACTGGCATTCCCAAAAGTGATGGTCAAGTTCATTTTTCCATATATTTTGATTTTGTCTCCGGTCAGAGTCTGGAGTTTAACGCAGGGCGGAGTCCAGATGATCTTCTCTTTTAGTTCTTGAGCCAAATCCGTTCTAATGATGGTCACGTTGGCTCCCGTGTCCAGAATCATCCGGCAGGTGGCGTTGTTGACTTGGCCATAGACGTGAAGTCGATTATCGCCACCACTCATCGATGAAACATGAAATACTGTAAATTGGGGCTCTTTAATTTTAGGCAACCTCTGCCCCGCGAGATGGCCTCCTCTTAGTTTCCCTGCAGTGTTGGTGAAGACGGGTGATTTCCTATAGTTGGTCGTACAGGGCAGTTCCTCTTCACGTGACCATCCCCTCCACAGCCCCAGCACTTTATCTTCCGGTCTTTTATTTCCTTATTATTCTCCAGGCTGCGCAATCTCTTTAAAATCTCTTCGATACTTCTCTTCATTTCATTTTCACCAGCAGGCGTATCGTTTAATGAGACTGCTCTTATGGTATGGCGGTCTTTACGGGAGGCTTGTTGGGCTGCCTCTATCCTAAGTACATAGCCTAAAGCTGATTCTACGTCTCTGATGTTGGAGAGTCTCAGTGCTTTCTGAATTTCTGGATCACGAACAGCATCGATAAAGTACTGAAGAGCTAAGTCGTTTCGAGTGTGACAGTCTGAGAATGCTAGGTGTGACAGTCTCTGAATGTCCGCTGCCAGCTCTTGCAAACTTTCGCCCGTTTTCTGGTAACGAGATTTTAGCTGGAGGCGACTATAGTCCTTAGAACACTTCTCTCCAAACCGTAGCTCCAGTGCTCTAGTCAGGGCCACGAAGTCGTTCCTTTCTTCTTTAGAAACATTTCGCAGTATCTCGGCTGCATCTCCCCGTAATGCTGCTGCTAAATGGACTGACTTGGCGGTAGAGTCCCAGCCGTTAGCTTCAGCTACGATGGAAAACTGTGTCTTATATACATGCCAGGAGGAACTGCCATCGTAGGTAGATAGCTTAATAAATTCCTGATTCTGTATTCTTCTCTCTTTCTTTTCAGTTTCCTGAGGCATGGATTCTAACTTTTCTTCGAGATTCCGTATCTTGCTCTGCAGTTCATTCCCTATTACTTCTCCATTCCACTCTTTCATTTTTCTCTCAAGATCTTCTTCCATCCTCTTAAACTTGCTTTCTATCTCTGAAACCCTTCCTTTCAGCTCTTGATCAAAGTTTTCTTTAAATTTCTCCTTATAATTCTCTTCTATCTTCATGAATCTCTCTTCAAAATTCTTTTCTACTTTCATAACATTTTCCTCTATCTTCATAGCTTTCTCTTCAAAACTCTCTTCTATTTTTATAACTTTTTCTTCTATTCCGTCTATTCTGTTTTCCACATCTGATAACTTACACTCTATCACTTCTTTCACATTTACTAAGTCATCTCTCACTGATGATAGTTCTTTCTTCATCTCTTCTTGATTAGATTTAATTTCTTCACCCAAACTGTCTTTCATTTCCTTCATTTCTTCAGTCAAGCCGTCTTTCAATTCTTTCTGTCCGGCTTTCATTTCATTCATCTCTTGACTCAGGCTATCTTTCATCTCTCTTTGCGATGCTTCCATACTTTCTTTCATCTCTCTTTGTCCTTCCTTCATTTCTCTTTGCCCTTCTTTCATTTCATTCATCTGGGTAGCTAAGCTTTCTAGAAGTTTCTTCATCTGTTCCTCCATAGCTCTAGTTATAACCATTCACAGACAATCCCGCTTCTGACACCAGAAATGTTGCGTACTTGGGGGTTCGTGAGTTGTCTGAGAATGAAAGGCCAAACGTACAAAAATTCAGTAATTTATTCACAGAAAGTTCCAGAAAAATACAGGTCTTTAAACCAAGTATCAGCTTCAATTCAAACAGTAAACACAGCTTAAACAACAGCTGTCAATAGCAAATCCACAGTACAAACTGTATAGCAATAACACTTGAAGCAAGTCTCTCTCAAAGAGGCTTAAGAGCAATGCAAGCACTAGCGAAGCTGGCTGAGATCTGAACTGAACTGATTGCCTTGGCGAGAGAGCGCTTCCTTATATATTGTTCCATGGAACCCAGATTTTTCGAGAAAACTCTAGAAAGTGGTCAACCAATCAACTTACAGCTTCCATATTTGGTATATCCCATATAAGGATTTTCTCGCCAAGGTCACCAAAAAAAATCGCCAAGGTGGAAAAAAGTTGCCAAATTTGGCGCCAAATCCATTACCTGCCTTATTGGAGCTTTTTAATGCGTTTTTAAGGGAAAATAAGGCTATTTCAATGCTAAAATGACTAGAAATGCACAAAATTAGCACTTTATCAACTTACTAAGCCTCTTTGAAAGAATTTATACAAAAATAAACACAATTATTTACAATTTTGTAACAGTATTACAATAAAAAAGCAATGAAGTTAGTTTTAAGATTTATTCAGAAGCCAAACCAACAAGAATGCCAGGGGCATTAGTCAAGCTTGACATAAATGAGTTTTTTTGGTTTTGGAGTTTTCACTTTATGGTCACATTTTGTATATTAAGGCTCATTACACAGGAACTTATGGTTTAAAGGAGAATTGCAGAGAATGTTTCAGATTAAAATAATGGTACGATAAATAATGACACACTCAGATTAATGTAATGACAACTTTACCAGATAAATATACTTAAAGGTTAAGTTCCTTTGGAGGCCCCCTCATGACCAGAGGCCCGGGGCCAGACCGTCCCCTCCACCCCACCCTTGGTATGCCAGTGGCATTATCATCATTGACAAATGCTGCTGTCACTAGAGTAAGTGTCAAAGTTCCTATTTTCTAGTGTGTTTGGTATTTTGGGAATAAGGCCGATTGACTGCACATGGGGCCTAGGACCCATGAAAATTTACGTAATTAAAGTAATTTTACGTTTATCAAAACAAAGATAAAGTATGAATCCATTTCTTTAGAAATTATATTTTTACACATTACAAATAAAATTTCTTAAAATGCAATAATAAATTAAGTTATAGAATTTTTTTTATACTTATTGCAATTTAATATAATATGATTAACATTTTACTGAAAAAAAAAAAAAAAAAAAAAAATACAATTTATTTATAACAATTTAATATAGAATAACGCACATTTTATTAAAAGATGATTATTTCAAACCAGCGAGATATAAAAATAAATCATTTTCCTTTAGAAATCTTTTATACTTATTATAATTTAATATAAAATTAGTTACATTTTATTCAAAATAATTATTTCAAACCAGCTAGTTATAAAAACAAATCATTTTCTAAAAAATAGTTTTATATAAAATAGTATTAATGAAATGATTAAGTTTGCTGAATAAAAATTTCTTTTATAAAAAAAATTGTTGGTTTAAATGGGACCACAGTGTAAAGTGAGTTAACTTAAAATAAAATGAACAAAAATACAATTGAAAACAATCCACTTAGTTGGAGTTTTCCTAACACTACAGTGCATTTTAACTGCTCAACTGGCAGGATATTAAAGAGGAGAAATTTTGATTCCAGGTCAAAAATTCTTTGAGAATTTTATTCTGTCTACTCAGATAGACAGTAACTATGCCTGACATACAGGTGCACAAGCAATATGCACAGATGTCAGCATTTGAGAGAGGAGTGTAGTTGGGCTCAGAGAAGCTAGTTCATCTAATCTGCGAATTCTTTGACATTTGGATAGGACTGTAAAAACTGATCAATTGCCAGAGCGGTACTTAAAGCCCCAAAGGAGGGGGGGAGCTCAGTGGAAAAACATATGGACATTAAGTGGAGGATCCGGGTTTAATTTCTGGCTCAGGTATTTTTCGTGTAGTTGATAGTATAAAAATTTAACTTTACACTCTGAACTATTTAAAATGAATTTTCACGGTTGGTAAATTTATGAATAAAATTTCTAAATGTTTTTCCCGTTCGCAAAATTTAGGATTGCAATGTTATCAATGAATGTTTTATTTGGCCTAATTTTGAAAATGGAAAAAGGAATATTAAAAAAAATTATATTAAAAAGGAAGTTTAGAAATAATTTGGCCAAAAATACTGACTTTACTGACTAAATTCCTAAAATACTGACCAATCTGAAAATTACTGACTTTACTGACCAACTTTCATCCCTGAGCTATGTGTGGTGGCCTAATATGGGCAGCGCCATCGAGAATACAGCAAAAACCTGCAGTCTGTGCCAGGAGAATCAAAGAGCACCGAACAAGGCTCCCATACATCCTTGGGAGTGGACAGAAAAGCCATGGTCACGATTTCATATAGATTTCGCTGGTTCATTTCAAGGGAAAACATTCTTCATTGTGGGGAATTCTCATTCCAAGTGGCTGATATTGAAAAAGAATTATGTCTATTATTTATTTTATGAATATTATTATTATTGGAAGGTAACGTTGGTTAAAAAAAAATAAGATACTTGGTCTCGTTTAATCGAGAGCTCGTGTGTATTAAAAATTTTTAGAATAAGTGATTTTCTGTTTTTGAGCAGTAGGTTTTTTCCATTGGGAATAAAGTTTGTGTTTTTCAAATGGTTTCTTTTTGTAAATAATATTCAATGTAGCTGTGCTCTTTTTTACTACGATTTAAGTTTCAGAAAAGTGCAGTATGTGTTATTCAACTGAGTAACCGCTTTGAAGATAAAAGTGTGAATATTTCATTTACTGGCGTCCGTAGATAACACTAGTTTTTTTTAGAAAGCAGAAGGAAACTGATTTTCTTTAGGTAGCTTTAACATTTGTGGAGTCCGCGAGACAGGACATTAGTGAAGAAACAACATGTTTCAAGCAGTAAAAGGATTTAAGAAATATGATCTGATATATGTGGCGTCTGAAATTGGAAGAAGTACCAGCCAATATTACTGTTTCAGGTTTAAAAAATATTATATTGAACAGTGAAGAATACAAGAAAGATGCAGAATTTCTTCAAGTACTATTAGGAAATGCTGTTGCCGAGCAAAAATTACAAGAGCAAGAAGAAAAAGAAAGAGAAGATAAAAGGAAAAAAATGAAACAAGATAATGAATTTTAAAAAATGAAACTTGAAGCTAAAAAAGAAATTGAGCTTGCTAGAATTCAAGCTCAAAGTCGAGGTGAGTCTGTTCCATTAAATTATTTACCTGATTTAAGTAATTCAAAAAGAAAGTTTACGTTGCCTAGATTGGAAAGACAATTTGGTGGTAACTTAAAAGATTGGCTTCCTTTTTGGAGTCAATTTGAGTAGGTGCATAAAGATGAAGATATTGCATCAGAAGATCAGGGTTGTTCGTTTTTTTTTCCCATAGTGGAAAAAACCTGGTTAAAACCGTCCCGGACAAAATACCGTTTTGTCCACTTTTGTTCCACTATTAATTATTTGCGAGTACTAAATAAAAAATTATCTTTATTCTTCCCTATATATAAAAGAATTCTTTATCAATGTGTGTATGTGCAGCGCTCGTGAAATACAGTTAGCTGGTCACCATTGGCGACCAATCTTTTTTAACTAGCAATGTTTACAATTTTAAGGAAACTTTTTTTTTTTAAATATATATTTTGATGAAAGAACTGGTCCAAGAATCAGGCTCCAATTCTACTTTTGATGCTGGCTAACTTTCCCTGTTTTGATTCCTGCTTCTCTCACCACTGTTTGAGATACTGTGTCGAAATAGGGGATTTATGCATCTCCGTGCATGTTTCAGAACTCTCTATTAAATTATTGCACCGTTTTAGGGAGTTGGTTTACACTGCTCCTTGTCTGCGTATGCTATCGACCTGGTGTTTAATCGTTGTACCTGTGTAATGATGCATCAATGCCGATGGTGTATTGGTTTAATGAAAATAATAAAACCAGTTTCATTTTGTTAAATTTAAACCTGTTGTAAAAAAAAATAAATCATTCAAGCCTAATAAATAATTGGTTTTTATATAGAGAATTTTAATTTCTATATTCAAGTAAATTTTGAAACTGAAAGTGGAAAAAAAAAAAGGAAAGGAAGAAAACGGTTGAGAATATTTTTTTTATGGGCTACCAGAATTTTTTGTTGGCGACTTTTTTTTTTTTTTTTTTTTACAAATTCCTGAACCCTGTGTATGTGAATATAATCAATTTAAGTATTTCAAAATAGACATGAATGACTGAAATAGACATGAAAAGTTAACGATATTTAATAAATAAATATATCTATTTTTCTAAGGGTGCATTGGATGCAAAAGTCAGTGAAATCCTATTACGCAGTACCCCTTGCACTTTTTGGTGACTTTTGTTGGCACAATCCCTGCTGGATCGGAGGCGTGATTTACTTTCCAACATGGCGTCTGTTGATGTTTTAATGATTGTTTTTATGTGCAAATGAAATTGAAAAAACTATGATCGTTAATGAAATTTTAAATACAAAAAACATCAACAAACACCATTTTTAAATGTAAATCACACCTACGAGCTGACGTGGATCGCACCAACAAAAGTCGCATTCAAAATAATAAAAAAAGTACAAAAATATATATTAAAAGAAAAATATTCAAATTTAGATTTTTTTTCTTTCTGTACATTGCAGGGGTCGGTATCCTTTAAAACTGGCATGATTAGTTTAATTACTTGTTACGTTGCTATATTAAAGCAACAATGTAACTTAGATTATATTAATTAAAGAAACAAAGTGAAATTACTAAATTAAATATATTAAAAAACCTTTACTACCTTCGTTGTTTGCCGTTAAATCTTTCCATCGGGATCCCGATTCTCATCAGACGGCTTCTCTGTGAGTGATTTGGACTGTTCTGCTGGTTCCGCACCAATCAGGAAATTAAAACGACTGTCTATAGGAAACCAACAAATAGCAACGAAATTATAAATTACAAATGCAAAACACCCTACAGATATAAAATTAACGCCATAAGATCATACATAAATCGCGCTTTTCTAATTTGCAATAACCCATAAGACCTAAATAATGAATTAAACCTAATTAAAACATTCACAAAGCAGGCTGGATATCCGGAAAGAATTGTAAACAAAATTATTAAGAATAAAATAAAACACATTGATAATATACCTAGTTTTCAGAACCCCCCCTTAAAATTCACGACCTCCATACCATACGATCCCGGTGCCTCAAACAAAATCAAACGTGCAGCCAATGAATGCAAAGTCAATATCCCTATAAAACCCAATAAAAATATATTTCAGCTTATCAGAAACGAAAAAGACCCCATTCCCCCCATTGAAACCTCAGGAGTCTATAAAATACCTTACACTGACCAAAATAAACAGACTGGTTTGTATATCGGAGTAACTAAAAGAAAAATCAAAACAAGAATAAAAGAACATATAAAAGCAGGGTTGCCAACTTTTCAAAAACAGTTTGAGGAGTATTCAGAGAAATTTTGAGGAGCATTTTGGCTACTTTGAGGAGCAATTTTAAAAATATATTAAAAAAAAAAAAAAAAAAAAAAAAAGAATTTGTTTTTTGCATAATGGCATATTTTCCATACATAAATAAAGACAATATATGAAAGTAGATTATTCAGTTACATAAAAAAAAAAAAAAAGAAAGCACGAAGGGGAAGAAAAAATTAAATTTCCAACAATTTTCATGAATGTCAAAATAATTATTATACTATCACATAAAAATCTAAAAATGAAATCTCTGATATTCATATAAATGTGTAAATGATCTCATCTTTGAGTCAACACCCTCTAATCTGCATAGCTTGGGACCATGTTTTGTAAACTTTAGAATTTTGCAGATTATTGGTCATAATTTGTTTACTTATCCCCCCCCCCCCCAGATACAAATGAAGATATAATAATAAATCATTAATGCTTTAAGTGAATGATAAAATAAATGCATAATTATTTCAAATAAATCTTAAATAAAGCGTTGTCAATCGGCCTTAAAGTTCAGTAGCTTTGAATCCATTATTTTTATCGATAAATAATTAAAATAAACAATTTTTTTAAAGACCTATTAAGCATTAAGATAACTGAAACATTGATATAGTTTAAATGAAAATCAAAACACCGCATAATCATAGCATTCGGTTTCTTTCTTCCCCCCTTTCAGCTTGTGGTTTTAATTAAACACTCTCTTAGCTAATGTAAACAAATACTTGTTCCCATTCTGAGTCAGCAATATTTCGATTACGCAATGCCTAGCACTAGAATGTTTTCTTTCTTTCTTTTTTTTTCTTTACTATTTATTTATGAGTATTGTACAGTGAAGCGTGTGGTTCTTCAAAAAAAAAAAAAAAAGAAAGAAAAAAGAAAAATAGTTTTTTTTTTTTTCAGTGTCTGCCACTATTCAGTTTTATGTATTTAATAAAAAATATTTAGTTAGGTGGTCAAGACTGAATTTGCGGAATTGCGGAGTTTTTAAATTTTTTCGGAGAAACTCCGCAGAAATTGGAGCAGTTGGCAACCCTGTAAAAGATATTAAAACAGGAAATCAAAATACAGCGTTAGCCAAATTTTTTACAGGGAAAACAGATATAAATTTCGAACAAACCACTAAAATAGCTAATTATGAAGAATACAACTACGCCATGTTCCACGAATCGATCGAAATAACCACCAATAAAAACGCATGTAATGACAACAATGCAGTAGCTCCAGACAGGAGGTGGCGCCACATTTTGAAAAGGCGGAAACCAGCAGAACAGTCCAAATCACTCACAGAGAAGCCGTCTAATGAGAAACGGGATCCCGATGGAAAGATTTAACGGCAAACAACGAAGGTAATAAAGGTTTTTTAATATATTTAATTTAATGTAATTTAGTTTTCCCCCTTTTGCAAAGATTTTCAAAACAGCAATTTAAAAAAAAATATTTTTTAAGAAAAACTTCTAATCTAAATTTCAAGTAATTTCTGAAATTAAATAGCTAAATAAAAAATATGTAAAATAGAGTTACACAGTTTAACGTGGCTGATATTGCATTTATATTTAATTTTTCATATCCACAAAATAATATAAAAGTGATAATTGCTAGTGTAGGAGACATTGAATACAAAATTAAAATCTGTTTAAATCTAACGTTTATTAAGAAAAAAAAAAAAAAAGATATTAAATTAACAGGAAAAAACAATTTTAAACTATGGCCACATGGAGCAGAATCAGCTGGATAAGTTGTTCTGGAGACAATAAGCTATTTTCAAATATATTTCTCATAACTGGTACAGATGACTGAAACTAGGAAAATATCTTTAAAATTACTTTTAACAAAGTTTCATTATTGTAAGCAAGGCACAAACAAAGAAAAAAAACAAATTCAAAAATTCTAGTGAGTTAGAAAAAGTAACATTAATTCAAAAGATAAATTAAACTCGTGATGTATACCGGTCTACAGGAGCAGATAATTTTTTTTTAGATGTTTATTTTTCCCTATCTCACCACCTCATGACAGTATTTAAACAAACTTTATATAACTCTAAACTACATTTTTTAAAAGTGCCTTTCCAAAAACGTAAACTAACAGCAGAAGCAGCGGTCAAAAATAAGTGCCACCTGCTTCTCATGCAGACAGCTTTTATGAGAAAATAAGAACTAATTCTAATTTCTACAAACAGCGCGGTTGACAGAAAAAGTACACACCCCTCAAGAGAACCAATCAAAATAACGATGTCTCGTCTGAGGGTTGAGTGGTTGAATAAAACACTACATGGATGACAGAGGCCACCTTACGGGAGAAACGCAAAGTACCCGCTGTGTGACAAGACTCTCTATAGTAACACGATCTCTCTAGTCAATCGTGTGTAAACAAACAGTACCGAACTGCTGAATGAAGTAAGTGTTGAAAACGTTTAAAAAAACTATTTCAGTTAGGGATAAAGGATATAAGCCAATACATAGGAGTTATTTTAATGAAGATTTAGCTTTAATTTAAAATTAATAAAAACAAACTTAATGAATGATAAACGTATTAAAGATTACATAACAATGGCATGTACGGACGAGCTAAAAACTATAAGAAAGTGATTTTTTTGCAACATTACTGCTGTTTGCTCACTTCGCGAGCATTAAAACCAGAAAAAGCATGAAAATTGATGCTGCTGCGGTCACTATGTTTTCTGCTGTTTGCTCGCTTCGCGAGCATTAAAACAAAAACATCACTAGACAACCCTAATTCGTAGAGCATGAATCAGTAAAAGCATGAAAATTGATGGACCTGCGGTCACTATGTTTTCTGCTGTTTGCTCGCTTTGCGAGCATTAAAACAAAACAAAACAAAACAAAAAAACATCACTGGACACCCCTAAATTAGCGATGCATGAATCAGTAAATTCATGAAAATTGATGGAGCCGCGGTCACTTATTTTTCTGCTGTTTGCTCGCTTCGCGAGCATTAAAACAAAAAGGAAACATCACTGGATACCCCTAATTAGCAATGCATGAAAATTTGTATAGGCCACGTGGAGCAGTACACTAGCTGCTACAGTACACTAGCTGCTGTATGCTTACTTCGCAAGCATTAAAACCAAAAAAAAAAACATCAGTGGACACCCCTATTTCGAGGCACATGAATCAGAAAATGCATGAAATATGTACTGTAATGGTCAGTATTCCGATGCTAGATCACTACACAAGCATTATAAATAAATAAATAATCACTGAATGCACCTAATTAAATCAGGTGCATGAAAAAATCTATACTGAAGCAATGACTATCATGCCCTGTCTTTTTTCTTTGTATTTTTATTAAAAAATATATAAAAATACAATGAAAAATTTTTGTTTTAAACTTAAAAAAAAATCATTTAAAAACAGTAAAATCTAGAATTAATCTTACTTACAGATACCGTGGTGGCTTTTAAAAAAGTAGAAGAGAAGATAAAAACCATCTTTAACAATTGAAGATCCTCATGTAAAAGGAATATTTTGAATTAATCTTAAATTAAAATCAGCTCTGTTACAAAAGCTAAACCAATCAGCTAAAGCAATTCTAATTTTAACGCTTCCGGTGGCTCCCGCTATGCGACTAATCCAATGAGATGAAAGCCCTGATCGGTTGCACTAAGAGAAGCAAGAGAGGAGCAAATTCACATTGTAGTCAGTATTTTATTAAAATGTATCAGCAGAAGTGTAGAAACAGCAATGGAAGTGTTGCTGAGAAATAAACCATAATAGAAGATGTACTTGCCACTTGAAAGAAGGAAAGTCTTATATAAAATCAAATCTGTTTTATTTCTTCAAAACTAGACATTCATTCATAAACATAACTTGAATTCATAAAATGATCACTTTTAGCAATTAATTATACAATAACCTCAAATCATTAATAAAACTTAACAAACATATTTTGAAAACTTAACAACTTAAACTTAATAAAATATCAAGTTGATCCGGACCAGCTGGTCAATTTTTCATATTACTATATCAGATAACAGAATCCATGCCAATTACCAAACAATACACCTCAGAACTAAACAGATCTGATATTTATATATCTGAAATAAGGACGTTTAGATCGTCATTGATCAAACGGACGAATCACAAACGAACACCTGGCAGGTGTAAAAAGAAACAATTAAGATTTGCATAATGACGATCGATCTTTAGCTACGATGTCGCCATCTAGTGGGAAAAACATCATTAGAAAAATTAAAACAGTCCAAAATTGATAATGAAAGGTGTTGCATGGAAAAGATCGTTTTTAATGTAAACAAAACGGTAATTGATAATTAACAGTATAAAAATAAAGTTTAAACAAATGAAAAATAAGGAACTGAAGTAAGTATGTCTTAATTTATAATCTATTAAATAAATTAAATAAGTTATTTAATAAAAATGATAAAATGACTAAACATAGCATAAACTTTCAAAACAGATGATATAATATGATTAAATAGCTATGTCTATAGGCATGAGGGAAAGTTAGGAGGTGATGAGAATAAAATAAACTAAGGATTTTCTCATCAAATGCCCCCCCTCTCATTGCCTCATAAAAAATGCATGACTCCTTAAGAAGGAAAAATCAGCATGGACATATTACCCAACATCTTAAACAACATGAAAAATTTTAATCAAATTTCAAACTAATGCAGTCAAACATCTCAATAACATAAAAATTAATAGTTAAATTTAACACAAAGACAACAATTAAGTTGTAACAAATCCAGCTTCAAAAATTCTTAAAGCCTTTTTCTCCAAAGAAAATTTCAATTTTTTTCCATCTTAAGTCTTAAAACTCCATCAATTAAAAAAAAAAAAAAATTAACTACTCCAATCTAGAACAGAGTCTAGAATATCCTAGATAAGAGGCTAACAACAAAAAAAAAAAAAAAACACAATTCCTTCCATTTCAGAAAACAAGTCCAAGAAAAAATTTGTTTAATTTTAAAATTTCATTAACAAACATGAAAAAAAAATATATTTACCAAAAAAAAAAAAAAAAAAAAAAAAAATTACTTATTAATTTCAGATCCAGCATTAAACTCCAAATCAACTATTTAAACCGATATCAAAAGCAAATTACAAATACAAAAATAATCTTTATTTAACAAAAAAAAATTTCAATTTCTAGCCATCCAGAACTTGGTAAAGAGGACAAAATATCGGCCTTTCGCATTCACTGATTCGTCTTTCAAACATATTCAAGAATGAATATAGGCACAACTATTCACTTCTTTTAAAACAAATTCCGGCTAGCACGGAAAGCATACGTTCCACATGAAATGAGGTTTCTAGATGCCTAGAAAAGAAAAGAAATTATAATACACATAAAATATATAAACAGACCAAATTCTAATTATGATAGACGGGACCTAGTGACATTGCCAAAATTCAAAAATTGGGACTTACAAAAATAAAAGTAACATGCCCGCGCAAGGGCCTACATATGGTGGTAACTCCCAGAAAAACTATTCCTAAATGATTCTCTGACAATTTACCAGTCAAGGGTCACCTATCCGAAACGGTACTATAGGCTGTTCGAATCATCGTAAATAGCCACCAAAAGCACCATTCCCATACATAGACGGGAATTAAATTGTCTACCAAATTAATTTTTAAAAGAATACTAAATGAAGTAAAATAAATTTAATGTACTAAAAAAAACTTGCTTCAATCAAAAGTACTAAAATAATTACATAAAAAAAAAAACCTGGGACAAACTGTTATAATAAATATGTACAAATCAGCAATTTTAACTAATCAAAAAGTCCATAAGTATGAAGTAGAAACACTAGATTAGAACAATGTGCAATCCAAATTTTAAAACAATGTAAATATTTAAACAATTTCTAATTTAAAACAATGTACTGGACAAAAATATATATATATATATATATATATAAATGTACTCAAGTTATCTATAAGAAAAATGACATACAAAATTCATATATGTACAAGAGAAAAATTATGTTATAAATATTAAATTTACAAAATTCAAAAGTTCGGTTTTTGTCAAAGGCTTGGTGAAAATATCCGCAAGGTTTGATTTACTACGTACATAAGAAACAGAAAATTCACCATTATTTAAAAGATCTCTAATAAAAAATAATTTAACGTCAATATGCTTAGTTTTATAATTTTCCACTGGTGATTTTATAAAATCTATAGCAGCTTGATTGTCAACTCTCATTACAGCATCATTATCTAAATTAGAAAAAATACATTCCTCAGCACATTCACGACGTATCCGATCAAACCAAACCAAATTCTTTACAGCCTCAGTCATTGCGATAATTCAGATTCCATGGTCGACAAACTAACATTTTTCTTTAAAAGTACGCCAGTCGACCGGAGACTTATCAAGCAAAACTATCTGACCGCCAATTGAGGTCCAATCGTCACGGTTAGCTGCGAAATCTGCATCGGAGAAAATTACTAAATCATTAGATTTACAAGAAAGTTTAAGTTTGTAATGAGAAGTTGATTTTACATAGCCCAATAATCTCAATAAGCCATCCCAATGGAACAAACCAGGATTCGATTGAAATTGACTCAGGACATTAACAGAGTAGTCTATATCAGGACGAGTACACCAGCTAAAAAAGAAAGACATCCCAAAACACTACGATACGGTAAATGAGACATTTCAGTTATATCTTGACTAGATGTAGGACAATGAGATTTGGAAAACACAGTACCTTTACTGATAGGTAAAGAAGAATGAGGAATTTTAAACTTAGAAAATCTTTCACAAACATCATTAATGTAATTGGATTGGTGAATTACTACTCCAGATGGAGTATCCTCAAACTCAACCCCTAATAATTTTCTTGTTCTCCCCAATTCTTTTATATCAAAATTTTGACTTTAATAAAACTAAAACTTTATCAATAAATTTCTTATGTTTTCCAAAAATTACGATATCATCAACATAAAGAAGAAGTACAACATCTGTCCCATAAACACAATAACAAGATGATAACTTTCTAAATCCAATTTTAATTAAAACATGATGTATTTCATAAAACCATTCTCTCCCACATTGATGTAATCCATACAGAGCCCGGTCCAGTTTGCAATACTAAGTCTCTTTACCAGGTTCAACAAATCCAGGAGGTTGTAGCATATACACGTCCTCACTTAGTGGTGCATACAGGTAAGCACAGGTGACGTCACACTGAATATGCGACCACCCACAACATGAAACAAGAAGGGAGAAAAAGAACCGGATAACACCAAAATTTACAACAGGACTAAATGTTTCTTCATAGGATTCACCTTTAACCTGTTTAAATCCCTGGGCCACAAGGCGAGCCTTATGTCTAACTATCTGTCCAAACTCATCCCTTTTTATTGTGTAAACCCACCGGCAACCAACAGGAGTGACGTGATTAGGTAGTTCAGTCAAATGCCAAACTCCACGTTCTTGCATAACCTTCATTTCCTGTTTCATTGCGCTCCACCAAACCTGACTCTGCCTGGAATTACATGCCTGTTTAAAAGTCCTGGGAGTCTCTTCCCGATCTAGTCATGCAGAAGGGTGAACTAAACTCGAAACAACTGAATCACTCTCACTGTCACTATCGTCACTATCTGAAAAATCTGATGAATTACTTGGAATCGGAATAATGCCAGAATAAGGATTTGAACCACTAAAATCAAATAAATCAGGATTAAACATCAATTTATTTTCTCTACAATAATTTTCAACATCATGAAGTGATCTAAGACGTTTAGTTTTGCCTAATTCATAAAAATAAATGTCAGTACGATTACCAGTACGACGAACAACAGGCTTCCTAGTCCAACTAACTTCCTTAAGATGGGTAATAGTAGACTGATTATTGCTAGACACAGAATCTTTACTCCCCACTCCACTAGGTTGAGAATCCGGGGTACTGTTGGAAGGACCTGGGATGGCCACAGGTATAACTTCAACAACGTCCTCCAGACTTTGCTCAACACTAGGAGAGAAAAGGGCATAATCATCGGTGCCCAGTGCAGCTCCACTGCGACCTAAACCACAACACGATTCATCAAAATTGACATTACCAGATTCAATAATTTCATTAGTCTCTGGAATCCAAATTCTATACCCCTTCGTTTTGAAAGCGTAACCTACTAAATAACCCTTACGGGCTTTTGCTTCAAGTTTAAATCGCCTTTGCTTTGGCACACCAACATAAGTAACCGTACCAAAAGGCCTTAAGTGTCGAACAGAAGGTTTTCTTCCACCATATAACTCAAAAGGGGTTTTCTTCAAAAGTTTGGGACAAACACGATTCCAAGTATAAACAAAATATTTAAGAGCTTCAGGCCAAAAACTAGGATCCAAGTTACTTTCAATTAACAATGTACGAATACCATCAGCTGCGGTTTTGTTGGGGAGTATAGACGTTTGTAAACTCATGACGAATACCTTTCTCACTAAAAAAGTTAACAAAAGATTGATTAGCAAATTCTCCACCATTGTCTGACCTAAAGGATTTAACCTTTCTTCCCAAGAAAGTCTCAGCCTTAATAATATGGTTTTTCACCACATCAAAAACTTCAGACTTAATTATTAAAGGATAGACAGAAACCCGGCGAGAGAAATCATCAATGATTGAGAGAAAGTATTTTTCGCCATTTCGTCCCTCATTTCTACACGGTCCCCAAACATCAGCATACAGGAGCTCTAGTGGATGATTTGACCTGATATATTTACTAGGTTTATGAGATACACTTCTAAACTTTCCTAACTTACAAAATTCACAAATGAAATCAGATTCCCTTAAGCCTGGTAATCCCCGTACACCTTGTCTGCGACTAGTATGAGCTACTAAAGATTGACTAATATGACCAAATCTGCAATGCCAATGCATCATTCGACTTCTAGCATTAGCGGACAATACTTCAAATTTAACAGACTTTTTACGGGAATCAGGGATTTTAGGATAAAGTTTATAAGTTCTATCTTTAAGATAAGCACTAAACAGGTACTCATCCCCCGGTATATTTTCACCTCGCCTTGACTACCATAAAAAGATAAACCCTTCAAATCTAACTGTGGTCCAGACACAAGATTTCTACTTAATTGATCTGAATACATTACATTACATAAAGTAAAGACTCTTTGACCAAATCTTAGCTTGATTTCTCCCCCACCCTGAATAGGGAATAAAACATCCTTCACAGCCACGGACATTTCGTCATTTAAAGTCTCAAATTTAGAAAATAAAGTCCTATTGTTGCAAAAATGATGGCTCGCCCCACTGTCAAATAGCCAATCGCTTGATTTTACAACATTGCTTACACTTGAATGGGAAACAAATAAATTCAACTTACGTGAACTATCCGACGATGATCTGGCAGCCTTTTTGGAACTCGAAAAATGTCCTCGACCATGGGGATTCCTTCCAACTGATCTGGACTCTCTATAAGACGGCAAAGGAGAAGCATCTGAACTAGAAGAAGTGACACCAGTACTACATTCACTTGAAACTGAAGATGGACTGTTAAACCTAGAGCGACGATCATTTCTTCGTGAGGGAGAAAAACGTTGAGGAGACACAGAGTTCTTCTTAGAATAACATCTCGACCTCAAGTGACCCAGTTTTCCACATGACCAACATCGTCTATCCTTGAATCTGTTTTTAGTAGGCTGTCTTATATTAGACTTAGAAAAACTTGATAAATTTACATTTTTAACACTGTCCTTATCCCGAAGCCTCATTCTAGTTTCTTCAGCAATAACACTATCCACAATTTTTTCAAATTGAATATCTTCATCAGATTTACTCAACAACAACTGGACAATATTATCATAAACTGATGGCAAGTATCTCAAAAACTGATAGCATAAATAATTCTGTGAAAAATTGTCATCAATTTGTTTTAAATCAAAGTAAATTTTCTTAAGTCGGGAGGCAAATAAATTTATAGACTCTCCATGTCTAATCCTGGCTTCCATTAATTCTGTAAATAAAGTTAAATGGTGAGCTCTAGTATCAGGATGAAAATTTTTCCGAAGTCTGTTCCAAGCATCTGTAGGTTCCTTACAGTCATCAATGATTCTTTTAAATTCTGGCTCCACATTGAGATAAATCAGAGAAAGTACTTGATTAGCACGTAAAGTGAATAATTTAACATTCTCAGCTGAAACAGTTGAAGACACCTCTGGAATTTTCTGATCTTCATCAATTATCTCCCATAGACCCTTTTCCATTAACAAGTAACGCATATCAGAGATCCATGTTGAAAAATTCCTTGAATTCAGCTTCTCAATCTGGTTGGTAGCCATGTTGGAAAATAAAACACTTTGAACTGGCAAAGAAACACCTTGAAAACTATCCTTTAATTCTTTTTCTGTTTGCCCCCCCGACTCTTCTAAATTTTCATCCGTTTCAACCTTTTTACTCATTTAAATTAACAAGTATCTTTCAAAAAAAAAAAAAAAAAACTTGTAAAAAACTTGATCCCATCAGTTATTGCTGTAATTTACTTTAGAAGATTAAATATTGCCATACTTCAAGTCTATTTTAACAAAAAAATCCAGCTGGAAAAATCAATTCTGTAAATCAATAAAGTTCAATTGCAGAAAAAATTATGAAGAATTTAACTGAGTACATATTATAATTCAGTTCAATTGTAAAAATTCAAATTTAAATGAAGAAAACTTGTTAAAACAATAAAGTTCAACTGCATAAACTAAAATTTAAATGAAGAAAACTTGACAAATCAATGAAACTTGACAAAATAAATCTTAATTTCAATAAAGTAGATGCATAACTGCACATTTTCAACTGTAAACAAACTCTTACTAAAGCTGTAACTTAATCTCTTCAAATAAAAGTTCTGTAACTTGAAATTATATATAGTTTACTTCATAAATAAATACTGAAAATCATCTTCTAGTTATGGAAAATAAGGCCCATAACCTCTTGTAGTCAGTATTTTATTAAAATGTATCAGCAGAAGTGTAGAAACAGCAATGGAAGTGTTGCTGAGAAATAAACCATAATAGAAGATGTACTTGCCACTTGAAAGAAGGAAAGTCTTATATAAAATCAAATCTGTTTTATTTCTTCAAAACTGGACATTCATTCATAAACATAACTTGAATTCATAATATGATCACTTTTAGCAATTAATTATACAATAACCTCAAATCATTAATAAAACTTAACAAACATATTTTGAAAACTTAACAACTTAAACTTAATAAAATATCAATTTGATTCGGACCAGCCGGTCAATTTTTCATATTACTATATCAGATAACAGAATCCATGCCAATTACCAAACAATACACCTCAGAACTAAACAGATCTGATATTTATATATCTGAAATAAGGACGTTTAGATCGTCATCGATCAAACGGACGAATCACAAACGAACACCTGGCAGGTGTTAAAAGAAACAATTAAGATTTGCATAATGACGATCGATCTTTAGCTACGATGTCACCATCTAGTGGGAAAAACATCGTTAGAAAAATTAAAACAGTCCAAAATTGATAATGAAAGGTGTTGCATGGAAAAGATCGTTTTTAATGTAAACAAAACGGTAATTGATAATTAACAGTATAAAAATAAAGTTTAAACAAATGAAAAATAAGGAACTGAAGTAAGTATGTCTTAATTTATAATCTATTAAATAAATTAAATAAGTTATTTTATAAAAATGATAAAATGACTAAACATAGCATAAACTTTCAAAACAGATGATATAATATGATTAAATAGCTATGTCTATAGGCATGAGGGAAAGTTAGGAGGCGATGAGAATAAAATAAACTAAGGATTTTCTCATCACACATGACCGGCGAATGGGTTTGCCAGGCGCAATGCATTATTGCTAGTTTTGGCAGGGTAGCATTAAATAGGATGAAACCGCAAAAGTTATAGTTTATAGTTTCAATTTTAATTCCCTTCTTTCCCCTCCCGCTGCTTTCAACTACATTGTCATCTTCTCTCTCATAGTCATAAATACCTTTTAAAAATTTGTTATTAAGCATGATGAAATGAATGGTTCATATATATTTCATAGAAATTTTTACTTTCTGAAAATACATAGGTAAGGAAAGTATTGTAATAATGACAAAAATTTGACTTTGTGATGTTAGTGTATATACATGTTTTGAGGTTCGATGAGTTCATTTTTGCTTTTACGATGATGTATGTATATCTGAGTAGAGTGAACACAATATTGTCTAAATGCTTTGTTCAAATGAGCTAGAAATTGGTACTTATGTTACAGGTTATCGTAGCACAAACTGTATACATCTTGGAGAATCTAGCACAGGTTTTTTTTTTTTTTTTTTTAACCAGGATGCAAAGACAAATTCTTTATCATTATAGCCTATGGGCTCAAATAATTTAAAGTGCGATAGCATCTGAATTCCTTATTCAATTCAGTTGAAACTTTATATACATGTTATTGGCCACTCTCGAATGAATTGTATAGATTTATTTTAGTGAATCTAGCATTTATAGTTTTTTTACAGGGAAATAATGAAAAATTCTGCAATATTATGGCCTACAGTCTGAAATTCTTTAAAATGTGATGGTGTCTGAATGCCTCATTTGATTGAGCTTTAAAATTCATATACAAGTTATAAGTATATGTCACACAAACTGTATAAATTTTGGTGAATGTAACACTAATAGTTATTCTACAGAGATACACAAAAGAATTTGAATACATTCTGTTCTATTCAATAATGTACTATTTGAGAGTAAATAATCAAACACTTATTGTTAATTTTCTTGTTTTGTTTATTTAATGACTTCTCTTTATTTTAATTAAACAATAGTGAATTACTTAAAGTTCAGAAATTTGACTGGAGTCACACAACATTTTTATTATTTCTCTTAAAGTTTTTGCATATTTATCAAATTGGTCATATATATATATATATAAACTAGTGTAACCCCACAGGCAAGTCACAAGTCTTGCCGCCTGCCTCCTTCTTCCTATCTTGTGTTTCTTGGGTTGTTTTTCATTAATTTTGATAAGTTTATGGTTTTAAGTTAAGATTTGTTGTTTTACTTTATTGATTCGTTTGTTTTGCAGGCTGTTAATTAATAGATCTGGTTTCTTTACATTAGTGTATTTCATCTACTGATGATTTTTTTTTTTTTTTTTTTTTATCTTATTGGTCATTGGTGTTTCAGTGATCTTGTATCTGTTGCTTGGCTTCTACTATGCTTAATAGATCATCTTTATTATATATATATATATATAGTTATATACATTATTTTTGTGAAAAATAAAAAATAACTTTTCTATGTAGAAATAAAATTTAATTTTGTATATTTTTCATATGGAATTTCTATTACCAAGTAATATTTTTTTTACAAAATTAAAATAAGAATACAAAATTATCAAATGATTAAGTATGTAAATTTGATTTTTTAAATTCTTGGATAAAAAAATGACATGTTGGTATTGCACATAAAATGTTATATAAAAATGAAAGCTTTGCTTTGAAAGGACCTGCGGACATAAATTGATAAAAACTTTCTACCTACATTTACGAGTTTTTTTTTTTTTACCTAGTATAGAAATGTTAAACAAGATATTTCCATATTAAGTACAAAATAACAAAGAAACAACTTAAATTCTTTTTAAGATTATAAATGTCTATGACTTATGTATTAATCAATCATGCCGTTTGTGAAAAACTTTAATATTGATGAAAATAGTCTCCTTCGAGGGGGAGGGGTGTTGGGGGGGGGGTTAAGTTATTCTTTTTTAATTGTCAACATTATGTACTGGAGATAACTCAACATTATGCACAAAATCTTTTTCTGGCTAAACAGCCGTGTCTATTTCTTTTGTTTTTAAAGATTTAGATATAGCATTAAATAACTTTTTTTTTTAAATCTTAATATCCAGTATGATTAATAATATAACAGTCAACCACAGCAGATTTAATTTGTTACATCTACAAACTGTACATAACTAACGTAATAAGCATTTTCTTCATGACTTTTTTTGTTCGTTTATCATGATTAAAATGAAATTACACTTTTCATTAATCAAATTATTAATTTTTAATAAAATATTTCTATTGCTAAAATTGCTAATTTGAAGTTAAAATTGCAATTTATTGTTTTAACAGAATAATTTTATGCATTGAACATGTACCGTTTAGAGGATTTTATTTTGTCTAGTTTCGTGTGGTTTTTTCCAGTTTTGTCCAGGTTTTTTCCAGTGTCCCGGACTTTTGACAAAAAAGTGGACAAAATAACAACCCTGTAGGAAGATAAATTTCAGTATTTAGTGCAAGCTATGGTTGCTGGTTCCCGTGCAAGAGAAGTAGTTGAAAGTTTTCTGCCAACTGGTGCCAATTACGAAAAAGCCATTGAAAGCTTGAAATCTCGCTTTGGAGAGGGCCTCTTAGTTGAAGTATACGTTAGACAGTTACTAAAATTAATTATTTCTGTTCATATTAAGGAAATGTTTTCATTAACTTCTCTATATGACAAACTTGAATTGTATCTACGTGCATTGGAAACATTAGGTGTAACCACGGATAAATGTGCATCTATATTGTATCTCATGGTTGAATCTTGTTTCTAAGCTGATTTTTTAAAGGTTTGGAATCGTAGTAACATTTCTCATTCAAACACTGAGGCTAAAGAGAAGTTAAATAACTTAATGCAATTTCTCAAAAAAGAAGGCGAAGAAAGGATATCTTTGGCTGTAGCTGGTTTAGGTTTAGGAAAGGGCCAAGAGAACAAACTTCTGAAAAGGAAGCAATACAATTTTGAAAATTTGAAAAGTAAAGTACCTACTGCTGTGGGTTTATTAACGGCCACTTCAAATAGAGAGGTGAAGAAATCTTGTGCTTTTTGTGATGGCAAACATTCAAGTTCAGATTGTTTTTCAGCTCAGAAAATGAGTTTAGCAGAAAAACTAAAAATAATTAAAGATAAACGTTGTTGCTTTGTCTGTTTATCATCAACTTATACTGTTAAGAAATGCCGAGCAGTTCTAAAGTGTGTGATCTGTTCTAAAAAGCATTTTCCTCTAATGTGTGATGTACATGATTCACAAAAAATGGCTGTAGAAAAGAAAGAAGAAAAGCCTGCAGAAAATGATGTTAGTATGTCCAATTTCAACAAATGAAGTCCAAAGATATTTCTTCAAACTGTGAAAGCCAAATTGATCTCTGGCAATAAACAGAAAACTGTGAGATTGCTCTTTGATTCCGCATTGCATAAGTCATATATTCTGGAAAGTGTAGCCAAAGAAATGAATTATATACCTATTCACCAAGAGAAAATGGTTCATTTCCTTTTTGGTGGTGTTATCACTAATGAAGTCAAGCATAACTGCTATAAAGTGACATTGAAACATTTGAAAATAGTTTTGGCTGCAATTTTGAAGTTTTGGATCAGTCTACAATATGTGAAAATATTAGACCGGTTTTTAAAGGCCCTTGAATAAAAGAGTTAGAAGAAAATGAGATTAATTTAACGAACATTGGCGACAGATGTGAAGCAATCGATATTCTTGTCGAAGCTGACGTCATGGGAAAAATGTTGACAGGAAAAAGGATGGTATTATCATCGGGTCTCGTGGCTTTAAAAACATACTTAGGTTGGACCTTAATGGGAAAAGTACCACCTGGAAAGCCTCGGAAGAAAACGTGGTGATGTCAGTGTTATCGCTATATATAAATGAAGCTGAAATCTCAAATCTATGGAAGCTGGATTTAATTAGAATCTATGATTCTGTTGAGAAGAAATCCAAATACAAGATTGATATTCAGACTAAAGAGAATTTTTTAGAAACCGTGGCAATTGATAAAGAGGGCCGCTATGAAGTTTGTTTGCCGTGGGCTGATGATAAGTTGCCTTTACCCAACAACTTGAGTTTGGCGAAGAAGCGGCTCGAATACACAACAGCAAAGCTTATAGCGAAAAACATGTATGAAAAATATGAAGATGTTTTTCTGAGCTGGATTAAGGAAAGCATTATTGAGGAAGTTCCCAAGAACGAAGTAAACTCTTATGGCAATTACTTACCTAATTGTGCTGTAATAAAACCTAGTAGCAGCACTACTTCAATTCGCCCAGTGATTGATGCTTCAGCTAGATTAGCACGCTGATTTAAATCAGTTGATTTTTTTGAAAAAAAATCACTGATTTAAATCACTTTTTTTAAATACCAAAGTTATTGGCTATAATGGAATGAAATTGTTTATCTAACTTTAAAAAATGAGATTTTTAATTGTTTCTTATGTAAATAAAAAAAAAAAGGTTTGTAAAATATAACAAAATATTTCATTAGACAAACTAATATTTCTCAGCTGCTTCACGCAGCCTTCTTCAGGCATTTACGCTCTTATGAACCATCGCGTGCTTGGCGGCCATATATCTTCTCTTCTCTTCCTCTCTCCAAGATATCGCACCACCTTGCGTTGATTTCTGTTTGGTCGGTATTGCATGATTCCTTATTCGCTAAAATTTCGACGGTTTCGCATTTTGTAGCATAAAAATAATTATTATAGTTAGCTAATTTCTTATAATTTTTAAAATCTATTTCTATTTTTTTTTCTTGGTTTATTTTGGTTAAGGCTGTGGTTATATGGTTATTTTTTATATCATTTTGGTGTTCTTTAATTCGCGTTTTTATTTTCCGTTTCGTCATTCCAATGTAACAACCGGTTTTTTGGTCTTCTTTAGTAAAGTTTATTTTGAATATACCTGCAGTTTCTGAAAAATCTATTTTATCTTTGTCATTTCTGATTCTTTGGAAAATATTTCTGTTTGGTTTTATTGGCACGTTTATATTTAATTTAGCGTCTTCGGTTTTAATTTTATTAGCTGTACCTTTATTATATGGAATTGGGGGATATACTTTTGTTTTGGTTTCTGTGCATTATTTATGTTATCAAGTTTTTTAGTCTATTTTTATAAAGTTTGTTTACTAGGTTCTTTCTATAACCTGCGTCATGAGCTATTTCGGTGATTTTTTGGAGTTCCTGTTTAAGTAAATTTTCATAGCATACGTTTATTGCACGATTTATATAGTATTGTATTGCAGCTATTTTGTATTTATAGGGAGTTTTACATTTCGCATTTATGATTTCGTTGCTATTATTTTGTTTCCCGTATACTGTAGTTTCGAAGTTTAAGTTTGGTGTTTTTATTATAGTAACGTCTAAGAAGTTAATGAGGTTTTTATTTTCTATTTCAAGTGTGAATTTAATATTTGGGTCAATTTTATTTAATTTTTCAAGTGTACTTACTGGGGGGGGGGGAAGAGTTACTGTTTATTATTGCAAATACTTCGTCTACATTCCTGAACCAATACTTTATTTCTTTGAAATTCGTTAGTATATTATCCATAGTGAAAATAGAATCAACTTTACAACACATCCCTAAAAACCACCAAAATAACATACGAAATGAAAAAATTAAATACAATAATACCGACTGTGAAGACAGAAAAGCCTTAAAAGCACTTAAAGAAAACAATAACATCACATGTGCTATGCGCACTCACTGATAAAACTAATAAAATAGCCATCTTTAACCGCGCCGAATATAACGAAAAAATGGAAAATTCAATAGACGACATAGGAGTTACCCCCCTTGAAAAAGATCCAAATAAAAAATTAACAGAAAAAATAAATAAAAGAAGGAAAATGGCCAAATAATAACAGACCGAAAATAACTAATTTTGCACCCAACACAGCCAGAATGTTCGGAAAATTTAAAGACCATAAAAATCCACCAAAATTTAGACCCATAGTAAATAAAAGAGAAAGCCCATCATATGAACTAGAAACAGAGGTACCGAAAACCTACAAATAGTAATGAAATTATATACTATAAAAGTAAAACACCTTTCCGATATAAAATCAACGCTATTCGATCATACATTAACCGTGCCATCTTAATCTGTGAAGAAACTGAAGACTTAAATCATGAAATAAATACTATCAAAGATTTCACTAAAAGAGCGGGATACCCCCATAAAATAATCAACAAACTAGTTAAAGACAGATTAAAAAACCTAAATAGCATTCCTAATTTTCAAAAAAAAACCCTCTAAATTTACATCTTCAATTTCATATGACCGAGGAGCCGCTAATAAAATTAAAAGTTCAGCTAATAAATATGGTATAGATATCCCGATAAAACCAAATAGAAATATATATCAATTAATATGCAACGATAAAGATCCAATTTCACCACTAGAAACAGCCGGAATATACAAAATACCTTTTATTAATCAAAATAAAAACGCAGGTTCATATATCGGAGTTACTAAAAAGAAAATTAAAACCCGCATTAACGAACACAAACACGATATTAAAACTGACAAAGTAAATACCGCACTAGCTAAAACTTATAACAGCGAAAATATAGAGATTAAATTTAACGAAACTAAAAAATTAGCCGATTATAACAATTACCATTACGTGATGTTCCGTGAATCTTTAGAAATTACAACCAACCATAATGTGTGCAATGACAGCGAAGCAATGGCCCCAAATGAAGCGTGGAGACATCTCATAAAGAGAACTGCCCACAGACATCAACACCGTCTGAACTTCACGACAGATGAAGCCGCTGAGGAGGCCTGGACGTCCAGGTGAAAAGCTTACAGCCAACAACGAGGCAAGTTAAAAAGGTTTTTCTAATTTAAAGTAGTTATAGTGATGTCTCATTTTAAGTTATATAATTTCTAATATTAATCCCATTAACACTAATTATAAAAAAATAGCCCCTTATAATTCACATCATTATGCCCTAAAAAGAGAAACCCTTGAAATCTTAACATCTAACAATTCTGTTAATGACATCGAACACAGTATAATTCCACCAGAATAGCAGCACCTGATTCAACCAAAGAAGCGATGTGAAGGAAAGGAAGAAAAAGAGGAAAGTAAACACACTGCCCAGCTTTAGTTGTCATTTCGAGCTCTGAAGATGGCCCCGATTGGGATGCTGAAATATAGCTCAACTTCTTATAAAGGATTTTAATAAGGTAAATTTAAACATAATAAATTAAAAAAAAGTATTAGTTATTCGTGGACCTCAATACACAAGATACTACAGATAGTAAATGATGACACCTAATTAAAAAAAAAAAAGTGACTAAATTTGAATAGCTCAGAGGCATCAACAGCACCTGGAAAAGCTGCCTAAAAATGGTGTGGGCCTGCACCAAAAAACTTTGCAAGAAGCTTCAAGTAAGGCCCTTTTAACTCATTTTAATTGTACTAATGAAGTTTAAATTTAGAATTTTAAGCAAAAAAAAAAAAAAAAAAAAAAAAAGACTTCTTAAAAGGTATAGTTAAAAATGATAAGTAGTATTATATGTAATATTAAATTTGAAACTAAAAAAAATATTTTAGTTTACAGTGCAGTCAATTTGACTATCACTTGCAATTATAGACAGGGAGAAAGCTAGACACTTCTAGCATAAAGTTAATAAAATAACTCAAAATAAAATTTTAAATGATCTTACTACTACAAAAACAATTTTTTACAAAATAAATAATATTTGAAATTTAATCACAATATTTTAGAGTTTTAAAGATCTAACAACATACATTTAATTAAATGAAATATTTACCTTTTAAGTATTCAATAACCCCTTTTAATCGAGCCATGTTTCCTGAAGTCTCTGATATAAATATCCCTTTTTGGTGCAACAATTTTTCTTCTAATTCAAGCACATGTTTCCTTTCTAATTCTTGTTCTTTAATTCTTAATGCTTCCTGAAGATGGTCAGCATGGGCAGCAGCTTGACGGAGCAACTGTTGATGCAATTCAGCTTCAAAATTAGCCTTTAATGATGCAACCTAAAACAAACAATGGCAAAATGAACAATCATGGTAAACAATTTTATATTAAATAAATAAGAGAAAAGAAAATCAATTTAATAGGATGATATTTTAAGCAGTGTTGTGCAGGAATGCGCTCATTTGAGCACGTTCATGAGTTTAGCTCAAAAATTTTTAGTTGAATTTTTCTCGTTTTTTAAATTGTGAACTTGAGTTGAGCAAAGTTAATTTTTTTCTCGAATTTCAGTGGGAAAAACCAACTTAAATTAATTATTTCTGTCTGAAATAAAGAAGGGAGAGTAAATGAAATAAAAGGCAGAAAAGGAGAGTTATTGTTCAAAATACGATACTTTTAGAGTAAAAAAATTAGTGCACAAAAAATGTACAACAGAAATCCATATTTGTCTTTAAAAATGGGCAAAAGATTTTTTTCTTTTTGTAAGTTATTCTTTTAGAGTTAAGAAAACTTGCATACATATCCATTGAAATATAATAACATTAAGTATAAAAACGAAGTTCCTTTAAAGAAAAAACTAGTTTAATTTAACGTTGTTAACCTAAATTTACTTTTTGAACACTATTTAAATTTTTAAAACAAAATTCAAAAGTTTTAAAATGCTCTATGATAATTATTAATCTATTTACTTTCTTTAATATATAATAATAAAAGGAAAGGTTTGTTTGTCTGTCTGTCTGTCCGTCCGTCCTTCTATACGTTCAGCCCCTATTGAACGCAGAAGTACAAAAATTGACATACGGATGTTCAGGAGCCTTCCCAAGGGGCTCCTGAAAACAGAATTTAAAAATTTTAATTAGTTTTGGAGATATTAATTAAAACGTCGACCCATGTTGATCGAAAAATGACCAAGAATCCACGGCTAATTGCTTAAAAAGAGACACTCTATCAGAAGGTGATTTTCTCTGCTGTCTGGAACAGAAACAAAACATCTGAAATCATTAATGTCACACGATACATGAACTGGGATTAAAAATTGCAAATTTCAAAATTCTTCAAATTTTCTTTCCCGCTCACGAAACTTAATATACAACCTATACAGCACAAGATCAACTTGCAGTTCAAATATCATCCGTTTTGGATAACAAACAAAATATTTACTTTTTTTTTTTTGAAAATTAAATTTTATTCTAACACATAATCTATCTCTCAAAAGACGATAAGAATTTCCATAGCAACGAAATACATTTGAAGGTACTAAAAAAATACTTTTTCTTTTACTTCCATTACCCGACTACAATAGGTATCCATTTACTGACTACCGTAGGTAATGCAATTTGAGATTTCATCTGATTTACATGTTTTAAGGTGTCATGAAGGGGGGCGAAAAATCTGAAATCGAGTTAGACCATTTGAAATTGTTATATATAGATTTTGGGGGCATAAAAAACATTTAATTTTCTTTTTACTTCCATTAATCGACTATTGTAGGTAATGGAATTCAAGATTTCGCATGATTTACATGTTTTTGGATGTCCTGATTACGTTTTCTTTTGTATCTAAGCTACTAATTAAAATAATTTCACAAGTAATACATCATTTGAAAGCTTTGTTGATTTGGAATTGACCAGTAGATTACAGAAATTTCTACCGACAGATGGCGATGTAATATTTTAAAAATTTCAATATTTCAAATTCTAAATATGATTAAATTATTCTTAATACATCATTCAAAAGATATTTCAAAGTACTTTTATATTATCGAAAGTGGGATTTGAGATTTCACCTGATTTACATGTTTTAGGGTGTCCTGATTGGGTTTTCTTTTGTATCTCAGCTACTAATTAAAATAATTTCGTAAGTAATACATCATTTGAAAGCTTTGTTGATTTGGAATTGACCAGTAGATTACAGAAATTTCTACCACCAGATGGCGATGTAATATTTTAAAACTTCAATATTTCAAAATCTAAATATGATTAAATTAATTACATATTAAAATATAAAGACCTAACTTTACTTCGTGGTCATTTAAGATCTTTCGGCACCGGGCACCCGGTGGTCCTCATCAGAAACGCTGCTTCTGTGGTGGAAAACTTGAATCTGTTTCAAGAACAGATTCAAGTTTTCCACCACAGAAGCAGCGTTTCTGATGAGGACCGGGTGCCCGGTACCGAAAGATCTTAAACGACCACGAAGTAAAGTTAGGTCTTTATATTTTAATATGTAATTATTAATATACTTCGTTTTTCTTTTTATTTAAATGATTAAATTATTTCAGAAAATTATGGAGTGGAAGGCTGATTTTTTATACCAACTATGTGAAAAATACCAGAGCCGGGAATTGAACGAATTTGCCAATGAATGTCATGTGAGAAATGCCTAGCTGGTAATCAGCCAGGGTAGCTCGATGATTTGAGCATCCACACGTAAAGCGGAAGGCCCGGGTTCAATACCCGGCTCTGGTATTTTTGATAAAGACCAGATATTAGTAAATGGTCAATCTTTTAAGTTTAATATTAAGCAAAGTCTTGCACAATAGAAACGTTAAACTAAGTTTTAGAAATGTAATATGACTAGTAATTAGAAAAATGTTAATCTCAGTAAAAACAAGAAAAATTAAAACTTAACAAAATTTATTAATATCAAAATAAGTAATATGTATAAATATATAACAAGAAAAATTTATTTAAATGCATTAACATAAGAAAAGAAAAAAAAAAAAAAAAACAGTATGAGCTGGATATTTACCTTTGAAGAACATTAACTTTACATCATATACAAATTTCAGCTTTCAATGAAATTATTTAATACAAGAAACTTGAAATAACCCCTTATCCCAGAGTCCTCTTTTAAACAAAATTTCTGTAACACATTTGACATAAGTCTCAAGGTCACCAGGTTGACCATTGAGAAAAAGAAGACGATGATATCAACTAGACAAAAACTTAACTAATGTAGATAAATGCAAACGAAATGAATAGACGATTTCATATCATACCAATGGTCGCCAGGTTGACCATCGGGGAAATAACTTTGAAAATATGCTAACTTCCCTATGGTCGCCAGGTTGACCACTGAGATGAAATGACAATCAAGAAACTTTTAAACTTTATGAAGAGAAGAAACTTATTAACGTCATCTTTAAAAAAAACAGGCGACCAGGACATTTAACTTAATGTTCGAAAAACTTTAACTCCATATACGATAAGCCAATAGATTTTTTTTTTATCTTCAAGGAAAAACCAGAATCAACTCATACTAAACTTTTAATTTAATATTTAAAAAAACTTTTAACTTCATAAGTAGATTTCATCCTTAAAACAATATCAACTTACATCATACTTTTAATTTAATTCTTAAAAAAACATTAACTCCACATACGATAAGTCAATGGACTTCATCTCTAAAGCAACAGGAGACCAGCTCACTGCAAACACATCAGAACATCTTGTTGCTATTGTACTGCCTACTACGATGGAATCAATCTCTTTTATATCGTAACAAAATATAATATTTGCATAAAACCATCAATAACAATGCCACCCTGTGGTCAAAGCCAAAACAGTTAAATTAACAATGATGCCACCTAATGGCCAAAGTTGAAACATTTCACATTTTAAATAAATGAATTACGATACGATGGCACAAGGAGAGAAAGTTAAATTAGCAATGCAGAGAATGGCAGCAATACAGATGTAAACAAACCGCAATATTTGCCACGAAACAGCATAAGGTAAACAAGAGATTTAAAAAAGTGATTTAAACTTCAAATAATAGTAAGTAAAAGATATTTTAAGTTGTATATATATATATATATATAAGAAATAAGTTAAATGTTTTTCAGTTAAATGTGAGGACTAAAAAGATAACTTTAATCAATTTTTCACATAGTTGGTATAAAAAATCAGCCTTTCACTCCATAATTTTCTGGCTTGATGACTAAATTTCTAAATTAAATTGAAAATTTTTCATGGTGTTGTGCCATGATTAATAATGTCACTTGATACAGCTGTGTTTGCAGACTCTGTGACTTTGCCAACAAATGTTATGTGATAAATGCCTAGCTGGTAATAAGCCAGGGTAGCTCGATGGTTTGAGCATCCGCACGTAAAGCGGAAGGCCCGGGTTCGATACCGGCTCTGGTATTTTTCACATAGTTGGTATAAAAAATCAGCCTTTCACTCCATAATTTTCTGAAATAAACTTTCAGGCTTGATGACTAAATTTCTAAATTAATTTGATAATTAAATTATTTTTAATACATCATTCGAAAGATATTTTGAAGTACTTTTATATTATCGAAAGTGAGATTTGAGATTTTACCTGATTTACATGTTTTAAGGTGTCCCGATTAGGTTTTCTTTTGTATCTCAGCTACTAATTAAAATAATTTCATAAGTAATACATCATTTGAAAGTTTTGTTGATTTGGAATTTAACAGTAGATTACAGAAATTTCTACTGCCAGATGGTGCTGTAATATTTTAAAATTTCAGTATTTCAAATTCTAATTATGATTAAATTATTTTTAATACATCATTCGAAAGATATTTTAAAGCACTTTTATATTATCGAAAGTGGAATTCGAGATTTCACCTGATTTACTTGATTCACAAGACATCCAAATCTTCGATATCGTTTGAAAGTAGGGTAAGGGGTCGAGAATTGAGGATTCCCTCAATTTGACAAACAACAGTTAAGAATTCCTCATATGTTAATTTAGTGTTTCCTACGGCGCGTTTCAAATGATACTTAAACGATTTTACGCCTGCCTCCCATAGCCCTCCAAAATTTGGGGCACGGGGTGGCAGAAATTTCCAATTAATATTCTCTGAATTAAAAAAATTAGCAAGGTTTTCATCAGGCTGAGCAGCTAATCTATGCAACCTTTTTAATTCATTATTTGGACTAACAAAATTTGTTGCATTATCACTGAATAACGTATGGGCTTAGCCTCGTCTAGCAAAAAATCTTTTTAAAGTTGCGATAAAAGCTTCGGATGTTAAATCACTACCTACCTCTAGATGCACTGCTTTAGTAGGCATGCAAATAAAAATACAAACAAAAATTTTGTTATAGATTCCTTTTCTTTGACCCCGATATTTAATTAAAAAAGGGCCACAGAAATCTATACCTGTACAATAAAATGAATGAGTCACATTGACTTGTTCCTTTGGCAAATTTCCCATAAGTTGACTGACTGTTAAAGGTTTAAGTTTATAGCACGTAATACAGTTACGAAATATTTTCCGAGCTAAAGATCTCCCACTAACTATCCAATATTTTTTTCTAACGAGGTATAACAAGGCTTGAGGTCCTACATGAAAGAATTTTTTACGGAAATGTTCCATAATCATGGAAGATAATTTATGGTCGTGGGACAACAAACGGGGATGTTTACTATCAAATTTTAAATTGCAGGGATGGAACACGGGCGCAGAATTCATACCGGAATCCGTTTAAGAAATTTCTCTACCTATAATATCATTGATTTAAGAAGTAGAAAATTTTCTTACATTGATAGTGGTATGAATTCTGCGCCCGTGTTCCATCCCTGAAATTGGCATTTTCAAGCCTTCCTCCCACTCTTAAAAGGCCCTGAGAATCTAAAATTGGATTAAAACAATTTAATTTACCTGTTACGGGCTTCTTTTTCTCTAGGCAGATTAATTCTGCTGCAAACTGTGTATACTGTACCTGTCTAACCAAATGCAATTCTGCTTCGTATAATTCACAGCTGCAGAGAGATCCAATTACTCTGTTTACCTTTGCTCTTTTATTCCTAATAAATCTAAAAATAAAACTACATATTCTAATTAATTTACAAAAATTATTTGTTATTGAAAACAAATTATTATAGAAGTCATGAGAGGAATCCGTAGATTGGATAATTCCACACAACACTGCAGGGTTAGAGTCACACTGGGAATTATTTTTCATTTCACCTAACACAAAACTATTATCACTGGGGGACAGATAGTCAGAGTCATTGTTTATAATACTATTGGATTTACTTAGAAAGTCTGGTCCCTGCCACCACAACTGATTTTCCATTAAATCGGTGGCAGTTAGACCTCGTGAAATTAAGTCCGCTGGATTTTCAGCAGAGGACACATGGTTCCATTGAAAGTTTTCAGAAAGTTCTTGAATTTTAGCAACCCGGTTGCCAACAAATGTTTTCAGTTTCCAAGGTTCGGTTTGGATCCAGGCAAGAGCTATTTGAGAGTCAGTATAGAGATAAATATTATTGATTTGTAATCTCAGAGATTTCAAAATTTTCACAATTAATTTGGATAATAAAACACAACCAGATAACTCGAGTCGAGGAATAGAGACAGTTTTTAGAGGGGCAACTTCAGATTTGCTGCTAACCAAATTGGAGACAATTTCAAAATTATGAATAAACTGGATATAAACAGTTGCTCCAACAGCTGATGATGATGCGTCGGCGAATCCGTGTACATTTATTTGTTGTGCTTCAGGAAGTAAAACATAGCGATTTATTCTAAGTTCTTCAAGAGCTTTTAATGAAGTGGCGAATTCTAGTCAATTTTGAGCAATAGGGCTTAGAATAGGGTCATTCCAGTCTAATTTTAATTTCCATAGTTCCTGCATAAACAACTTGGCTTTGACAATAACTAGACCTACGAGACCCAATGGGTCGAAAATGCGAGCAATGTCTGATAAAATGCTTCTCTTTGTCATACACTATGTCTAAAAACGCTATTCTGAAAGGTGAATTGTCCTATTTTAAATTTATCTGCCTTTAATATTTCATAGAAAAATTCAGCACCAACTAAAGCATTTATTTTAGATTTTTTCCAAAATTCACTATCAGCTAATTCAAGGTCATGAGGCAGATTTAAACTTCTTATGCTTATATTGTAAGAAGGAATTAATTCTGTTATTTTAGGTAAAATTGGTTCACTAAATGAATCATCTTTCCCAGGTAACACATAACGTTGTTATAGCGTTTCAAATAAGTCTGAACAGTGAAAAATTGGTTACGTTATTTTATGTCCGTTGAAAAATAGTTTTTATTTCGCAACATTCTTACTGAACAATTTCGAATATTTACTCAGTAATAAAGAAAACCTATAACAAACGTTGTTTTATGGTTGTACTTTTTCTGTTATTTTTTCGACGTTTTAAAATAGGTATTTTATTAGTTTTTGTTTTTCTTTTTGGTTCTAATAAAAAATATGTTTTTTCAAAGAATTAATAGGTGCTTTTTATAAGACATTATTTCTGTCAAATGACGTTGAATCTCTTCAACTTGATATCGATACACGATTGTGAATTGGCGGGATGTGCGTGTTATAATATAATTTTCTTTAGAGTTTTAGAAGATATGGTGTGCTGCGAAAGAGCTTCTAACATGATAAGAAGGGAAGCTTTCGGCCAATTATATTAACAAGTATAGTAGAATGTTCTTTGGCTTTCGGAAACCATAGCTAACAAAGGTGTTCATATTGTACGCTTTCTCCCTCCCGTTCTACATGCGAAATCGCCAAGTATATTGTGGCAAACCTTAAAAGCGTCTTACGATATGACGCGAATGCCATTTTGAAAGTGAATGTGATGTGAAAGAAGATGAATATCGCTTTCCTGTTAAAATGGTACGAAAGTTTTCTGGCATTTCACGTAATTTCTAAACAACTTGCTAGCTGGTAAATTCCCTTAAAAGCTCAAAGTTATAATATTCTTTGGTTTTGGGTGTGTTTACCTGCTAGCATAATATTAAAAAATACAGAGTTCTCGTCTAATTGTGGATGCTGTATTTATTTACACAAGATTTTTCAAGTAATGAAGTGAGTGTTTCTTTTTTCCTTCTTTAATTTTATGTTTGAATTCTTGTCTTAAATTTTCAGGGGTCGATCTAACTTTAAATATTTAATACTCTTTTTTAAAACTGTACTTTTGTAAAATTTTACTTTTTTCATATTTACTGAAAAAATAATCCATATATAATGTTATTTAACATGCACTAAATTTTTATACAGCTTCTCAGAATAAAGGTTTTATATACAGAATTTGCAGCAATTTTAATTAACTGATGTTGAGATGTCATGTAAAAATCTCTGAAAGTGAGTAATGAGAGCATCACCTGTCGGCTGATACACACTCTTAACTAATTCAGCATTCGTTTTTATATTGGTTGTCTCACATAATATATTTTGTGCAGTTGTAAGTGCTATGAAATTTAGCTTTCCTCGAAAAACGGAAGTTGAAAATTTTTACGAATCTAATATTTTCGTATATTGAGTATTAAAAAAATAATAAAATTAGTAATAAAAAAAGTCTAAAAATTAAGTAAAAAAGAATGTTCCATTTATTTTATTTTATTTATTTTTTTATTTTTAAAATTGTTAGCATACTTGCCAACTTTTCCGGTTTTCCCGGAAGACTTCCGGTTTTTTAACGTATCTTCCGGTCTTCCGGACAGATGATAAAATCTTCCGTTTTTAAAAAAGTTGCGGATATCGTTCGTTTTAAAAATAAACCCAAATGTTCTACGAAAACTCCTGATTCCCAATCTTTTTCCATCCATAACATAAATGTCAATATTCATTTCAAACTTGCTTTATGAGATTCTAGAACATGTTAAGAAATATAATTATTAAATATTTCTTGCTGATGTAATTATTTTTCGCCCCCCCCCCTTTATCTCCAACTAGCGATCAGCAATCAAATGTTCTGAAAAAGTTCAAAAGTCTTTTGTTTCCTAATATTTATCCATCTGCAACAAAAATGATAATATTAATTTTAAAGTTCTTACATTAGATTCTAGAAGTAGAGTTGAAAGAGTTTAAATATTTCTTACTCTGTAATTATTTTTGTATTCACTCCCCCCCCTCCATCCTTTCCCCGGATTGTGATCAATTCTAGAAACAATAAAGCAATGGAAGTGCTCAATATTTCTCACATATGTAATTATTTTTTGATCTTTATTGCTGAATTTAATGAATCTGTTTATTTTTTGTCAATTAAATTAAATATTTGTATGTCATATTTATACCAAATGTGTAAACATGGGGAAAAAATGAAGAATAATTTTTTCGGGTAGGAAAATTTTTCCCAAATCAATTTAAGAAAATTAATGCTCAGTTGGTTTTATGCACGTTTGAAACTGATAATTAGCTACTGCTACTTTTTTTTGTTTATTATTATGTATGATTAATGCACATACACAAAAATCATATTCTATATTTATTTAAAAAATTAGTTATACTTTAACATAACTAAGTTTTTTTTTGTCTATTGTTAAATAAATTTCTTACAGATTCTGTTTTGTAGATATTTATATGTTGAAGAGGAATAACTTCATTTAAAACTTTTATATATTTAGTATAATCAATCTATAGTAAAACGTTTTTATAGATTGCTTCTAAATATTAAAATTGTAAAACTGTCTTGTTTAATACGTCAAATAGAAAAAAAATATCTTCCCTTTTTTTATGAAATCTTCTGGCTTTTCAACAAAAATCTTCCCTTTTTTTATTAAAATTGGTTGGCAAGTATGTGTTAGCAATATTTTAGAAACAAAAATTCAATGGATAGATGGAGATAGCTATTTTTCTTGGATTTCAACGTTTATAAGACATAAGAAAAGCCCTTTAAAACTGATATAAAAAGCACGACAGTATTGAGATTCTGAACAACCATTTTACAACTTTTTTTTTTTAGGTTATAAAAAAACGACAGTATTGCGTTTTCGTACAACCCTTTTACAACGTTTTTTTTTACGTTGTAAAATGTATTAAAACAACCATTGAAAGATGAGGAAATCAACGAGACATATTTTCAGATTATTAACGTTACGGAAAAACGATAATTCAACGGAATGCATTGCCGTTTGTTCAACGTTGAAAATACCATACTGTGCTACCTGGGTTATTGGAAATAATGGTACGTACTGAAGATTTCACATTTGTCATCTTACCATTAATTCCTGAAACATGAATATCACATTTCCTTTTTTGCAAATTCAATAAATTAGCGATTTCTCTCTCTAATATGTTACATTCGCTTCCATTATCAAGAATTACACGAACCGGAACCTTTTTTTATTGCTACTTTCCAGATAAACTATACTTGTAGACAGCAATATATGTTTTTTACTTTTTAAGATTTGATTATTAATCCCGTTATATAATGCCCATTGTATAATGCAATTCAGAATATGAATCATTCGATTGAAGCAGGTGCAATGTGTCTATGTCTGCCGTTGTCTGGCTTGAGTTTGTATTTTGTGTTTGCGGTTTAGATCGGATTATTACTTTTTGTTCCCAGCAAAGAACGATGTAGAAGTGAATTATGTCTTTTAGAACACATATTACAAGATTGGTTACTTTTACAATTTGATACCTGATGCTTGGATTTCAAACAATTAATACATAACAAATATTTTTTCACTGTTAGGAATCTTTCATGTTCATTTAATTTTAAAAATTCACAACATTTTGACAAAGAATGATTTTTTTTTACAAAGGGGACAGTTTTGATCATTAAAAGGATCATTTTCAGAAAAGAAAGTTTTAATTCTAGTACTCTTTTCCGAATTCATTAGTTTCAGTTTAGTACTGGAAACACATTGTAAGTTTTCTAACACTAAGCATCGTTTTTGTAAAAAGTTAATAAAGTCGCACCATATTGGCAATTCTGTAGAATTTAATGACAATTCAAATTGTTTTTTTGTTTCTTTATCGATTTTTTTAAGAACCAAATTTATGAGCAAGGCCTCCGTAAAAGGATTCAATTCCAATCCTATACCTTTGAGTGTTCGAATATTTTTTTGACAACTATCTGTAATTGTTCACAAATTTTTAACTATATCTTGAGACAGATTCTCTACGTTTAATGTCTCATTTAAATGAGAAATTACAATAATTCTTTTGTTTTGAAATCTGTCTTCCAATGCTTTAAAAAGTGAAATATATGAATCATCTATGAGCTAAGACTTTTTATTCAGAAATTAATGCATTATGCAAGGCCTGATTATCGCAGTGGCAGGTGGGGCCCGGCCCCCAAACCCTGAATAGCAAGGGGCCCTAAAACTAATTTCTTTTGTGATTATTTGATCACTATTTGTTCTGTCTTCATAAATTTTTGTCACTTTTTCAACTATTTTCACATCGTAAAGTACTGGTGGGGGTCTAAGAAAGCATTGTGTGCTTCAGGCCTTACATGAATTCAAGCAGGCCCTGGCATTATGTATAAAATTTCGACCAGAAATTTGTACAAAAATCGACATATTTTTACTTTCCAAACATACATATGTAAGGAAAGTATTGTAAATATGCCAAAAAATCCGACTGCAACAATTTCAAGTTTGTACACGATTTGAGGTTCCCTAAGTTCATTTTTGCTATATTTATGGCGATGTATGTATACGTATGTATGTGTGTGTGTGTGAGTGAACATGATAGCATCTAAAAGCTTTGTTTCAATAAGCTGAAAGTGTATACGTATGTTATAAATCACTTTAGCAAGAAACCTATTGATTTTGATGAATCTAGTCCTTATAGTTTTTTTTTGTTGTTGTTGTTACAGAGACACAAAGAAAAATTCCTTATCATTATGGCCTATGGGCCCAAATTTTTTTAAAGTCAACGTCAACATGAGTGCTTTGGAATACCTGCAACCAATGCTTACCTCCATCGAAAGTATAAAAATCTTAAAGATGATTTTTCAGAAAAAAAAAAAAAAACTGTCGAAAGGGTTTTTTAATTTAGACTCTGAAAATATTCCACGCGTCAGCAGAGATTTTTCAGAGTGAAGAACCAGGAGTTAAAAAAAAAAATAAAAATCAAATTTTTAACTCCTTGAAAAATCCTGAGTGCAACAGAGAAAGCTATTTCATGTGTTGACGAGACAAGTCCGGACAGCGGAAAGGAAGCAGGGCGTCCCCCAAAACACGGTAAACCGTTTGGAGTCCCGCAATTAGTAAAAAAAAAGAAGGGGGTGGAGGCATAAATTTAAATAATTATAATAAAATTCAGAAAAAATTTTTAGTGAAATAAAATATAGAACTTATATCATCTATATGCCTTATTCAATAGAGGTGAAAATTTATACACAAGTTATGGGTCACCATCGCACAGACAGTGTAAATTTTGGTGAATCTAGCACGTACAGCTTTACTAAAATGACACAAAGAAAAATTCTTTATCATTACGGCCTATGGGCCCGAATTTTTTATGTGCAATAGCGGCTTTGTAATGTGAGTCGATATATGTAAGTGAATACAACAGGGACTAAACGCATAGTTCAAATGAGCTAAAAGTTGATACGTATGTTATAGGTCACCGTAGCACAAACCTTAAGGAATTTGGTAAATTTAGCACTTTTTTTTTTTTTTTTTTTTTTACAGAGACAAAGAAAAATTCTAATTATAGTCTATGTGCAGAAATTATTCAAGTACGATAGCGTCTAAGTGCCTTATTGGACTGAATTGAAAATTTATATACATATTATAGATCACCGTCACACGACGGGTAGGAATTTTGTAGAGCCTAGCACTTGTAGTTTTTTTACAGGGACACCAACGAAAAATTCTTAATCAGTATATGGCTTATGAGCTCAAATTATTTAAAGTGTGATGGTGCCTAAACACCTTATTCGATTGAGCCGAAAATTTATACACATATTATAGGTCACAGTCGCACAAACTGTATAGATTTTGGTGAGTTAAACCCTTATAGACTTTTACAGCAACACAACAAAAAATTCTTTATCATTATGATCTATGGGCTTAAATTATTTGAAGCGCAATAGTGTAAAATTAAACAGTATACTATACAGAGAAAAATACTCAAACATTATATTATAATTTTCCTTTTTGTTTATTTAACGAATTTTCTTACTTTATTTATACAGCCATTAATTACTTGAAGTTCGGAAAATCGAGTGGAGTCACTCCATATTTTTTTCTTTTATAAAAGCCTTATTGTCTTATTACATTCTCTCTTCTCTTTAAAAATATTAAATTAACATAGTATATATTTCATAATCCACTCTAACCCTACATATGAGTATGCTAGCAAAATTGTTTCACAATACATATATTCTAGATTTCCACTTAAATTTCTTCAGAAAGTATCCAAGGGGCGAATTACATTATCCTTTTTTGAAAGAATGTTTTTCAGCAAGCTTGGGTGTAACAGTTTTCAGAAAACATCCGATTCTAGCGTCAAAGCACTAAATTACCTTTTCATGGAAGGTGACAAATTATTTTGAAACTTGAAACATGGGAACAATAATCTATGTTAACAGACTTAAAATTGGAGTTGAAATCCCTGTTTTTGATCTCTCACGTTAGGTCGGCTTTGCAGCAACATGTGTTGTAAGCTGTTATTCATTCTCCAGACCAGATGAACACCCCACACAGGTCGCCGTTGGTAAATATTCCTGAAATTTTTTCTTTGTTTACATACATCTAGAATTTCTAAGAAAAAGGGATTATAGACGAGGGTCAGTTTGGGAGAAGACTTCTCCGAGAAGCTCAGAATCAATGAAACAATTTAAAAGTTTCTCAGCCAGTTAAAGGTTTTAATTTGGTGTTTTAGACAAAAAAGGTAAGCACTCTTCTGTTCATGTTTTAAATTGTTTAATTATAAATTCAAATTACAAATGTTCAAAAAAATTGTATTAGAGTAAGGTTGAGTCCGATTATCTTCTATAGGGATCTAGGTCTGAGTGGAATGTCCTCAGGTCATCTTGAATGATTCTAGTCCGTATTCACATGAGTTTCGGAGAAAACGATGACAAACACTGTACGGCTAGACAAAGGAGTACGACCTGGGTTCCAGTGGCAGATCCAGAACTTAACTTTTTTGGGGGGCGGGGGCTAAGATTTTTCAAGATGTTATTCCAGACCAATGAAAAGTTTACAACTGTAATATTCAATTGTGAATGTCAGTACTTTTTTTTTTTTTTGGGGGGGGGGGGGCTTAAGCCCCCTAGCCCCCCTTAGATCCACCACTGCTGGGTTCATTCAAAAGGATGATAAGTCTAGTTTTAAAAGATGTAAATCAATAGTTAAATATATATCTAAATCAACAGAAAGTGGAAAAACTCAAACAAAATTAATTTCGAATTTTAACAAATTAATCATTAATTAAAAGAAGTTAAATTTATTTGCAAATATAACATTTAAAGTTCTTTTTCTGGTAATTCTTAAAAAATAGTTTATTTATGCATTTATTTATTTATTTAATATATATTAAATATATAATTGTAAGGAATTATGCATTTTTCATGTTCAATAAGTTCAACCCATGTACAAATTTAGAGGTTTAAAACTGAGTCTTTAGAGTTAAATGTTTTTCTTGGTTGGACCTAAAAAAAAAGAAAGAAATATATGCTTCATAATCTAAAAGGTTTTTTTTTATTAAAACAATGTTTAATGAATTTTCCTATTTAAAATTTATGTACAATTTTAATTTAATCAAAATCCTGAGAGGGGTATAGGTAGTAAAACACTTAATTTTAAAAGAAAAATTTTAAAAGAAACTCTTACTGTTTTGGATAAACTTTTGATTTGAACCAAAATTTGTGAATGAAAGTAAATATCATAATGTGATTTAATTACTTTTTTTTTTGTCCTTTCCATTGTGAGGAAAAATCAAACTTACTGTATTGTTGCATGGGATTTTAAAATTATCCTTGAGAAAAGTAACACATACAGTCGGCAGCAAAAGTATCCGAGCACTAGCCAATAATTCCAATATCAAAAAAGTACACTTAATATTGTCTTACTAAATAAATCCTTGTCGAATCATGTTCTTGGACTGACTAAGAACATGAATCGATAAGGATTTATTTAACAAAGCAGTATTTAAGTGTACTTTTTTTAAACAGGGATTATTGCTAGTGCTCGGATACTTTTGCTGCCAACTGTAGTTTACAGTTTTTCAGTTTGGGGTTTGAATCAGGCCCGTAGCTAGGTGGGGGCCAGTACGGGCTGTGCCCGACCTGGAGAAAAATTTGCCCGCCCTAGCATATGGTTAGACTTTCGGTGAAAACTTAAAAAAAAAAAAAAAAAAAAAAAAATTTTTTTTTTTTTTTTTTTTTAAAGGTGAGTCTGTAAATAAAATTTTATGTACACCCCCCCCCCCCCCACTTCATCCTCAATGTCAACTCAAGTTCCAGAAATGAAACCCATATCATTTTTAAAAGTCTTCTTTTTCTCTTTAATTTCTCTTCATTCCCATAGACCGGGGGGAAATTATGTTGGTGATTGTAGCTTGACTTTCTTAGTTTTGTAAAGGTTTTCTGTGCCTTTAGTGGGAAGCGATTAAGTGATTTCGGTGAAATTTGTGTTCTTCATACAATAGTGCCACATCACAACTCAACCGGACGCTGTCTTTTTAATTGATGAAACAAGAATTCTGGAAAATGAAACACAACCAAAAAACATTTTGCGCCCTTAAAGTGCATATTTTGCATATATACAATTCAGGGTGTAGACAAGGAGGGGCATTTGCATGCTTCTTTAGAGGTCTGCACGTGCAGAAAGCTTTCCTTACACGTTCCGGTTCAGAATAACAATTAAAATTTCGGCCCGGGACCGATCTGTCTCATTAATTTTATTTTAATCTGTGGTCCGGCCCGCCCTGGAAAAAATCAATTGACAAAACTAGGGCTCACTTAGGGGACTGACAATTACTTGTCAACAGAAATACATTATTGCAGACTGACAGAAAGCCACACACACAGAGAGAAAGTGAAATTGAAAGTATAAATAATTATGAAATAATGTAGGTAAGTATTAAAAATGGTTAGTACTGCTAAAGTTTGTTTGTATCGATTTCCGTTTATATCACGTAATGTATCTGAATCTTTTTGTGTGACCCTGTCAACGAAACATAAATGTTAATCCAGCTATTTTCAAAATAAATAAATAATTAAAATAAAAGAGAAAAAATGCATTTGCGCATCTGGAAAATGATTTTGATTTCATTACTCTGGAAAGTAGAGAAAAATTAATTAAAAATTAACCTTCATATTCCTTAGATTCTCTAGACCATAAAAATAAAGTCTCATAAACCATGATGTATTTAATTTATTTTGTTTGTTCATGTGCTGAAACTAGTAACAACATTTATCCCATTTTGAAAAGGGAACTTGTAATTGTGACCGTCAATAACATATATCCCTTTTGAGACATTTTTTAAATATTTACGAAAATCAGAGCGTGAAGAAAGAGACAAATGGTCATATTGCAGTTATGAATACTTTTTAGCGAAACAAAATTTCATGTAACCTAATAGCACATAAAATTGTGTGAAAAAAATGATTAAAGAAACGCTTTATTATTTACAATCTTTGTTAATTAACGAATGAAATGCAGAAAAAATTTCCACGTTGACATGGCCCGGGGAAAATTCAATCCAGACATAGCCTAGCGCGAGTATATACAAAAGAAAAAAAAAAAAAAAAGTTCGAACCCGCCCTGGCCTGAGAACAAATGGAAAAAATATATTCGAGGACCGGGTCGGACTCGGGTCTCTGGCTCATGCCCGTGCAGGCTTCTACTCTTATTATATACATACATACATATATAATTTAACAGAAAAATGCTTCAGAGGACGGTTATTTTTTTAAAGTAAAGATTATTATTTTTATTTGAACACGAAATTAATAATTATATATATATATATCACTCATTAAAACGTAGTTATAAGATTTAAAAAAAAAATATATATATGTATACAGTATAGGACCCATTATCCGGCATTCCAAAATCCGGAAGACCCGAAATCCAGAATCATTTCAGAATTTTTTTTTTTTTTTTAATGATTAAAATACATTTTATATCTAAAATCAGAAAAGAAAGAACGAAAATCGCCCTAAAATGAATTATTGTATGTTTTATTAGGTAGTATTATGAAAATTTAGAAATTAAAATAGAATTTCTTCCTTTCATATGATGTTTGTGGTCCAGGAAAACCCTAGAATTCACAGCAAGCTACATTTAAAAAAAAAAAAAAAAATCTAATTTATTTTATGATAGATTTCCGGTGATTTTTAACTTCTCATTAAGATCTTAAAAAATAAATAAATAAATAAAAAAATAAATGGAAATTTTTAAAGAAAAATCATTTTTTTATTTATATTTATTATTATTATTATTATTATTATTATTATTATTATTTTTTTTTTTTTTTTTTTTTGCGTTCTGTTCTTATGATTGAGACAGTATTCATGTTTAGCAGCATTGATAAAGAAGCAACCATGCCACTCATGGCAAGTGGCAGTAATGTACATGTTTGTATATATGTATATATATATATATATATATATATATATATATATATGCATTATATTTATTTTTTTCTTCCTGCTAAATAGAAAAAAGTATCAGATTTGCAAAAAATCTTGACTTAGTTTTTGATTTATTTGCATGTTTTAAGAGCTCTAGAATATAATTTGAATAATTTTTTTAAATGTCTGTCTGTATGTGAAGTAGTTGCTTCTAGAAGTAAATTAGTACCTGTCAATTATTGAGTTATGTTTTATAATTAAGGGAAAGGGACCCAAAATCCAGAAAATTCCGAAATCCGGAATTCTTCTGGTCTCGTGGGTTCCGGATAATGGGTCCTATACTGTATATATATATATATATAAAATAAAAATACTGAATATGCATGTGATAATGTAACAAAACATATGAATCAATAAGACTCATAATTAATATATATATATATATATATATATATATATTTTTTAAAGTTAATTTCTTTTTCACTTATATCTCATGTTCGAGACATTCACTACCGGTTTAATAATATCTTTGAGAATGAATTTTTCTGTACTTAATATTTTTGAATATGTTCGAAAAATTGTATTCATCTGTAAGTACAGTTTAAAGTAAATTAAAAAATTTGTTTAATTTTACATAAAATAACGTATAATGAGTGTGTATTAAAATTTTAAATAGATTTTTAAGACCAAACAGCCATAAATATATTTTCAATGTGTAGATATAACAATAACTGTATTCAAAACAAAATTCAGAACAACAATGTTTTATACTTTCAATGTTGCACTTTATCATACTACAAATGATTTTGTTAAACACTACATATCCGTCTTTATTTTATTTTTATTAAATAATCAAATTTATGAAATGAAAATAGATTTCCGGATGGAGTATTTGTGCGTCATAAAAATTTTAAAATGCATGTGTTATTCTTATTTGTTTTAAGATATGTTATACTGTTTTTTGTTTTCTGTAATCTTATGTTATTGTTATTTTATTTATTTATTTAAATTTTTGTTTGTTTGTTTGTTTTCCAAACAAACAATGCAAGGAAAGTATTGTAATCATGAAAAATTTCGACTAGGATATTTTTGTGTATATTTTGTGTTCTGAATCAAATATTTTAAATTTTTCTAGTGTTTGTATGTATGCGAGTATATTTGTGTATGAGTGAACACGATAGCGCTTTATTCGATTGAGCTAAAATTTATAAGAATGTTATAGGTGTGATTTATGCTCTTGCTGAAAGTAATGTGACTTTTCAACGAGTAATTTATTCAATGCATTATTGAGTTTATATATTCAAAGCACTGATATTAAAGCTTTTTTTTAACTTGAATGTGTATAATGTATGTAAATAGGCCCATTTCTTCCTTAGTATATGCTTCATTACAGAAGCATCTTTCATTATTTTTATTTTATGCGGCCGTTTTAATTAATTTGGGAAATGGTTCAAATAAAATATTAAAAATGTAAAATGTGTGTTTTAAAATAACAAAAGCGCCAATTTCACACAATTTATGTTATAAGAAATAAAATAAATGAATGTAAAGAATAACTGTACATATGGATAAAAATTCTTTCTTTTTTAATGACAGCTTTTTAATGTTATAAATTATAAATATGGTTAAATGTTTTTCAACATTTTAAAATTCTTCTCCTTTTCACATTAACCCTGCAATGTTATTCTTATCCTATCCTGGCAGAGGATCCCAATTGACAACTGCCTGAAAATTGAAAGAATTGTTATTCTTTTTATTCGATTTGTTTTCTTTGTGACCCAATACGTCTCGATTCCCTAATGGATGTAAGCAAAACTATCCTGGAGTGACCATTTCCAGTTACCTACTGAGCGTCGCAAAGTAGAAAACTGGGTGCCGCCTCAAGGCATTGGAACATCTCGGTTCTATCTAACCCCCCGCCCGCTGGGATAATTAAGGGGTCAGAAACAGATATCTTTGTGAATTTTGCTTTGAAGTTATTCCAACAATACATCCGAAAGCTGGGATGCCACTAGGCATTAGACTATATCATAGTGATCACATTCGCCTTTGAAATGCTTTTATCATTCTCTAATGGGTCATAAAATGAAGGAGGAAAAGAGTATTGGGAAAATGCTGTTTTTCTGTAATAATGACTAATTTGCCGCCAAAGATCACTAGCCTCCCGCACTTTTGATAAGACAATGATTTACGACATTCAACATTCAAGGAAAAAAAGAAGTGGGGAATAATGGTGGTCAGTTGAAAGTATTCTCAATCACTGAGTTTTCTGTTTTCGTACGCTTTGTTTGCTACTTTTATGCAAGCTTCTTTCAAAAGTTCTTCAAGAAAGACTGATTATGTATGTGATAATTTTTTATAAGACGGATTTTTTATTCAAGTTAAAGATCATTGAGGTAAGCACTAAAATTATTTTGATATTTTATTTCCATTTCAATTTTTTAAATATTAAAATGAAAACTGTAACATGCAATTAATTAATTTATTATATTTAAAACAGCTCGAAAATTCTATAACATAACAAAAAAGTTCTTTATAAATAAACATTGGAGATGTTATGTTTATCTATGAACTAACATTAAACATTTACTCTTTACTAGAGTAAAAAAAAAAAAAAAAAAAAAAAAATACTTTTTAATATAATCTTTAAAGAACATTTCCTTTAGCGTAGCATGTGATTCAGATAAAAGAATTTAATATTTAAAAATAGAAACGTAGGTTATTTATTAACTTAATTAAAATATTAAAAACATGTTTTTTTTTTTTTTTTTTTTTTAATTCTTTTACATTTTTAATGAAATTTGACATTGTTTAAAAATTAAAAAATATATTGTGCTATCACTTATTTTAACTATACATATAATATAAAAATACACTATATATAATTTAGTCAAAATACAAATATTTCCACTTATACTTTTTATTTTTCTATATTTTTAATGAGATTTAACATATTGTTTATAATTAAAATTTTAATAAAACATACAACCTTTTATTACTTCATGTTTTCAAATTTGCTGAACTAGTTTCCTCTGGGGCGCCCCAGCTTGATCACCGGCATCTTGGTGTGTGAAGTCGCTCGAAACTGATGTTTCTGGTTTCTTCCCTCTTATATAGACTCTTCGCCATTGGCGGTTGAGTAAAGCCCCATCGTTGCCATTGCAGCAATTTGAACTTGTTAAAATTTCGACGGATGCTCTTACTGTAGCGTAACTGTGGTTATGGTAGTTGGCCAACTTTTTTACTTGATCAAATTTTATGTCTATGTCTTCGTTTTTATTTACCTGGGTTAAAGCGGTTGTTATTTTTCCTGTAGTTATGTCATGGCTATGTTCTTTAATTCGTGTTTTTATTTTTCTTTTTGTTTTTCCTATATAGCACATTTCGTTATTTTGTTTATTGGTATATGGAATTTTATAAATTCCCGCGGTCTCTAAAGGATTTAGTCTATCTTTGTCACTTCTAATTAATTGGAAAATATTAGGGTTTGGCTTGACAGGTATGTTTATATTGTGTTTTGCTGCTACTTTTTTTTATTTTGTTTATAAACACAATATAAACATACCTGTCAAGCCAAACCCTAATATTTTCCAATTAATTAGAAGTGACAAAGATAGACTAAATCCTTTAGAGACCGCGGGAATTTATAAAATTCCATATACCAATAAACAAAATAACGAAATGTGCTATATAGGAAAAACAAAAAGAAAAATAAAAACACGAATTAAAGAACATAGCCATGACATAACTACAGGAAAAATAACAACCGCTTTAACCCAGGTAAATAAAAACGAAGACATAGACATAAAATTTGATCAAGTAAAAAAGTTGGCCAACTACCATAACCACAGTTACGCTACAGTAAGAGAATCCGTCGAAATTTTAACAATTTCAAATTGCTGCAATGGCAACGATGGGGCATTACTCAACCGCCAATGGCGAAGAGTCTATATAAGAGGGAAGAAACCAGAAACATCAGTTTCGAGCGACTTCACACACCAAGATGCTGGTGATCAAGCTGGGGCGCCCCAGAGGAAACTAGTTCGGCAAATTTGAAAACATGAAGTAATAAAAGGTTGTATGTTTTATTAAAATTTTAATTAATTCAACTTCATGGTTATAAATCGTTTCAATATTGTTTATAACTTAAAAATAATAGAATGTGTTATTTTTTTTATTCATTTGAAAAATAATCTTTTTTTTTTTTTTTTTCTGTTTATCCCTCCATCCCACTTTTTATTATTATTATTATTGAAATTAAAATCCTAGTAATTTCTTTATCTAATTTAAATATCTTAAAGGTCAATAAAATATTATCCCGCTTTACAAATAAAAACAAAAAATTGTAACTTTCTGCATAAACAGATAATACGCTATTCTTCAGGACACAAGGTTCTGCTCCTAAAATTAAAAGAGGGGGGGGTGTCGAGTTCGACTCATCCGTCTTCCTTAATTTGAAATGTAAAATTATTTTCACATTTTTTTTCTACTGTTTTAGTGAAATTTCACATATTATTTAAAAATTTAAAATGATAGAATATGTTACTGTCTTACTTTTTTTAAATTATATTCTTCTTTCTTTCTACTTTTTCGTTTTTGCTATAAAATCATAAATTCTACTAATTTCTTTATCAAATTTAAATATTTTCAAAATCAATAAAAGCAATACCTGCTTTACAAAAAGAGATAGAAATTTGTATTTTTCTCTATAAAGAGAAGTTAAAAGCACAACTGTTATTTAGAACCTAAATCTCTGCTCTCAGAGCTGGAAGACTCAAGGTGCCGTGTTCGATTCCATGCCGAATTAAATCTTTTGAGTTTCCCATGATTTCTCAAAAAATTGCATTGATACGGAGTAGAACCCTAGTGTAGTCAGCCAGTCTTAACCCACACAAACAAATAATTGTGTAACATCCAAAGTGTTCAAACACTTATACTGGTAGTGTGTATTCTCCTTTTACTGTGTGTTTTTATATTATATGTTTTTTTTTTTTTTTTAATATTTGAAAAAAATGTTAATGTAAATGAATCTAAATTATATATTAATAAATACTGTGTAGTAAAAAAGCCAGGAGTGTCTATGGTGTATAAAAATATATTAATTAATTCAGGGATGATTTTCTGCCACCAGTATTTTTATACCACATTTTTACAATTACTTTTGTGACTTTATAAGTAAGAAATTTTTGTACGAAAATACTGGTGGCAGAAAAAGGGGAATTATTTCATCCCGGTTATTTGTTATCAGAGGATGTGTTCTTAACCCTTTCAGGGGCAAGCAGATTTTCTCAATTTAAAATAAACAGCCTTTAGAAATCACCTACAATATTAAATGACATGAAATAAATGAAGTTATTTGTATAAGTTATAAAAGAAAAATTTTATAAAAAATTTCGAGGGACAGTTTTTTCAATTTTGAATTAATATTTGTGCATCGCCGAAAAGGTTAACAAAAAAAAAAAAAAAAAAAAAAAAAGTAGAAGTAGAAATATTTCATTTTGTAACAAAAGAATCTTGTCTAAAATTTATAGCAGAAAATTTTTTAAGGGGGGGGGGGGGGGAGAGACAGGAGGAGGAAGGAAATTTTAAAATATCGAAAAATTCTAAAAAAATGTTTTGCCCCCCCCCCCCTAGAAATATGTTTGCCCCTTCTGGAAACAGTCTAGCTACGGGCCTGGTTTGAATTGAATATTAAACTATTATGATATGAAAGGGGTAATAACAAATTTTTCATTTATATCTTTCTAACGTAATGAATAAAGTACTTTCTGGCACTGGCACTGTTAAAATTGAAAAATTTCAATTTAATGAATTTTCCTCAAATCCTTCAAAAAATAGTTTGGCTCTTATTCATTTAATTTATTTTCTCCCTATTAATCATTTAAATTGCTCAAAATTCAAAGAAATAGAAAAGTTTAAAATTTCACGTGAAGCGTTTGTAAAGAAACTACCGATGTTTCTAAAAGGTAAACAAACAATTTCACAAATCAGAAAAATAAAAAATAAATAATAGTTAAATTGAAATAATAAAGCCACGAATATAATTTATAATAAAAAACAAGACCTTACTTTCAGCTTTACAGATGTAACTTTTAGTTGGCGAAGTACTTTCATTCAGGGGGCCCCCCTTACCGTCAGCACCAGTTACTCCATGCTGTGTAGTTTCTGTGAAGATTTCTTTCTGATATTTCAATTTTCTTCTCTCCTTCAGGAGGTGGCACCAGGTAGCATCAATAGCTACCATTGACTGGTCCAGGTTGCATGCATTAGGATGATCTATGATTTCGACTGTTTTGCGAAAAAGAGCGTAGTTGTGGTTATTGTAATTAGCAATTTTTTCAGTATTTTTAAAATCTATTTCAATGTTTTCACCTCTGTGGGTTTGCGCTAAAGACGTGCAGTACCTTCCAAATTTAAAGTCATTAATATGTTCTTTGATGTGTGTGTTAATTTTCCTTTTTGTCATTCCTATGTAACAACCATCGCTATTGTTTTGATGTTTAAAGGGAATTTTGTATATACCAGTAGATTCGAGGGGGGTGATTTTGATCTTTGTCGTTTCTAATGATTTGATAAAATGTTCGGATTTGGTTTGATTGGAATGTTTATGTTTAATTTACTGGCAATGTTTTTAATTTTTACGGCGGCTCTGCGATCGTATAGTATTGCATACAACTGTTTATAGGAAACCTACCTCCAGCAAAGAAATTATTAACTATAACAGTAAAACACCGTATAAATATAAATTAAATGCAATTCAATCTTACATTAATCGCGCAATCCTTATATGTACCGAACCAGAAGATCTTAAGAATGAAATTAAATATATTAGAAATCTAACCATACAATCCAATTATCCTAGCAATCTCGTTGATAAACTATATAAAAAACGTTTAAATAAAATCAACAATATTCCCAGCCACCAAAAACCAAACAAAGTACACTAATGCAATACCATACGATCGCGGAGCTGCCGTAAAAATTAAAAACACTGTCAGTAAATTAAACATCAATACAAAAAACCCTTAACGGGTTAAAAGTTTGTGACGCAGCTACTTTATGGCTAAAAGAAATTGAAATATGGGTCTTAAAAATAATGATATCAAATTTTAAGTGGCGCTTTGCTATTAGTTAAAATATACATAGATTTTCTTATTTGATCATTTGCTTTTTTCAAGAGACTCGGTAGAGTCTCAAGTGACGCAAGTGAAAAAACAAACGAATGCCACGACACTCAGTGAAAATGGAAAAACGAACGAAAACTACGACACTTATATATACAGCTAGTTTGAGATCAAAGAAATCGCTAGAAGCCAACACTTAATATCTCAGGAAATATGAGATGTTTTTTCTGATATTTTCAAAATAGTGTTATCTTCTGTCTGATCCTACCCTGAAATCGCCACATTTCTGCGTGCAATATATTGTTGCGTACTTGGGGGTTCGTGAGTTGTCTGAGAATGAAAGGCCAAACGTACAAAATTTCAGTAATTTATTCACAGAAAATTCCAGAAAAATGCAGGTCTATAAACCAAGTATCAGCTTCAATTCAACCAGTAAACACAGCTTAAACAACAGCTGTCAATAGCAAATCCACAGTACAAACTGTATAGCAATAACACATAAAGCAAGTCTCTTCCAAAGAGGCTCAAGAGCAATGCAAGCACTAGTGAAGCTGGCTGAAAACTGAACTGAACTGACTCCCTGCCTTGGCGAGAAGCGCTCCTTATATACTGTTGGATATGAAGGATTTCATATCCACAAACACACTAAAACAGATTTATTTTTATATAGCAGAGTGCAAAAATGTTTGCAGTGAAGCGTGGCTGAATGTTTTGTAGTGTATAAGCAAGCAGAGTTTCAATTCAACTTAAAATAAGTGCATGAAGACAAAATAATCACAAAGTTTTTAATTAACCAAATAAGTTTATTAAAGTTTAATAAAAAACATATGTAAAATAAAAATATAACAGTATAATAATTTAACTTGTAACAAAAATAAGTTTCATTAATTACTTAACTTTTGCATCTTAATTGCAAACGATAAAGACATTCAAAAATATGACAAGAATGTCAAAAACTTCAAAAATGATATTTTAAATGTTTAAATGATATTTAAATAGCTAAATGGCTTCATGACCCGATAGTAAAAGTTCATATTATAATCTGAGCAGTAAAAGAAATAAAGTTCTTTTTAACTAAAAGTCAAAAGTTCTTCATAAAGTTATTTTACGTGTTGAAGTCTTTTACTTCATTAAAACGATGAGAGAAAATAAACTTAACCTATACTAAACTATCTCGCTAGGCCAACAGGTACTCAATCTCCCATTAAACCTAACGTGAATAACGAAACATTAAGAAAAAATCAAAATAAGAAAAACCTCCCACTTCTGAAACTTCAGAGCTGTCTATTTATATCCATTTTCACCAAATTAACATTCATACTTAAAGCGAAAGTTCTAGATGATTCTGCATCAGATTTGCATATGGCGTTCAACTGTTTTCAGATGAATTCACGAAAATTCGGTAAGTTACGAGAACGGCTGAATCGGCAAATCAGCGATTGCAAATCCTACAGTGAATTACAGAACCAACTCTTTTACTGCTGGCTGTCAAGTTACGAGAACGGCTGAATCAGCAAATTAGCGATCGCAAGTTCTACAGTGAATTACAGAACCAATTCTTTTACTGCTGGCTGTTATGAGTAGAAGACCGGAATGAGCAATACAGCCAAAGGTAAATAAACAACGTAGTTTAAAAATAAACGTTGGATTATTTCACATAAATGGAATTAATTCTAAAAGGTAAGATATACGGTTTATTTTTGTATTTTACTATTAATAAAGATTTATTTTACTTTTGGATGATGAGATTTAATAAAGGGATTAATTACTAACATATACTGTTCCATGGAACCCAGATTTTTCGAGAAAACTCTAGAAAGTGGTCAACCAATCAACTTACAGCTTCCATATTTGGTATATCCCATATAAAGATTTTCTCGCCAAGGTCGCCAAAAAAAATCACCAAGGTGGGGAAAAGTCGCCAAATTTGGTGCCAAATCCATTACCTGCCTTATTGGGGCTTTTTAATGCATTTTTAAGGGAAAAAAAGGCTATTTCAACGCTAAAACGACTAGAAATGCACAAAATTATCATTTTATCAACTTACTGAGCCTCTTTGAAAGAATTTATACAAAAATAAACACAATTATTTACAATTTATAACACTGCCCCCCTCCCAAGGACTGCACGTCCCGGGCAGTGCAACCCTTGGTTAAGAGGCGAAACTAGCCAAATTTACACAATCTCAAATACAAAACTAAGTTGCATATAGCGACAAAATAGAAACAAAAATCAAGTGAGAAATACAGGGCCGGCGCTAGATATTTTGCCGCCTGAGGCAAGCATTAATCTGCCGCCCATATGACGTCATCACTACTCAAATGCTTATTAGCATAAAAAAATCAACATGCTAACTATAATTACTTTCTTTTACCCATATATATGGTAGAGAAAGTTTTGTTTTGGGGTGAAATTTTGGAAATTGAGTTTTTGTTATATTTACAATTTGCACATTTTGAGGTGTCCAGAATCTGAAAAACATGTTTTCAGCGGTTGATCTGTGTGTGTCTGTGTTTGTCTGCTTGTCTTATCAGCAAATCTCAAGAAAAAATAGTAGCAGGAAGTCCACATTCGGTATTCTATATCTGTATCATGTAGTGATGCTACACTGAACTTTTTGTTAGGATCAAACAAATGGTTAGTGCACAAGGCCATCCAAGAGAATTTAAATATATTACGTCTATGGGATGGAGTATGGGGGAAATTTCTGGTAAGTCCAGGGTAACATGGCCTGCCGTACAGAAAATGAAATGAACTTATATATATGCATAAAAACATGTTTTGTGTAGATTGTGGTATGGCAATCATTAAACTTTCGTTTGCAGGGTTACCCAAGTATATATTAAGCATATTAAAATATACAGGATATTTTAGGTCTATACTTTGAAGTTGCTGGATGTGTTTTTCATATAGGACTAATTTTAAGTAAACAATATTATGTGCATATATCTTTATAGAAAATATGCAGGATTACTCAAAATACCCACACGTTCTGTTTTATTAAATGTAATTGATGGAACTGCTTTACCTGCGATTTATCTTTATAGCATTGACATGAAGGATAACCAAAGTTGTGTAAGCGACAAACCAGATTATTTATTTTTAAAAAGAAAATCTCAATGGCTTAACCTTTGGTGAAAGTTATTTATTGCATCGATAATACAAATGTAAAGAAAAGAAAATTAATAAAAATAAAAGAATAAATAAAAAACTTAAATCTGATAAAAAAAAACTAAAGTTTTTAAAAGGCATTAATGGAAAAAAATTATGTTGGTGCATTAAAAAGCAGTTCTTCTTCGTTGTAAAATTTTAAATAACAAATCACTACTATAAAAAATCAAGTTATAGGTTTTTTTTTTTTTTTTTTTTTAATTTTGTAGTAGGCATAAATAAAAACTTTTTTATAACCTTTTAATAATAAAAGCCAAAGTTTCTCGAAAGTAACGCTCGAAACTTATGCCATTGCTGAACAATAAATTGAAATAAAGGAAAAAAGTTTTTATCCTTGTTTTTGAGGAATTTTTCAAAAAATTTCTTTAATTAATAAAATAAATATTTATTCTGGGTTTGGAGGAATGAATAAAATAATGGAAGAAGGATAATTTAGTAAAAGATTTTTTTTTTTTTTTTTTATAATATATTGATGCTATTGTGTGTTTTATTGAACAATATTTTTAACCCAGGCTTCCTCGTACTGAATGTCTGATGCTATAAAATCTAAATGCTAATTTGAAGGACTAGTGTAATTCTATGTAAGGACTGCCTATTGGCGATTTTCTTTCTTGGACACCCTTTCTTAGCCACAATGTAAATGATAATAAATTACAACCGAAAACAACTATGGTTGTTTTCTCTGTTATCGGCATCGGATTCAGGTAAAAAAAAAAAGTCATTATACCCTCGGTCAAATAAACTAACAATGATATTGATGAATTTTCACTCAAATTAATTTTCACAAATAATTAAATTTAAATTGCATATGACCCGAATTCTATTATTTTGATAAAAAAGTAAAATTTTAAATAGTCGTTTTGTTTTAGAGTTAGTGAATATGACAAATTTCGAAATAGGTTGATTTGAAAATGTCAACTGCTGGGGGTGCGAATATCGACTAGTATAAAGAATGAAATAAAACTTTATTTATTTTGCCTTGATTTTCATCATTTATTACAATAAAATCATTTATTACAATATCAAACTAAATATTATCAAGCATTCATATTTTAAAACCAAAAAGAGATAATAAATGTGCAAAAACAAACTACGTATGAAATTTTTGCTATGATATGAAGAGAAATATTTGAAATTTTACACATGAAAATTTTTTTCATATACTTAATATTTACAAGAACACAAACATGAACAGTGAAATAAATAATTCACTATCTAACTTCTCTTTCATTTTCTTGATCAAAATCGTTCTATCGCCACAAACAATACTTAAAAACACGATTGTATTTTCATTTGCTAGATAGAATATAATCTGTATTTAATAAGCATTCTTTGGAAAAAAAAATCTGGAGTGACTCCACTCGACTTTCCGAACATTGAGTAACTAACAGTTTTGTAGATAAAATAAAGAAAGAGGAATTGCTAAACAAACAAAAGAGAGAAAACCATAATAGAGTGTTTTTTTCTCCATATATCACACGAGGTTTTATTTAACGCTACTGAACTTTGAGCCCTTAGATCATAATGATAAAGAATTTTTCGTTTTGTCCCTGTAAAAATCTATAGATGCTAGATTCACCAAAATGCTTATAGTTAGTGCAACAGTGATTTATAATATTCATACAAATTTTCAGCTCAATTGAATAAGGCGTTTAGATGCTATCGCACTTTTAAAAATTTGGTCTCATAGGCCATAATGATAAAGAATTTTTCTTTGTGTCCCTGTAAAAAAACTGTAGTGCTAGATTCACCAAAATCTATACAGTTGCTGCAAATGCGACCTATAACATGTATACAATTTTTTTGCACAGATTAATAAGGCGTTTAGACGCTATCACACTTTTAAAAATTTGGCCCCATTGGCCTTAATGATAAAGAATTTTTCTTTGTGTCCCTGTAAAAAAACTATAAGTGCTAGATTCTCCAAAATCTATACAGATTGAGTATCTGTGACCTATAATATGGGTATAAAATTTTTGCTCAATTGAATAAGGCGTTTAGATGCTATCGCACTTTTAAGATTTTGGTCCCATAGGCCATAATGATAAAGAATTTTTCTTTGTGTCCCTGTAAAAAAACTATAAGTGCTAGATTCACCAAAATCTATAGGGTTCGTACTATGGTGACTTACAATATACGTACCAACTTTCAGGTTAATCGAACAAAGCCTTTAGACGCTAGCGTGTTCACAAACATACACACATACACACACACATACATACATCATCGTAAAAATAGTGAAAACGGACTCAGGGGACCTCAAAACGTATAGAAACATCAAAATCTCGAATTCGGATTTTTGACATGATTACAATACTTTCCTCACTATAGTGTTCGGAAAGTAAAAAACAAGCAATATTGCTAATTTTTAGAAAATAATTATATTGTCAAACCGTATGCACTGTAGTATAATGTTTCACTAATGTATAATTATAGTTACACTGTTAATAATACTTACAAAAACATAAAGTCAATCATAAAACAATAAAATACTTTTTGAAAAATTGAAATTACATGCTTTTCTTTACAAAGTTCAATATTGTAATGCCATAAATATTATATGCTAATTAGTCATTACATGCTAATTTTCAGATTGAAAATTTTAAAATATGAAAAATAAGTGTTTTTTAGTAAAACACATGAATTAAAGTGGTATCTATTTATGCTTTGTAAAAGTTTCAAATGATAAAATCAATAAAGAAGTTTATTATAATGAAATAATACACACAAATATAATTAGACAGAAACATTGATAGTAAGAAATAACTAACAAAGGGCCTATAGACTTCAGAATTTCTATGAAATTTTCACCACTTTATTGGTTGGATTCTTTCATTTTCATATTTAAATTACAGAAAATAAACTTACATTATATAATGAAGGAAAGAATATGGTAAAACTCTCCAGAATTTGCACATATCCGTTTGAAATGATGAAAAATGGTATCATTTACGTATTTTTATTATTTACAAGAACATATCCAAAACAATTTTAAACCAGCCTACATGTTTTTAGAAGTTTTAATAAATTTATGTAATGAATATAATTGTATTTTAAAATTACGCGTTCATTTACAGTTAAATATACATATGCATTAAATATACGTATTCATTATTAATAATATTTACAAAAAATTAATATGACAAGAATTAAGCATTTTCAATTGAATTTTGACACGCCTTGCCTTTAATTTTGCAAAATCATTAATTATATCATTATAATCAATATCAGAAGCAATTTCATTTTCAATTGCCAATATTGCTAAATTTGAAAGGCGCTCTTGAGCCGTCGTAGATCTTAAGTAGTTTTTTATAATTTTTAATTTTGAAAACGAGCGTTTACTACTAGCAACTGTTATCGGCAAAGTTAAAAGAATTCTTAAACAGATATAGATATTTGGAAACACTTCAACTAAGTTATTCTTTTGCATGTGATTTAAAATATAAACAGCTTTCATCCCCTTTTTTACGGTATTCCTAAAAATTAACAATTCGTTAAATAAATTATTTAACTTGATATCATCGAATGATTATGCAAGACATTGCAGTAGTTAAAGATAGTGCTTGAGTTTACTTCAGTTAAGGATGGAATGTCATACAAAAATTGAAAAACATTGCTATGGTCGTTTAATTGTTTAAACCTCTCGGTAACTGAATTTTGGCATATATCGATAAGATAATTAAACATCTCAATTTCAAAAAAATTTTAAGGGTCTTCGATAGGAGTGTCAGTTCCTTCATAAGCGAATAGTTTACTTTTGCGTCTAATTCTTACCGAACACGATGGCTCAAAATCATAATTTATTTCCAATTCATCTGCAATTTGTTTTGCGGAAGTCATAATCTGTTGGAAGCCATTTTCACGAAAGTCTTTTAAAAATGATTTTAACGATTCTAAAACCTTAATAGATTCCGGTATGACCTTTTTTTTTTTTTTGACTTTCTAAATGTTATGAAGCAATATTTATTTTGGTCAAAATTTCATTCCAAAGTACAACACTACAAATAAATAATGAATTTAAATTTTGCTATTTTATTAGCCAGTGATTTACTCTTACAGACTGTATCACTATCTTTTAACATATCTAGAGAAATTTCGACTAATGCGTCATATATTTTGGGCAAATCATTCCTAAGCGGTTTTACAGTCTCAATCCGGCTTTCCCATCGAGTCGTACTAACACTTTTTAAAGTTAAAGAAGTTATGTGTTTTTTTAACACTGACCATCTGGACGTAGATGTCGAAAAGAAAATAAAGATCTCTTGGATAAAAAAAAAAAGTTGCATCATTCACCGGATTTTTTAGCAGCATCGTTAATAATCAAATTCAGTAAATGACACGAACAAGGTACATAAAAAGCTTTAGAGTTTTTCTCTAAAATTCTTTTTTGCACACCTGAATGAGACCCTTTCATATTAGCGTCGTTATCGTAACCTTGACCACGAATATTCGTCGTTTTTAGGCTTAGCAGTGGACAATAGATTGCAAAGAGTTAAATTTAAAGGTTAAAGGGTATAATACTAAGTACATGCAGTTAGAAAATGTTTCATAATCTATATAAACCACGAAATAGTATTTTTTTTTTCTTCTCGTAATGAATTCTATGTCCAATGTAAATGCGCCAAATGCCGCCCCTTGCATCATTGTGCCTGAGGCGGCTGCCTCAGTTGCCTCACCCCTGGCGCCGGCCCTGGAGAAATATTTACAAAATTCATAAATATGTACAAGTATCTATATACAAATATTTACATTATGCATGCGCAAATTTTACCAGTATTTACATTTTTTATTTTAATATTACCGTTACTTGTGGTACTTGGCTAGCCTATTATAGTGCACCACCTTCGGTTTTGACGAAGGTGTTTTAGTGATCCGCACCACTACATCATTCAGCCTTTTTAAGACTGTGTATGGTCCATCCCAGTTGCACTGTAACTTGGGAGAGAGTCCTTTGCGTCGAACAGGATTCCACAACCAGACCTCCTCTCCTTCCTGGAACTCATGTTGTGTAGCCTTTAGATCGTACCTTGTCTTCATTTTCTCCGTTGCCATGTTAATCCGCTCCCGAGCAAAGTTGTGTACGTCCTGAAATCGTGCCTGGAGATCTTGGATGTACTCCTCGGGCGATGAAGGCGCATCGGGTGGACAACCAAACAGTGATGAGAAAATCCTTAGTTTATTTTATTCTCATCGCCTCCTAACTTTCCCTCATGCTTATGGACATAGCTATTTAATCATATTGTATCATCTGTTTTGAAAGTTCATGCAATGTTTAGTCATTTTATCATTTTTATAAAATAACTTATTTAATTTATTTAATAGATAATAACTTAAGACATACTTACATAGTTCACAAGTATTTACAAGTTAAATTTATTTGTTTCCCATTCAAGTGTAAGTAATGTTGTAAAATCAAGCGATTGGCTATTTGACAGTAGGGCGAGCCATCATTTTTGCAACAATAGGACTTTATTTTCTAAATTTGAGACTTTAAATGATAAAATGTCCGTGGCGGTGAAGGATGTTTTATTTCCTATTCAGGGTAAAGGGTAAGTCAAGCTAAGATTTGGTCAAAGAGTTTTTACTTTATGTAATGTATTCAGATCAATTAAGTAGAAATCTTGTGTCTGGACCACAGTTAGATTTGAAGGGTTTATCTTTTTATGGTAGTCAAGGCGAGGTGAAAATATACCGGGGGGATGAGTACCTGTTTAGTGCTTATCTTAAAGATAGAACTTATAAACTTTATCCTAAAATCCCTCATTCCCGTAAAAAGTCTGTTAAATTTGAAGTATTGTCTGCTAATGCTAGAAGTCGAATGATGCATTGGCATCGCAGATTTGGTCATTTTAGTCAATCTTTAGTAGCTCATACTAGTCGCAGACAAGGTGTACGGGGATTACCAGGCTTAAGGGAATCTGATTTCATTTGTGAATTTTGTAAGTTAGAAAAGTTTAGAAGTGTATCTCATAAACCTAGTAAAAATATCAGGTCAAATCATCCACTAGAGCTTTTGTATGCTGATGTTTGGGGACCGTGTGGAAATGAGGGACGAAATGGCGAAAAATACTTTCTCTCAATCATTGATGATTTCTCTCGTCGGGTTTCTGTCTATCCTTTAAGAATGAAGTCTGAAGTTTTTGATGTGGTGAAAAACCATATTATTAAGGCTGAGACTTTCTTGGGAAGAAAGGTTAAATCCTTTAGGTCAGACAATGGTGGAGAATTTGCTAATCAATCTTTTGTTAATTTTTTTAGTGAGAAAGGTATTCGTCATGAGTTTACAAACGTCTATACTCCCCAACAAAACGGCGTTGCAGAACGGTTCATGTCTACCGCAGCTGATGGTATTCGTACATTGTTAATTGAAAGTAACTTGGATCCTAGTTTTTGGCCTGAAGCTCTTAAATATTTTGTTTATATTTGGAATCGTGTTTGTCCCAAACTTTTGAAGAAAACCCCTTTTGAGTTATATGGTGGAAGAAAACCTTCTGTTCGACACTTAAGGCCTTTTGGTACGGTTACTTATGTTGGTGTGCCAAAGCAAAGGCGATTTAAACTTGAAGCAAAAGCCCGTAAGGGTTATTTAGTAGGTTACGCTTTCAAAACGAAGGGGTATAGAATTTGGATTCCAGAGACTAATGAAATTATTGAATCTGGTAATGTCAATTTTGATGAATCGTGTTGTGGTTTAGGTCGCAGTGGAGCTGCACTGGGCACCGATGATTATGCCCTTTTCTCTCCTAGTGTTGAGCAAAGTCTGGAGGACGTTGTTGAAGTTGTACCTGTGGCCATCCCAGGTCCTTCCAACAGTACCCCGGATTCTCAACCTAGTGGAGTGGGGAGTAAAGATTCTGTGTCTAGCAATAATCAGTCTACTATTACCCATCTTAAGGAAGTTAGTTGGACTAGGAAGCCTGTTGTTTGTCTTACTGATAATCGTACTGACATTTATTTTTATGAATTAGGCAAAACTAAACGTCTTAGATCACTTCATGATGTTGAAAATTATTGTAGAGAAAATAAATTGATGTTTAATCCTGATTTATTTGATTTTAGTGGTTCAAATCCTTATTCTGGCATTATTCCGATTCCAAGTAATTCATCAGATTTTTCAGATAGTGACGATAGTGACAGTGAGAGTGATTCAGTTGTTTCGAGTTTAGTTCACCCTTCTGCATGACTAGATCGGGAAGAGACTCCCAGGACTTTTAAACAGGCATGTAATTCCAGGCAGAGTCAGGTTTGGTGGAGCGCAATGAAACAGGAAATGAAGGTTATGCAAGAACGTGGAGTTTGGCATTTGACTGAACTACCTAATCACGTCACTCCTGTTGGTTGCCGGTGGGTTTACACAATAAAAAGGGATGAGTTTGGACAGATAGTTAGACATAAGGCTCGCCTTGTGGCCCAGGGATTTAAACAGGTTAAAGGTGAATCCTATGAAGAAACATTTAGTCCTGTTGTAAATTTTGGTGTTATCCGGTTCTTTTTCTCCCTTCTTGTTTCATGTTGTGGGTGGTCGCATATTCAATGTGACGTCACCTGTGCTTACCTGTATGCACCACTAAGTGAGGACGTGTATATGCTACAACCTCCTGGATTTGTTGAATCTGGTAAAGAGACTTTGTATTGCAAACTGGACCGGGCTCTGTATGGGTTACATCAAAGTGGGAGAGAATGGTTTTGTGAAATACATCATGTTTTAATTAAAATTGGATTTAGAAAATTATCATCTTGTAATTGTGTTTATCTTTATGGGACAGATGTTATACTTCTTCTTTATGTTGATGATATCGTAATTTTTGGAAGACATAAGAAATTTATTGATAAAGTTTTAGTTTTATTAAAGTCAAATTTTGATATAAAAGAATTGGGGAGAACAAGAAAATTATTAGGGGTTGAGTTTGAGGATACTCCATCTGGAGTAGTAATTCACCAATCCAATTACATTAACCCTTAACTGCTGTCATCGGTCTGACAGACCGCTCGCCATTTTCTAGCCCTCATTAACACCCTTCAAAATAGGTAATGATCCAGGCCCTCTTTTCTACCTTCCTAAAACTATCGGCCAAGGTCACATTCCACTTATCGTTCAGCGAATGGGGTTTAGTTTTTTTTTTTTTTCTACTTTTCTTTTTTCTAGCGGTATGTGAGACCGCTGACAGCAGATACGAGTCTGTTTTTGTCCCACGAGTAGTATTGTTTCTCTAGATATATTTTTTTGTAATTTTATGAAAAAAAAAATGGCTTCGACTAGTTCAAGAAAACGTCCGGTGTATCTCACACAGAATGAAATTCTGGAACTTGTAAACTTATATAAAAAAAATAAAAAAAAAATGTATGCAAGTTTCATTTTATTTACTGTTTTATTTAAATACCGATGCCAACTACTCCAGATGTTGACTACCACTTTTTTTTTTTTTTTTTAATTTCAAGATATATACATTATATTTGTGTATTTTGAAAAAGTTTCAACTGAGAAGTTGTGTTAGCTATAATCCGGAGTAGTTTGTAACTATGTATTTTAAATGGAACTAATAATATTTTTTTTTATAGTGCAATATTTTGCACAATTTATAATACTTTTTTACTATATCTATAATTTTTTGTTACACTAGTGAGAACACTAGCGAGTTACACTAGCGAGTTTAAAATTATATAATTCATGCTCATCGATGCAATGTTGCCCTATCGGTATTCTCTTGCACTTTCATATGTCTGGATACCCGTTTAAGTTCTCCAAAATTGCCTTTAAAAAAAATAATAATAATAAAAAGATAAACAATTTAGTAGATAAATAATAGCATACAATCAATAGCTTACCATTTATTCAACGTTTTAAATAAGTTTTAATCAAGCGGTCTGAGAGACCGCTCACAGTAGTTGTGAGAGAATTTTAGTCACAGTAGTTAAGGGTTAATGATGTTTGTGAAAGATTTTCTAAGTTTAAAATTCCTCATTCTTCTTTACCTATCAGTAAAGGTACTGTGTTTTTCAAATCTCATTGTCCTACATCTAGTCAAGATATAACTGAAATGTCTCATTTACCGTATCGTAGTGTTTTGGGATGTCTTTCCTTTTTAGCTGGTTGTACTCGTCCTGATATAGCCTACTCTGTTAATGTCCTGAGTCAATTTCAATCGAATCCTGGTTTGTTCCATTGGGATGGTTTATTGAGATTATTGGGCTATGTAAAATCAACTTCTCATTACAAACTTAAACTTTCTTGTAAATCTAATGATTTAGTAATTTTCTCAGATGCAGATTTCGCAGCTAACCGTGACGATCGGACCTCAATTGGCGGTCAGATAGTTTTGCTTGATAAGTCTCCGGTCGACTGGCAGAAAAATGTGTTAGTTTGTCGACCATGGAATCTGAATTTATCGCAATGCCCGAGGCTGTAAAGAATTTGGTTTGGTTTGATCGGATACGCCGTGAATGTGCTGAGGAATGTATTTTTTCTAATTTAGATAATGATGCTGTAATGAGAGTTGATAATCAAGCTGCTATAGATTTCTTAAAATCACCAGAGGAAAATTATAAAACTAAGCATATTGACGTTAAATTATTTTTTATTAGAGATCTTTTAAATAATGGTGAATTTTCTGTTTCTTATGTACGTAGTAAATCAAACCTTGCGGATATTTTCACCAAGCCTTTGTCAAAAACTGAACTTTTGAATTTTGTAAATTTAATATTTATAACAATTTTTCTCTGGTACATACATGAATTTTGTATGCCATATTTTTCTTATAGACAATTTGAGTACATTTAAATATATTTTTTTATTGTCCAGTACATTGTTTTAAATTTGAAATTGTTTAAATATTTACATTGTTTTAAAATTTGGATTACACATTGTTCTAATCTAGTGTTTCTACTTCATACCAGGGATGGAACACGGGCGCAGAATTCATACCGGAATGTGTTTAAGAAATTTCTCTGCCTATAATATCGTCGATTTAAGAGGTAGGAAATTTTCTTACATTGATAGTGGTATGAATTCTGCACCCGTGTTCCATCCCTGTCATACTTATGGACTTTTTGATTAGTTAAAATTGCTGATTTGTTCATATTTATTATAACAGAGTTTGTCCCAGCATTTTTTTTCTTATGTAATTATTTTAGTACTTTTGATTTAAGCAAGTTTTTTTTTAGTACTTTAGATTTATTTTACTACATTTAGTATTCTTTTAAAAATTAATTTGGTAGACAATTTAATTCCCGTCTATGTATGGGAATGGTGCTTTTGGTGGCTATTTACGATGATTCGAACAGCCTATAGTACCGTCTCGGATAGGTGACCCTTGACCGGTAAATTGTCAGAGAATCATTTAGGAATAGTTTTCTGGGAGTTACCACCATATGTAGGCCCTTGCGCGGGCATGTTATTTTTATTTTTGTAAGTCCCAATTTTTGAATTTTGGCAATGTCACTAGGTCCCGTCTACCATAATTAAAATTTGTTCTGTTTATATCTTTTATGTGTATTATAATTTCTTTTCTTTTCTAGGCATCTAGAAACCTCATTTCATGTGGAACGTATGCTTTCCGTGCTAGCCGGAATTTGTTTTCAAAGAAGTGAATAATTGTGCCTATATTCATTCTTGAATATGTTTGAAAGACTAATAAGTGAATGCGAAAGGCCAATGTTTTGTCCTCTTTACCAAGTTCTGGATGGCTAGAAATTGAAATTTTTTTTTTTTTTTTTGTTAAATAAAGATTATTTTTGTATTTGTAATTTGCTTTTGATATAGGTTTAAATATTTGATTTGGAGTTTAATGCTGGAGTTGAAATTAATAAGTAATTTTTTTTTTTGGTAAATATATTTTTCCATGTTTGTTAATAAAATTTTAAAATGAAACAAATTTTTCTTGGACTTGTTTTCTGAAATGGAAGGAATTGGTTTTTTTTTTTTGTTAGCCTCTTATCTAGGATATTCTAGACTGTTCTAGATTGGAGTAGTTAATTTTTTTTTTTTTGAATTGATGGAGTTTTAAGACTTAAGATAGAAAAAAATTGAAATTTTCTTTGGAGAAAGATGCTTTAAGAATTTTTTGAAGTTGGATTTGTTACAACTTAATTGTTGTCTTTGTGTTAAATTTAACTATTAATTTTTATGTTATTGAGATGTTTGACTGCATTAGTTTGAAATTTGATTAAAATTTTTCATGTTGTTTAAGATGTTGGGTAATAGGTCCATGCTGATTTTTCCTTCTTAAGGAGTCATGCATTTTTTATGAGGCAATGAGAGGGGGGGCATTTGATGAGAAAATCCTTAGTTTATTTTATTCTCATCGCCTCCTAACTTTCCCTCATGCCTATAGACATAGCTATTTAATCATATTATATCATCTGTTTTGAAAGTTCATGCTATGTTTAGTCATTTTAACATTTTTATAAAATAACTTATTTAATTTATTTAATAGACATACTTACTTTAGTTCCTTATTTTTCAGTTGTTAAAACTTTATTTTTATACTGTTAATTATCAATTACCGTTTTGTTTACATTAAAAACGATCTTTTCCATGGAACACCTTTCATTATCAATTTTGGACTGTTTTAATTTTTCTAACGATGTTTTTCTCACTAGATGGCGACATTGTAGCTAAAGATCGATCGTCATTATGCAAAGCTTAATTGTTTCTTTTTACACCTGCCAGGTGTTCGTTTGTGATTCGTCCGTTTGATCGATGACGATCTAAACATCCTTATTTCAGATATATAAATATCAGATCTGTTTAGTTCTGAGTTGTATTGGTGTTGTTCTTTGGCATGGATCCTGTTATCTGATATAGTAATGTAATCAGGGCCGGCGCTAGATATTTTGCCGCCTGAGGCAAGCATTAATCTGCCGCCCATATGACGTCATCACTACTCAAATGTTTCTTAGCATAAGAAAATCAACATGCTAATTACTTTCTCTTACCCATATATATGGTAGAGAAAGTTTTGTTTTGAGGTGAAATTTTCGAAATTGAGTTTTTGTTATATTTACACGTTTTGAGGTGTCCAGAATCTGAAAATCATGTTTTTAGTGGTTGATCTGTGTGTGTCTGTGTCTGTCTGCTTGTCTGTGTGTCTTATCAGCATATCTCAAGAAAAAATAGTAGCAGGAAGTCCACATTCGGTATTCTATATCTGTATCATGTAGTGATGCTACACTAAACTTTTTATTGGGATCAAGCAAAGGGTGTACAAGGCCATCCAAGAAAATTTAAATATATTACGTCTATGGCAGGGGCCCGATTATGACTGTTTGGGGTCCTTGGCAAGGCAAAATTAGGGGCCTCCTAGAAACAATTGCAGCATCATTTATGTCCGACAGACAATCAGTCGTATGTACAATGCATAAACAATATTTTCGAGGCTAGCTATTTAAATACGTTAATATTTTTTATATTTTCAGTTACTATTTATGTTAGCTATAAACAGTTGAATATGGAACTGATTTGTTCTGCTGATCTTCATGATATCTTAACTGACAGGCGACAGTAAAAAAGCACTTTGTAGTATGTTTAATTTACACTAAACAAGAACTGTAGAACTGATATATAAATTTAGTAGTCATAGATTTGCCAGCTTTGGATTATCGCTCTAAAGCCATTGTTTACACACTAGGATTAATTACAGCGGTATTTACTGATTAAAATGAATTTCGAACCACTTCAAACTCTCTGCCTGTACGAACCCGGCATCAGCAGAAATAGACAAAGCAAAATATATCAAAAATGAAAATTCTGTTTCCGAGAACATTTAGTATATTTTAAAGATAAATGTTACATATGTAAATATATACATAGATTTGAATTTTTACTGAAATAAAAGGGAATATTTTGTAATTTGATATCAGAGCTTTTGGTGGCCTCTCAATGTCCGGGGCCCCTGGCAAAGCGGCTTGCCCATGCGATAATATGGGTTTGCTATGGGGGAAATTTCTGGTAAGTCCAGGGTAACATACAGAAAATGAAATGAACTTGAATATGTATATATATATATATGCATAGAAACATGTTTTGTGTAGAATGTGGTATGGAAATCATTTTAAACATTAGTTTGCAGGTCTATCCAAGTATATATTAAGCATATTAAAATATACAGGATATTTTATGTGCATACTTCGAAATTGCTGGATGTGTTTTTCATATAGGACTAAGTTTATGTAAACAATATGATGTGCATATACTTTATAGAAAATATGCACGATTACTCAAAATACCTACACGTTCTTTTTTATTAAATGTAATTGATGGAACTGCTTTACCTGTGATTTATATTTATAGCACTGAAATGAAGGATTTAATTTCAATGCGAAAGTTTCAACGCGATCTAAACGAAAGTTGTGTGAGCGACAAACCAGATTATTTATTTTTAAAAAGAAAATCTCAATGACTTAACATTTGGTGAAAGTTATTTATTGCATCGATAATATAAATGTAAAAAAATAAATAAATAAAAATAAAAGAATAAATAAAAAACTTAAGTCTGATAAAAAAAAAAAAAAAAAAAAGTTTTTAAAAGGCATTAATTAGAAAAAAAATATGTTGGTGCTTTAAAAAGCAGTCCTACTTCGTTGTAAAATTTTAAATAACAAATCACTATTATAAAAAAAAAATAAAAACAAACAAACAAGATATAGAGCTTTTTAAAATCTTGTAGTAGGCATAAATAAAAACTTTTTTTGATAACCTTTTAATAATAAAAGCCAAAGTTTCTTGAAAGTAACGCTCGAAACTGATGTCATTGCTAAACAATAAATTGAAATAAAGAAAAAAAAGTTTTTATTCTTGTTTTTAAGGAATTGTTCAAAAAATTTATTTAATTTATAAAATAAATATTTATTCTTGGTTTGGAGGAATGGATAAATATAATGGAAGAAGGATGATTTGGCAATAGAAATTGTTTTATTTATTTATTTATTTATTTATTGTAATATATTGATGCTACTGTGTGTTTTATTGAACAATATTTTTAACCCAAACTTCCTCGTACTGAATGCCTGATGCTATAAAATCTAAATGTTAATTTGAAGGACTGGTGTAACTGTATGTAAGGACTGCCAATTGGCGATTTTCTTTTGTGACCACCTTCTCATGGCAAAATGTAAATAATAATAAATTACAACCGAAAACAGTTATGGTTATTTTCTCTGTTATTGGGATCGGATTCAAGTAAACATTTAAAAAAAAAAAAAAAAAAAAAAAAAAAAAGCATTATACCTCGGTCAGATAAACTAACAATGATACTGATGAATTTTCGCTCAAATTAATTTTCACAAATAATTAAATTAAAATTGCATATGACTCGAATTCTTTTATTTTGATAAAAAAGTTAAATTTTAAATAGTCGTTTTGTTTTAGATTTAGTGAATACGACAAATTTGAAAATAGGTTAATTTGAAAATGTCAACTGCTGGGGGTAATGCGAAGATCGACTAGTATAAAGAATGAAATAAAACTTTATTCATTTTGCCTTGATTTTCTTTGAGAAAATCATTTATTACAATATCAAACGAAACATTATCAAACATTCATATTTTAAAACCAGAAAAAGATAATAAATGGGCAAAAACAAACTACGTATGAAGTTTTTGCTATTATATGAAGAGAAATATTTGAAATTTTACATATGAATTTTTTTTTTTTTTTTTTCATATACTTAATATTTACAAGAACACAAACGTGAACAGTGAAATAAATAATTCAGTATCTAACTTCTCTTTCATTTTCCTGACCAAAATCGTTTTATTGCCACAAACAATAATTAAAAATGCGATCGTATTTTCATTTGCTAGATAGAACATAATCTATATTTAATAAGTATTCTTTGGAAAAAATATATATATATTGCTAATTTTTAGAAAATAAATACATTGTCAAACCGTTTGCACTGTAGTATAATGGTTCACTAATGTATATTTATAGTTACACTGTTAATAATACTTACAAAAACAAAAAGTCAACCATAAAATAATAAATATTTAAAAAAAAATTTAAATAACATGCTTTTCTTTTCAAAGATCAATATTATATTGTAATGCCATAAATATGGTTATATGCTAATTTTCAGATTGAAACACATGAAGGAAAGTGGTATCCATTTAAGCTTTATAAAAGTTTCAAATTATAAAATCAATAAAGAAGTTTATTATAATTAAATAATACACACAAATATAATTAGAAACAATGATAGTAAGAAGTAACTAACAAAGAGCCTATAGTCTTCAGAATTTCTATGAAACTGTCACCATTTTATTGGTTGGATTCTTTCATTTTCATATTTTAATTACAGAAAATAAACTTACATTATATAATGAAGGAAAGAATATGGTAAAATTCTCCAGAATTTGCACATATCCATTTAAATGATGAAAAAGGCTATCATTTACGTATTTTTCTTATTTACAAGAGCATATCCAAAACAAGTAAAAAATTTAATCAGGCCAACATTTTTTAGAAGTTTTTATAAATTTGTATAATAAATGTAATCGTATTTTAAAATTTCGCGTTCATTTAGAGTTAAATATACATATACATTAAATATACGTATTCATTATTAATAATATTTACAAAAATGTAATATGACAAGAATTAAGTATTTTCTTTTAAAATTTGACACGCCTTGCCTTTAATTTTGCAAAATCAATAATTACATCATTATAATCAATATCAGAAGCAATTTCATTTTCAATTGCCAGTATAGCTAAATTTGAAAGGTGCTCTTGAGCCTGAGCCATCGTAGATCTCAAGTACTTTTTTATTATAATTTTTAATTTTGAAAACGAGCATTCACTACTAGCAACTGTTATCGGCAAAGTTAAAAGAATTCTTAAACAGATATAGATATTTGGAAACACTTCAACTAAGTTATTCTTATGCATGTGTTTTAAAATATCAACAGCTTTCATTCCCCTTTTTACGGTATTCCTAAAAATTAACAATTCGTTAAATAAATTATTTAACTCAATATCATCAGTTAAGTGATTATGCAAGACATTGCAGTAGTTAAAGATAGTGCTTGAGTTTACTTCAGTTAAGGCAGGAATATCATACAAAAATTGAAAAACATTGCTATGGTCATTTAATTGTTTAAACCTCTCGGTAACTGAATTTTGGCATATATCGAGTCGACAAGATAATTAAACACCTCAATTTCAAAAATTTTTTATGGGTCTTCAATGGGAGTGTCGGTTCCTTTATAAGCGAATAGTTTACTTTTGCATCTAATTCTTACTGAACACGATGGTTCAAATTCATCACTTTTTTCCATTTCATCTGCAATTTGTTTTGCGGAAGTCATAATCTTTTAGAAGCCATTTTCACGAAAGTCTTTTAAAAATGATTTTAACGATTCTAAAACCTTAATAGATTCCGGTATGACCATTTTTAAACTTTCTAAATGTTTTGAAGCAATATTTATTTTGGTCAAAATTTCATTCCAAAGTGCAACACTACAAATGAATTTGAATTTCGCTATTTTATTAGCCAGTGATTTTTCCTACAGACTGTCTCACTATCTTTTGACATATCTAGAGAAATTTCGACTAATGTGTCATACATTTTGGGCGAATTATTCCTAAGCGATTTTACAGTCTCAATCCGGCTTTCCCATCGAGTCGTACTAACACTTTTTAAAGTTAAAGAAGTTATGTGTTTTTTTAACACTGACCATCTGGACGTAGATGTCGAAAAGAAAAGAAAGAGCTCTTGAATAAGTGAAAAAAGTTGCATAATTCACCGGATTTTTTAGCAGCATCGTTAAATCAAATTCAGTGAATGACATGAACAAGGTACATAAAAAGCTTTAGAGTTTTTCTCTAAAATTATTTCTTGCACACCTGAATGAGATCTTTTCATATTAGCGCCGTTATCGTAACCTTGACCACGCATATTCATCATTTCGAGGCTTAGCAGTTGACAGTAGATTGCAAAGAGTTAAATTTAAAAGTTAAAAGGTATAATAGAAAGTACATGCAGTTAGAAAATGTTTCATAATCTGTATAAACCACGAAATAGTTTTTTTTTTTTTTTTCCTTTCTTGTAATGAATTCTATGTTCAATATAAATGTGCCAAATGCCGCCCCTTGCATCATTGCGCCTGAGGCGGCCGCCTCAGTTGCCTCACCCTTGGCGCCGGCCCTGAATGTAATGATTGACCGGCTGGTCCGGATCAAATTAATAGGTTGTTTAATTTAATTTTAAATTGTTAAGTTTTTCAAAGCATATTAATAAATTAAAGTTGTTGTATAATTAACTGCTTTTCTTAAATTGTTGAAAATGATCATTTTATGAATTCAAGTTATGTTCATGAATGAATGTCTAGTTTTGAAGAAATAAAAGAGATTTGATTTTGTATAAGACTTTCCTTCTTTCAAGTGGCAAGTATATCTTCTATTATGGTTTATTTCTCAGCAACACTTCCATTGCTGTTTCTATACTTCTGCTGATGATACATTTTAATAAAATACTGACTACAAACAGGAGATCACAAGGGAGACGAAGTTCACTTCCAAACAGCATCTGGGCTGGAGTATAGCTGGTGGTTTCATGGACAGCACTTTGATAAGCCAGCAGGAACAATGGCAACTTCAAGTCTCAATCTTGCTGGTTCCTTGATACTAGAAGGGAGAGGTTATTCAGGATGGTACGATTGAACCTCTCGACCATGCCGTCCGACTGGGGATGTAAGGGTGTTGTCCGGATTTTGTCTATCCCGAGTAGTTGACACAGTCCTTTGAAAACATCAGAGGTAAAGTTCCTATCTTGGTCGGTATGAAGTTGTAGGGGCGTGCTGTACCTTGACACCCATTGCTGCACTAGGACCTCTGCGACTGTGCATGCCTCTTGATTGGGAATGGGATATGCCTCAGGCCACTTGGTGAAATAGTCCATCACGACGAGGATGTATTTATTTCCACTGGAGGTCCGTGGCAAAGGACCCAAGATGTCGATTGCAATCCGTTCAAATGGTGCTCCTACGTTATACCTTTGCAGTCTTCCTCGACTTCGTTTCTGCGGGCCTTTACGTGCCGCACAAGGATTTACACCATTTCTCCACATCCTCCTTTGCCTTGCACCAGTAGAAGCGTTCCCGAACTTTCTGCAGAGTCTTCATTACCCCAAAATGGCCTCCGGTAGAGCTACTATGCACTTGTTCTAAAACATCTGGAATTCTTGATCTTGGCAATACTATCTGCCATCTGAAGCTTTTCCCATCATCAGATTCCCACTTTCTGTATAATACGCAGTTTCTGATATGAAGAGAGTCCCAAAGTGCCCAATAACTTTTCGTAATGGGACTAAATCTGGAAATGTCCTGCCAGATAGGTCTGTTGCTGGTCGTCTCCTTCAGCTGTAATATTGGCTTTGTGTCAGAGTCTTCCAACTGGGCTTGTCTAAGTTCTTCGTCACTCCAGGGATCGGGATCTTGTTCTGATGGTGTTGAGACAGTAACTTAGCAGGCAACCGGATTTATCGGCTGGTATTTCTGTTCAGCTCTAGAGCAGTACTTGCAGCTTTCCGAGCAGGGCTTCTGTGACAAGGCATCTGCATTACCATGTAGAGTCCCTTTGCGATGACATATCTCAAAGTCATATTCCTGGAGGTGTTGTATCCACCTGGCAATCTGTCCTTCCGGGTTCTTGAACTGGAGCAACCCCGTTAAAGATGCATGGTCAGTCCGGAGCAGGAATCTTCTGCCATAGAGGTAATGATGGAAATGTTCTGTGGCTTTTACGATGGCGAGTAGCTCTTTCCTGGTGGTACAGTAATTTCGCTCTGGTTTAGACAGTCATTTACTCCAATAGGCAATGACACATTCTTGACCATCAATTTCCTGCGACAGAACAGCACCGCCACTCTCATGGCTGGCATCTGTATCAAGTATGAACTGTCTGTCAGGCTGTGGATACGTCAAGATAGGCGATGATGTTAAGGCCTCTAAGTCGCTTGAACGCATTTTCACATTCATCTGTACACAGGAACTTCTGTTTGGCTTCCGTGAGCTTGTGGAGTGGTCTGGCAATATTTGAGAAACCCTTGACAAACTTCCTGTAGTAAGTGCATAACCCCAGGAAACTTCGTAGTTGGTGTACATTTTCAGGGCGACTCCAGTTCTCGACTGCAGAGATCTTCTCCGGATCAGTTCTCACACCTTCGGCAGAGATGATATGGCCGAGGTAGCTCACTTCACGACGGAACAAGTTACACTTGCCTGGACTCAATTTGAGGTTAGCCATTCTGAGTTTCTCCAACACCTTTCGGATGTTTCGTAGATGGTCTTCAAAGGTGCGCCCCACAATGATAATATCATCCAAATACACCAGACAGGCTTCATAGGAAAGTCCTTTTAGCACTGTCTCCATCAGGCGTTCGAAGGTGGCAGGTGCATTACATAATCCGAACGGCATAACTTTAAATTGCCACAGTCCTTGTCCCGTGGTGAATGCAGTCTTCTCACAATCATCAGGATGTACTTCTACTTGCCAGTAACCGCTCTTCAGATCCACCGCACTTCAGAATGGTTCTTTCTTCTTAAGAACCATTTATTGCCAGCAAGTGTGTCGTCAATTCTGGGAAGAGGGTAACTATCTTTCTTCGTGATGTCATTCAAACGACGATAATCCACGCAAAATCTTGTTGAACCATAGTTTTTCCGCACCAGTATTATGGGAGAGGCCCAAGGACTCGTTGATGGCTCGATGACATCATTGTGCTGCATTTCATTTAGAAGTTCAGTGACCTCTTCCTGTTTAGCAAACGGAAGTCTTCTTGGATGTTGTTTGATTGGAGAATGATTTCCTGTATCAATTCTGTGCTGGGTGATGTTCGTTCTCCCGACGTCTTCAGGTGTTCGAGAAAAAAGGTCTTTAAATTCTTGGAGTAGCTTCTCCGCAGCACATCTCTGTTCCTTTCCTAACTCTGCATTCTTGAGTAATTCCGTCATTCCGTCATTAATTGTTCAGAAGACTTGGATTCGGTTGATTGCGTGGGGCGGTTGATGCATGTGACAGGAGTGTAGGTTGCTAACACCTCATCCTTCTTCACTGTCTGGACCTTATCGCTGATGTTTGCGACTCTCACAGGAATAGTACTCTTTGAGAGATCAACTAGAGATGAAGCTACCAGAACTCCTCTTGGGCAATTGTCTGTATTCGGGTATTCAATCAGTCCATGGTGGAAGTATTGCTTGGTAGGGGGTGTTCCTAAAACTATTGTCTCTGTATGTGGAGGGATGGAAATTTCAGACTTGGCTGTTATCTGGCAAATTGTCTGAATGTCTTGATTTTCAGTGTTGAACACAGCGATGTCTTCCGAACTCGAATGCAGTTCATAATTCTTATAGTCCAATTTAAAGTTAAATTTTCTCAGGAAATCAATTCCAATGATTAAAGGATCTCTTATATCAGCCACATATGCCATATGATGGTAACTGGCATTCCCAAAAGTGATGGTCAAGTTCATTTTTCCATATATTTTGATTTCGTCTCTGGTCACAGTCTGGAGTTTAACACAGGGCGGCGTCCAGATGATCTTCTCTTTTAGTTCTTGAGCCAAATCCGCTCTAATGATGGTCACGTTGGCTCCTGTGTCCAGAATCATCCGGCAGGTGGTGTTGTTAACTTGGCCATAAACATAAAGTCCATTATCACCGCCGCTCATCGATGAAACATGAAATACTGTAAATTGGGGCTCTTTAATTTCAGGCAACCTCCGCCCCGCGAGATGGCCTCCTCTTAGTTTCCTTGCAGTGATGGTGAAGCCGGGTGATTTCCTATAGTTGGTCGTACAGGGCAGTTCCTCTTCACATGACCATCCCCCTACACAGCCCCAGCACTTTGTCTTCCGGTCCTATATTTCCTTTTTATTCTCCAGGCTGCACAATCTCTTTAAGATCTCTTCGATACTTCTCTTCATTTCATTTTCACAAGCAGGCGTATCGTTTAATGAGACTGCTCTTATGGTATGGCGGTCTTTACGGGAGGCTTGTTGGGCTGCCTCTATCCTAAGTGCATAGCCTAAAGCTGATTCTACGTCTCTGATGTTGGAGAGTCTCAGCGCTCTTTGAATTTTTGGATCACGAACAGCATTGATAAAGTACTGAAGAGCTAAGTCGTTTCGAGTGTCAGCATGACAGTCTGAGAATGCTAGGTGTGACAGTCTCTGAATGTCCGCTGCCAGCTCTTGCAAACTTTCGCCCGTTTTCTGGTAACGAGATTTTAGCTGAAGGTGACTATAGTCCTTAGTACACTTCTCTCCGAACCGTAGCTCCAGTGCTTTAGTCAGGGCCTCGAAGTCGTTCCTTTCTTCTTTAGAAACATTTCTCAGGATCTCGGCTGCATCTCCCCGTAATGCTGCTGCTAAGTGGACTGACTTGGCGGTAGAGTCCCAGCCGTTAGCTTCAGCAACGATGGAAAACTGCGTCTTATATACATGCCAGGAGGAACTGCCGTCGTAGGTGGATAGCTTAATAAATTCGTGATTCTGGCTTGTTCTCTCTTTCTTTTCAGTTTCCTGCGGCATGGATTCTAACTTTTCTTCCAGATTCCGAATCTTGCTCTGCAGTTCATTCCCTATTACTTCTCTGTCCCACTCTTCTTTCATTTTTCTTTCAAGATCTTCCTCCATTCTCTTAAACTTGCTTTCTATCTCTGAAAACCTTCCTTTCAGCTCTTGATCAAAGTTTTCTTTAAATTTCTCCTCTACACTCCGTTCTATCCTCGTAACACTCTCTTCAACCTTCATAACATTTTTTTCTATCTTCATAGCTTTCTCTTCAAAACTTTCTTCTATTTTCAAAACTTTCTCTTCAAAATTTTCTTCTATCTTTATAACTTTCTCTTCAAAATTTTCTTCTATCTTTATAACTTTCTCTTCTATTCCATCCATTCTATTTTCCATCACCGTTAATTTACTCTCGATTGATTCTTTCACCGTTGAAAGCTCTCTCTTCATCTCATCTTGATTAGATTTAATTTCTTCCTGAACTTCACCCAAACTGCTTTTCATTTCCTTCATTTCTTCAGCAAACCGTCTTTCAACTCTCTTTGTCCTTCTTTCATTTCTCTTTGTCCTGTTTCTATTTTCTCTATCAACCCAGATCTTAACTCATTCATCTGAGCAGTGAGTCCTTCTAGAAATTTCTTCATTTCTTGTTCCATAGCTCTCGTTATCACCATTCACAGACAATCCCACTTCTGACACCAGAAATGTTGCGTACTTGGGGGTTCGTGAGTTGTCTGAGAATGAAAGGCCAAACGTAGAAAAATTCAGTAATTTATTCACAGAAAATTCCAGAAAAATGCAGGTCTATAAACCAAGTATCAGCTTTAATGTAAACAGTAAACACAGCTTAAACAACAGCTGTCAATAGCAAATCCACAGTACAAACTGTATAGCAATAACACATAAAGCAAGTCTCTTCCATAGAGGCTCAAGAGCAATGCAAGCACTAGCGAAGCTGGCTGAAAACTGAACTGAATTGACTCCCTGCCTTGGCGAGAAGCGCTCCTTATATACTGTTCCATGGAACCCAGATTTTTCGAGAAAACTCTAGAAAGTGGTCAACCAATCAACTTACAGCTTCCATATTTGGTATATCCTATATAAGAATTTTTTCGCCAAGGTCGTCAAAAAAATCGCCAAGGTGGGGAAAAGTCGCCAAATTTGGGGCCAAATCCATTACCTGCCTTATTGGGGCTTTTTAATGCGTTTTTAAGGGAAAATAAGGCTATTTCAACGCTAAAACGACTAGATATGCACAAAATTATCATTTTATCAACTTACTGAGCCTCTTTGAAAGAATTTATACAAAAATAAACACAATTATTTACAATTTGTAACAATATTTTGAGATATGAATAGGCTTATTTAAGTTGTAAATGGGCGGCCTATGTGTAGAACAAATTTTTCTCGAATATGGCTCGGGCGAATGTCATTTAATTGATATATGATATTAATCGCTTTTATCTGATGTGATTGACATCTCCCTTTTCCCTAGGAAAACTCTTGTTTTTTAATAACTCAGTTTAAAAATCAAACTATTTTTTACTCCGCGATGCACATATTTCTTCTGCTATTCTCAGAATTCTCAATAGGTGTTATTCGGTTTGGTCTTGTAGTTGGTTGGTTGGTTGGTTCAATCTGAATGCAGTCAATAAAAAATTTAGATTTTGTTTTTTAATTCAAGAAAGAAACTTTATTGTTTGTTTTAAATATTTATTGTATAGATACGAAATAAAATATCACTTAAATATATTTTATTTTTTTGTTATAAATGAAATATTTAAGATTTTAAAATTTCTCATTTCATCAAAAAACTATTTCGATAATATTTTAAATAGGGAAATATTTTATAATTATGGTGATTCTATTTCATAATTGTTGATGATAAAGTTACAATTTTTTTAAGGAGAAAATATTTCTATGTATTCATCCACTGGACCACAAACAGTTAATGTAAAAAGCAAATTTCTGATTGGCAACAATGCAAACAACAACAATTGGTTAGCGTTAGACTTGCTCTTGCTTACTTTGTTATTCTTGCTAGTAATTATATTTAATCATTGCTTTATTCTCGTACTATTGGATTATTCTAAATAAATTACATTTCAGGTAAGAATTAGTATTTTAATAGTTTTATTAGTAAACTTTTTATATGCATTGTCCATTGTGATGCATGTGTTCCTACATTTAGCTTCTTGTTTTTTTTGTTTTTTTTTTTACCCCAGCTTTTTTATGTTTTTGTTGTGTCTTATTTACTATGTATTTTATTTATTACTCTAATATAATAGATTTTGTCATTAAAATTCTAGTATTTCATTTCGATATCTTGCCTTGGCGTTCAGTTTCAGCTTTTTTGTAGTTTTGCTAATTTCGTCCCTGAATTTTAAATTTTTCCCAAACCATCGTTCATTAAAATATGTGTACCATGATTCATAAAATAATTCATGATTAAAAGAAAAAAAAAAAAAAAAAAAGAAGCAGAATCTTCTCTCTATCTACAGAAAAATATAATTTATCTTCAAACATTGAAGGAGGAAGGCACTCCACCCTCAGGCCTAGTTACCCTAGTGTAGTCAATCAGCCTTAATCCCAAACACAAACACACACAAGCCATGAAGGCCGAACCAAGTCTGATATCATTAGGAATAATAGCAATTCATAAAATTAATTTGTAGATGCAAATTTTATAAAAATTAATAACGTAACATATATAAAGTATGTAGATGGATAATATTCCATTCCATAATCTTACGGTATTTTTTCTTAAATCTCTTCCTATAAATCTTGAATTGGAAAGGCATTTTCTTAAAACTAAATTAAGAATTTTATTATTACTATGCTAATTTGTTATCACGAAATTGTAGGGTAAATATAAGGCATGTTTAAATTAGAGCTGTACCGAGTACTCTGTATATACTCTGTACTCGGCCAAATTAAGGCTATGTATTCGGCCAATACCGAGTAGTTGTGAGAATTTCACTATTTTATGCATTATTGAAAGAAAAGTGTTAATGAGAGATATTTATTTTATAACAACTAAAAAAAATATCATAATTAAAATTTTTGCTGTAGCAGCTTTCTGCAGTTAAAACGGGCTGTTACCAAACTTAGTATACAGATGATTCATGATATGAGCTTTTAATTATAACTATCTTGTATGTATGTAATATGCATTATTTTATAAAAACTTAGCACATAAATTTGTATCTATAAATCAGACAAAAATAAAATATTTTAGAAAAAAAAGAACCTCTGTGATATTAACACAAAATTTTAGTTATCCATTTGTGCAAATAAAAGTAAGACACTTTAAAATCGGTAAGAAAAGATTAATTTTAATTTTATACTATAAAATAACATTAAAAAAAAAACTATCACCTACTCGGATACAGTCTACCGTTGAGCAAAAGGTCCATTTATTTAGTATTTTAAAAACAAAAATAATTAATGTGAAAAGAGAAGGGGGCATTTAACCAAGTAAAGGCTTTTAAGGCATTTTACGATATATATAAAAAAGGTAAAACACTGAAACGTTATTTAAAATGTATTTTCATAATCAAATCTGTTGTTTTGCCAATTATGGCCCAAAACCTTCTATCATTTTACATTTCTACGATCTGAAGATTAATGAAGCCTATCATCTTTGAAATTATAAATTATTTTAATGTTCCCCTTTCATAAGTAAATTTCATGTATCTTAAATTGTCTTAGTGTATAGTAACCAGAGCCGAAACTAGAGGGGGCGAGGGGGGTGAGCGGGACATTTGCCCCGGGCGCCAGATGGAGAAAGGCGCCAAAAAAGGCTGGTTTGTTGCCTTATTTACACATTAAATATATATATATATATATATATATATATATATATATATATATGTGTATGTGTATTCAATTTTTTTTTAAAAAAAAGGAAAGAAAAGAAAAGCAAGAAAGAAAAAGAATAAAAAAGTCCAATTCCTTTTGTCAGGGCAATTTGAACAAAGAAAAAAAAAGTAGAAAGAAGATTAATAGATAACAGAATTCGTTTACAAGGAAAAGCATGGTGGATAGAGTGTTCTCCAAGACTAACAATATTCTTTTAAGGTTAGTGAGTGTGGTAAAATATTCCCGCAATCGAAGAAGAATAATTTACAAGTGGTCCCTGACTTTCAGCCAAGGTTTTTAAAAAGTAAATGATTAGAAAATACATAGTATATTTGATTAAACTTCAGAAGGCTCTTTAGAAATTATAATTCATAAGGAAGCAAAAAAAAATTTTTTTTTGCTCAGGGCGCCGTCGTGACTATTAAAAGTCTGACTATTGAAATATTAAAATAAGTATGTCAAAATAAGGCCATAATGTTATAAAACAATCCAATGCACTAAAAATAAAAGGGTAAAAAGAATGCAAAATAACTAGTTAATAATTGAGTTAGGAGCTATCATTCACAAGGCTCAGCAAGTCCCTATCAAAGTACTATGACAACTAAAGCCACCATTACCTCCTAACATGTATAATTATAAATATTACAATGAAATAAAATGTCTGTACTTTTACTATACTTTTTACTTCTTTATTCAAAGCATAAGGAAGTATTGTGAAACCAATTTGCGAAATGGATTTTGTGTATCGCATAGCTCATAAACAAATAGTCATAGAGAGTTGCAAATTTATATTTGAAATTGTTATTTACCAATTTTGGTCTTGACATGAACTTCCGCTTTTGTGATAGCTACGAATTTATGCGATTTTTTGTGACGTCTATATGTACGTATGTGTGTGCGTGTATCTCATATAACTCAAAAACAATTAGACGTAGAACGTTGCAATTTCACATCTAAGTTTGTTACAACAGTTGGTGTGCATCTCTCATTTTGGTGTTTCTGTGCGCCTTTCCCTTTTGGAATATCCACGAATATTATATCCCTGATGACCGAAAATACAAATTTTTTTTGCAATTATATATAACTTTCCGTCATACAGATTTTAGCAGAAATTTATATTAGCGTGAATATTGATAGTTACAAAATTTGTTGACATTCTTGCACGTAGAAAGTAATTCGTAAAGACTGGTAGGTTCTAGATGAATGCATTTATTTAATGAATATTCTGGAAACAGCCGAATAAAAGTCAATGATTATTCTTGAAGCAATCGAATAAACCAGTTTTTTGTACTCATGAACAGCCTACACCAAAGAACAGGAATTTTACTAATTCAGAACAATGACCAAATGCTTAAAGTTTTTAGAGATGTACACTCAGCTTGCAGTCCAAACAGAAACTGAACTCATCCAGTCTTGCTAGTGATTTATAGAATTTTCGAGATAGTTCTACTCTAGAAACTAATGAATTAACCTGGAAAATTTTACAAGTCGGTTTCTATTGAAGTTAGATCTTCTAAACTTTGGCTACTCTAAATTACATCTTTTCGCCAAAATTGGGTGCCAAATTGCCAAATCTTTCGCCAAGTCTCAAAATTTACTGCTAATGCCCATTTCTGTAAAAGTAAAGAAATCTGCCATCTATTTCCCTTTTAACTGTAATACCATGTATAAAGTAATACGCAAAGAAATAGACAGGCTCTTGTCAACAATAATTATAGTATACTCTTTCCTTTTTATATTCTCATTAGTGATTTGATGAAGTTAGTTCTGTGCAAGAAAACAGTAGATCATGCCAGCTTCCAAATTTCGGCAATATTAAGCCACTATTTTTCACCAAAATTAATGCCAGGTTGCCAAAGCATTCACTCTGCGGCAAGTTGTCATCTACATTGGGGATGAATTTAGTGACATCTTGAGATTAGCGATCAAATTTGGCAGAAAATAGTGTTAAGGAGTTCCTTAACTGGTTAAAATAGTAAATAAAGAAATAATTTAATAACGTAGTTTAAGAGAATAAATCCCTAGGAAATAAAAATTAAGTCAGTCAGCGAAAAAGAATAAAAAGAGGATAGCTTTTACTTTACCGCATTTGGGAAAAAAATATATCACGTCCCTTTTGGCTCGGGAAGGGAAGGTTGACCTTGGACAGGCAGGAATGTTTTCCCCCTCGCGTGTCAGAAAAAACCAAGAGAAAGTGTTTGAGTGAGATAGTTACGAAGTGAGACGGTGTTTCAGGTGAATAGATAACCTTTTCCGGCAGGAGTTTAAGTAGGATTAAGACTCAATCTGTACTTGTAGTGAGGTAGAGAAATAAAACAAGTACAGTAATACCCTCCCTGGCACATTCTGTAAAAATAACTTAAATTTTGTTTATTCGTGATTCTGACAAGAATTTTTTTTTTTTTTTTTTTTTTGAATTGTGTGAAAAAGGAAGGGAAAATTTGTAAGTTAAAATGTCACTTAAAAAAAAAAAAAATGCTATTTAAAATTTTGTAAGTGGATTTCTTTTTCACTTTCTCACTCGCATTGGTGATTTATACAAAATTTTAATTTGCATTAAGGTTTCTGTTATGAAATTTGTAATACTAATATGGCAAAGAGGTTATTTAGGAGTTCTCGAGTTACAGTAAATATTGGGGTGGAGTTTTACAAAAACTTCTTTTACTTTTAACTGTAAGTGTTTAAATTATTAGTCAAAATTGTAACTTAACTTCTATTTGCAAGGTGCACATTGTAGACAGATTTTGAGTTTTAAGAGATTGGTCGTGTTCTGTGTATTGGTGTAGTGGGGTCGGTGTTTGACTTTATACACTTTGCTCGGAGCATGAGCTATCTCTTCTGTTTGTTTTTAAATTGTTTTAACTAGTATTACATTAGGTTAAGGGATGCTGTGACTTTAATTTTATGCGAGTGTGGGTGGAGAAGGGATTTACATATTGACTTTAATTAGGGAGTTAGTAATTTTCATTAAAACTTTTAATGTGGATTTTTTTTTTAATATTCCTTTGCATAGGTGATGTCATGTAAATTTTTTTTTAGGATTTTACAAATTTTCAAAAAAATTGGTGAATGTATGTGTATTTCAGGACTTGAAAAGAAGAAATTTTCAATGTAAATTTCATTAAAATTTTTAATTTCAAGTTTAATTATATGTCAGTGTTGGCTTGGTCATACAGACCTTGTTAAAAATTTGCCAAATTTCTGTTGTTGTGTGTCGTGTATATGTTTTTGTGATGTTACAAAGGGCAAGTGAAATTTTAAACTTAATGATTTCGATGTTTAAATCAGTCACTTTGCTACTTCTCAGTGCATGTATTCACTTTCGAGATAAAATTAGATTTAAATTTAGTAAGAAATTCTAAAATAAGAGTATGTAAATCGGTGCCAGATGTAGGTACACAGGCACTTAATTGAGTAACCAACTATGTACTAAAAAGATAAAAATAGCAAAAAAAAAAAAAAGTAAAAATTTGAAAAAATAAAAATTACCTTTGGTATATGGTTGGCGAAGATGAAAACTCTTGTTTCGCTGGAAAAATTTCTGTAGTGGAATGGCTATGCTTCAAGTTGTTGTTATAATATGTGCACTGGGAAGTTTAAAAAAAAAAAATCTTTATGATGTTTTTTTTTTACAAAAAGTAAGAAAATGTAACAATATGAGTGTGGCTGAAAAATTTGTGGTGATGTAATATTGTGTTTTATTCCAGACCTTGCCTTATGCTGTTGTTTATAATATGTCTATGCCATGTAATTTTTTTTGTGTTTTGTAATAGGGAATGTCAGTGGATGGCTGGTGGTCACTTTCTTTACCCTGATAGGACATGTCGAAGATTCTTGAAATTGCAATTTTTTTTTTTTTTGTGTCTTGTAGGAGGTCTTTGAATCATGCTCCTGGAAGACAGTCATCTTGCTTTTGGTTTGAATGTTTTTTTTTTGCATTTTTGTTTTACAGGCATTTACAAGGGTCATGTTCGAGTTATGTGGATCATTCTGTCGATGTAAATATCTCTAAGGTTGGTGATTATTGTCTAAATGACTGTGGTGGATGAGGACGTGTTCAGATAAATGAATTTTAATATGCTGTTGTAGAAAACAAAATGTATGCAGTTACCAGTTGTCAAATTTACGAAATTGGGGTCTTTCATGGGAGTAGTTTAAGATGAGTACACTTTTAATATATTTCTTTTTCTCTCTTCTGGTGCTAGGGATTTTAAATTTCGCAGAATTCACCCATTCCTGGGTAAAAAAAAATAAATAAAAAATAAATTCATTTTAACTGTTTTTTTTTTTAAATGTAAGACTAGTGAGGGTAATTTTTTTTTTTTTTTTTTTGTGGGATGTTTTGCTGCTGAATGATGGCCATGAATTCATGTAGCTTCTCAGCGTTTGCTATCTGTCCTCGTGGAGTCGGTGTCAGACTTCTCTTGGTTTAGATGCAGTTGCTGGGTATCTGGTATCCTTTATAAAAAAAAAAAAAAAAAAAAGTGCCAATTTTTCCCCCCGGAAAACAGAGTGTTGTTCACCCGAAACATCGTCTCACTTCGTAACTATCTCACTCAAACACTTTCTCTTGGTTTTTTCTGACAAGCGAGGGGGGGAAACATTCCTGCCTGTCCAAGGTCAACCTTTCCTTCCCGAGCCAAAAGGAACATGATATATTTTTTCCCCAAATGCGGTAAAGTAAAAGCTATCCTCTTTTTATTCTTTTTCGCTGACTGACTTAATTTTTATTTCCTAGGGATTTATTCTCTTAAACTACGTTATTAAATTATTTCTTTATTTACTATTTTAACATGCTGGTGAATGCTATATTCCAAAGTGCATTACTGAACATCAAAGTGGATAAACATTTGATGTTATGATCTGGGCTTCAACTGCATATCATGGATAATCTCAGCTGCTACAAATTGGGATTAATCTTAACAGCAAAGGTACATCAGTGATGTTCTAGAGCCTAAAGCCATCCCTTTCCTTCAAGGCATTCCTGGAGCTAATTTTCAACAGGATAATGCCCACCCACATGTTGCAAGGAATGTTCAAGACTTCTTTTCTGCAAAAAACACCCAGCTTCTTCCTTGGCCTGCTTATTTGGCAGATATGCCACCTATTGAACATGTGTGGGTTTTCAATGGTCAGCACCTTGCTCATGATCCTCGTCCCATAGCTTCTACAGATCAACTTTGGTTATGTATACAAACAATATGGAATGCTAAAACCCGAATAAACTACTACGTCAGAAACGCCAAAGAAAAATATTAGAAATGCATACAGCTGTTTTGGTAGCCTATAGCGTACCGTCTTCAGTGCAAAAAGGATTCTGAATCAGGAGAGGTGCTCGTAAATATAGGAAAGGGGCCGGATTTAGTTCAACCAATAGGATTACAGGAAAGGCGGGGAGAGTGGCCAATAAGAATTTAGGGAAGTTAGCTGTGTAAACAGTAGAAAAATTAAGAAAATGTGGACTGAATATAAAATTTCCAATAGTCAGACAAATAGGGAATAGCGAAATAACAATTTACAAGGTTTTTAAAATTTTTATAAATATGAAAAGCTTCAAAGAAATCGAGTTCATGAATGGATTTAGGTCTGCAAATTATTTTAGCTGAATTAAATTTAAAATTATAATTTTCCTCCCAGCAATGTTTAGAAATAGCCTATTTATTGGTTTCTTATTTGCAGACGTAATTCATATGTTCTTTTAGACGAAATTTAAGACTGCGTTTAGTTTGGCCAATATATGATAAACCACACTGACAGGAAATACTATTCCCCAAGAATTATGCATATCAATGGGATCTTTTAACTGAGAAAAGGTGAGTTTATTGGAAGGCGAAAATAATATTTTAAAATCATATTGTTTGAGAATTTTAGCCATGGTTTGACTGGATTTAGGAAAATAGGGTAAGACAATACTGATATTAGATGAGACTGATTTAGTAAACGAAATACGAGGGAGTTGTAATTTTTGGATAGCTTTGTCTATAATGGAAGGGTCATAACCTCTGTCAATTGCAATGGCTTTCAGGTATTAAATTTCAGATTTTAATAAAATAGGATTAGAACAAATATTAAGTGCACGGTTTACAAAATCCTATATTTACGAGCACCTCTCCTGATTCAGAATCCTTTTTGCACTGAAGACGGTACGCTATAGGCTACCGAAATAGCTGTATTCATTTCCAATATTTTTCTTTGGCGTTTCTGACGGACTAGTTTATTCGGGTTTTAATATTCCAATGCCAAGTCTCCTGTTATTATTAATATGGAATGCTCTTCTTCAGACAGATATTCAAAATCTGTTTGATTGTATGCTACGTCATATAGCAGTGTGTGGTGTCTAACAAAATGCAGATTTCAGACACATAATCTTGTTTTTTTTTTTTTGCTTTGAAAATTTAATCATTTATTTGTACCAATACCAGTCGTTTGTGTATTCAATTTCATCAATTTCTGACAATTCCTTTATGGTGTCGCAATTTTCACAAACATGAGTATTTTTTAATTTCTTGAAAATCACTTGAACAATTAAATATCGAATTTTTATATTTTTTGACTGCTTAAAAATGATGTATCAAAAACATAAGGGCATTAGACTATACAAGACAATTTATCTAAATGACAAATTTTTGTCATTTAGATAAATTGTCTTGATCAAAACCACTTTAGATGCAATAATTTGTAAAATGAAAAAATAAATAAACACACCTTTTAAATTGCCATTGCATAGCTTTAGTGCAGCATAAAACCCATCCTTCCTAAACATCCTGGCAGCACTTTTCCTCAGTGGGCTGCAATAGCCAGGTTAGCAGACTTTTTTTCCTTATTACACTTTCTTCTTTTCCATAACCCCTTCACAGTGGCAGATCTAGGGTAGGGGGGGTGGGGTGGGGCTAGAGGGCTGAACCCCCTCCCCCCCCCCCAAAAAAAAAAAGCACTGACAGTCACAATTGAATATTACAATTGTAAATTTTTCATTGATTTGGAATAACATCTTGAAAAATCTTAGCTCCCCCCCCCCCAAAAGTTAAGCTCTGGATCTGCCACTGCCCTTTCATGGTGAAAATTGTGATGGTATGCCTCTAAACTACCAGCAGAATGATGATCCCAGATAGTTGTCAGTTACACATTGCATAATTCTAGTGAGATGTTAAACCCATTCAACCTTTCTTAATCCCTTAATCCCATACATGTAGTATCAAAATTGTAGTGACATATCTCCGGACCACCCCTAGAGGGGAAACCAAGACTATCAGCAACTGTTCACAGTGATGTTAAACTTACTCAACTTCAACCTTTTTTATTTTTATTTTTTTCATTTCCTATGCAATTGTTTATTTGTTTATGCTTTGTATTACCCAATACCTAATAAGAGGAATATGATTGTTTTGGATTGGTTCAAAGAATTTTGCGCATGCTGAAATGTTCTCATTTTGGTCCTCAGCTTTATGTTCAATACATAAAATTTTAATTAAAATTCTGAAATGATATTAGCTTTTACAAACTAATATTTCAATAATGAAATTAAATAAAATATCTAAAAAATTTTAAATATTGAATGTAATATTTTTTAAATTTCTAAATTTAAAAAGCAAAATATATATATAAAAAAGTTATATATATATATATATATATATATATATATACACACACACAATAATAATTACTTTTATATGAGTATGTACTTACACGACTATCTACTGCACTCTCTAAATCTAAATGATGTTTCTGCATTTCCACTTGTACCATGGATTCATTTAATATTTCTTCTTGTGTTTTCTGCTTTTTTAAAGCTTCATCAACTCTAATTTTCTCAGTCACCTAAGTTAATATATTTAAAATGTAATGTTTTAAATATTGATTATAATATCTTCTTACAACATCTATACTAATAAAAGAAAATGTTTGTGTGTATTACTGTATATGTATAGAATTAGCAACTGCACATCACCAAACTACAAAATTCATCAGCTTGTTAAAAATAATTTAGAATTTTGATACTTCTTGTTAGTTATTTTTCTGGTTATTATTGTAATGCACACAAGCATAACACCAATGAAATCTTCCTAATCCCATTAAATGTAAAGGTGAAAAAGTACTAATCCCCATCCATACCTATCACAGTAAGTTTAATATAAATTTTAAGCTTGAAAGCTATTTAAGATAGTAAAATGACATAACAAAACTAGTATGTTGTGGCCACCACGAGACTTTCTTCTATATTTTCCTATACAAATTCACTCAGTAACAATATTTAAAAAAAAAAAAAAAAAAAAAAATCCTATAGTAGTTAAACGAACGAAGCTAAAAAACTCAACATCAATATTCCTATAAAACCAAATAAAAACATTTTCCAACGACTCCGTAATGAGAAAGAGTTAATTAACCCTAAAAACTCCTCAGGCATTTACAAAATTGATTTTAAATTTGAAAATGAAGATAAGGGATGCTATATTGGAATGACTAAAAGATACATTAACGATCGCGAAAAAGAGCACTTCGCCGACATAAAATACAATATATCCAATACTGCCCTCTCCATAACCCATAAAAATAACCCCATTAATTTTAATACTGCTAAAACTCGTAAAATAGCTCCATATAATAACCACCACTATGCCTTTAAAAGAGAAGCAATAGAAATAATCACTAACCACTCATCTATTAACGATCGCGAACATAGCATAATTCCTCCTATCTGGCAACAAGCAATTAGAAGAAAAATCACTGCTGAAGTGAAGGGAACCGAGGATCCCGAGATGAAGAACGACGTAAACAGAGCAGATGAATCCACTAGAAAGCACTGATGATGAGCACGCGTGCTCTCGAAATATATTTGAATTTTAAAGTAAGTGCAACTATAAAAGGATAATTTGTTAGGTATAAAGTTAAGTTAATGTTATCATATCCTTTTCTAATTAAGTTAATGTATAAAAAAAAAAAAAAAAAAATCCAAGTTTTTCTTTTTTTTTTTTTTTTCGTTAAAAGTAAAAAAAAAAAAAAAAAAAAAAAAAAAAAAGCGATAACTTTGTTTTAAATTACCACATATTTATAGTTCAACCATTCGTTTTAAAGGTATTGACGACACCTTTCAAAAGATACCCATCTTGAAAATTTACCCCACCCCAGGGGGGGAAGCGATGCCCCCACATGCACAATTTTTTTTTCCTAATTAACTACTACTATTAGCAATAATTCATATTAATTTTACAATCACAGGTTAAGAATAACTTTCATTATGTACATTTATACAAAATTTTGTCCTATACTACCATGTTAAAAATTTAGAAGAAATACGATCACAGCGCCTCCTGTTGTGCGATTGATCCCCAAATCTAATCAGCACCAGTTTATGTCAGGAGCCAACTAAATACCAAGTTTTGATAATTTCGTTTAAAAAAAAAAAAAAAAAAAAAAAAAAAAAAAATTAAGATTTTTTTTCTAAGTTTTTTTTTTTTGTAAAAAGTAAAAAAAATCTATAACTTTGTTTTAAATTATCACAGATTTATAGTTCAACCATTCGTTTTAAAGGTACTGACGAGACCTTTCGAAAGATACCCATCTTGAAAATTTTTGCCCCATATCACCATGTTAAAAATTTAGAAAAAGCGGGATGGCAACGCAACCTGCAAGACGATTTTTACCAAAAGTTGATAGGCACTAATTTATGTCAAGGTACAACTACATACCAATTTGTATGAAATTCTGTCCAGTAGTTCCTGAGGTACAGTTGCCACAAAATTTTGTCACACACACACACACACACACACACACACACACACAGACATTTTCTAAAAATGGTCAAATCGTGTTCTACAGCTCTCAAAACGTGTAAATCCATCAAAAACCAGAAATCGAAAATTTTTACGAATCCAGTACTTTCTTCTATTGAAGATAGAAGAAAGTAAATATCCTTAAATTTAAGCTATGAGGTATGACAGAAACACAGCTATATCCATAAGTTTACTGAATCTTCTGAAAAATAAAACAGTATGTACAAAGCCTGAAAACATAAAAAATATGCAGAAGAGAGATATTTAATGTCGCATGTTTTGAGATTCCCCTGAATTTCTACATATAATAGAAGGTGATGTGGGTATGTATCTGTTTGTCGCTTTGTAAGTAAATGGCTGATCGCAGATCTACAAAATTTTACATAGAGGTCAATACTGAACTCTCCGGATGTACTTCAAAGCCTGATTTCTGAAGTTTTTATTAGGTTTTTTTTTTTTTTTATTATTAATTAAAATCTATAAATTTCTAAAATGAAAATCTCTAGAGACATAAACGTAAATGTAAAAGCATTGTCAATGGACCATTAACTGGTTAGAGCATCAGGCGAATATAACCTTAAAGTCGTGGGCTTGAGCTTTCAAGGGCTAATGTGTTACTTTCTGCAGATTATTAATAGAAAAGATACCAACTGATAAAAGAAAATTTTTCATTCCCTTCACAGTATCATAAACTGTAAAGATGATGAAAAAGTGACAAAAAACAAAGTTACACTTAGAGGTGTATTGGTCCCTTTTTAGGCAAACAGCTAAGAGTTAAGCATAGTTGCCAACATTTTAATTTATTCCAGAGCATTTTAAATTCCACCTTTATGCATACCATTTAATTTATAGAATAATTTTCTGTAAAATATAACTACAACAAAATAAGAAAAAAATTCTCTTAAAATAAAAATGGTATGAAATAAAGGTGGGGATAAAAATGTTCTGGAATACATAGGGCCTGATTAATGTTCGGGCCTACTGGGCCGTGGCCCAGGGGCTCTTGGCTTGGGGGGGGGGGGGGGCCCAAAATTCAGTTTATTGTTTAAAAATTTTTAATTAAAAATGTACAAAAATGCTTTTGAAAATAACACTTCATGAGAATTCTGCTTCTAAAAGCAAAATAAAACATTTTACTAAAGTAAAATTTAACTCAAATAGGCATTTTTTGGGTGAAATAGTAGGAAAAGTCAAGGCTTTCTTTTCAAAGAGTAGTAAAAACCTTGGAAAAAATGATAGGAATGGGGGTCCGAATGCATATCAGTTCTTGGGCCCACTTTTGGCTTGATCAGGTTCTGGGAATAAATTAAAATGTTGGCAACTCTGGCTGAGATACAAAATTTTACATTAAGGTCAGTTTTGATCACTCGTAATGCACCTTGAATTTCAATTTTTGAATTTTTTTTATTAGACTTATTAATTTTTAATTAATTTTTTTTCAGCTGATTGTCTAGTGCTGCCACCTGTTGTCATAGAATGAAGATCACAATTTGCTTGTGAAATGTCGTCCAAAAAAAAGTAAATTTTGAATAATAGCAGTGTTATTTATCATTATGTCAGCACCTAAATTTTAATGTGTGGTTAAGGCACAAATACAAGCAATGGAAAACCGAAAGCAATATAGCGTAGAATAGACTGGTCAATCAGCGAAGTTTTAAGCAATTTCAATGGAATTTTTTTTTTCTTTTGGAAATCCGATATGCATACCCTCTATTTTTTTTTCTGTTTGACCCTAAACATCTTTTAATAAAATATCAGCTCTCTAAGACAATGTTAACACATGTCGAATTGACAGAAAAATTATATTTTTAAATAATACGTTGAATTTCTAAACATTTTACATTTAAAAAATTTACATAAGTTTTTTTTTTTTTTTTAACAAACGAGGTACTTTTGTTTGTGTTCTTGTACACAATGTAATAAATGTTTTTTTTTTTTTTTTTTTTTGGTTCCTCTGCTACTGTAATAAAACCATGACAACTTTACAGCTCTATAATTTGTAAAGTGTACTGCTTTAATCTAGAATATAGTAAGTTTGGCTTCCAAAAATGGGGCATTCGTTTCCCATAAGATGGTCTTTCTTGGAGAAAGCTATCATTAACTTGACATGTGAATACATTTTTACCCTTGATTGATATAGAATCATCCACATTCTTCTTTTAAATAGGACAATATTTTTATAAATTGTAAGGATATATAGGTACAAATTAATTTTAATGTAACAAGATACTTACACAACAAGCCGATAAATTCTTCTTTTGATGAAATGCATCTTTTCCCAGAACTCTAAATATTTCCTTGTTAATATTTGTCACTATTTTTGCTTTTGTTTCTTGACTAACTGTTAAATATTTACAGGTTTAACATAATAATAAAGATGTAAGTAATATCGAAGACACAGAAACCCTGCATATTCGTTTCATGTTTTGTTTATTGAACAACGAAGTAGAAGTAGGAGTAGTTAATATGCAGTATAGTAAAAGTAGAAGTATATACACAACAATTCTCCGACACTTAATTAAAACATTAAATATTTACATATATACAATTTAGTGAAACAATTTGAAATAAAGATTGAATTAATTTGAAATTAGAATAGTTTTTTTTAAGTTCTATGAATATGTAAAATAGCTTTTAATGTTCTGTGAATAGTTTTAAGATTATTATTATTATTATTTTTTTTTTAGAGATTTAATTTTATAACTGGTTTTCGTTGATGAGTTGATCTTCTTAATGGAACTAGTTGATCTGTTTTGCTGGAACTAGAAAATTTTGGGAGTTTAGTGTTTTGTGGTTCCGTTGAGCTTGCAGGAGATTGAGGTAAAGAATTTGAATCACTAATATTTGCACTTTGAGGAGTCACTTTCATTGGTGGTTGATGTGAAGAATCCTGATTTTGTGAGGCTAGCTTATCTTGATGTCTGGGAATTGAGAAGTGAACTCTCCTTGGCCAGAAAAAATCTAAAGATGGTAATACTTTTTCAACTTGACAGGATCTTAGCTGATTGAAATGTCATTTGATTACATAGCCATCATCTAATTCTATTAGATAATGAAGTCGTCCAAGTTTCTCAACAATAGTGCCATATTTCCATTTGTTGGACGATGTGTAATTTCGAGATTGGACTCTTTCTCCCAATTTGTAACTTTTGTAAAAATCTGGCTGTGGAGCATTATTCTTGAGTCTTGGTGTTGGTTTGATTAGATCAAGTTCTGATCTTAAATTTCTTCCAAATAACAGTTCAGATGGAGTTTGTCCATTGTTGAGAGGAGTTATTCGAAATCGAAAAAGAAGTTTACACAACTTACTATGAATTGTGCCCGGATAGAATTTCATGCATTTTAATTTTGTTTTGAGAATCTGTACATACCTTTCTGCTTGTCCGTTTGTGGCAGGATATCCTGGAGCAGTAAGACGTTGCTGGATGCCGTTAGTTTTGCAATAATCTTGAAACTCTTTGGACTTAAATAATGAAGCATTGTCAGACATTAAAATTTCAGGTAGTCCATGTCGGCTGAAAATTTCTTCGAGGAAAGAAATTGTGCTTGCAGTAGTTGGAGATTTCTTTGTTGCAAAAATTTCAGGCCATTTCGAAAGTACATCCACCACAATTAAAAAATGGTGTTCCATGAATGGGGCGGCATAGTCAATATGCACTCTTTGCCAGTTCTTTTCTGGTGGTTCCCAGATGTGGAGAGGTGCCTTGTCTGGATCCTTTTTTATATTACAACATTCTCGGCAACTTTTAACAGTATTCTCAATATCGGAATCTATATTCTTCCAATAGCAATAATTTCTAGAAAGAGCTTTCATTTTGACAATTCCTACATGTGTTGAATGTAATTGCTTGAGCATATCAGGTTGAAGGGATTTTGGAATGATCACTCGATTTCCTCTGAACAGGATTCCATCTTAAAGAGTTATAGTAGGGTCAAATACCTTCCCAAGAACAATGTCATATTTTATTTTTCTCAGTTCTGGGTCAAGCTCTGTTTCTTCTCGAATTTTTTGTGCTGTTAAGTTTTCTGCTGAAATGTAGTTGATAACGAATTGTTGGTAAGCTTGTGATTCATCAATGCAATTTATCTGATTAACTGATATTGGTAAAGTAAATCTTGAAAGATAATCTGTGTTTCAATGTTTTTCAGATTTTCTGTGTATAATTGTATAATCAAAGCTAGAAAGGAAATTTGCGTACCGTAACAATCTTGACGCAGACATGACCGGAAGGCTTTTCTCTGGATGGAAGATGGTGCAAATAGCCTTGTTATCAAGAATTAAAGTAAATTTTCTTCCAAATATGTAATCATAGAATTTTTTACAGGCCCACACTACAGCAGTTGCCTCTCGATCGAGTTGACTATAATTTTTCTCAGCAGCAAACTCCTGGATGCGAAAGCAATTGGACGTTCAGTTCCATCAGGCATTATATGAGATAGAACTCCTGAGAGTCCAAAGGGACTGGCATCAGTAGCTAAAGTAACTGGGAGGTCAGGATTATATGGCACAAGGACTTGGTTACTGGTAATAACTGATTTTGCACTTAGGAAAGCAGCTTCACATTGAGCAGTCCATTTGAAACGACTGTTTTTACATAGGAGGTTATTTAACGGATGAAGAACTCTGGAAGCATCTGGAATAAATTTTGAATAATACATTACTAGACCAATAAATTTACGGACATCATCAATGTTTTTAGGTCCAGGTGTTTCAGAGATGGCTTTGATTTTGTCTGGTGATTTCTGGAGTCCAGCAGCACTGATAATGTGTCCTAAAACTGAACTTTTTCTTCAAAAAATTTGCATTTTGCAAGATTGAGATGTAATTTAGATTCTCTTAATTTATTTAATACTTTGAACAGACGTTGTTGGCATTCATGTCTGTCTTTACCTTGAATAATAATATCATCAAAATATGTAACAGTACCATCTAAATCTTGAACAAACTGATCTATAAATTTGTGGAATTCATTAGGAGCAGTTTTAATACCAAAGAATAGCCTTTTAGCTAAATACATACTTGCCAACCAATTTGAATAAAAAAGGGAAGATCTTTGTTGAAAAACCAGAAAATTTCATAAAAAAAAGGGAAGATTTTTTTTTTTTTCTTTTTCTTTGACGTGTTGAACAATACAGTTTTAGAATTTTAATATTTTGAAGCAATCTATAAAAACGTTTTATTATAGATTGATTATACTAAATATATAAAAGTTTTAAATGAAGTTATTCCTCTTCCACATAAAAATATCTACAAAACAGAATCTGTAAGAAATTTATTTAACAATAAGCAAAAAAACTTGGTTAAGTTAAAGTATAACTAATTTTTAAAAAATATATAGAATATGATTTTTGTGTATGTAAATTAATCATACATATAAAAAAAAAAGTAGCAGTAGCTACTTATCAGTTTCAAACATGCATAAAACCAACTGAGAATTAATATTCTTAAATTGATTTGGAAAAACTTTTCTACCTGAAAATATTATTCTTCATTTTTTTCCATGTTTACACGTTTGCTATAAATATGACATACAAATATTTAATTTAATTGAGGAAAAATAAACAGATTCATTAAATTCAGCAATAAAGATCTAAAAATAATTACATACGTGAGAAATATTGAGCACTTCCATTGTCTTATTGTTTCTCGAACTGATCATTAATCACAATCCGGGGAGGGGGGTGGGATATAAAAATAATTACAGAGTAAGAAATATTAAACAACCCTACTTCTAGAATCAAATGAAAGAAGTTTAAAATTAATATTATCAATATCATTCATACTGCAGATGGATAAAGAATAGGAAACAAAAGACTTCTGCAGAACATTTGATTGCTGATCACTAGTAGGAGATAAATGAAGGGAGGGAGGGAGGGGCAAAAAATATTTACATCAGCAAGAAATATTTAACAATTCTATCTCTTTACATGTTCTAGAATCTCATAAAGCAAGTTTGAAATGAATATTGACATTTATGTTATGGATGGAGAAAGATTGGGAATCGAAAGTTTTCGTAGAACATTTGGGGTTTCTTTTTAAAACGAACGATATCCACGACTTTTTTAAAAGCGGAAAATTTCATCATCTGTCCAGAAGGCCGGAAGATACATTAAAAAACCGGAAATCTTCCGGGAAAACCAGAAAAGTTGGCAAGTATGTAAATATGTACCACGATGGGTTGAAAGGGTTTGAATTTTGGCACTTTCATTATCGAACTTCATGTGTAAGTATGCTTTGTGAATGTCTAGAGTGCAGAAAAATTTTCTGTCACGCAATTTATTAAAAATGTCCTCAATTCTAGGAATTGGGTGTCGTGCATTTTGAAGTTGATTACTAACTGTAACTTTAAAATCTGCACAAATACGTACAGAGCCATCTGATTTTGATACAACTACAAGGGGTGTTCCCCATTCGGAAAAATCAGTTTTTTCGATTATGCCTTCTGCCTCTAATTTATCAAGTTCTTGTTCAACTTTTTGTTTTAAAGCATATGGAACTGTACGAGCTTTAACAAAAACTGGCTTAGCATCTGGCTGTAATTTTAATGAACATGTATAATCAGGAATACAACCAATCTCAGATTCAAACACATCAGAGTATAAATCAATAATTTTTGAAACAGAAATATCAACACATGTGTCATTTGAAATTTGATTAAGATCATGTAAATTTATATTCAGATTCCGTATCCAATCACATCCTAGAATGGATTTTTTTTGATTTGACGCAACATATAAATCTTCATAACTAGACTTATTTTGATATGAAACATTTAATTTAACTATACCAAGTGGATTGAAAATTTGACCTGTATAACTGTGAAAAGACACATTTGTTCTCTGAATTGGAACTTTAAGCTTTAATTTTTTGAATTCATCAGCATTTATTATGCTTACTTTGCTTCCTGAATCACATTCTAATCGTTGTTCAACCCCATTTAATTTAACTGTAGCATACATCTTATCATTTGCATAATCATTAGAAAACACATCATAAATCTGATTTAAATTAAATTATCCGAATCATGTATTATGTTGTTGAAAGTTTGATTGTTCACTTTATTTTTTATTAAGCTTGAAATACAAACTGAAGCCAAATGACCTTGTTTTTTGCAAGATTTGCAACGTAATTTATTGGTCAGAAAACATTTTTGAGTTCTCTGATTGGATTTACCGCAATGTAAACACAATCCTTCTAATCCAAGCTCTTTTAAATTAACACTTTTAGATTTCATGGGTGATTTTGATCTACTTTTGGTTTTGGAATTTTCATTTCTGGTTTGAGGAAGGCGTTTATTTTTATTAATGTTGGATACTTTATTAACAGAAGTTGAAAAAGCACTCTTGCACACTTCTTTGTTCTCAATTTTTGCAGCTTCAATGGCTAAAGCGATTTCGATTGTTTTTTCAAATGTTATATCATTTTGTTGTAATAATTTTTCTCGTATATCAGAATCAGATAAACCTCGAATAAATTGAGAACGTAATAACAAATTTAGCATCGATTTAGAACAATCATTTGAATGGCATGCAGATACGAATTCAGCATTTTTTGTTAGATCTTTAAGTGAAGAAATGAAATTTGATATTGACTCACCAGAACTCTGAAGTCTTGAAAAAAATTTATGTTGTTCTGTTAAAACATTTGGTTTTGATGATAAATGCTGTTTGAGCAATGACAGAAGTTCGTTGAATGTTTTCGTTGAAGGTAGATCAGGAGCAGTGAGACTTGAAAGCAGTTGATATTGTCTTGATCCAAGACAATTTATTAACACGAGAACTTTTAGTTCTTTGGTTTCAGCATCATCGGTCGATAATCCTTTTAATTTGAAATAATTTTCCAGTCTCAGTGCACAACAGTCAAAAGTTTCAGATGATTCATCAAATTGATCAAAAGATAAATTTTGTGTAGCGAGAACATCTTCAGTACTACGTTTTGATTCTGGAGTACTTTTGATTTTATCGAGAAATTCTTGAAGAGTTGCTATTAACTGCATAAGTTCGGCCATTTCATTCTCCAATCGTCGCCAAATTGTTAAATATTGACTGGTTTAACATAATAATAAAAATGTAATAATGAAGATGTAAGTAATATCAAAGACATGGAAACCCTGCGTATTCGTTTCATATTTTGTTTATTGAACAAGAAAGTATTAGTAGAAGTAGTTAATATGCAGTATAGTAAAAGTAGAAACACAACACTAACATCTTTGTTTAATAAGGACAAGACAGCTATTTTTTCCATTAAATACCATAAATGCTGACTTCAAGATTATCATGTTATGTTTCTACAGACTTTAAGAAGTGTAAATTTTGGTAAAGAGTTTTTACTTCAGGCTTACTATAGGTTGTCACAATAAATAATCACATGCTTCCTTTTTTTAATTTGTTATTTTGAACTAGGAGCAGAGCAGTGATATTTTCAGGAAGATGGCATCTGATGGTCTAATTTTAAATCGGCATCTATCTACATAGCTGCGAAAAAATAAGACAGAACTGTATAAACTCTCTGTACTCCTCTATTAAGATGATTTCATTTAGCTTAGCTTCATAAAACTGTAACATTCTGTCAATTTTGGAAATTTCAAAATATTATTTTACGACTTCATTGAAAAAATGAATCTCACCCTGAAAATTATACACATAATCACCCCCCATTTGAACTGTTTATTTTTAAGAAAATACTGAACTAAAAAATTAAAGAATCTAATAATAGAAACCCTAAGGAAATTATCACTGAAAAAACAGATAAAAAATCTTTTCTTTCTAAATCAAAGATTGTGATTAGAGTTGACAAAGTTGCACTTTGATACTTACTGTTGAAGTGACAAAACAAAACTGATCATTATTTTATAGTCTCTAAAAACTGAAAGCACAAATATGAATCGTTTGAATATAATCATTGAAATGTATTGCTCAGTCGTATCGTTTTGGATTGATTCAAGATTTCTGCACATGCTTAAAAGCTCCCAGTTTGGTTTTACAAGATTGAGCTAGTAACATATCAAGATACTGAAATTGAATATCTTTCAGATTTGATGAATTAGTCTAATGTTTATTTACCACTTGAAAAATACTTTAATAATACACTCTTTACTTAAACATCAATTGAAAAATGAGTCTGTTTTGCTTTGATAGCATTTATTTTAATGCTGTTTAACCTTCCCACTTTTTTTTTTTTTTTTTTTTTTTTTTTTTTTTTTTTTTAACTATTAAAACTTTATAGCAACACAACTTCTTAATATGATTATTCATGGTGCATACACATTTATGATAAAGAAAAGTAAGGAGTTTCAAAGGACTTTTTAAGGATTTCCAGAAGACTTTTTAAGGACTACCATAATCCTAATTATTTATACATTATAAGTATTGAGGGGGGGGGGAGCACTGTTAATTAAAATTATAGTATAACACAACATAAAATAAAATTTCATAAGTTCAAATAGAAATTCTAAAATCTGGATTGACGCCACTCGACTTTCCAAACATTAAGCAATTAATGGGTGTATAAATAAAGTAAGAGAAGTCATTAAATAAACATAAGAAAAAACTACAATAGGATATTTGAGTATTTTTCTCCATATATGTTTGTAAATATAATGCTATTGGACTTCAAAAAAGAATTTTTCTTTGTGTTCCTGTAAAAATCTATAAGAGATAAATTCATCAAAATTTATACAGTTCGTGTGATGGTAATTTATAAAAAGTATATAAATTTTCAGTTTATTCGAATAAGATGTTTAGAGGCAAATGCACTTTAAATAACTTGAACCATAGGCTATAAAGATAAAGAACTTTTCTTTGCATCCCTTTAAAAAAAACTATACGTGCTAGATATTTCATTTCAGAGCTGAGGGAGTCAGGATCAGAACAAATGTTAAGAGCACAAATCCGGTAACAAGATAAGGGTTTTATAGATTCTGCTTTTAAAATATCATAATTTGTTAGACGTTGCTGTACAAGTTTTAACAAATCCGTGGAAAAAAAAAAAATAGTAAGACAGGTGAATCTGTTTGGTAAAATGCCAGAAATGGTTTGTTATGGCTGATTATAAATCAATGATAAAGAAAAATAGCTCTTGTTTCTTCCCCAGCTGTTATGACAATCCTATGATATAATTAGTAGGGGCAGGCACAGGGCCAGTGACAGAAATTACGGGCCCCTGAGCAAATGAAAATAGAGGGCCTCCACCCTGTCTCACTTTTCAATCAAGGAATGGTACAATTTAGAAAATATTTTTGCTCTTGAGTTATACTAAAATATATTTGGTATAGGTGGACTACATTCCTACATGCATTCATTTTTAAAAATTTTATAAATTTGTACTTTAAGGCATTTAGGATATATAAAAGAATGAATATTATCAATTTATATTACAGGTTTAACAATTTTTATTGAACAGGTGAAGGAACCAAAGTACACGACAAAAATCTATAGCCCTTATACGACTATCTCAAAATCAAGTGGTGAAGATGTTTAAGAAAAAATGATTATCGCTGGCTTTCATTTGTTACATTCGTCAAGATCAAACTTTCTTGGAAGAACCTGTTTGTTGTTATCGTGAAGAATGTAATTTTTGAAAAGTTCATCAGACATTCATGCACAATGGTTATTGGAAAATTAACATAGCTTTACCAAGTTTAGTTTGTTAGAATTAGCAAGATAAGCAAACTTTTTGACTATTTATTTAATGTAGAGACAGCAACAACCAGGCACCAAATGTTACACTACAATGCAGGATGAAAGAAATATGAATTAAGAACATATACATTCACAAAATAAAATTAAAAAATAAAGTCAAAACATATTTTATAAGACCCATAAGAATTTACATTGTGCTACAGAAACAAATATTTTGCTCCTATTGCCTTAAAAAATAGATCCATAATTCTGTTGGTGTCAGTTTCTTATTTAGATTTTCCTCTAAATCCATGCTATTTCTAAAGCTGTAGGCACCATAATATAAGTTTAAGAATATATTGAGCTATTTTGACTTATGAAAATCTAAATTTTTTGACAATTTATGAAATTTTTAAAGTAGATTTGTACACCTTCATGTCCACTCCAGTATCATAAATGTCATTTTAAAACTAGTGTAACTTAAACATGCATTGTCATCGCAATTATGAATATAGGTAAAATTTCAGTTGAATTGGACGACAAGAAGAGAGTTCAAATTCAAATTGGAGTTGGGGCCCAGACTTCCCTTCCTTTCAATCAGTTTCTGCTTGAACATGTAATGCCATTAAAGTTATACATGTACACAAAATTTCAGCTCAGTCAGATGATAGAAAGTGAGTTAAAATTCAAAATAAAATTTTTAGCTGAAGTTGTCCAAAATTTAATTGAAGTTGAAGAAGCCCAGGGTCCCATTGCCCAAAGTTCTTTACTGCTTGAACATGTAGTGTCTTCGAAGTTATATGTATAAACCAATTGCAGCTCAATTCAATGATAGAAAGTTATTTAAAATTCTCTTGCAAGATATGAGCCTGATAGACCTCAAATAAAGGGGCCCAAAGCTCCTTCCAAACTCCTTTCCCTAAGTCCGTTGCTGCTTGAGCATGTATTGCCATTGGAGTTATACATGTATGAACAATTTCAGCACAATCAGATGATAGGAAGAGGAAGTGATTAAATTTCAAGATCAAAATTTATCTGGAGTTGGATGCCTTTGGTCTCCAAGGCTCCCCTCCTCTAAGTCTGTTTTCTGCTTGAACATGTATTGTCATCGTAGGTATATATACATATATATGCAAAATTTTAGCTCAATCAGATGATAGAAAGTGGGTTAAAACCATGGTAGTACAATCCTCAGGTACGATAATGGCATAGTGTAAAATCCAGTCCCAAAACGAACTTTTCGGGATGCATATATCAGAGCTGCTGCCATCTATTGTCGCAACTAGAAAGTCTTATTTATTTATTTATTTGATTTAGGCATGCACACGCACGTACATGGATGTAAATATTTCGATTTTCATTTTCATATTTTTAATTTAAAATAGCAATATTGAATATTCTTTTATTTTCTTTGAACTCATGTTGTTATGAGGAGAAGAAATTTTGTTGGAATTATTTACCTCCTCCTATTAATTATTCTGCTTATTATATTTGTTAAATAAGATTAAAATATTAATATCTGTGTTTTTAATACAGAATACAAATTGAAATGGCTTCTTTTCACGTAAAATTAATTTCACAAAAATTATAATTTATAAGTAACAAAAAGTTTTATGCTACATTATTCAAGAGGCTTTTATTATAAAGTTATCTAACAAAAACATCAGTTATTAAAGAGATAAAGTTGTTGTTCTTTTTTTAAGTATTTATCTGCTATGTAAATGTGAAAATATTTTGTTCAAAATTACAGTTATCACAAAAAGATATCGGTTAGGAATAGAATACAGTAAAACCTCTCTAAAAAAAACTACAAACTGTAGCTTTAAATTTTGGACGGTTACATAGGTGTCATTAAATAGAGGTTCAAAAAATCATAAATGCAAAAAACCAATTCTAAAAGACTAACTCTATAGATAATTTGTCTGTATAGCTTTCTGATAATCATTAATATTATTTTAATCTTGAAAGCTTTTATGGATTTTTCTTTCTAATATTTTATATACCAAACATAACAAATTGCTGAACTTTGTATTATTTCTCTCCTAAGTTATTAATAATGTAAGGTTTTTTGGATTCCTTTTTGAAGTACTTATGTTCCAGTTAAATGTGAAAATATTTCAATAAAAGTTATAGGTAGGCATGTTATTCGGGTTATGATCAACTGTGTATAGTAGAGAATTCTTTTTAAGAAGATGTCCTATGTGGGGGTGATGTCTTTATAAGGTGTTATAGCATGTACAGTCCCTGGCCAAATTATTAGACGCACTATAGTTTTTAATAATTACATATTTTGCAGCTCAGAGAATGGTTTCCAAATGGATAACCATTTATTTTTATGCAAGATGGAGCTCCCTGCCACACAGAACGGCCTGTTAAAGATTGTTTGGAAGTGCCAAAAATCCCTCTGTTGGATTGGCCGGATAATAGCCCAGATATGAAACCTACTGAAAACGTAAGGGAGCTGATGACGAGAAAAGTGGCTAAAGGTGTGATCATAAACAAAGCGCAACTCTTAGAAAAGGTCATTCATGTGTGGAATTACTATCCTCAGATGCATAATTGAAGCTCTCATAGCGGCTAAAGGTGGCTCAACAAAATATTAACATTTAATTGCATTAATTTCAAATTTTTTCAAGAGTTAATAAATACATATTTTTTCTATAACTATAGTATTTTATTTGTGTTAAAAAACATGTAATAAGGTGGATAATAATAAAAAAAAATACATTGTATCTAGTAAAAACAATAAAGCTATATAGTATCAGCAGATAATTAAGATTTTACATAGAATCTTACAGTGCGTCTAATAATTTGGCCAGGGACTGTATGTACATGAGTTTCGGAGAAAACCGTGGCAAAATTCGAATGGCTATAGGGATAAGCGCAACCTGTAATTGAACCCGGCACTTCCCGCCTTCCAGTCTCAAGAAAAGAACCTCTAAACCACTGATGGAATGCAAAAATTATTAATTAAAAATGAAATACAGTAAAACCTCTCTAAAAAGGCCTACCCACTATACCTTTAAATATTAGACCTTTATAGTGGTGGACTTCTACATTAAAAAAATCTTAATTTAGGAAATAAATTCTAAATGATTTTAACTATAATTAATTTAATTCAAATTTACATAATTTGTCAATATAGCTTCCTGTTAATCATTAATATTCTTTTAATCTTGAAATCTTTTCAGGAATACTTTTGTTTTTCAAAAAATATTTTATATACCAGAACAACAGTTCAGCTTAGTATTATTTCTATCATAAGATATTGATAATAGATTTCTGAATTCATTTTTTAAATACTTATGTTTTGTTTAAATTTGAAAATACTCTGATAAAAATTACAAGTATGATATAGTATTTGGATTAAGGAAGACTGTCTATAGTAGGGACCTGGACCAAAGAAAAGATGGCCTCAGTGGGGATCTTTCTAAGGAATTCTAGCTCATATTCATGCAAATTAAAAAAAAAAAATACAGAAAACTCCGAATCACTAGGTCAACAAGCACAATCTGGGATCAAACCTGGTACTTCTCGTCTTCCAGCTCAAAGAACAGAATCACTGGATCAGCCACTGGTGGGGGCTAAAAAATTATAATTATCTGTAGGAAATAGAAGAGAGTGATATCTCTCTACAAAGGCTATAAATTCACATATTTTTAGATTCTATTCCCGGTTACCACTGACGTGAATTCACGTCATTTCAAGAATTTCTATGGAAACAATACATTAGTATTATTTTGATAGTATTATTAGAGTATCAATTCTTTGATAGTATTATAGGTTCGTTCTAATATTATATAATTAATCTTCATTCCAAGCTTCAGGTAATTACAAGAGTAACATTTCAAAACATTACATTCAACTTTTATCCACGTTTAAACATCAAAAGTTTGTAGAAAATAGCTTTACTTTACTTCGATATTCCCCGGCAATCAGTTTTAGAACAGACAAAAGTATGCCAGTCGCAAAAGTTTATTTTATCGCAATTATTATTTATCGCAAACTTTTATTGAAAAAAAAAATAATAGTAATAAAATACAGCCTCAGACCGACAGCTGCTTCATTATCTAAGCGTAGGGTCACATCATAAACGGCCCATCTTGGTGTATTCATTTATACAATAGTTATTCTATTAGATCAGCAGGTTAACATATTTGGCGACGAACTCCTTCATCAGCATTAGCACGCTGTAATTTATCGTCTGTAGGGCACCGGCAGAGTGGCCCTTTGAGACAAAACTATAGGGAAAAAACTCTCTTTTAAAGAATGTTAACCATACAATTCCTTGATAAAATTTGGCGACTTTTGCATTACTTTTATTTGTATGATTTTTTGGTGCATTTTTTAAAAACTTATATATGATAGTTTCAAATTTTAGCGTTTAAAAATGAATTCTGTTGATAGTTAAAAATATATTTTTTAGATTAGCATTTGAGATATAAAAGCTCTTAATTAAGAATTTAAAACCTAACTGAAATACTTTTAATTTAAATGAAAAAATGGAAAGAAAATGTGCAACTGCGATATTTTTCTTCAGATTGGTATACTAAAACTTTTATGCAGGCCCTGATTACCCAATAGGCCCAAGAAGCATGTGCTTCCCCTGGAAAATTTTGAAAAGCCCCCAAATTAAGCAAAAAAATGGGCCCCGAATTGCAAGCTTATGGTCTAAAAGCATTGTCTGATTATAAAACTTCACAATCCTACCTGACTGCACAACTACCATTTCTAGATTATATAGGATATATGCTAATAAAGCTTTTATACATTCATTTATAATGGAATAATTTCATATATTGTGGTGAATATAGGCTTTACCTAGTTTATATCTTGGTACATTAATCAAGTGAATTTGCTTGTCTATGTTTTAAGAAAATTTACTTGTCCTCAATTCCAAGTAACTACAAAATTTAATGAAAAATTTGTAAATTTTTCAAGATGTTTGTATGAGTCTTTAGACCAAGAAGTCAGTGGGGGGCCTCCAAATGGATTTGTGCTTCCCCTCAACTGTAAGGTTAATTGGGACCTGCTTTTACGCAAATAAATTGTAAAATTTTAAAATAAATAAATAGTGGATTTCCATGGATATATAGATTAACTATCTACATAAAAATGTAGTTTTTTTTTTTTTTTTTTTTTTAAATACGATTTGAAACAGTTTTATTATGACTTATTTAAAGACGATAGACCGTCTTTTTTATTATTATTATATCCTTTAAAAAAAAAATATCTTTGTTTTTTATTTTATTTAAGAATCAATCTTTAATTCTCATCAAACATTATGCATAAAAACATCATAAAATTGAGTCAAAATGTAGGAAATTTATAATCGTAAAACCTTTTGAGAGGGGCTCTTTTGAAATCCCACGGTGAAGCATGGTAGATGCTGATACACCCCCTTTCAAAAGGTTAAAAAGTTTTAACATGACATATTTCAGTGTTCGAAATTTAAGTTAAATTTTATCTAAATGCACATTCTTTATAATTATACGCATGAAAATTCGAAACTCATAAGGATAAAGATATTTAATTTTAAATAGATGTTTTCTAGTTAATTTTCTCTAAATTGAATCAAAAATAAGAAATTTAATTTAAATTATTTAAAATTAAGCTCTAAAGTGATAAACATGGTAGTTTTTTAATATGTATTCATATTAGTACATTATTCATAACTTTCCAAATTTCAATATAACTTGTTATAAATTTATTAAAGTTTATTTTATTTATTTTTTAAGATAAGAAATATGAATATAACATTTGAAATGTTTATTATTAAATGACTTAGGGATATAATTCACGCAAGCTAAAAAATATTACATGTAGAGTGAGAAAAAAATTGAGTTCAAATTTTAATGGCGTGTAGTGTTAGGGATAAGGCCAGTTGACTAAAAGAAGGTCCTAGATCTGGGTGGTGTACTCTCCCCAGGGAGTCTTTCTAAGTGATGATACCTAGCTCGTATTTATGCGAGTTTCAGAGAAAACCATGGAAAATTGCAAACACATACATCAGCTAAAGCGACCTGAAATAAAACTCCTCAATGTTTATCTACTATCTTCCAGATATTTAAATTTTGATGCTCCATTGATCAGAAAACTGCAGAATTTTGTAAATTAAGTCCTAAAACATTAATTTCCGAGATAAATTTACGCAGTTTTTTCCATATTGTTAAATTTAAGATTTGACATTAAAAAAAAAAAAAAAAAAAATATTCCAAAAAACTTACGCTTTATATACCTCTTTAATAATGTATGTATTTATATTTAAACAATGAATATTATTATTGTTAAGTTATACACCATATGATGGGTCGGGCCCCACTTATGAAAATTTGCACGAGCTGCCACTGATGACAGCTAATTGAGTTAGACTGCTCAAAATTGGTATATGTAGGTTAATTAAGAGGAGCTGGAAGGGTGGGGAAGGAATAGGCACGTGCAGCATGCACGAAACTGCGCTGCCAAAGGCAGTGGGGATCCGGACCGAATTTTTACCCAATGAGAAATGATCTTTTAAATTTTCTTTTCTTAAGAATAAAAGTTTGATTTCAGAATATGTGCACGCACCGCACGTATTGTTGGATATGAAGGATTTCATATTCACAAACACTCTATTACAAATTTATATAAGCAGAGTGCAGAATATTAGCAGTGAAGGTGTGGCTGAAAGTTGTGGAGTTTTTGTTAATGCAGAGTTTTAAATTTTACCTAAAATATCTTTATATTCAATTTAATTTAATAAAATAAATGCATGAAGACAAATAATCACAAAGTTTTTAAGTAACCAAATAAGTTTATTAAAGTTTAATAAAAGCATATGTGTCGGGGAGTGAAAATGAGGCAATGAGTAGAAACAGTCAGGAACGAGTTAGTGTGATTTAAAATATATTTATAAAACTGTAAAAGTAAATATCGACTCTAGTTCCATAAAGATAAGTATGATTACGCATAGTGGAAGTAGTACATTATTAACCAGGCTTTCATGAACAGTCTCGCTATGAAGCATGCAGAACGATGTAAGATAAATAAAGTAAAAAACACCTTACCAAAAGGCTGGAAAGAAAGACAGACTCCTTTAAAGTAGCACATCTCCATTTTATTTGATATACCAATTTCAGGGACGTTATGACAAATCCCTATGTCCACCTTATCCACTTGTCCTATGGTTGCGTTTCGGAGGATCTTGTAACACTTATTGGTAATCCATCTTAATCCGGTCGGTTATCACTAATAAATCGGGAAACGCATTGCTATCCATTTTGTTAAATAGTATTAATTTGACTTATGAAATTATTTCTCGGCATTTAATAAAGGAAATATTAATTCCACACGGCAAAATGCCATGGCGCGCGCGAACGCACGACCACGCCGTATCACCTACTCTGGATCTCTCGATCAAGTCATCTGATGTGAGAATTTTTTTTCGGCAGACGCTAGTCAGCTTCCCAAAACGTCACGGCGCTGTTCATCCAATCGGAGCGAGCGCTCGCGATAGGGAAGGCTGAAACCTGTACCTTACCGTGAAGCTAGAAGGGTCTGTTAAGGAAGAACGAAAGAGGGAAAATTCAAGCGTTGCTGCAAAGCAATTGTGCAGGGGCGAAACGGTAGAATAATGAAACTTAATGGAATTTAGCTTGAATATTCAATAATGGATCGTTTTTGATAAGTTTAATGAGGAATTGATTAAAATTAACGAAACACAATGTCCATAAAAATCTACTGGAATACCAATGTCTGCAAAATAAGAAACAACACTCAAATGCAAAACTAAGAAAGTTAAAAATTAATGACACGGTCTTCATCCAACATAATAATGGTTTCAAAAAATTCTTCTCTTCTTCTCCTTTTAAAATCGTAGGAAAAATTTCTGATGTAATCTACAAAATTCAGAGAGTAGATGAACCGCATGTACCTATAAAGAATATTCATATCAATCGTCTTCTTCTTGCACCTGAAAGAAATGCAGATATTAGATCATCTAAATCTTCTACAGTCACGAATAACTTAAGAAATACACATGATAATCCTACACCTATATCTTCAAGAAATAACTCACCTGAACCCAAGCCAGATTCAAATTCTTCAATTAACGATCCTCTACAGATTAGTTCTCAGCCTACTGTACATAATGTTTCTATCAACACTATATCTCCTTCGAATAGTCGTCACAGTTACAATCTGCGTCCTCGATGAACTGTTGTAACTGCATGGGTGCTGGAGACATCCAACATTCATGTAGTGTTTGTACTAGTTTCTAGTTCAATCTGCTGGCGGAATCCTCTAGTGACTCTTACGAACTGTACTTCAGTTTCATAGGACATGGTGTTTTAAATCAATAATACAAATCTCATCAAGTGTTTTTCTAAAAGAACTGATAATAGACTATGTGAACTATTAACCTTAATATAGAACTTTAATATAATGTGATCATTTTCTAAAAAAAAAAAAAATTTTTTTTCTCCAGCTTGGAGTGAACACTCCATCTGTAATCAAAAAGGTGAATGAATCTAAAATGTTTAACAGTGTAACACATAATATCTTACCTAATATTTGTTTCTTTCTTTCAGTAATGCCTTATGTAATCTGAAGACCTTCTTTCGGGTAATGTGTGTATAGAATTTTTTTTGATAAAGCCTGAAGGTAAAATTTCTTTAATTATCAAACCCCTTAATGTTAATTCCCTTACAGAGTTGTACCTCAAGTGGAAATGGTATTGCAGCATATGTAGATTCTTATGGATGGTATGACACTGCAGTTATATAACAAATGTTTTGGTATTATAGTGTAATCTGTTTCTTTTTATATATACCTAATTTAATAAACATATCATTAACAAAAGTTAGTCAAGAATATGATAATGTGATAGAAGTGTCATATACTCTGATGTTTTTTTTTTACATATATACAAATTTTTTTTCCTTTTAGTATGTATCCATGTTTTTTTTATTTTTTTATGTTTGGCCAAACACCTTTTTTTTTTGGATCCTAACTTTTATTTTTATGGATCCCAATCATTTTTTATGGATCGACGTGTATTTTTGTGTAATTTTTCATAATGTGATAATTAAGGAATTGTTGTTTCACATATTCATATATTAAGTAATTATATTATACTATTTTATGTGTCTAAACCAGAAAATTAGTGATATTTTTCATATTTACCTGAATATGTAGCAAGTCTCTCAGTGATTGTTTTTTTATTACAATTGTGTTTTTGGATATGTTTACAGACATGTACAAGAAGTTCTTATTATGTATGAATCTCATGTCAACAAGTAACTGTTTTTACATAATGTATCTTGATTTCAATCTAACTTGATGCTGCTGGACGGGGTGGTTGTGCGTGCCCCTTGCTTCTCGCCCTTCCTTTTCTTTGCTTCTTGTCCCGGTCTTTTTTTTTTTTTTTTTCACTGTGTTTTCTGGGAGAGTGTCGTGAAACATGACAGCGTTTTTATTTGTTTATAATATTTTTCTGCATTAATAACAATACCTTCCAATTTACCATCATTTAAATTAAATTTTCTCTGCTCAAGTATCTTCCCGTTTCGCCCCTGTAGGTTTGCTTACCGGCTGCACGCTGATTTTTCCCTCCGTGGAACTTCAATCGAGGTTTCACCCCCTCTTCCTTTCTCGGCGCGCGCCGCAGCGATTGCTCGTTGCCGATTGGCTCGGAGGGACGTCGTTTTCTCCCTTTGGACCGGAGATCGATCGTGATTTCCAGTCAGTAACTGAAGTGTCTGCATAGGGCTTGCCGCGGAATTTTTGACGCTTGTGCGTTAGCCATAAAACAACATGTGCTATGCGATGGGTAGCTTGAAATTTGTAATACGTTGTCGCGAGCCTAAATAGTATAATAATTATATTTAATAACATCATATATCGTTAAATTAATAAATATTTTCAAATGTGTATCAACAGATAGGCAGATCAAAAAGGATTACGACACGAGGAGCACACAGCCATCCATGCCAGCAGTCATCACATTTTTTGGATTATCTGAAATAAAGGTGGATTTACAAGAACGACGTCTCTTCTATTCTTTGGTGAGATGGTTTTAGTTTTTTTTTAATTTGCATGACTTAACAGATATAGTCTCCATTGGAGTTTAATCCTCATTTCAAAAGCCACATTTAGTGAAGTTGTTAATTCTGGGTTGCTTGTTAAAGTACGATCACGTTAAAGGAAAGTAATTACAGTAACATCAAAAATAGAGCTTCAAATTTTTATGTTTAGTCATATAATTGCAAATGGAACAATGACATATATGCAATAAATTAACTTCATGTTTAATATGTGCATCTTCCAAAATTTTCAAGATGGCGTCCTTGCGCCATTTTCTTCTTATCAGTGAACCTCATTTCCAATAATTCGTTGGGGTTCACTATACAATACATATGTAAAATAAAAAATATAACAGAGTATAATAAAGTAATAGCTTATCTTATAACAAAAATAAGTTTCATTAATTACTTAACTTTTACATCTTAATTGCAAACGATAAAAGAGACATTCAAAAATATGACAAGTATGTCAAAATGTCAAAAACGATGTTTAAATGACCTAATGATATTTAAATAGCCAAATGGCTTCATGACCCGATAGTAAAAGTTCATATTATAATCTGAGCAGTAAGAGAAATAAAGTTCTTTTTAACTAAAAGTCAAGTCTTCATAAAAAGTTCTTTTACCTGTTTAAATCTTTTACTTCACTAAAATGAAGAAAAATAAACTTATTACATACTAAACTGTCACGTTAGGTCAACAGGTACTCAATCCCCCATTAAACCTAACGCGAATAATGAAACATTAAGAAAAATCAAAATAAGAAAAACCTCTAGCCCTCTCAAACTTCATAGCTGTCTATTTATATATCTTTTTTCACTTAATTAACATTCATACTGAAAGCGAAAGTTCTAGACGATTCTGCATTAGATTTACATTCAGCGTTCAACTGTTTACAGATGAATTCACGAAAATTCGGTAAGTTACGAGAACAGCAAATCAGTGATCGCAAATCCTACAGTGAATTAGAGAACTAACTCTTTTACTGCGAGCTGTTATGAGTGTAGGACCAGAAGGAGCGATATAGCCGAAAGTAAACAAACAACGTAATTGAAAAATAAACATTGAATTAATTCTCATTAATGGAATTAATTCTAAAAGGTAAGATATACGTTTTTATTTTGTATTTTACTATTAATAAAGATTTATTTTACCTTTATTATGCATATGTAGAGATTAAGATTTAAGGGATCTTGGATGATGAGATTTATAAAGGGGCCCATTACTAAGACGTATATCATAATGCGTGCGTCGCAGCGTGCATGGGACCCAGTGGAAGTTTTTGTTAGTAATTGGCCCCTTTATAAATCTCATCATCCAATATCCGTTCAAATCTTTCTCTCTACATAGTAAAAATAAAATAAATCTTTATTAATAGTAAAATACAAAATAAAAAATGTATATCTTACAATTTTGAACCAATTCCATTAGTTTAAATAAATTCAATCTTTATTTTTCAATTACGTTGTTTATTTACCTTCGGCTGTATCGCTCATTCCTGTCCTACACTCATAACAGCTAGCAGTAAAAGAGTTAGTTCTCTAATTAACAGTAGGATTTTCGATCGCTGATTTGCTGATTCTGCTATTCTCGTAACTTACCGAATTTTTGTAATTCATCTATAAACAGTTGAACGCCATATGCAAATCTAATGCAGAATCGTCTAGAACTTTCGCTTTCAGTATGAATGTTATTTAAGTGAAAAGAAGATATAAATAGACAGCTATGAAGTTTGAGAATGCTGGAGGTTTTTCTTATTTTGATTTTTCTTAATGTTTCGTTATTCGCGTTTGGTTTAATCGGGGATTGAGTACCTGTTGGCCTAACATGACAGTTTAGTATATAATAAGTTTATTTTTCTTCATTTTAGTGTAGTAAAAGATTTAAACAGGTAAAAGAACTTTTATGAAGACTTTTTGACTTTTAGTTAAAAGAACTTTCTCTTACTGTTCAGATTATAATATGAACTTTTACTATCGGGTCATGAAGCCATTTAGCTATTTAAATATCACTTGGTCATTTAAACATCATTTTTGACATTTTGACATACTTGTCATATTTTTGAATGTCTTTTATTGTTTGCAATTAAGATGTAAAAGTTAAGCAATTAATGAAACTTATTTTTGTTATAAGATAAACTATTACTTCATTATTCCCTGTTATATATATATATATATATTTACATATGTTTTATTAAACTTTAATAAACTTATTTGGTTAGTTAAAAACTTTGTGATTATTTGTCTTCATGCATTTATTTTATTAAATTAAATTGAATATTAAGATATTTTAGGTAAAATTTAAAACTCTGCATTAACATAAACTCCACAACTTTCAGCCACACCTTCACTGCTAATATTCTGCACTCTGCTAATATAAATTTGTAATAGAGTGTTTGTGGATATGAAATCCTTCATATCCAACACTTTTTGGTTATGGGCTGAAGTTTTGCTAACGTAATTTTTCACAGAATTTTTTTTTTTTTTTATTCAGGAGTTTAAATTTGGTTTTAGTGTAATAGCATGAAGTATTTTAACACCCCCCTCACTGACTTCAAAAATTTAGTTTCTTCTGTGAATTAATATGATGAAATTTATGGAAGAAATCTGTTATATATGATTTGTTTTCGTGATAATCCTTCATTCAACGTAATTCTCATTGAATAACTTTATCAAAGTTGGATGTAGAGGGGGGGATATCATTTACTATAAAAAAAACGTCATTTTTCTTAAAAATTTTTTTACATTAAACAGTAAAAGCTAACTGTAAAAATTGGAAATTTTTTTTATAAATAAAAGATAATTATTTAGTTAATAATAACAGGAGACTTGGCATTGGAATATTAAAACCCGAATAAACTACTACGTCAGAAACGCCATAGAAAAATATTGGAAATGCATACAGCTGTTTCAGTAGCCTTAAGCGTACTGTCTTCAGTGCAAAAAGGATTCTGAATCAGGAGAAGTGCTCGTATATATAGGAGAGGGGCCGGATTTAGTTCAACCAATAGGATTACGGGAAAGGTGGGGAGAGTGGCCAATAAGAATTTAGGAAAGTTAGCTGTGTAAACAGTAGAAAAATTAAGAAAATGTGGACTGAATATAAAATTTCCAACAGTCAGACAAACAGGGAATAGCGGAATCACAATTTACAAGGTTTTTAAAATTTTTATAAATATGAAAAGCTTCAAAGAAATCGAGTTCATGAATGGATTTAGGTCTGCAAATTATTTTAGCTGAATTAAATTTAAAATTATAATTTTCCTCCCAGCAATGTTTAGAAATAGCCTATTTATTGGTTTCTTGTTTGCAGACGTAATTCATATGTTCTTTTAGACGAAATTTAAGACTGCGTTTAGTTTGGCCAATATATGATAAACCACACTGACAGGAAATACTATAAATACCCCAAGAATTGTGCATATCAGTGGGATCTTTTAACTGCGAAAAAGTGAGTTTATTAAAAGGTGAAAATATTATTTTAAAATCATATTGTTTGAGAATTTTAGCTATGGTTTGACTGGATTTAAGAAAATAGGGTAAGACAGTACTGATATTAGAAGAGACTGATTTAGTAGACGAAATACGGGGGAGTTGTAATTTTTGGATAGCTTCACACACACACTAAACCACACTGACAGGAAATACTATAAATACCCCAAGAATTGTGCATATCAGTGGGATCTTTTAACTGCGAAAAAGTGAGTTTATTAAAAGGTGAAAATATTATTTTAAAATCATATTGTTTGAGAATTTTAGCTATGGTTTGACTGGATTTAAGAAAATAGGGTAAGACAGTACTGATATTAGAAGAGACTGATTTAGTAGACGAAATACGGGGGAGTTGTAATTTTTGGATAGCTTCGTCTTTTTAAGGCAAACCTCAGAGATGGTATTTATTATGTGTTGCCTAAAATTTTAAGTAATAAAAAGAAAAATGTTTCAATTGCGGCACCAACTAAAGTTAGTAATCAAATTGAGTTATGGCATAGAAGGTTTAGCCATATAAATATACCCACTTTGGTATATGCAAGTAAAAATGAACATATGAGGGGTATGCTAATTTTTAAAAATAATGGTTATAAGTGTGAGTCCTGCAGAATAAATAAGTTTAAAAGAGTTTCATTTAAGCCAATCAATCGAATTAGGTCAAAGGGTGTTTTAGATCTTTTATATGCCGATGTATGGGGACCACAGCAAGAAAGAGGTAGAATGGGAGAATGATACTACTTGTCCATTATTGATGACTACTCACGCAAATGTGCAGTTTATCCAATGAAAGAGAAAAAGGAAGTTTTCGAAATTGTTAAAAATCACATTACTAGAGTAGAAACTTTTCTTGACTGTAGGGTAAAAGCATTTCAGCCAGATAATGGAAGTGAATTTGTAAATAGTAGAATGCAGGCATATTTTACTGAAAAGGGTATCCAACATGAGCTTACCAATGTGTATACTCCCGAAATAAAATGGTCCATGTGAACGGTTTAATCAGACTGTGGTTAGAAATGCTTGGACAGTTTTAAATGAGTCAGGACTACCAGGTAGTCTGTGGCCCGAGGCTGTATTGTATAGTACTTATACATGGAATCGAGTTTGCCATAGTAAGTTGGGAAAGACCCCTACTTGAGCTGTTCGGAGGTACAAAACCTTCTGTAAAACATCTTAAACTGTTCGGTGTAGTAGCATATATTGGAATACCAACGCAACATTGGGAAAAACTTGATGAAAAGGCTCAAAAAGGTATATGGTAGGTTATGCCTTTAAGACCAAAGGTTACTGTATTTGGATACCTAAAAATAGTAGTATAGTTTAAACTATTAATGTTGCTTTTGATGAAGACACAGTTAATGGAGCAATGCTGGAGCCCAGTAGTAGTCTTAGATCTGATAATGTATCGGATTCCACAAGTTTGAGCAAATATGCAGGTAGGGAAATCGTTGAGAATGTCTTTGAATCCTCGGACAGTGGTGATGAAATGTCTCAGTCATCATCTGATGAGAGTGACGGTGATATAAGTTCAGGTCTTAGACATGTAACAAGGATTAGAAAAACCAGTTTTAAGAAGAGATGGCTCACGAACTGATATATACTATTATGAGGAAGGTTATGAAAAGGTTAAGGTCATTAAAAAATGTAAGAAATTATTGTAATAAACACTAAATATACTTTGATTCTAAGTTATTTAGTTTTAAATGTTCTAATACATATAGAGGTTTGGTAACAGGGGGGGGGGGGGGAAAGGTTACAAAAGATAGTGATAGTGATGATGATATAAGGACTGTATCTTCTAGCCTAGGTGAATCTAGCTGACTAGATAAAGTAACCATCCCTAAGACATGTAAACAAGCAGTAAAATCAGATCAAAGAGATGAATGGCGTAAAGCCATGCAAAAAGAAGTAGATATAATGTATGAGAGGGGAGTATGGCGTTTAGTAGATTTGCCACCAAATGTAACACCTATTGGATGTCTCTGGGTGTATACCATTAAACGTAATGAAAGAGGAAAAATCGTATGTTTCAAAGCACGTTTAGTAGCTCAAGGCTTTAAACAGGTCAAGGGTGAGTCATATGATATGACATTTAGCCCAGTTGTGAACTTTAGTGTCTTACGGTTTTTCTTTTCTAATTTAGTATCATTTAATTCAGTGGCAGATCCAGAACTTGACTTTGGGGGGGGGGGGGCTAAGATTTTTCAAAGTGTTATTCTAGACCAATAAAAAATTTACAATTGCAATATTCAGTTGTGAATGTCAGTGTTTTGGGGGTTGGCTTTAGCCCCCTAGCCCCCCCCCCCTAAATCAGCCACTGATTTAATGGTTGGTCACATACATAATGCAACATTACTGGTGCTTATCAATATGCCCCTCTAGATGAAAATGTTTATTTGTCACAACCATTAGGTTTCAGTGGCGGATTTAAGGGGGGGGCTAGGGGGGCTGAAGCCCCCCCCAAAACACTGACATTCACAATTGAATATTACAATTGTAAATTTTTTATTCGTCTAGAATAACACTTTGAAAAATCTTAGCCCCCCCCCCAAAAGTCAAGTTCTGGATCCGCCACTGTTAGGTTTTATAATTGCAGGACAGGAAAGTAAATTTTGTAAATTAGAAAAGGCTCTGTATGGTCTACATCAGTCAGGTAGACAATGGTTTTTCGAAATGCATCTGGTTTTACTTAATATAGGTTTTAAGAAATTTGAATGGTGCAATTGTGCCTATACATATAGAAGATTTTGTAATCTTTGGCAGAAATCAGAAGGTACTAGATAATGTATTAGACCTGCTTAAAGATAAGTTTGATATTAAAATTATGGGTAGAACCAAAAAGTTATTAGGAGTAGAATTTGAGGAGGTAGAGATTGAAGAATCTCAAGGAGAGATTTTCATACATCAACAAACATACATTGAAGAAGTATGAAAGGTTTAGTAAATTTAAATTGCCAATTACCTCCCTACTCATAAGTAAAGGTTCTGTATATTCTAAGAGTACATGTCCTAAAACTGATGCTGAAATTTCTGATATGTCTCGTTTACCATACAGGAGCATATTAGGTTGTTTATCGTTTATATCTAATCATACCAGACCTGACATAGCTTATGCGGTGAATATGTTAAGCCAATTTCAATCTAATCCTGGTATGACCCACTGGGATGGTCTGTTAAAACTAACTAGGATATGTGGTCCATACTAAACACTTAAAATTAAGATTAACATGTAAAAAGATTCAATTAATAACCTATTCAGATTGCAGATTTTGCTGCCAATCTTGATGATCGAACCTCACTCGGTGGTCAATTAGTTTTGATAGGAAATTCTCCCATCAGTTGGCAAACGTTTAAAGAACGCAGTGTAAGCCTATCAACGATGGAAGCGGAATTCACTGCTATGACTGAAGCAGCCCGAGAATTAACTTGGTTCGATAATATTTTAAATGAATGTTATAATCATAAAATTATCTCTGGCAGTAAAACTCAACCTATTTTATATATAGATAATATGGCCACTATTGACTGTGTAAAATCCCCAATCGAAAATCACCATTCTAAGCATATAAATGTTAAGTTATTTTTTGTCAGAAATCTGGTATATGAAAATAAATTTAGCTTGCAGTTTGTACGAAGTAAATCTAATTTGGCTGATGCCTTTACCAAGCCACACACCAAGAATGACCTAAACAAATTTATAAGTAATAATTTTGTGAACTAAGTAGTTTTGCATATAATTTATTAGTATATTGTATAATTGATTAATCGAAGTACCGTAATTTCGTGTATATAACCCGCGGGTAATCTATTAAAAAATCTTGACTTTGTATGTTCTGTGGGCTATCATCCGGTGCAGGGTATATTTCACGAATAAGAAAAAAAATCACAGCATTTCTAGTGAAAGTAGTTGAATGGGTAATAAATGCTTGAAACTATTACTATAAACAGGGCCGAAACTAGAGGGGGGCGAGCGGGGCATTTGCCCCGGGCGCCAGATGGAGAAGGGCGCCGAAAAAGGCTGGTTTGTTGCCTTATTTACTCATTAAAAAAAAAAAAAAAATTCAAAGTTTAAAAAAAAAAAAAAGAAAGAAAAGAAAGAAAGAAGAAGAATAAAAAAAGTCAAATTCTTTTACTCAGGGCAATTTGAACAAAGAAAAAAAAAGTAGAAAGGAGATTAATAGATAACTGTGATATCGAAAATCACATATTCTAAATTATCTATTACATTTCTGATGAATTTAATTCTTTCCCAATTCATTTTCTATCTGTATAAAAAGCGAGTTGATATGCGGTTTCATTCTTTATTCCTACTTACAAAAAAGAGCAAGCCATACTATTCTTTTCAGTTAAAAGAAATAATAATAATAAAAGTAAGAGATGATCTTTCACTCGCTTAATTCTGTGGCGAACAATTCGTTTCATCGCAATTAAATAAAACAGAATAAAATGTTTCCTGATGTCATTTTTAACATTGAACAGATTTCGCATCTGTTACTTATAAATAGAAATCGCGTATTCTTCTTAGACTAGGGTTATGAATAAAAATTTAACGATAAAATTCTTGTGGTTAAGAGTTAAGGTTAGTTTGCCAGATTCTCACGAACTGATAACGGATTATTGGCTAAGAAATCAATCGCCAATATATTTTAAAAAGTTGCACTAAATTAGCTGTAACTGAAAAAGTTCGGTGTTGCCTTGGCTTAATTTTTATGTGGTTTTGGGTAATGTATCCAGCCAACAATTTGATCACTTCGGCATTTTCTTTGCTGCTGAAAAGACGTCTCTTATTTTGCGTCTCTCCCCGTGTCCATCCCGTTCCATTCTGTGCATTAAATCATTTTGTTAAAAAGGAACATTGTCTTGATGTTTTCAAAAGGATATTTATGCTGTAACTCTATAATGCTGAAATATTTGATTATAAGCGTTATTGTTTCAAAATGGAGATAAATAAAATATTTTAATGTCAGCAACGAACTCTGGATTATTGTTAACAGTGCAATGTGCACGGCCAACCACCTCAATGACTTTGATCCTTTATCACTATTTTACCAGTGAATTGTTTCATAGTAATACGGAAAATTTATGCATTCTCAAAAGTGCTATTATCATTAAGTCGTTTATACAAAATAGTACAACAAACTCTATAGCACAATAACAGAATTCATTTACAAGAAAAAGCATGGTGGATAGAGTGTTCTCCAAGACTAACAATATTCTTTTAAGGTTAGTGAGTGTGGTAAAATATTCTCGCGATCGAAGAAGAGTAATTTACAAGTGGTCCCTGACTTTCAGCCAAGGTTTTTAAAAAGTAAATGGTTGGAAAATACGTAGTATATTTGATTAAACTTCAGAAGGCTCTTTGATTCATTTGAAATTATGATTCATAAGAAAGCAAAAAAAAAAAAAAAAAAATCTCAGGGCGCCGTCGTGACTATTAAAATATTAAAATAAGTATATCAAAATAAGGCATAGTGTTATAAAACAATCCAGTGCACTAAAAATAAAAGGGCAAAAAGAATGCAAAATAACTAGTTAATAATTGAGTTAGGAGCTATCATTCACAAGGCTCAGCAAGTTCCTATCAAAGTACTATGACAGCTAAAGCCACCACTACCTCCTAACATGTATAATTATAAACATTACAATGAAATAAAATGTCTGTACTTTAACTATACTTTTTACTTCTTTATTCAAAGCATAAGGAAGTATTATGAAACCAATTTGCGAAATGGATTTTGTGTGTCGCATAGCTCATAAATGAATAGTCATAGAGAGTTGCAAAATTATATTTGGAATTGTTATTTACCAATTTTGGTCTTGACATGAACTCCCCCTTTTGTGATATCTACGAATTTATGCGATTTTTTGTGACGTCTATGTGTACGTATGTGTGTGTTTGTATCTCGTATAACTCAAAAAGAAGTAGATGTAGAAAGTTGCAATTTCACATCTAAGTTTGTTACAACAGTTGTTGTGCATCTCTCATTTTGGTGTTTCTGTGCGCCTTTCACTTTTGGAATATCCACGAATATTATATCCATGATGACCGAAAATACAAATTTTTTTTGCAATTTTATATAACTTTCCGTCATACAGATTTTAACAGAAATTAATATTAGCGTGAATATTGATAGTTATAAAATTTGTTGACATTCTTGCACGTAGAAAGTAATTCGTAAAGACTTGGAGGTTCTAGAGGAATGCATTTTATTTAATGAATATTCTGGAAACAGACGAATAAAAATCAATAATCAATGATTATTCTTGAAGCAATCGAATAAACCAGTTTTTCGTACTCATGAACCGTCTACACCACAGAACAGGAATTTTACTAATTCAGAACAATGACCAAATGCTTAAAGTTCTTAGAGATGTAAGCCTAGCTTGCAGTCCAAACAGAAACTGAATTCATCCAGTCTTGCTAGTGATTTATAGAATTTTCGAGATAGTTCTACTCTAGAAACTAATGAATTAACCTGGAAAATTTTACAAGTCCGTTTCCATTGAAGTTAGATAACTTTGGTTACCCTAAATTACAACTTTTCGCCAAACTTGGGTGCCAAATTGCCAAATCTTTCGCCAAGTCGCAAAATTTGCCGCTAATGCCCATTTCTGTGGAAGTGAAGAAATCTGCCATCTATTTCCCTTTTAACGGAAATACCGTGTATAAAGTAATACGTAAAAAAATAGACAGGCTCTTGTCAACAATAATTATAGTAATGACTCTTTCCTTTTTATATTCTCATTAGTGATTTGTAGAACTTTTGATGAAGTTAGTTCTGTGCAAGAAAAGAGTGGATCATGCTAGCTTCCAAATTTCGGCAATATTAAGCCACTATTTTTCACCAAAATTAATGCCAGGTTGCCAATTTTGTCGCCAAAGCATTCACTCTGCGACAAGTTGTCATCTACATTGGTGATGAATTTAGTGACATCACGAGATTAGCGATCAAATTTGGCAGAAAATAGTTCAGGATTGCCAAAATCAGCAAGCCCTTTTCCCGTTTTATCGGAGTTAATTTTTTCTATATATTATGCATTGTTTCTCGCAGCTAATTGTTTGTCAAAGAGTGCAAAAGTAGGCTATCTGCACAGAAGCGAATTCTGTTGAACTCTAAGCTACGCATTTGCCTATGAGAGATTCTGTAAAAAGCTTGTAGAATATTATTTCTGAACAAAAGATATTCTTATTTTGTGGTGTATATAATCCTATTACCATGAAGTTAGTGGTTCTAATAATAGTCTTCTTGGATTGGTTCCGAGAATATTCATAGACTAGAACCTGCCTTTCTATTTTATTTCCTGAAAATGATTTTAAAAAAGATTATCTACAAATGGCACTGCTCTGCAGGAAAATCGGCCCCAACACCATTTTTGCAAATTCTTATGTAAAATAACCTCCTGAATACGATTATGACGCCCATTTTGCCCTATCACCCACCATTATTTGGGGACACTCCCCTATTTTTATCATTTTCCGGTATTTTTATGGCTATAAATTTGATTTGAAAGGGGTGAAGGGATTGTTTTATCTGTTAAATGTCTTTTGAGGGGCTACGGAAATGAAAAATTCTAAAACATGAACATTTGCAGCAAGGGGGAAATTTAAGGGCAGGAGGGGGATTTGCCACTGAAATTACAAATTACATTTTTTGTATTTTATTAATCAATTATTAGTATTATTTATTATAAATTATTATTTTTTTATTTCAAAGTATTAAAATAATTCTTTTCCATTCTCCAAATCAAATTTATGACCAAACAGGGGTGGCGTCCCGAGAAAACAGTGGGTGATTGGGCAAAATTGGGGGTCATATTCGGATTCAGGAGATCATTTTACATGATAATTAGCAGGAATGGTATCAGGGATCAAAATTTTTTTATTTTTTTATTTATTTTATTATTATTATTATTATTTTATTTATTTTTTTTTTTTTTGCAGCGCAGTGTATTTAGACAGCTAACGGTTAGTTCGCACTTGATGGATATGAGTAGTTTTTAGATACTTCTTCATATCTATTAATTTATGCATCTTAATTATATTAAAAACTTAAATATTTGTCTGTTTATTTCTCTGCAGTATAGTTGATGTAACGACTATAATATTCAAAATATCATTTTAAATTCTCTCAAAATAATGATATTTTCAGTTTTAAAAGTAACTGAATATGAAATTTACCTTCACTTGTTTTAGAATTGTCATTTATAAATACCATTAATTTAAGAGAGAGGAAAAAAAAGAAAAGACACTATCATTAAACCAGTAAAAATAAATAAATAAATAAAAATAATAACTGTAGCTTAATTTAAATCTTTCTCTATAATACGCTTTTCTTCCTTTTCCCCCCTAAAATAATGCTTTGATTCACAACTTCAGTCTTTTTTTTTTTTTTTTTTTCTTCAAGAAATATTATAAAGATATAAAACATATACGTTAAAATAAAAATCATAATAAAAATCGGCTGGTTGTAGCTTTACTTGTGCTTGTACATTTTTACGCCTGGCGAAGTGTCATGCTAAGTTTTTCGACACGAAACACATGTTGCGATTCTGTTTTGTTTTGTAAACTCTGTTTTTCATAACAAGCATATAATGTACAAAGTTTGTTATATTCCGTCCTGGAGATGCTGAGATATAGCTATAAGAAAACGTGGCATAAAAGTGCTGCAAGTCGAGCGATATATATCAAAAACTAGACACCAACAGTTTATGTCAGAATTCAACTTCACACTAGGTTTCATGGAATTCCAAACATGCACTTCATAAATTAGCTACAGTATTTGTGTCCCATACACACACACACACACACACACACACATCCGTTAAATATAATCATAATACATTTCAAAATCTGTAAATTTATCAAAAATTTGAATTAAATTCAATATTTACTTCTTACGATTGCAGTTGGAAATAAAATGGCCATAAAAACTTTGTAAAATTTCCTTTGAAATTTTAATTCCTGGTTGGGGGGGAGGGGGGCGCCAAAATCTCTCCTTGCCCCGGGTGAAAAAAATGCTAGTTTCGGCCCTGACTATAAAAAAATAAAATCTGGATTCAAAAAGTCTGGATTATTAACACTCGTGACCGGCATACTTTTTACTTTTCTAAAACTGATTACCAGGGAATACTGAAATAAACTAAAGCTAGTTGCTAGTGCTACAAACTTTTTATGTTTAAACGTGCATAAAAAATTAGATATGTTTTAAAATGTTATTTTTGTAATTATCTGAAGTTCATTAGTCATATAATATTAGAACAAACCTATAATACTATCAAAGAATTAATATCCTAATAACATTATCGAAATAATACAAAGCATCGTTTCCATAAAAATTCTTTAAATGATGTAAATTCACGTCATCGATAACCAGGAACATAATCTGAAAATATGTGAATTTATGTCAGCAGCAACTATAGCTATAGAAGTTAAAATGATGTGAATTCACGTCAGCAGTCGCGATTGTGTTAACGTATAATGATGATGAAATTGAGGACAGTGAAAAGAAACTTGATGAAGAGGATAATAAGGATGATAAAGACGAACTGTCCTAAACAATATTGCCACATTTTAATTCTGATACGGAAGAATCGGAATTCGATGGATATGAATGAATTTTGTAAATAAATTTATTATTAATTTATAATTTTCTTATAAATTGAATAAAGGTGTTGATCATTAGAAGTTACTCCAGTTTATAGTAATTTATATAGAGAGAAAGATTAATAATAAGTTATGATTATTTGCTTTTCATGATGGGTAAGTAAATTTATTTGTTTATTATTTTAATTTATTTGTATATTTGTTTATTATTTCTATCTTTTCCTACTTATTAAAATAATAGCAATTAGTATTGAAATTACAAAAGGCGATTGCTGACCATGTGATTTTAGAAGTGTGGGGTATTTTTTGGTTATAATTAATTTTAGATAAATTTTTTATGCTGCGGGTTATCTTCTGCCGCAGGTTATATACGCAAAATTACAGTACATTGTTTTATAAAAGAATTGAAATTTGATATAATTAATGTATTACTTGATATTGACTCTTTTTGTTTTAAAATTCACACTTGTATATAGCTACATTGATATGCAATTTAATGTTGAAAAAAAAAAAGGGTTTACTTGTCATTAAGTTAAGCATTTAATTATAATTAATAAAGCATGTTTAAAATGAATATTGACATTTATGTTGTGGATGGAAAAAGATTGAAAATCGCTATCTTTCCTGCCAAAATCGGGAGATTTGGAATTGCTGCATAATGCTGCTTTAGAAATAATCTGCAGACTAAAAAAAAAATCTGCGATGTACGTCGCACGTCTCGCATTTTCAGCTATGGGGATTGTAGAGTGAGGACAAATTTAAAAAATGAATGGAATTTGTATGCAATGTAGATAAATGATATGACTAACCACTGAAAATAAAAAATTCTAAGAAGTGAGAGTAGTGAAAAAATGATAACATATGAACAATGTGTATAAAATATATACGATAAAAATAAATGAAATAAAGTAAAAATAAAGACTAGCTTTATTAAATCAATTCATTTTCCTTTTTCTTTCTGTCTTTTTATATTTTTGTCAATACAAATAGATACCATATGTTTGGAAAGATATTTAACGGGTGTTTGAAGAAGGGAAAAATTGTGGGGTTATTGGGGAAGATCCTCTTGAAATCCCCCAGAAAAAAGGGATTGTCTCATCTACAAACGGAAAGCTCGCTAATGAATGGGGGAGGCAGAAACCATCATTTTCTTTCGCTAACCCTGAAAAATGAATTCCCACGTCACTCCTGGGAAGCCTTAACAGTTACTGGCATGATCTGAAGATAGCGAAAGACAGAGCAGATTTTTTAAAGGCAGATATGAATCGGGCATTTTAAAGGTGGATCTATGGTGCTCTGGGGAGCTGTTTCTACTGAAGGCAGAATGAATTTAGTAATTTTTTCTATTATTATGAACATCAAGAGAATATCTGCAAATTTTAAACGTGAAATTCTCAGATTTTTGTTAGATTTTGGGGGGTAATAATACTTTTTTCAACAAGACTTACATTTTTGCTCCACTTCTAGAGAAATAGGAAATAGTTTGAAGAAAGAAACTTCTTTATTATTGCCTTTCCCGTGGCCTAAAAGTTGAAAAAAACCTTAACTTATCATATTTGAAAAGTGCATGCAAGTGGAAAGCAATTTTAAGAAGTTGAAATGTATTCAGAATATCATCTATGCTGTATGAAATGGTACTGAAACTGAATATTAAAAGAAAATGTATATTATATATACCAGAGAGAATGTCTGACTGTTTCACCCTAAAAAGAGACCCCATAAAATATTAATTTAAAGAATAATTGAAAAAAAAATTACTAAGATTCGAGCTGTCCTTATAATTGTGAACACCTTTAAAATCATCTTTTTGACCGTATTTAAAGTTTTTTAAGATAGAAAAACGATAAAACTTTTTAAATATTATCTATTAATGAAATTCAAATTAATAAAAAATATATTTGTTTAAATAATAGTGTTCAGTGTTTAATTAATATAGAAAAACAGGTGTCTTTATAATTATGAGAACCAGTGTATATATAAAAATATGTCATTTTATGTACGTAGCTTTTTACAGTCACAAACAATACTACAATTGACTTTGTTTCAAAATTTATAATCGCGACGCGCACACGTCATGCTACATGGCCGAAGGTACCATTATATCATAATAAAATAAAATATGCTGGAGTGTTAAAATTTAGATAATAAATTATGTTTGTAAATATTCATCTTCTTGATTGCAAGTCCTTGTGTTGATTTAAAGAGATAAATGTATACACATATAACCAGGAACTTAATAAGGGGTTGATAGGTGACATGTGAAAGTCACTATCCTTAAGTACCATCATAATTAAAAAGGAACAGGCTTACTGGAGATTGAAGACACACACAGAAAATTAGTTTATAAAAAAGAATCTTTAATGGGCTCCTTAAGTGGAGAGATGGAATGGTCATCTGGATAGCTGTGTCCTTCTGCCTTGGAAATGCCGGTAAACACAATCCGACTCCATCAGGTGAATAAATCGCCGATAACAAAATTAGTAATCAAATTTAACTAAGGCTTGAGTTCTAGATTAAAAATATTTTACTATTGTTGTTGTTGTCGTGTGACAAGTGCAGAAAAAAAAAAAAAGTGTACAGGCAAGTCAAATGGGACCAAAGGCATGGAGCACAGCCCCAGCCACATCTCCGACTTTCGGTGTAAAGGGTGTCATTGGCAGCAGTTGAGGTCGATGTTGAAGAGGGTCAAGGTAGCAGAGATGCAATTGAAGAGATGCCTCAGATCCAGCTGAGTTCCTGGGCAGTGCCTGCATTCTGCATAGGTTCTAGAGCCGTCGGGCATGATCTTCATACCTCTCATGTGCCCCGTCCGTAATCTGCTGATGGTAGTGGTGATTTCACGGTCAAGTTAAAGCTCCGGAAGGCACCATTTCTTCCGAGGTCTGCCACAGAGCTGATGTTTTGCAACAGCATTTGCATCAAAGCAAGTGGTTTGCATGGGAGGGGGATTTATATTCCTTGCCTCCTTGGCGAGGGAGTTCGCTTGTTCATTCCCCTCGATGTTGACATGAGCGGGGACCCATTGGATGGTGCAGGTTTGTTCCCTGGCAACAATGGTGGACAGAAGTGCGTTGATATCTTGGGCGAGTCTCGTTTTACCTCCTTTAATGGCCTCAAGAGTAGATTTGCAGTCAGAGAAAATGATGATGCCATTCAAGGGAACTGACTGTGTGAGGTAAAGGGCAAGAGCTGCTTTTATGGCAATCAGTTCACTAGTGAAGTTGGAGGCGATTGTTCCAGCTGCGACCCGATGTTTGAGGGATTTTTGATCTGGAAGGAGAAGGAAGATGCCAGAACCTCCTCTGTCACATTCTGAGTTGGAAGATCCGTCGGTGTAAGCGATTACAAGGTCAGGTTTAGAAAGCTTGGCTATAGTTTCCATGCCCTTCCTCTTAATGGTTTTTTGTGGTTCTTTTTTCGAACACTGTTCCAGCAGGTCTAAATTGATCTTAACAGTAGACGGTGGTTTGACAGCAAAATATGGTTCTTCAATAATGTCAAGGCATGAGTGGTTCAGATTGATGTAATTTCTGATATCTTTGTCGTATTGGAGCATGGAGGATCTCTTTAACCTTTCTCTGTTGGTCCAAGCCCGAAAAGTAACGTTTGAGATGTGTTCCACGCTGCAGCTCCTGATCTTATTGGTAAATTTAACAGTGGCCAGTTTTCACCTGCTTTCAAGTGGTGTGAGACCGCATTCAATCTCAGCACTCAGGTTGTTAGTTGAGGAAACTGCACCAATAATGATTTTTGAAGTTCTGTATTGGACAGTATCAAGCTTCTCTTTTGATGAGGAGGATGCTGGAGCCCATATAGGTGCTGCATATTCAAGAACAGGTCTGATAAGTGCAGTGTAGGTGTTGAGGAGAGTCTTCGGTTTAAAACCCCATGTTGAGCCACATAATTTTCTGAGAATATTGAGCTTTTTTAATGCTCTGAGTGAGGTGGTTTCAATGTGCTTGGTGAATCTTAGCTCGGTGTTCAATGTGAGACCAAGATATTTGGGGTTAGAAATTTGATTGATGGTCGAGTTGAAGATTTTGATGCTAGGACGGAATGATTTCCTGTTTTTTCTGTCAGTGGTGAAGATGCAGAGATTAGATTTTTCTGAGTTAATCAAGAGCTTAAGGTTTGTGGCCCAGGTTTCAACGTTCATCAGGTTGGTGTTTAGGATAGCTTCTGAAGTAGACAGATCAGAATTTGTATTCCAGATGGCAATGTCATCTGCATAGCAGGCTATCTTGGCCTCTCCATTAATGTGTTCATGGATGGTATTCATGTAGAGGAGAAACAGCAAGGGACTTAGGACTGAGCCCTGGGGGACTCCTGCCCAGGTGCGGTGTGTCTTTGAGTAGTTTCCATTGACCTTCACGGCAAACTTTCTATCCCTGAGGAAGTCGTTAATCCAGAGCAGAGAATTTCCAGTTATGCCAGCACGGTGAATGATCTCAATGAGTTTCTGTCTCCAAACACGGTCGAAGGCCACTGAGAGATCCAGAAAGACAGCAGTGTTCTTTTTGTGTGGCTTTTCCTGAAGGCCGTCGATGATAGACTGAACCAGGTAGAAAAGTTGGTCGACGGTACTGTGCTGAGCTCGGTAAGCCATTTGGTAGAAATGGAGCACTTTGTTTTCCATAAGCCAAGTCATAATTCTTGTGTGGATAATCCTTTCCATAAGCTTACATAGGGAGCTGGTAAGTGAGATAGGCCGGTAGCTCATGCAGTTGGTAGCATCTTTACTTGACTTTAGAATTGGAATGATTATTGACTTCTTCCATGAGGTAGATAGCTTTCCTGTACTACAGGACAGATTGAAGATTCGGAGAAGAGTGAACTTTGCATGAGCTCCAAGATGCTTAATCATATGACTAAAGACGAGGTCAATTCCTGGTGATTTACGGGGGTCAAGGCTGTTAATTGCATCATCCTGTTCCTCTAGGGTAAGCTCGCTTGAAAAGATGTCCTTACGGTCATGGAGTTTGCTTAGTTTTACCACCTGTTTATAAATTCCCTTCTGTTTCTTATCTTCCTTATTGAAACTAAGCTTGTTTGCTTTTTCGTAGTACAGAGCGAGTAGGTTTGCTGCATCTTTGTCGGTTTTGGATGAGCGCCCGTCGTAGGTCATGACATTGAAATTGAGTTCCATAGGTTCTTGGGAAAAGTGCAATATCGTCTTTGACTATTAATTTAAGAGATTAGATATTTAGTTAAAATTAAATTGTTACAATGAATTGGATCCATCGCATGACTTGCACAATGGCCTGCCCAAAGCGAGAGCGCATGGCAACTAGCTGAAGATCAAGTCTGTAATGAAAATCGTGAGCGCCCCGCAAAACAGCGAGAGTGAAAAGCACCACAGCTCCGAGCACCCAATCAGGAGTGAACAGCCATGAGAGAGCGGTGATGACGAAAGTACTACATCACGGCAGCCATGTGTGGTAAGCAGGAAGAGAGAGGGAACGTATTTGAAGAACCGATAGAGAAAACATCGCAATGTGCCATTGGAAAGCCAACCTACGGTGAAATACGAGAAGGAGTATTACATAATTTAGATAAGATTAAGTGAATATTTCATTGTATAGCCAAAATATTAATTTAGAATATGTCATGCATCATGACATACATAGAATTGTCAAGTTTATATGATTCAAGAGAAAATTTAGAAACATGGTATATAAAAAGTTCTTTTATTGTAATTATTTAGATATATGCTTTTAAGTTAAATGCAACAAAATCAGATTATAAAATTATTTATCAGTTTGAGAAATCTGAAATTTACACACTTAAATTATTTTTAAAATATACATATATATATCAACTTGAAGAGTAATGATCTTTGCTTAGTGATTCAGAGCCTGCTCAGATTCAAATATCATGCTACGCCATTGATTGTCACATATTTCTTGGGTAGTCCTTAAATAAATATAAGAGCTTATTCTTTTACATAATTTTTTAGTGTATAATTTTTTTAACTAATAAAAATATCACACATAAGTTTCTCCCCCCCCCCCATGCAGTACATCTTTTCAGTAATGCATGAAAAACAGACGATTTTTATGTTTTTTTGACTTCGTTGGTAAGAAGTTACATGTTTCATATTTATTGTCATATTTTTTTTTCTTTCTTATTTCATTTCAGTTTTTTTGAAGAATTTTTAAATACTATAATTATAAACAAAAATATAAGTACTTTTTAAGGACCCTTAAAACATATATGAAAAGTAAGGGATTTTTAAGGACTTTCAAAAAGGTATAATATGTAAGGACTTTTTAAGGACTTTTTAAGAACCTGTATGCACCATGTTATTATAAAGATAATATAGTTATTTCTTTACAGTGAATGTAGTTCTACAACAATCAAGTATATAATACTATTTCATAAATATTTGCTGCTTTGAAGAAGTTCAATTTAGCTTATTTTCTTGTATAGTATTGAAAATTGCATAACTCTAAAATGTACATGCTTATATATATTAAAAAAAAAAATCACAAATTATGAAAAATTAATTTAATATTGATGTCATCTAAATTTTGATTTATAATTTATGACCAACTGAAGTAAAGACTTTCTCAGCTAAAATTGAACTTAAACTGGTCCAACTAAAGTTAATGAAAAATTACCTGCATTTTAGCAATCTGTTTTTGAAGCTGCTCAATCCGGCGATGTGCATGAGCAATCAATAAATTTAAATCACCTTCAGTTATTGTTTTGTCTGGAATAAGATGAAGATAAAAATTATAAAGAGAAATCACTTAAGGAAAATTATTTTATTCATTACATATAAAAATTAGCATAAAATGCCTCAATCTCCCACTTAATCACAAAGTATAAAACAATCTTATTTCAAACACTTAAGTAAAGAGCAGAAAAGAAGAACCCAGATTATTTCATCCTTGTACTATTTCACCCAGATTATTTCATCCTTGTACTATTTCATAATTCTACTGCACTGTCATACAGAGAACAAATAAAAACCAGTAACAAAGCAAGATCAACTTAGAAAATATTAGACCATCAAAACAACACTGATATCTTTATTTTTGCAAAGACTAATTATTAAATTTCAATTTTTTTTTTTTTTTTTTTTTTTAAGTAAACATGCCTAAAGTTTGAATTTCAAGGGGGAAAAAAAAAGTCAGAAAGATAAAACATTTTAATGTATAAATTTGCTAAAGCAATAGATTTGTAAGTATCAAAAACTTCAATGCAACAGTTTTGAACGATCTATCTATTTTAATTTCTTTGCCCCTCCGCCCCCCCTCCCGACCCTCCCAATAATTTAAAAAATTTGAAAATATCCTCAATCGATTTGTAGGTATCGAAAACCTCAATGTACCAATTTTAAATGATCTAACTCTATTTTTTTTTTTGCCCCTCCGCCCCCTCTTCCCGGCCCTCCTAATAAGTTTACACTTTCAAAAATATCCCCATTCGACTTGCAGGCCTCAAAAACCTATCTGTAAAAATTTTGAACGGCCTAAATGTATTTCTACTTGTTTTTGCCCACAGCCCCCCTTACCTCCCCACCCCCTTCCTGCCCCTCCTAATAATTTTACAAATTAGAAAATAGCCGCAATCGATTTGTAAGTATCGAAAACCTCTATATACCAATTTTGAACGATCTAACTCTATTTTTATTTTTTTGCCCCCCTCCCCCTTCCTGGCCCTCCTAATAATTTTATACTTTCGAAAAAAACCCCATTCGACTTGCAGGCCTCTAAAACCTATCTGTACCAATTTTGAACGGCCTAACTGTATTCTATTTGTTTTTGCCCCATAGCCCCCCCCCCCTGCTGCCCCATCTAGGGGCTGAATTTCTAAAATTCCAGAAATCGGTTTTTAGATATTTGCATTAGCTATATTTTAGACCAAAAATTTCATGTATATCTATTTTTTTTGTTTGAGATATATAGGATTATGTGAAATCACACTTTTCACATGTGAAATCAATATTAAGTATTAAAATTTCTCAAAAACTATTTAAATTCAATAAAATTAAATTAAAAATTTATATATATATTTTTAATTAATCCTGCTAAACAATTTTTAACCTTTTATCTTTATTTTACATTATTATAATTTATTTAACAATATATTCTAAACATGTTTGAATATTGCTTTCTCTATTAATTGATAAAATAATTTTTGAAAAATGTTTTTATGTTTGCACATGAAATTTTTTCATTTAATTTCCAGCATTCAAACAATATTATATATATATATATATATATATATATATATACCGGGTGATTCAAAATAGATGTTACAGCGATTATCTCGTAAACTAAGAAAGATAGAAACATACTTCCAATTACAAAATTAATGCAAATTAAGAGTAGATTTCAGATATGGCATTAATTTTGTACAAGGGGCTGTATACATATTAAATACGAAATTTAATTTTTATATGGCCCCTTCTATCATATGACTTATATTTAGAAAAATATTCTCCTCGCTCTAACAATCAAAATAAAAAAAAAATCATCTCTCTAAGTCAAAATCTCGCTGAGTTATTGCAATTTCAAAATTCTAACATTTTTCGCCATATCTTAAGGGGTTGTATCAAAAGTGAGAAATTGTAATTACTATAGCTTTTATAATAAGGCACACGTTGATCAGCGTTTGAGGGGGGGGGGGAGAAAAATCATTCAGGGAAAGACTGCTATTTTAACCTGTAATGTCTCTGTGAATACACAAGAGAATACTCATTGATAACTTAACAAATAAAATTTATGAATAATTTATGTACTAAAAGGGAATTTTCAAATTCATTTTCCTTTCTTTTCTTTTATACATTCTCTTACTCATATACACGGTGTAGAGAAAGAATTGTTTTTGAGTCAAATTTCCGAAAATTAGCTTTTGTGATATTTGCACGTTTCCAGATCCTCTGAATTCAAAAATCATGTTTTAAGCAGTTGGTCTCTCTCTCTCTCTCTGTGTGTGTGTGTGTGTGTTTCTGTGTTATTAGAATATCTCAAGAACAAATAGTAGCAGAATATCCAAATTCGAAATTCTAAATCCTTATCATATTGCGGTGTTATACTAAAGTATTCGTTGCGATCAGACAATTGTTTGTTTACAGGGTCATCCAAGAGATTTCAAATACATTACGTCTGTGAGTGAAATTTCTCATATGTACAGTGCAACATGTATATACCGCACTAAACAAAATGAAAAGAACAGATTTTTTATATGTATAAAAGCATGTTTTATGTAGATTGTGGTATAGCAATCATTCATCATTCATTTACAGGGTTACCCAGAGTATTTTGTTATATTGGAGCTATACATGGGAATTGCTGGAAGTGTATTTCAATTTATGTTACTTGTTTTACATATAACACTAAATTTACGTACACAAAGTCATTTGTATATAGTTTATAGACAATATACAGGGCTACCCAAAATTAAGGTAAACGTTTTTTTTATTATTATTATTAAATGTAATTGGCGTAAGTGCTTTGCTGCATTTTTTTTATTTTGAAGAACACTGCTGACACAGAACGGAAAAATATTTTCTCATACCCATACTGTAAACAAAGTAGTTTTTGAAGAACGATTTTTTTTCTGTATAATACCACATTTTGCGGCCTCCTGAATACGAAAGGTAAATATTCGTTGATCTGTATATATATATGAATTATTAGCATAATTTAACAACAAATAATCTGGTGTGCCACTCACACGACTTTCTCTTACCCAGAAATTTAATACAATACCATAAATACAGGTTGGAGATTAAGAGGTAACATAAAGAATACTGTAAACGTATGTTAAAATAATTCAAATTAGGCTTCGGAAGAGTTTTATATGATAGTTAGTTCTGTGTGAGGGGTGATCTCATGAAATTATTCGTTTCCTGAAATTATTCGATGCAGACAATAATCAAACTTTTAAAAACTTGACTTTGGTAATAAGGAAGCCTCAAAATGTGTAAATACACAAAAAAACAAGCGATGCATATTTAGCTTAAAAACATACATTATTTATCATATGTCTATGAGGAATTCATTTCCATTCCTGAGCAATTTTCCTGGACATGGTAAAATATTATAGTAAAGCACTTTCACTAACAAAAAAAAAAGAATATTATAGCTTAAATATTTGCAACCCTGTATATCTTTTGAAGAATATGTACAAACCACAAAGTGCACCTAAATATAAACCTATAGTAATAATATATGGCACAACCTAAAATGCACTTCCATCAATTTTCAGCTTTTGTCGCATTATAATCTGGTTATTTTATGTAGTCCTGTAAATGAACAGTGAATGATTTCCCTGCCATATTCTACATGAGGCATGTTTTTATGCATATAAAAAATATATATTTATTTCATTTGGTTTAGTGCAGTCTATAGGTGTTAAACTCTATTTACCTGCAATTTCCCCCATAGACGTAATGTATTTGAATATTCTTGAGCGTCCCTGTACACGAACCATTTGTTTCATATCAATGAAAAGCTTAGTGTAGCATCCCTATATGATACATATTTAGAACACCAAGTTTGAATATCTGCTGTTATTTGTTCTTAAGATATGCTGGTAACAGAGAGGCAGACACACAGACCAACCGCTAAAAACACGATTTTCATATTCAGGGGATCTCAAAACATGTAAATATAACAAAAACTCACTTTCGAAAATTTGGCCCAAAAACAATACTTTATCTACCTTATGGGTATGAGAAAGTAATAACTACAGAAAATGCGAATTTGGTACTTCGGATTCCATATCTAGTTGCCACTTGAAAAGTTGATCAAGATTTGCAAGTTTCAAGGAAATTTATAACAGACTTGATTTTTGTTTTGAAAAGTATAGGTACTATAATTAAACGGGGGTTGAGAATGACGGTAACCCACCTGACATAGAATTATACATCTATACGATACCATATTCTATACAAAACATTTAGAATATTAGCAATAAATATGAATTTCCTTATGATTTTTACAGTATAAAGTTATTTAAATGTGATTTATAAGAATGTCTGTCCCAAAACGCAATACATTCGCATTTTATGTGCGTTCCTGTACATAAACCAATTGTAGAGAATTAATTAATGCCATTTTAAATAGGGAATATCATATAGTAAACCTGAATAACATATATCATTTCTGAAAATATTTACAGACGCTGGGGGCGGGCAGACGGACAGATGGACAGTAAAAAAAAAAAAATATGCAAATTGAAATCCTATTCACTGTTAAAAATTGTTAAAAAACGTTTAATGTAAACGAAAATGCAATTCCAGCAAATGTCCAATAATAACCCTTAATGTAACTGAATATTTTTGTGTGCCCTGTAAATCTAATGCTAATCGTACTGTACACTGTAAAAAGCATTCTTTTGTGCATATGAATAACATATTTCAATTAAGATTTATGGTAAGTAATTAAAATTTGGTTTATAGAAATATCTTCACATAGAATGCAATGCTTTGGAATAATTTCGGGTGTCCCTGTATACAAACCAGTGATGGTGTTTACTCCATTTTCTATAGAAAATATCCGATAGAAAACTTCAACAACGTATTTCAGCTTTATTAATATATGCATAAATTAAAGGTATTAAAATATGGTTTATAAAAATACCTCTCATAGAACACAATGCTTTGGAATACTTTCGGGTGTCCCTGTGCACAAGCTAGCGGAGGTATTCACTCCATTTTCAATAAGGAACATCCGATAGTGAACTCAAATAACATATATCAGTTTCAGGAAATTCTATGAATATTCACAGGAGTTAGAGCGTGGACACACAGAAAGACGAATGGACAGACAGACAGACAAATCGAAGTCATTAACACTTTTCAATCTGGCTGGAATTGTTAAAGAGCCGAAGTCATTAAATTTTTCAACCATGATGGAAAATGGTAAAAATAAAGAACGAAAATTTCACACGGTTTTGCTAGACTTTTAATTTTTTTTCCTCTCTTAACGTGTTTTAATTTGCAGGTGACCCCTAAGAAATTTAACTATTAAATTTTTTAACAATACGAAATAATGTAAATTTGCATTAAGTTCTTAAAACTGTTGATTTCACGTGCTTGAATGATTTTAGTTGCTATTTTAAAATAAAGGATCTTTTTTTAATTTTTCTCATCTCATGGATAACCCCCTAAAGTGAGACGGTTGGCGTCAAAAAATAGATGCCAAAATTGAAAAAAAAGTGGTGTAAGTCATCATTTTCAAATTGCAATAACTCAGCGAGATTTTGACTTAGAGAGTTTTTTTTTTTTTTTTGCTTGTTAGAGAGAGGAGAATAATTTTCTAAATATAAGTCACATGATAGGAGGGGACGTATAAAAATTAAATTTCGTATTTAATATGTATACAGTCCCTAGTACAAAAAAAAAAAAAAAAAAAAATGCCATATTTGAAATCTACTCTTAATTTGCTCTAATTTTGTAATTGGAAGTATGTTTCTATCTTTCTTAGTTTACGAGATAATCGCTGTAACATCTATTTTGAATCACCCGGTATATATATATATATATGCATACATATATAATCATTTTAAGAAATTAATTTATATCAGCCTTACCAATGAATCTACAAAGTAATAACCAAATGTATTTATAAAATATTTCTGAGTTGCTGTAATATTTAAAATCCATTGTCCACACTAGAGCCTGGACTGGGTAGAATGTCCTTTAGGGGGACTTTCTAAGGGATACTAGCTCATAATTATGGAAGTTTTAGGGAAAACTATTAAGATCAGACTGACGATGGTTTGAACCCGATAACCATATTTATTCGCCTTATAGTATTGCCAATATATCGAATTTTGTTGGGTTAATAAGAGCTGTAAGAGCTATATATATATTTTTCCAGGTAGGAGGAGGAGAAGCAATTTTAATTATATAAACAGAACAAATTTATAATACCCATATCTTGAGTTCACATATAAAATTTAACTTTAGAAGTGGGTTAGAAATAGATAAACTATTTGGGAACAGATTTGAATAATATATATTTCATAATCTGTTTTATATTTTACCATATTAGAGATTTCATTGAAAATTTTCTTTTATAGATAATTGCATTCCATTGCTACTGTTCTTTATATATATATATATATATATATATATATATATATATATATATATATATAATTATCGGTATATTTAATCACAAAAAAGAAAAAAAAAAAAAAAAAAAAAAAAAAAAATCAAGTGGTGGTGTGAGCATTAAGGCTGATTGATATCACAAGGGTTCTAGACCTAGGTGGAATGCCCTCCACGAAATTATTTTAAGAGGTTTGGATTATTTAAGAGGTTCTGTGATTTTCTATTGAATTTTGGTTTTAATACTTTTGGTTACAGAATATTTTTAATTACAAAAGGAGTTTTAATAATAAAATATATATGCACAAGAATACTTTTTTTTTTTTTTTATGAATTCTTATTTCGATGCATAATAAAAGATAAAGATTTATGAAAGATTATGTTGAAATATTTTTAAGAATACCTATCAGTTATGATAGTAAGAAATGAAATAAGTATCTGACTTAGTATTTATTAATGTAGTAATATTACTTTAAATCTTTAAGGTAATAAAATCGGGGTCCCAATCGTCACGATCGCGGGCATCCGGTTACACTGCACAGCCCCATTTGCTCAGCCTATAATGATGGATTGTATCTTAGGATGTGTTCCAAATGGATTAATAAAAGCATGCACTGCAATTTGGAGTTATTACTGAGTGCCAGCCTCTTTCCTTCATAGCTATTATGTGACTCAAGTCAGTGAATTCATCACATTAAAATAAGTCGACAAGGATGAGAAAACCTGCATAAAATAAAAAATAAATGTGCTCTAGAAGTCATGGCTGCAAGAAAATTAATTGGTGTCCCCTCTCGGGCACGTAGAAAGAAAACAATAAATTAATCCAAGAAAGAAAACACTAAATTAAATCTATATCAATGAAAGCAGCCTTCTTAAAAGACAAATATCGTTCCTTATCTGTAATACCTAATGGAGAAAAGAAAATAACAGAAAGATTTATTCAATCAGTCATATAGAGCTTTTCTGCTATCTTTCATTCATCAGAAACTGAATTGCATATCAAATAAGTGTGTCAAGTTTAGTTTCTCTTTCTACATCCATCAAGGTCAAGAGCAGATGTTTCTTCCATTTCACAAGAGTGGGAAATCAAGGTCAATGGCCTCTTAATGATTAAAACCAGATGTATTATAAAGCAGAAGTGTCAAAGTCATTTCGTTTTGTTTTGCTGACAGAAAAGTAAAAAAATTTTTTTTTGTTACTACATTCACAGGAGAAAAGTGAGTGAATTATTTATTTATTTTAAGATAAAGAGGAACTTTGATTAAAAGAAAAGAAAATCAATAAACTGGACCAAATAGATTTTGGGAAAATTATAGATATTTAATTTATATATTAAGTTGAATTGTTATGATCTAGAAAAAAAAAAAAAAAAATAATAATAATAATAATATAATTGTTCATTTTCTGCTAAAAATTTTTTTGATATTTTCAAGGTTAAAGTATATTATTTTCTGAATTTTTATTTGAAATTTGAATATTATTGTATTTAAGGGTTACCTTAATTAGTTTTTGTTTTTAATGTTCTGCATAACTATTTAAAAAAAAAAAAGTAATAATAATAATATTAATAATACAATAAGTATTTTTTAATGTGTATTACTTGCAAAATTAAAAAGGAGTATTTTTGCAGTCTCCCATATTTAATAATGAATTTTTATTATATTTAAGGTGTATATAAATTATTTTTTATTGTTTATTTTATGCCTAAGTATTTAAAAAAAAAAAAAAAAAAAAATTTGATAATTTCAAGGTTAAAGGGTATTATTTTCTAAAGTTTTATTTTTATTTGAAATTTGCATATTATTATGTTTAAGAGTTATCTAAATTAGTGTTGGCTTTTAATGTCTGCATAATTATTTTTAAAAATTGTTATTTTCACAAAGTTGGTATTTTCTAAATTTTTATTTTTATTTGAAACTTGAATATATTTCATAAAAATTAAATTTCTTTGGAAAAAAAAAAAAAAAAAAAAAAAAATTGAATTTTCTAAATTTGAAGTTAAAAAATAGAAGTTAAGATGGCCAAGGACCCACCCGAAGATCCAGTGATCCCTGAGAATACAGGTGGAGATAATTTAGGTGCCACTTCAGAGACAGAGCAGGGTAATTTAAGTGAATTAAATAACTCTTCCTCTTCTACAAACACACCAGTAAAAGAGGAAAATGTGCTTATTGAATTTTCCCCTGAAAATGGAATGTTATGGACGGCGTGGTTGCCGTATTTTGACGCGTGGTGTCAGGAAAATGGAAAAGATGCGATTTGGAAGGTTAGGAACATACAACGGTTTTTAAAGGGTAGAGCCCTAACAGTTTATGTTAATAATAGCTTAAATATGATGCACTGGGAAGAAGTAGTAGACATTTTTAATGAGCAATTCACTACACCTGGAGAGACCTCTTTAAATGATTTTTCAAGTATTGTATTCAAACAGGGTGACAATGTTATAGATTACTATCATAAAAAACTTCAAGTGGGACGAGCTTTAGGTCTAGAACCTAAATTCTTGTTGGACGGGTTAACAGACGGATTGCCTTTAACGTTAAAACAACTTGTGGTGGTTAATTCCCCGAAAAGCCTAAATGAATGGAGGGATTTGGTTCATCGCTTAGATAAATTGCAACTATCGAAAAAATCAGCTGACCCCCTCCCACCTAAGTCAGATCATTATCCAAAATATAACTACTCACAAGTATTCAATAGGGCCCCTGTGCAATACAATCCCCGTCCACAGCCTTGGAGTTATCGATTTCCTAATGTAAATAGACCCCAGATGGGATACTCTAATCAAAATCAACCCACTAGGACTCATGATAACCGACCCAGTTTACGAGGGCCTAGACCCCAGCAGTCAAACACAAATGCACGACTACATTTTCAAGGAACTTTACCTCCTTTTCCATGTAAACATTGTACTAAAATTAACATCCCTAACGCGTTTCATTGGCATAGAGAATGCCCGTTCAAGCAGGAACAACCGACTCATACCACAGAAGAGTCCACAGTAGGAAACAGTACGACAGAAGGTGTAAATAACACATATTGACAATTTGCCGCGACCGGTCGCATAATTCAAAAGAAGGGTACCCAAAGAAAGAATCAGCAAACAAGTCAAAGTGTTAAAAACCCAAACTTGTACTCTAATCCTATTCCTTTAATTTTCGACACAGGCAGCAGTTTAAGTATTCTTCCTCAACATTTTGTTCAGAAATATCGACTTCCCACACAAAATATCTCGCCAATAAATGTTGTACAAACACAAGGAATGTTGAAGATTACCAAAAAATGTTCCCTGTTATTACAAATAGGTAATATTAGAAAAAATATTGATATGTTTATTTTGAATAATAACTTACCATATGCTCTCCTTAGCTTAGATCATTGTGGACTATTTGAATTAACTTTTGATTGTGCTAAAAAATGTGTAACACAAAATAACAATATTCTACCATTGTTAAAAAATATACCAAGTTGCTCTCAAACCTTACATTTAATTCCTGAAAGTGAAAATACAATTAGAAGTGAAAATGTTAATGTTCAATCAAATAATAAGGTAGAGAAGATAGAGTACACTCCTGCCACTGAAGAAAATCACGTAACTCCTCAGTCTGCTAGAGAAGGAAAACTTCCTACTTTATTATCAAAATATGTCAAAATTTTTGCTAAATCAAAATATGACGTTGGAAGAATTCGTATGGAACCCCAGAGAATTTATTTAACTTCTGATTTACCTATTTCACTCAGAGCATATAGAACTTCCCCTAAGGAAGAAGAAGAAATTAAAACCCAAATTCAAAATTTATTACAGGCAGGTATAATAAAAGAAAGTTGTTCCCCTTATTCGGCACCTGTAACCCTGGTGTATAAGAAGGAAGAAGGAAAAAAGAGTCGTTTATGTGTTGACTTCCGTAAACTTAATTCGATAACAAAAACCGATGCTGAACCACTTCCCCGAATAGATACTTTATTAGATAAATTAGCTAAAGCAAAATTCTTTTCCACCCTCGACTTGGCAAGTGGATATTGGCACATTCCTATCCACCCAAGAGATACTGAAAAATTGGCCTTTGCTACAACTTTTGGATTATATGAATGGAAATACCTGCCCTTTGGCCTCAAGAATGCCCCCGCTATCTTCAATCGAACAATTAGAAGAATCTTAAATAAATACAAAATAGATTTTGCATGTAATTATTTTGATGATATTATTGTATTTTCACAGTCAGAGGAAGAACATTTCAAGCACTTAGAGCAACTTTTTGAAATCTGTGTTAAAGAAAACTTAAAATTAAAATTATCAAAATGTAGTTTTGTCAAAACAAAAATTAATTTTCTAGGATATGAAATTACAAATGGACTTATTACGCCTGATAATCCCAATATTGAGGTCATAAAAAATTTGAAACCACCAAAAAATGTCAAGGAATTACAGAGAGTTTTGGGATCCGTAAATGTTTATGCTAGATTTATTCCACAATATGCAAAAACTAGAGCTCCATTAAATAATTTGCTAAAGAAAAATGTCCCCTATGTTTGGGACCAAAAATGCGAAAATTCCTTCCAAAAATTAAAAAATGCTCTAATAAGTAAACCCATTTTAAGACTCTATGATCCCAAAAGTCCCTGTCATTTATTTGTTGATGCCTCGAGTCATGGTGTGGGATGTGTTGTTAAGCAGGCAGATGAGAATGGCAATTTACATCCAGTAGCATATCATTCTAGAAACTTACGTAATTATGAAAAAAATTATGCCATTACTGAATTAGAATGTTTAGCAATCATTGATGCTTTAGATAAATTTTATCATTATTTGCACGGTCAAAAATTTGTCATACATACAGATCATGCGGCTCTCACTTGGCTAAAAAATGTTAAAAATTTAAGAGGAAGATTATTCCGCTGGTCCCTTAAACTTAGTATGTTTGACTACCAAATTCAATATCAAAAAGGTTCAACTAATATTGAAGCTGATATGTTATCCCGATTGCCTGTTTTAGAAAATGTGTCACACCATGTACACCTCCTTGACTTAAATGAAATTAAAGACAATCAGAAAAAAGAAAATATAATTATTAATGGTAAGAAAATTATTGAAATTGATGATGTAAATGTAATTAAAAAGAAAGGTTTGTATAAGATAATAGTCCCTATGTCATTAAGATTATCCCTACTAGAGAAAACCCACACTCAATTTGGACATCCTGGAATTTATAAAATGGTAAATTTAATTACACCCCAGTATTATTGGCCTAATATTAATAAAGATATTGAAAGTTTTGTGAAACATTGTCATATTTGTCAATTAAACAAAAAATGTAAACAAAAAAGATTTGGCTCGTTACAAGAAGTACCACCAACAGATAAACCTTTTGAATGTTTGTCTTTGGACACTGTTGGTGGACTTAATTATTATAATTCTACAAAAAAGTATTTGCATTTGGTCGTGGACCATGCAACCCGGTATGTGTGGGGATTTCCATCAAAAAGCGTTACCACTGAAACTTATACAAACTTTTTAAAACAATTATTTCAAACTCAAGTGCCTAAAAAATTGTTAACTGACAGAAATGCAGCATTCACTTCATCCCGTTTTAAAAAATTTCTTCGAAATTATTATGTTAAACACCTATTAACAAGTAGCCATCATCCCGAGTGCAACGGGAAAGTCGAGCGGCTCAATCAGACTATTGTTACGCGTTTAAAGTGTAAAGTTAATTCTTCTTCAAGCAAAATTCCCTGGACTAAATTACTTGAAGAAGTCTTAAATCAGTATAACTCAACACCTCATTCAGTAACTCAGTTTCCACCTAAATATTTATTATTAGGAGAATTACCATATGACCCCTTATTGGCAAATAATAATTACTATCCTTCAGTTGATGAAGCTAGAAAAATAGCAAAAGAAAAAACAATACAATATCATAATAAAAACAAAATCAGATATGATGCTCGATTTCTCCCTGTGGAATTTAAAGTTGGTGATGAAGTGATTTATGAAGAATTTCAATACCCAAACACTCGTAAGTTGAGTTCACCTTATTCAGGCCCATATAAAATCTTAAGACAATTATCTAACGTTAATTTTGAAATAGACAAACCCAGTCCTCATTTTAAGAGAAATTCAGAAATTGTCCATTCATCTAAGTTAAGATACTATAATAATCCTAAAAATTTCAAATTAAGTCATGAATAAATTAATTAGGTATCAGCTTCTAGTCCCATGTTTTTTTTTTATTTTTGCTTTCCTATTTCCCCATACAAGTTGGATGAGGATCCTAGCTGAGTTAAAGAAATCGGAGGGATGTCGGGAGACATATTTTCCTTTCTTTGACTCAGTGGCACTAGCGTGCACTTAACTTTTCTTTTTTGCAAATATACCTTTTCGGTTTATTTAATTTTTTTTCTTAAATATCATGTAGATGGTTTCGCGAAATGAGGATCCTCCGCTCCTAAAGCCCCTTTTCTATAAGCAGTCTGTTTTCTCATGGTCTCCTGATCTTCACCATTGTGATGTGTCCGGAGAACACGGGAAAACTGAGTTGTTTTCCCTCTCTGTAGAAGCTAGCCAGTTTCCACCTTTATCCCAAATTACTTTTTGGAAAGGCTTGACATTCTCAGAGTTTCAAGGGTTAATGTACCCACCATATAATTTTTGTGGATTGCTAAACTTGAAGTTTATAGCAGTCTGTAATACTTTGAACACAAATAATTCCTCAGTCAGAGTATTAACTTGGTTTTATATGTAAATAATTTGTAAAAATTTTTGCTATTATTAATGTTATTATTGTTGGTATCTTTAGTAAGTATTTTTATCTGATTGTTTGAAAATATGTTTTACATTAAACAAGAAAAAGTGTCAATGATCTGAAATGTTAGAAAAGTATGTATAGTGTCATTTTTTTCAGATATGTGGACATTGGAAAAAACTGCAAGTGCCGTATATATATTTTTTAATAGATTCCTTGCAAATGTGTAATATCATATTCAACTTCGTTATATTTTTATGTAATTTTTGGACTTTGCGCAAAACCCAATGGACTTTGTTGCCAAAACATAAACTATTTTTCTTACTGAGCAATTGAAAAACATATTTACAGGACCTTGTTATAATGGTTCATTCTATATGAACACAAAACTATTATAAGATTATCAGCGTTACCAACTAGTTGGAAACAAGAACTTTCTGCTTTAATATTTTCTGCTTTATATAATATTGTATACGAGTGCTACATTATGTTTTATTTTATATTTTTATATTACTTCTATGAAACTATTGTATGTATAGGGTTGAGCACATGGAACGTGCAGGACTACGGGAAAAAAAAAAAAAAAAAAAAAAAACATTTTTTCAATAAACGGGACTAAAGTAGTATTTAAAGAGACATTATACGCACTTCTCCTTCTACACAATAATACAGACCATCTTTTCCTGGATTATCTACCGCCTCTGAACGAGTTCCCATGGACTTGCAGGCAAGCCCAGGGGAACATTGTCTTGGAGGGGGGGGATATGAAAGGATAAAGAGAGGTAAGTTTTTAAATTATTATTTTATTATTTTAAATTAATAGTGAACAATAATTTAAAGAAAATCCCATTAGAAAGTCTTAACTTAAAAGTAATTCTAAAGTTTCCCCTGTAAAGTAAGTTTTAGTACAATGCGTGAGCATAACGCAAAAGTCATAAAAGAGAACCAACTTTAAGACAAGAAAATGATGAATAAGTGCAATCTGCAGCTTTTTGTGGTTTGGAGCTGCATAATAATTAATCCCAGTTATCTGGACCTCAGCTAAGCTGTCAATCATTAAGTTAATATCCAATAATAAGAGGAAGGTGTGGTGTGAGTTCCCGCCAAAAATGCCAGTATTTAAGTGAAAACACATGTAGGAGCTCTCTCTCTTCTGCTGATCTCTTGCTTAGTGAACTTACGTCAAAATAACGGCCCGGGAGGGGTCCCAATCGTCACGATCGCGGGCATCCGGTTACACTGCACAGCCCCATTTGCTCAGCCTATAATGATGGATTGTATCTTAGGATGTGTTCCAAATGGATTAATAAAAGCATGCACTGCAATTTGGAGTTATTACTGAGTGCCAGCCTCTTTCCTTCATAGCTATTATGTGACTCAAGTCAGTGAATTCATCACATATATATATAATTATCGGTATATTTAATCACAAAAAAGAAAAAAAAAAAAAAAAAAAAAAAAAAAAATCAAGTGGTGGTGTGAGCATTAAGGCTGATTGATATCACAAGGGTTCTAGACCTAGGTGGAATGCCCTCCACGAAATTATTTTAAGAGGTTTGGATTATTTAAGAGGTTCTGTGATTTTCTATTGAATTTTGGTTTTAATACTTTTGGTTACAGAATATTTTTAATTACAAAAGGAGTTTTAATAATAAAATATATATGCACAAGAATACTTTTTTTTTTTTTTTATGAATTCTTATTTCGATGCATAATAAAAGATAAAGATTTATGAAAGATTATGTTGAAATATTTTTAAGAATACCTATCAGTTATGATAGTAAGAAATGAAATAAGTATCTGACTTAGTATTTATTAATGTAGTAATATTACTTTAAATCTTTAAGGTAATAAAATCTAAATTAAAAGTTTAATCATTTATTTTATTATTTAATGCATTTGGATTTAATATAATTATAATGCATAATTTATTCTAACTAATTTCAAATCAAAGTATCGTAAAGTATTATTATATTAGTATTTCAATTGATATTTATAAGACTTATTTTATTTCCCGATCCTATTTACAATCTTAATATTTAAAATCATATTAATAATTAAATTTCTAATACATAATATAGCCTTTTTTTTTTTTTTTTTTTTTTTTAACTACATATAAAAAAGATACTGAAAATTAAATTTAGAATGATTTGTTTGTAATATTAAATTTGTATTAACAACTTATGTAAAATTAAATATTAATAATGAAGAATAATATAAAATACATATTCCTAAAATTTAATAATGTATGTAATCCGTTTATCCTCAGCTGCTTTCAAACATGAAATTAAATTCACGTTTTTGCAGACAATACGGTTTCGCTTCTTTTCTCCGAACTCATGCGTTAACCTTGCAAACAGCCAATCAGAATTCTAAAAACGTATGACGCTGCTACAGTGATTTTTAACAAGGGTTGATAGTGTGAACAGCCTAAAATGTTGACTCTGTAAAACGCCGCTTTTCAAATTCCCAGGTCATTTTGAAACAGGTTGAAGTTGCTTCATGTGAACGGAGCTTATGAGATATAACCAATCTTTTGAAAATTTCATATCACGAATTGGCATTAATATAAAATTACATTAATTTTTCATAATTCAAATGAAAAACAAACAAAAAACCTTCAAATATGACGTAATTTATCATTAAAAAAGTAATTATCAACAAAATGCCAACAAACATAATGTTCAAAATCACAATATTGCCTAAGAAAATGTGATTAACAACACATCCATGACTCGTAAATACATGCTTGCCAATGCACAAACACCTTCTCATCTCACTGATGCTACTCAGTTGTTGAAAAAAAGAAATATAATACTTCATATGGAGAATATGTAATACACCAAGCAGATGATATTTGAAATCACGAAAAGATTACACCATATCATGAAGATGACTCCTATTACTTAGTGTACTGGCCATGTCTTACATTCTGCAACTGGCAGGAAATAAAAGCGGCAAGTAGAACATGGTTCGTACACATTTATGATAAAGAAAAGTAAGCAGTTTTTAAGGACTTTTTAAGGACCTCCAGAAGATTTTTTAAGGACTACATAAAATAATAATTTATACATTATGTATTCATATATATATATATATAATTTTTTCCCCCAATGTACCTATATATAGAGAGAGAGGGGGAAAGGAGCACTGTTAACTAACATTACAGTCTAACACAAAACATAAAATTTCATAAGTTCAAATACAAATTCAAAACGGAAAATTGAGAAACAATCTTTTTTAATTCATAAGAAAAAAAGAAAAAAAAAAATAATAATAAATTTTTCAGTTACTTACCAGATAATTCTGGAAAGTTGTTTAATTCAGTAAAGTTGAAAACATATCTTATTTTTTATGTATAGTTCATTTGTTAAAGGGAAAAAAAAAAAAAAAGAATAGTTGATGAAGTTGAAACTAGTGGAACATAAGGCATGCAGGACAGTACAAAAACAATTGAAAGTAAAAAGGAAAATGATATTTTTTATATAAATAAAATTTTTCCTGCTTAAATGTCCCTCCCCCTTCTCATCCCCAACACAGATGTTGCCATCTTGGTGGCATAAACTGCGAATTTTCGATTGCCTCCACAAACAAATCTTGAATCCATACAAAAATTGCAGCATTAAAAGAAAAAAAAGAAAAAATAGTTTGATGTGGCTATTATAACATAGACTTTCTTCTATATATATTATAAAATTCATGCAATACCAAATTATTTATTACATTATTATTCACTTAAATTATTTTCCCATCATGAATGCAGACGACTTTTCCTGACAAATGCAGACGATTTTTAAATATAACATCAAATGCCAAAAGCACATAGTCAGTTCTGTACCAACATCAGAAAAAAAGCATTTTTTTTCTGTTTTTCTTTTTTCCATTAAAATTGAAAAATTGATAACTTTATTTTGAAATTTAACAAATCCATGGTTCAACCATTCGCTTTAATGGTACTGACAAGTTCTTTCGAAGGATTCTCATATAGGAAATTCACATCCCAGGTGTAAGGAAGGGTATTTCTGGAGCAATGCTCCTAGAAGTTTGCACTTTTTCCCCCCCTAGTTTACAACTGGTATAATCAATAATTCATATTAATTTCACAATCAGCATTAAAAATATCTCTCATTATGTATATTTATCCAAAATTTTGTCCTACATTGCCCTGTTAAAAATTTAGGGGAATAAAAGGATGTCAGCGCCACCTGTTGACTGATTGATCCTCAAATATAATAAGCACCAATTTAGGAAAAGGTCCAACTAAATATCAAGTTTGGTTAAATTTCGTACATTAGTTTGTGAGATACAGCGTCGACAAAATTTGCGATACATGGACACAGACATTTTCTAAAAATAATTAAATCTTGTTCAGGACATCACAAACCGGTTAAATCCGTTGGAAAACGGAGATTGAAAATTTTTATGAATCCAATTTTTATATATAGTGAGCGAAGAAATTAAAAAAATGAAAAGAAAAATAAGTATGCTGAAAAAAATCTGGTGTGTAACAAACAGATAACTTTTAATACTTACTATTACACATAAATTTGTTTTAAAGATTGTGCGGTCAGAAGGCATAAAATATACCTAAGTAATCAGACGTTTGTAGCAACTAATTAATTAGCACAAATGCTGGAAAGACATCTGAGTAAGAGAATTAATAGCACATGTTCAAAGAAAATCGGCAGAGCTGTTTTTTGAAGCACCTATTTCTTAAATTGTATATTGACCTATTTAATATGGAAGCTTATCATTTTATCTAAAGTAATATCAGGTATTAATGAGGTAATATTAGCTCAATCTTCTAAGAAGATTGAGCTACTCGCTCTGGAAGCAAACCACAGCAAAAACGAAATTATTCTGTTGTAAATAACATTATCTTACAGGAATGAGGAGGAAAATCAGAAATATATAGGATTTATAGAACATTTATAGAAATACAGAACAATATAGGGAGATTTTGAAGACTATTTAGGAAAAATAGGATGTCAGCAACCCTGCAAATATTCTCATGGTATAAGGTGCATAATTTATTGTTTTGAGTGTTATATTGTTAGGCCATTTATCTTCATTAAGGCCCTTTATCAGTAAATGTAAATGTAATCCAAATCCCATGTTGAACTATGGAGAAAATAATTCCTAATTATTTTTCATTGCATAATACATATTTTTAAATTTTGTTTTCATATTCAGAAAATTCAATGACTTAAATTATGCCTTCTTTCTCAAGAGTTGATTTTTAAAATTTTTATTTAGAAGCTGTAAAATAAGAAATTCCACAAAGTGAAATTCTGTATTTCACAACTTCAAAATAAATTTGAAAAACGAACAAAAATAACATCAGTCATGAACATAACTTAACAGTCATGAATTTTCTGAATGTGAAAATGGAATTTAAAAATATGCATTATATAATAATAGGACAGCTATACAAATTTGGAAGAAAAAAAAAATTCCTTGAGTTTTCCCAGTCTCTTTTAAATATAAAATAACATGATACACAAACATACAGCATTAGAATCCAATACATCTACAAGACAAAATTTAATATAGCTAGGGTATATTAATTTTATCAACTTACTATACAGTTGACAAAAATCATAATTGGCTTTACTTCATTTATAGCACAACTTCAAACTATAAAATTTAACAGCTTACCGTTAAAATCTAAAAATTGAACTTTTTTTTATAAAAAAGTTTTTATGATCTACAAAAAAATGTCTAAATTCTACAAATTTCCTTCATTTTTGCAATAAATTTTGAAATCCCCTCTGTTTTCCCCCTGTTTTAATAGATTTTTCAAATTTCCCAAGTTTTCCTCAAATTTTGGATTCTGTAGCAAGCCTGAAGGAATAATACGGATTATTTTCTGCATTGGTTAACATGAGATTCAGATGACCTTGGTCCTTGCTGATACGCAGCATTAACTATTCTGTTAATTTTTTAATTTTTTTAATACAATCTTTATCTATTGAGTAACTCTTATTTATAGCTTTTCTCATTTTTTTTATTGTATTTGTTCAGGATTTTAATGGTTTTTAAATTACAGCTTTAGTGATTATCTTATTTGTAAATATTTTTTAAGTAAATAAAATTATTAATCATCACAATAGAATTATCTTACAAGTATTTTGTAAATTTTGTATTATTTTAATTCCTTTCATTCTGGGAAAAGAGAGAGAATACATGCTTATACCTTATATGCATCAGAAGTATAAGTTATAAACATGTACAGTAACCGCCGCTTAATAAAATCACTGGTTAATAAAATCAGCCACTTAATCTGATCAAATCGCCAAGACCAGAATCAAATCAATACAAACTACTTTTAAAGCCGCCACTTAATAAAATCAGCATCGCCGGTTAATAAACTCAAAAATATCTTCTCAGAAGCCAAAAATATCATTTACACACACTAAAATTTTTTTTTTTATTTACATTGTGATTTTTTTTTTTTTTTTTTTTTTTTATAGAAAAAGAAATTAAAGCACAACAAACCCTCCGTTATCACTCATTGTTCAAGATTTTATACTTGCAGCACAGTTACAAATTAAACACGCCCCACAACTTATCTCCATAACAATTTTAAGGAACGTATTTTTCAAAGCACAATAATAAAATACAAATTTGATTTGAAATGATTTTTTTTTTCTAATTATTAGAAGGCAATTTCTAGAACTTATTTTGAAATAACTATAATTCATGAGGTTTAAACAGAAAGATTTTAAAATTTATAAGAACAGCATGAACTTTTGGTAAAGTAATGATGATTTTCCTCTAACAAAAGTGAACGGGAACTTATAATGCATTTAATTTACTTATATTGAAGAAACAATTAGTTAATTATCTACCAAAAATTAATTAATATTGTTTACTAATCATATTATTCGTTACCTTTTTAAGTTTCTTTCAAAATTCAGGGAAGTACCGTATATTTCCGTGTATAAGGCGAGAATTTTTGGAAATTTTTCGGAAGCTGAATTAGGGAGGTCGGCTAATACACGGATCCACATTTCTAGCAAAAAACGTATGTTAGAAACAATGACTGAATACATATATTTTAAGCTTAAAAACTATATATAAAGTAAAATAGTGATATTAAACCTTATTTTTAAATAATTATCACACATAAACTCTTAAATTAGCAATTTTAAATTTATTTCTAAAGGAGCTCGATGTAGTCGCGTGTTTATTTATTATTTTTTTTTTTTCTGTTTTGATAATAGATGGCAGCACCAAACAATTTTCTCTTCTACCATGAAGGATTTCAATTCTAATTTTTTTTTGTTTTGTTTTGTTTAAGCTTATTTTAATACAGGATTTTTGTGAAATTTTCTAGCAATAGTAAAAAGAAACATTTTCAAATCGAAATGCTTATAAGCTAATTTCTATATTTTATTTATAATTTCTGTTTTGCTTTTCTGCCGGTAGATGGCTGTACCAATCAATTTTTACTTGAGCGATTCAGAAAAATGTATATAACGAGAGTGATTTTGAAAATTATCGGAAATTATGAAAAACAACAAAATTTCTACTGAAAATTTAATTGCTGCATTAGATAATAAAATAAAAAGTTTGAAACAAAGCAACTTTATCACTGAACATGAGTTAATGTCATTGCAATTGCACAGAAACCTAAATTAAAACAAAAAACATTACTAGAAATGTTTAAAGATTTTTTATTACAAAAATATGAATTTATGTTGTTTTTTAACAACTTAATATATTTTAAAAGTAAATTATTTGTGTAAATAGACTGTGTGATATTATTAAACTAAATATAACAATATTTTACTCAAATTTAACTTAAAATATACTCTCTAAGGTAAGTAATAAGACATTTTATTTGTTTAAGCATGTCGATTTTTTTGCTGATTTGAGTTCAAAATATGCCTGCGCTCCGTGTAACAAAACAAAAATGCTTTTTATTTACATTTAGATTAACCTGAAAGTTTTATAGATTGGCAATATTTTTGCCGTTTTTGCAATAAACTCGAACTTTAAAAGAGTATTTTTTCAATTCGGCTTATAAACGGGTTTGCAATTTTGGGCAAATTTCTGAAGGAAAAAACGTACTCTCAGCTTATATACGGATCGGCTTATATTCGGAAATATACGGTAATATATTTTCCTTAAGGGCAGGAACGTTCGCCGGATATAAAAATCAGCCGCTTAATAAAATCACTTTGGCTCAGAATGAATGTGATTTTAATAAGCGGTGGGAACTGTATTTCAAAAATTTTGTTAATTAAAAAAATAACATTAAATCTAATTTACCATTACTTTCAAATACTTTGTAAAATATTTGCTTCAATATTTTTTCCCCTCTTAACACTTAACAAACAGGCCACATATCTATTTTTTTCTATTATGACTGCTGAAGACATGCAACACATACTATGTTTTCTGTTCTAAAGGATGGGATAATATAGAAGAGTTGGTAACTATGATATGTCAATTATGCAAGTTCCACTTCATAAGCAGGGGCGCGACGACCCGGTGTGCGAAGTGTGCGGCACACACAGGTGTCAGGTAAAGAAAGGCGCCAGCCGAGAATAAATTATTTGAAAAAAAAAGAAAGAAAAGAAAAAAAATATATATATGTATTGCTTTAATAAATCTGATTTTATAATGCCAGTCTGAAGTCATGCGACTAGTGTGGATAAATCAGGCGCCTTGAAATATATACTGGCAAAACTTGTGGTTCTCAACAGTTTAGGTATTTTTTGTGAAAGGACACACTAAAAGTGGAATAACTTTTTAAAGGTGCGCCTACCTTCAGCAAAATTTTCTTTGACTTTTTTAACATATCAAAGCATTCTATTAAAATTTTAAAGAACGCCTTAATCCCCTCCCCCCTCTTCTGTCGGAAAAAGGCCACTTAGATTAGTAAAAAGACAACATAACTGGTTTGCAAAAGTGAAAATTAATAGAACCGGAGATTTTATTCAGAGTAGTTTTTTACCTTTTGCAATATTGATGTAACATCTATATTAATAAAATCAGATTTTTGTCAGTAAAATTCGAAAAACATTGCGATATCTTCATGTTTCACACATCGTGAAGGCCAAATCCGATTTCAGAAAATTTTCTCTGTGTGTGCGTGCATATGCGGTCGTTATGTCTGCATGTTTAAAACATTTTTCATTTTTGTCTGGGTATCACGTGAGAACAGCTGGACAAAATACAACAACACTTGGCAGGAATTACCCAACTTAAAATTATATCTATGAACTTTTGTAAATCCCCCCCCTCCCCCAATCAGGAGACAAAAACACGTTTATATGTATAACTAGGCTTAAAATTATTTTACAGTGAAGAAATTTCATATGAATCTAGATTTGAGCACAAATAAATAAATAAATATAATAATCATTGTCTATGATTTTGGAATTTTTGATTTTTAAGAAGTGAAAAAGAAAATCAATTTTCTGGGGGGGGGGGATATTTGTAAATTTCGGATTTTTGAGTGGAAATACACCAAAAATGGAACAAAAATGTTGAAAACAGCCATGCATCTCTTTAAGGATATTTCCATAAATCCATTTTTGGTGTTTATGATATTCGATCTTGGGGGGGGGGAGGTTTAGGAGAGAGCAAATTCGAGACCACTCTTTTAGCGCTAAATTGGTCCAGGAAAATTTATGGGAATACCAGTCACGAATTTTGGTGCGTGCATTGTTCAGATGCATTCGATGGCTATACTGACGGGATTTTACAAAATTCCCTTTCGCCTTTACCAAAGAAAGAAAGCAAAAAACAAGCTTATAAGCATAACTCGACTCCAAGTTACTTCACGGTGGTTAAATTTTATATGGGATGACTAGACTTGAGTAAAAAAAAAAAAAAAAATGCAATTTCAGAATTTTTTATTTTTAAGGGGAAAGGGGGGAATTCGCAAATTCCGGATTCTATCGAAAGAATTCTACTAAAAATGGTACAGAGATGTTGAAATGTTGAAAACAGGTATGCGTTGTCTTTAGAATTTTTCCCAAAACCCTTTTTTTTTTTTCAGGGTTCATACTCATTTTCAGAAAAAAAATTCCCTGAGTTTTCCCTGAGTTAGTTCCCAGAATCAATCATTTTTCCATATCGACAACTAGTGATGTTTATTTTATCCCCCCCCCCCCCCCCCCGTTTCTAAAAATAAAAAATATATAAATAAATATTAGCAAACTAATTGCCTAGAATGTTTTGTATCTGAATAACTTATTTTAAATTAATTTTAAAATCCTTTTCAGACAAAATAAAATATTAATCAGAATTGGAAATGTGTATATATATAACAAACTCTTGGAAACTTAATTACCTTATATAAAAATTTGCCCTTAAACTAAATGCTTCAAAAAATTTGATTAGCCAATGATTATTAAATGACATTGTGCTTTGTAAGGGTCACTATCGACCCAAATCCATCTCACAAAAAAAATGAAATAAAATGCCTAAGCTAATAAAATAACTAAGCTAAGCACGTGCACACTGCATCAATAAAACTAAATAACAAACTAAATATTTAAAGCTGCTACCAGATGCTGATTATCGAATGAAAAATTAACCATGGAGAAAAATCAAGCTAATGAATCTCTTAGAGAGAGTAAAGGTGTGTCTAATTTCACGATTGGATTGTTCATAATGCAAAAAACGTGCCCAGTTTTTCATTCGATCAGCATGATGCTAGTAGGCGTGTCTTATCGGATTTTCACGTCACGGAAACGCACAAGTACCAGCTTTTTTCCAGAGTAGATCCCTGTTTTTCCAGGTTTTGGTGCTTGTTTTGAAAGTTTCCCTGAGGTTTCCCTGAGATTTTATGACAGATTTTTTTTCCCTGAGTTTTCCCTGATTGTCAGGTTCTCCCTGAGGCGTATGAACCCTGTTTTTTTTTTTTTTTTTGTAATTTTCGATTATTATTATTATTATTTATTTATTTATTTTTTTTTTTTTTTGGGGGGGGGGGGGGGGGAAGGACGTAAAGATGGGGTGAATTTGAGACACACACCCCCCCTTTAGCGCGAAATTTGTCATATAAGATCTATGGGAGCTGCAATCACAGATTTTGGTGCGTAAATTGTTTCTATGTATCCAACACCTATTGATTTTACGAAATTCCCTTTTTTCTTCCTTGATCTGAAACACGTTTTTAAGTGTAACCTTACTCCAAATTATCCTATCATTAAATATTTTGGAGATTATTTCGTCATAATTACCAGTAGCATCAGTGGAAAAATCTTTTTCTAAATTTAAAATGATCAAAAAATACTTACGCTCTACAACGGCATCAGACAGATTTTTAAATTTTGTAATTACATCGATAGCATAAGATACTTTGGATCAAATGGATATATATTATTCCAGAATTAAAAAAAAAATAATCAAATGAATTACATTTCACTGAATAATATTATCTGTTTAAATGTTCATATAATCTACTTTAAAACTTAATAAATTTTATTATATATTCTTATTTTATTTACTTATAAATGCACCTATTATTTATATATGTGCAACGTACAAACGTGGCGGAAAAATAGTTTAAAACAGATTTTTGTATCTTACTACTATATGGAAAAACACATATAAATTTACATACAAATTACATAAAAAGTTTAGATAATGAAAATGGGCAAAATTCCTTTCAGTAGATGTTTTCTTTCCCTATTAAGTATTTTTTTTTCTATATTTACCAATCAATATTTATTATATACTCTTATTTTATATATTTATAAATTTATTTTTTCCTTAAAAAAAAAAAAAAAAAAAAAAAACCTTCCATAATTAACCAAGTCAAATCTTGTCGTTATATCGATAGTCATATATTAATTTGATGTTAAGAGTATTGTGAGAGTTTTAAACAACGAAATATAGAACTCACTACGGGATTATTATTATTACGAGTTCTAATTTTATATACTTATAAATTCCCTTTATCTGTACTAATGCAAAATGTTAAACTCATTTATATGTGCAAACGTACTGCAATAGTACGACTAATCAAAAATTTTGTTCATTATAGTATTGCAAAGAGTTAAACCACTTTCCTAAATGAAAAGTGTTGTTGCAATAAAAGCAGATTTACAATTGAAGTGCAAATAAAGAGCAGTTCATTCAATTTTAACAGGAGTGGAATAGGAGGTGATTGTCAGCCTGGGATACAGACTTGGCAACTTAGCGATGAATTTTGCGACATGGTGACCAAACTTGGTGAAAAGTAATAGTTTAGTGTTTCCGAAGTTTAGAAGCTCTACCTTCAATAAGAGCCGATTTCTGGAATTTTCTGGGTTCGTCAACTGGCTTCTGGCGCAGAATAATCTCGAAAGTACGCCAAATCACGACAGAAATTATTCAAACAGAAGAGAAACACCCAAACATCAATTGCATTCGGACATCTGTTCTGAACGTTCGTTTCCGTTTAAATGGTTTATATTTATTCTTAAATGAGCGAAATTGTACTCTGTGGTGTTTTTAACGTTGTTTTACGACCTTTTTGAGGTATGGATTTGAGTATGATAATTTACTGTTTTTTTTTTTAGAACAGTTTGAATAAAATGTATCTTTCGACAAGAAACTGTGCGTTTCTTTACAATTACTTTTTTCATGTAAGAAAATCGACATTTTGGTAACAATATGGATAGAGACGGATATATTGGATCAGCATAATATGCGTAATACTCGTAAAAGTTGCAATGAAATAAAGGAAGATTTAGTTCACTAAGATTTTTTTTGTGTGTGTGAGTGTAATTAAATATTTACTTAAAAATTAGACCCAAACAAATAGAAACGTTTACACTTACAGCCTTCATCTAAGCCATCTACTGTAATGCCTCAACGCATTTCTGCACCCACATTAACACTAAATCTGCTTATTTTAATTTCCTCTGTTTACCTTCACAATTGTACCTCGAATTTTTGCAACTTCTTGTATAAGGGAGTTTTTCTCTTTGTGCAAAATGCACTTTTTACTTGTTTCTTTTCAAATTTCATTTTATTTGATACATTTCTCTTTTTACTAGCCGTTCAATAAACTTATTACTATTAAGGTTCGAGATTCAATTGACTTGCTAAAAAATAACATTTTATAAAATGATTTTTTTAAAAAAAAAAAGGGGGGGGGGGGTAATATAGGGCGCCAACTGAAACTTTGCACACAGGCGTCTGACAATGCGCGCCCCTGTTCATAAGAGTACATGTTTTGTAAAATAATCGCATTTGCAAGGACTACCAGATATATAAACTTTATATATTTTATTAAAAAATAGGATTCATTAACTAAGACTACAACGGCCATACATACATGTTTATTTAATTCTTTAAAAAAATTTCTAGAAACTGAGACAAACCGAGAAAAAAATACCTGCCTTTTAAGTGTTTATTTATTTATTTTTTTAAATATTCTGCAGAAACAGGAATCGCAGATGCAATACCTCTGTCAGCTATTACATCATATACTTTTAAAATAAAATATTAACTTAAAGAGAAATTTAAGTAGTTACCTTTGTTATCTTGCAGATAATTAGGTAAAACTATCTGAAGTTCTTTTCTAAACTGTTCTTTACTTGTTTTCACTAATTCTTCATATTCAGTGGCTGTTTTTGCTTCAAACTCTGCAGCTTCAACCTAAGTAGAAAGCTGATATTGCAGTCAAAAACAGTTATAAAAGAAGTACAATAATTTATTTCAGTCTTCCAATCATCTAAACTGTTTTAAACAAAGGGATGAACATGCTGTTAGACTATAGGGCAAGAAGGGGCACTTGTTCCCTCTTGGAAAATTCTAATCAGTAAAAAGAATTATTTTAAAATTATACTTGAAGTTTTAAAACTATGTTGATGTGGTGCCATTGCTAATCAAGTCCTGCTGCATCATTGCAATTGCACAAAATAGGAAAATGAATTATTTCAACTGCTTCATGGAAAGTAGTGTATTTAAGGGTTTGGTAATTTGCGATTTTCACAATGTTATCAAAATAGATTTTAATGTCTTCCTTTTGGTTCGCTTTGGTTAATGCTGTGGTGATTTTCCCGGTTGTCATGTCATGGCTGTGTTCTTTTATTCTAGTTATTTTTCTTTTTGATTTACCTATATATAATATTTTTTGTTACCCTTACTATGTGCGAAGGGGATTTTATAACATAAAATAAAAATAAATAATTTGCTGTAAAACATAGGTGTTGGCACTTTTGTCAGAGTTTGAAAATAAGTTTATAAGTTTCAGAAGGGGATTTTATAACATAAAATCCCCTTCTCAGATAGTAAAGGTAACAAAATATGTTATATAGTTAAAATAAAAACTAGAATAAAAGAACACAGCCATGACATGGCAACCAGGAAAATCCCCACGACATTAACCAAGATGAACCAAGAAGACAAACATCCATTTTGATAATGTTGGGAAAATCGCAAATTACCAAAACCATAAATCAGAGGCGGCAGAACTGCCCGGGCCGACCGGGCCCGGGCCCGGGCATTAGTTTTGTCTTTTTTTTTTTTTTTTTTTTTTTGTACTGTATCTTTTCTGACCTGACTTGATAATAAAAGAAGGCGAAGAGTTACATAGCAGGATAACTCTCTGGTTGCCGCTTATAATACGTCTAATAGCTGTTGCAATCTATTTCCCTACAGATACGACATTCCTGAAAGGATAACAGTGTCTGTGCGGGGGGGGGGGGTGACGGCAGAAAAAGGATTAGTAAGTCAGTTTTCTTTACTCTCTGGAAAGCAGGGATTGCTAACAAGTTTCCCGGAATCCCCATTCATCTGTGTGTTGTATTATATTCCTTGTTCTATATGAATTTTCAGGTGAGAAGTGCAATACCCATTACTACAGTCTCAATCACTCGCGCCTCGGGGGATGAGGTAAAGTAGAATTTAGCCGCTGAATGTGCTCCCGCCCCCTCCCCTTTCAGAGACGACTATTCTTATGTCCGTATTTTTGGGGTGACAAGTCCCCTCTCTCCTTCAGTGGCTTCTATGGTCTCAGTCACAAATCTAGGGAGAGAACGAGGAAGACGCTTTTCCTGTGCTCCATCTCAAAACGCATTTTGGTTAATTAAACTACATATTTATTTTTTTCACCTATAAAAATGAGTTCCAGAAAACGGCAAAAAATAGAGTCATATTTTAAAGTGCCTTCAAACTTCCCGATTCCAAGTTTAGAAAAAGAAACTGTACTTGATAAAAACAATGATGATACTCGTAGAGAAGAAGATAACACTAATTTTACAAAAACTGCAAATGCTGAACCTTATAAGTAAGTGCCCATTATGCAACGAACAAGAGAAATCGGTATGAAGTGTTGCCTAATTTTTTCCGTTTTACAAAGTTAAAAATAAAATTTTGCTAATACAGCTTTTATAAAATATTATTCTTATGTGTCGTTTTGGTCTGGGGTGCTCGATCCCCCTTAGTCCCCCCCCCCCCCCCCAGTGGTGCGCCATTGATCATGCTTCAATATTCCAGGCCCGGTCAATAAAATTCACGTTCCGCCGCCCTTGCCATAAATACACTACTTACTGTGGATCAGTCGAAATAATTCATTTAGAGCATTTCATGCAAGAACACACAGAGAGTTTCAATTAAATATTTTGCCAGATGCTCTCAAGGTTATTAATCACTGTGTATTTCTTCGAAAATGAATGCAGATAAATCTCAGTTCTCCATTAATTCAACGCAGTGACCACAAAATCATTTCATTTGGAATGCAATAAATGTTTTTACAGAATCGGTCTTTATAAAGATAGAAATTAAATTTTAAGAGAGATGTAGTTCTGAATATGTGATTTTTGGTATCAGACTGATAACATTTCAATTACATTCTTTTACCTTTTCTTGAGGGGGGAGGGGAGGAATTCTGAGCATTGCAACTGCACTAAAAGAAATGTTAAAGTTACAAAACCTTTGTACTGCTTATATGTATCAGAAGCAAACATTTTATTTCGAATAATAAAAATACTTAAAGCACTGCATATTAAACTTTTCTAGCAAAATATTTTTTATACAAAACTAATTTTTTCAATATGCAGAATTTATAATAAACAAATGGACTCAAACATGGTGTCCTGACTATCATGATAATTGTACAGAATTTTTAGGAAAACTTAAGTATGTAGTGTATTTCATTTAACATAATAAATTAAACCCAGAAACCTGCAAAGGATTTAAAATAAAGAAAATAATTGATGGAGGCAATAACTTAAAAGAAAAAAAAAATCATGATTTATTATAGACTAGATAAAGTTACAGTGAATTCCCATAAAAAAGAGACCCTCATTTCTGACAATATCTTGACCCTCTGACTGCCTTTATAAAGGATAAATTTTAAATATTGATTTCATGATACAATTTTAACAAGGTACTAAAATAATACTTATCTCAACTTGTAAATGGAAATATAACTATGCACTGGAATAAAATCCTCATGCTTATTATTTCTGACTTTCATACTTCAAAAACAAACTAAAAATCTAGTTATCTAATTTTGAATTATAAGTGTATTACGGAATAAAAACAGCTCAGTAAATGGATATATCAATCAGCAGCAGTCAGATGGTTAAGTTGAGTGCTCTTTGAATAAATCAAATTAAAAATAAATTTTAAAACAGATTAATTGATATAACAACTTGAATAAATTGATATAATACCAATTTTATCTGCATTACTTATGAAAATTTAGATTCAGAATATTTTGACTTCGAAGAAGCAGTATAGGTCCTCACTAGAAAGAAATTTCTATTTTAAAAGATTTTTTATAATTGTTTGATTTGCATATTTGCCCAGGAGCAGATTTATATCTTGCGTTCTGCAATACAATTTCAAATAGTTTAAAATTTTCTGGAAGCATTTTTTTCAAATTTGACATACCACTATTAAACACAAAACTAATATAAAATTAATACTTAGTAAAATATTTATTACAAATTTATAAGAAAAGAAACATTTAATCTAAAACCGAGGCATACACTCAGAATTTACAATTCTATCGATAACTTTTGATGTTAAATATTGTGACAATGTGGATATAGTATTTAAAGGGCTACATAGGTTTCAAAATGCGTTTAAAAAAAAAAAAAACCTTTATTCAAAATTTTGAGTATATAAAAGAGCAAAATTTAAACAATATTTTATAAAATTTTCATTACAATTTTTTGAAAATTTAGCCGATAGGTTCTGGTTTCTGGAAACTACCCAGAAAAGTGGTAGGCATGATTTCTCAAAAACTAATGCAGCAATATTATTAAAATTTTGCACACTTCTTCAAAATGGAACTAATGCTTTAATGAAAGATTAAAAAATTTGAATTTTTGACAGAATTCTATACAAAAACTGTGCAATTTTGGTACATTTTACCCATGTACAGCCTTGTAAAATTAGTTTTAATCGAAAAAAAAGAAAAATCCTTTTTTCCAGCACTAGTCAATCCTAATTTGAAGAAGTGTGTGAAAGTTCAATGAGATCTGTGCATTAGCTTTTGAGGCTGTTGGGTTACCCACGCTTTCTTATTACTAATGTAAGTTACTGGTAATTTTTTTAATCCACTAAATGATCTTGGCTTAGCACTTTTACCTATAACTGTTAGTTTACATTTGTGGGTTCCGGCTGCATTGCTACAGACTATAACAGTTATCCTTTCTCTTGACTCCTTTATTCCTGAAGGACCACTTTCATTGGCAGACACTAATGATTTTCTGGGCATGCAACGATAAAATAGTCCAGTTTCGTCCATATTGTATATCTGCTCTGGACTAAGTTTTTCAGCCTTAATTAAGTTGGAAAATTCATCAATAAAATTTTCTACAGCTAAGTTGTCTGCAGACAATTTCTCAACACAAGCTTTAAGATAACGAATACCATGACGCCGTTTAAATTTTGTAAGCCATCCAGCTGAAAAGTTGCAGGGTTCCTCAATTTTGAAATCTTAAGGGAACTCTTTAGCTAAAATGAAACTTGATATATTAAAAAAGTATAAGCATTTAAAACCTTATTCCAATGAAAAACTATAGTACATGAATAATCCTGAATCTGTACGTCCAGTTTCTCGACCAGCAAGTCCAATTAGAAATATTGAAAATTCACCCATTGGAAGACGTGAAAATTCACCAAGACGTGAAAATTTACCAAGTTATAATAGACCTGTCTTAAATAAGCAAAGACCGAATTTGAAATTGTATGCTTATACAAATGAATTACCAGACGATTTACCACGGTTAAAACCAAATGAATCTATTTTATTACTCAAATCAGCCGATGGACGTCAATTAAATGATTTAAATATAACCACCATCAATTTGTACAAAAATATGACAGATGTAGAAATAAAAATCCCATTACTAAACGTTTAGCGAAATATGATGATGATCAAAGTGAAAATAAATGTTACACTTGATATATTAAAAGATTTTTTAATGTATAATTGGATTTTCTAAAGGGTTATATGCTAAAGGTATATAGGAAGTGTAATTTGTAGAAAAATGTATATTATACCAGTTGTAATAGTGTACAAAAGATGGCAAGTCAAAATTTACATTATTTAAATAATCTAGGAATTGGTAATGATCTCTTAAAGATACTATTTGTGTATTTAGTGTACAATTTGAAAGTTGACCTTCTAGTAAACGTACTTGTAAAATATCTTCATTTGGTCCAAAACAACTTAACTTGGAATATATGCCTTCTATATTTTCTGTTTTATATTTATAAACTTTTCATTTTAAAGATATTGGAATAAATGTAGTACATTGAATAAAATTTATATTTAGTAGAGATTTTATTTTCGGAATGTCATAATTCAAATACCTTATGAAATGGTAAAGTTCTTCTTCAAATGTAATACAATTCAGATTTAAAGTTGTATTTATTGCATCATTTTTATAAAATCTTATTCTTTTACATTTCAAAGGTAATTTGTTCATGCGGAAATCAGCATAATTTTTTTTATGCACACTAAAATAATTTCCAATATTTTTTAAATAAATCATATCATATGGTTTATTCATTTCATTAAATATAATTTCTGGATCATTATTACTTTTATTATATGTAATTCCGTTTTCTTTTGTTTCTAATTCTTTATAATATAATTCCAATATTACACTATTTAGTAATGCAGGATATTTTTTTTTTCAATAATAACATTTCCACTAAATTTTTATAATCTTCTATTTTTCTATTTTATTTCTTTCTTTAATAATAATTATTTTTTAAAAGAAATAAAAAGACAAAAAATCTTTAGCTATAAAGAAAAAAGAAAATGTGATTTTAACAATTTATATGTCTGTAACAAGTTATAAAATTTCTGTTTTGAAATTTCAGGATTGTCCAATAAAATATAAAGATCCTAACGAAGTTTTATATCTTTTAAAATGTTGGCGGAATTTTAATGCAACATCAAAAATATGTTTCAAATGTATGAAAAATATACCTTTCAAATTCAATTTTCAAACATGCTGTGGAAATTTTTATTTGAAACCAACTAATGAATATATAGTTCAAGCTATAGCTATTTATACTCCGAGACACGAATTTTTATCAAAATATTTAAAAGATCAGCTTAAAAAATCTAAAAAGAAATATAAACAAAATTTTCTTGTTCTACCTGATCCTGTATATTGGCAAGTGCAATCTACTTTAATTTTGGAAATGGTATTGAAAAAGATAAAAAAAACTGAACCAAAAAAAAAAAAAAAAATAATAATAATAATAGAAAAAAAAGAAAGCGATCTGAAGAAGATATTTTTATGTATAACAAAATACAAATGGCTTTTTTAAATCACGGTAATTTAAGTAGAAGATCAGAAGGTAAAAATACTTATTTTCGAAAAATTGCGCTAGCGAAAAGATCTGAATTAACTGTTCGAGCAATGATTGTACCAGTACCAGATTTAAAATCAAACGAAATTATTATTCCAGAATCTATGGAGAAATAATTAAAATTAAAAGGGGATTGGTTAATCTTAAATCGAATGCCATCTCTTTTACCTGAAAATTTTTTAGCATTAAAAGTAAAAGATCACGGGCCTAATCAATGTTTCGGTATACCACTAGAACCTTCAAAAGGTATGAATTTTGATTTTGACGGAGATGAATTTACCGGATATGTATTAAGAAACTTGCAATCGCAAGCAGAATGTGAAACAATTCATAATAGTGAATATAACATGTACAGTTTTACTATGGGATTGAAACTTTATCCAAGTTATGATATGTTTGCGGCTTATCATTTGAAATACGATGAAATTGATTTTTTACCTTATAAAAGTAAAAATTTACCTGAAACTTTAATGACAATATATGAAGTATACGGTTCAAAAACATGTTTTGACTGCTTTGTAAAATTACAAAAATTCTATTTAGATTTCAAAATGAAATGTTTAGTATTTCATTAGAAGAAATTTACAATTTGGAAAAAATATGTAAAGGTTTTAGTTATGAACAATTTGAAGGAATAATGAAAAATTACAAAACGGGGTGTTTACCAGCTCAAATTAATGCACATCCTGACAGAACATTTTATCAATTATACCAGAGTTTATGTTCAGTTAGATTACAATGCTTTAAAAATAAAAACATCTCACTTAAAAAAATATTACATCCTCATTTTTAAAAGGTTTAGATGTGAATGAACTTTTACTACATGCAAAAGTTGGAATTGATGGATTTATAAGTTCATCTGGTATTTCTTACCAGGGCTATACATATTTCAAATTAATAAATTGTTTGATGAATTGGATTGTAAATTATCGTGGAGAAATAGCAGAAGGTGAAACAGTTGTTGAAGAAGATATTTTAGCTGCTTTATCACATTCAATTTTAAGTAATCATGGTTTTAAAAAGATAATAAAAGAACATTTATTACTCACTTCTTAAAAAAATATTTTTTAACATGAAAAATATTATTTTTTTTGGTAAAAACAATAATATTAAATTCAAGTATGTCTTTTAAATATTTTATAAATTTTTTCACAAGTCTGATTTTTTTATGGATCTATATATATTTAACTATTTATTTATTTTTTATATTTTATTATATAATATAACTCTTTTTGAAAAATAAACAAAGAGTATGTTTCTTAAAAAAATTAAGTTTTTCATCAAATAGTAGTATTTCTAGTTATGAAACAGATAGTTCTGGAAGTGAGAAATATCCAAAAATGAAAAACAATACAGAATATTATTTATATAACATGCAAAAAAAAAACAATTTTTGCTAAAAATAATGAAAATGATGAGATTTATGCAAAAGATTATGCTTCAAATGATGTTTACCCAAAATATCCACCCTTCTTTGCTAAGGATAAACACGGTCATTTTTATTATTGTAAAGATTTCGAATCAAATGAATTTTATCCAATATATAAAAATTTAAGCGTTACTATCAACAGAGATGGTGAAATATTGATTGTTCGTTTTAATTCAGGACGGCAACGATACCAAACAGATTCAAAAGGGAATAATTATTATCTAAAAAATAAAGAAGGTACATAAACCATTTTATTTAAGAGATGAAAATGGTATTATTTATCCCGCTAAAACAAAAAAGAATAAATATATCTATTTAAAACCACCTAGTTTGGATAAAAAATATGTTCGAAAAGAAAGAGACGCTCTGAAAAATACTGTATATACATGCTCTCCAGAAATTCAAAACTTTCGCATACCACTTGATGTATTATGTATGTTAACAATAATGATATTGCCTTTAATTATATTTGCTTCGTTAATGGCTGTTTAAATAGTACATTGTTTAGAGTAAGTTTCCGTACTTATAATATACTGATGACTTTTATTACCATTATTTAAATAATCTATAGTAATCCAATTATAAGTAGGATTCACTATTAAAGCAAAAAAATATAATAATTCTAAACATGTTATATTATAGGATGTTGTATTTTCATGAAAAAATTTCATCGCTATATATTTAATTTCTTCCATGATGTTATCATTCAGTTTGATCAAAGGAAATTTTTCATATTCAATATACAAAGAATTGAATTTAAAAACTTTTTCTAAATGATACAAAGTTCCGTATTCTAATTTGTTATTCAGCAATTGATCAATATGTGCTTTTGCAGAAACTTTAAAATCTAAAACCAATTGTAATGTAATATTATTAAACTGTTTAAAAGCTGAATTTTGTTTATGATATTTTGGTAAATTACTATTGTGATAAATAATATATTGGTATAATTGATCAATTGGTCGTGTAGCATTTTTTAATATATCTAAATCATAATAGCTACGATTATCTGAACATTTAACATTCATAAACATTTACTTATTTCAAGAAGAAAATTTATTTTGAATGAATCTTATACATACATTTTGATAACAAATTGTAGATAATTTAATCTTCTTTTTAGGATTTGCTTCTAATGGTTCATCATTATCATTATTATTGTCATTATCTTCATCATCATCGTCAGGTGGTGCATCATAATCATCGTCAGTAAACATTATTTCTTCTTTGTAAATTGAAAATTTTTCATCAAAACGTTTTGAAATCAAACTTTCTAAATTTAGATGACTTTTAGTGCTAATTAAAAATTTTCGCACTGCTGAAACTAAATGTTTTAGTATTTTGCAAAATTTGAACATCAATGTGCTGTTTAAATTGAGCATAAATATCTGTCATTCTTAAATATTCATCTTTAAAATCTAACATTACATCTGGAATTTCAGGTAAAATTAGCAAACCTGTTTCATGATCAAATTTTTTTATCAAGTTATAAAAAGCTAAAATAAACATACCTTTATATGAATTTTGTACAATTGCATCACTTAAATCAATTTTATAAATATTATTTATTATTTGCAGTGAAGTAGAAAGAGGTGCATCTTCTGAAAAAGAAGATACAAATGGTATTGCTAAAACACAATCACGAAAAGCGTCTGAAGCTGTACATTCAGGAGGATTATTTGTTGAAGCAAAAACTTTAGCTGTTGGTATTCCACCAGCATTAGTTTCATACAAATTTCGACAACTGATCCGAGAATTACCCGTTAACTCTTTTATGAACATCAATTTTTCCATGGAGTTCTTCCACTGCAATAAAGCGACATGAATGAAGAGAAGTAGCTAATTCAGGTTGAGGTCCAGCATTATTTTTAGATGTGTGAAGGTTAATGCTACGAATTGAGTGACAACTTCCAAATATTTTGTTGATCATTTCAAAAAATTTACTTTTACCATTTTTAGTATTTCCTTGAAAGACAAAAAATCTTCTGTAATAATTTGTAGCTATAAAAATACTTGATATAACATACAACATAAAAATCACCATATCATAATCAAAAGACATGTACTTACAAAGATGACAATAAAAATGTAACATACTTTCAAGATATTTATATTTGTTTTCACGATAAATTCCAAATTCTTCTGAAACAATTCGAATTGTATCGAAATAATCATCTGATATATCTGTAAGTGAATATTTTAAAAACTTTCTGAAGAACACTTTAGATGTAATTACATTGTAAATTTCCAAAGATCTTTATCGTCATAAAAAGAATTAAATTCAGATCTTGTAAAATTTATATCAATAATTTTATTAGACATAAAATATTCTGGAACAGTGTCACTAATGTGACCTGTTAATAAATCTAAAATACCGACTTTAGTTTTTAAAAGAAATTTATGTCTATCCATTTCAATTTCTTTTCGTTGCATGTTCGCTTTTCCTTGTAAATAATTAGCAATTTCATTAATTTGAAGTTTGTTGAATAGAATGGTATCTTTTTTATTGTTTTCTAGAAAATATTCCATTCTTTTATGTACTAATTGAATATGTTGTCTAATGGTTTCATTTGAAGCATCTTGCCAATGTTCACTTAAAATATTCGACATTAATTTTGCAGTCTTCTTGCTTGAATGTTTACATACACCTATTATGATAGGTGTATATCTATTGATTAAATTGTCAATACAGTTTTCATATTCCAATTTAGTTTTGCACTGAAGAATATTTTCTTTCATTTCTTGAATAATATTATCTAACGTTATGGCTATTAATGTTTTTGTTTCACTAGTTTTTGTAAGTGATGCACAATATAAAATCGTTTCAATAGAAAAATTTTCCAAAATATCTATAAAAATACATTCATCAATGAGCTTTAAGCGATTAACTAAATTATCTAAAGATGTACCAGTAAAATAATCTAATATTTCGTGAGGTGATTTATCGAGCACTTTACATAAAGCATAAAAAATTGGTAAAAAGTATAAACCATTATTGTAATTCATAATTGCTCGCAATGGGTGAGAATCTCTATGTCAATAACAATTATCTTTAATCAATTGATTAATTTATTGAAATATATCACTTTGTGTTGTAATAGCTGATTTTATCTGTTTAAACCACCGGGTTATAGCAGTGTTTTCTGTTTCAATTTTTTGTATTTTACTACATTGATTATTTAGAAAATTATAAACTGTAAACCAATCTAAACCTTTAAAATTTAATTTGTTTGATTTAAAAATATCTTGAATACCATCATTATAATAAACATTACATATGAGTTGATAATCTATAGTGCACTCTTTTGAAATAATTGTCTGATAAGTTATTTTTTCCTGGTGGATAAGCATAAGGCATCATACCTTTTAAAATTTCACTTATCATTTGATCATATTGGTAATAAATTAATTTTTGAAATAGTGAATTTGAATTGTTTTTTTATTTTTAAACTTTAATTTTTTAAATTCATGTGAATAACTAAAACTATCACTTAGAGGTAGACAAAATTCGTTATTTTGTTCGATAAAACAAATATTAAAAGGTTTATAAGGTAATTGATTGACTTTGGATGCTGTAGATAAAGTAAAACTAGTGGATCAGGAGCCTCAACGTCCTATTTACATCACACATTATTCAATAGGTCATTCTTATTTATTCCTTATTATATAATAGTATATATTGATTCGATCGACTTGTTACCATAATCAGATACATTCCTGAGGGGGGGCGGCAGCCCCCCTCAACCCCCCGCTATATCTCTATTTGTATATCTTATAAAGTGTTACGGAATTGTAAATAATTGCATTTATTTTTGTATAAATCCTTTCAAAGAGGTTTAGTAAAGTTAATTAAATGCTAACTTTGTGCATTTCTAGTTGTTTTGGCGTTAAAATAGCCTAATTTTCCCTTAAATACACTTAAAAAAGCTCAAATAAGGGAAGAAATGGATTTGGTGCCAAATTTATCGACTGTTTTCTTCCTTGGTGATTTTTATGGCGAGAAAATTCTTATTAGGGATATATTAAATATGGAAGCTCTAATCTCATTATGAGATACGAGAATTTTCCAGAACAGTCTGTGTTCGATAGAAAAGTATAAAAGGAACATTTTTTCACCAAGGTGGTCAGTCTCAGATCTGTGTTAGTTTCGTCAAATGCTTGCTTTGCTTTGAGGAAATATTTTGCGTAACCTTTAAACTAATTTCCAATTCTATGCCCACAATTATCAACAGGAAAACATGCTTTTAAAATTCTAATAAAATTTCATTATATTTGATGTTGTGTAACCATGTTAAAATAAACTTTTAAGAAATATAGACTATAGACTATATATAATTATTTCGACTATATATAATTATAATCGACTATATATAATTATTTTACGTATCCCGGAAAAGTAGCCACAGTCATTATAAATGCCAATAAAAAGAATACACCTAATTAATTATAACTCATTAATTTTTCAAACTAATTTGACATCATTTTCATAATTACAGTACATACTCGGAATTATTTTGTGTGGTCCCATAAATTATTTAGTCTATACTTAACCTTTTTAAAGAGTAAACATAATTTTAAGCATCTTTATAATGTATGTTAATTTTATTAAGTTCAAATCAACATAAACGCATTAAAGTGTGCACTTAAATAAAAGTCTGTCCATAGGCTCTAATGTTACGTTGTGTCTCTGTAAACAAACCATAAACATTGTATACACCAGTAAACACTATTCAGCTTATTTTGCGTTTAAAATTAATAATTGTTCCAAATTTAACATCGTTTCGATGACTACGTGACATTGTCAGAACACTTTTGTAAGGTCCTGTACATTAATTAGAAAGCTTAAGAGCACATATTTTCTTCAAACAACATGAGTTTAAGCATCTTACTCACGTATGCTAGTTTAATTTTCTTCATTGCAAAGTAATGATATTAAAATGCGTTTAAAAGAAATTCACCCCATACGCCGTAATGTTAAGAATTTTGGCGTGTCCCTATACACAGTTTATAAAAAATATAGCAATAAAAATTATACAGCTACTTATATGCAAAGCTGGAACATGTGCACCAATTTGCATTTAATCGAAGGACTTTTGCGGCCGCAATTGCGGTACATACAAATTCTTCCCATAGGCCATAATGATTAAAAAACTTTGGCGTGTCCCTGTACACGAACTACAAATGGAATGCACACCCAAAACTATACAGCTAATTTCGTGGGGATCATGAACCTGTGTACCAAATTTCAAGTCAATATCATGATATTTGCGGCTGCTATCGTATGACAGACAGACAGACAGACAGACTGAACACAAAATCCTTTTGAGTCTCAACAGAGGGCCTCCTCCGACGTTTCGGCAAAAATTGGAAGTCAATAGCTTGATTTTTGCGGTGGCTATCGCAGTACATACAGACTCTTCCCATAAGCAGTAATGATAGAAAAACTTTGGCCTGTCCCTGTACACGAACTACAAATGGAATACACACGTAAAACTATACAGCTAATTTCGTTGGGCTCCTGAATATGTGTACCAAATTGCAAGTCAATAGCGTGATGTTTGTGGCCGCTATCGCGATACATACAAATTCCTCCCTTAGGCCGTAATGATAAGAAAAACTTTGGTGTGTCCCTGTATACGAAATACAAATGGAATACATACCAAAAACTATACAGCTGATTTTGTGGGGCTCATGAACATGTGTACCAAATTTCAAGTCAATAGCCCTATTTTTGCGGCCGCTATTGTGCGACAGACACACAGACACAGCCCAAAACCGTTTTGAGTCTCAACAGAGAGCCTCCACTGACGTTTCGGCAATTATTGGGTATATCAACTTTTACTGATAAATTTGGATAAGTTTTATCCATGCGACTTTGTAATTGGGTACAAAAAGGAATGCATACTTGCCAACTTTCAGAAACTGGCATCAGTAAAACTTTTCGCGACGCGTTTAATGGAACTGCGATTTGAGATAATTTTAATACTATGAATTATTACATAAATATATATAATAAAATATGTAACTGCAACAATGTAACATGATAATGACCACAAATAAAACATTTTTCAATTTGACTAAATAAAATTTTAGATTAAAAAAAAAAAAAAGTTCAATTTCAAAATTTTTATGTATTAAAATCAATAACATAATATCTAATTTTACAAATAACTAATGACTTATTTACCTTACTTTACTTGCTTGAAATTGAATTCTTTAAAAAAAAAAAAAAAAAAAAATCCAAACACCTTTAAAGTAGTACCAATTTAATGTCTTTATACATACTAAAATTGTCTTTTTACTGAAAAATACTATAATACTAATTGTGTAAGATTCTATATACAAGATAAGATGCTAAATACAAGATACGGTGCTATATACAAGATTATGGAATATTTAAAATTCTTCTTCACTATCAGCAGCATGTGAGGAAGTTGAAGCTGCATTTAGAGTAGCTGCAGTAGCTTTTTTCGCTTTGCTTAAGAATTCTTGGTTAAAGGTTTGTTCATAACAAGGTTGAGAAACCCTTGTTTTTAATATTAACAAACTTTCTAAAGTTTTGTTCGACATAGCAGCCCGAGATTCTGTTCTGTTTTTCCTGACGAGGCTAAAAATCCTCTCGCATTCTGCATTAGAATGTGGGATGAGCAAAATAGATAGAATTACATCTGCTACTCTTTCATACTTTAATATTCCATCAGCACCTCTGATCTGTTTTACTTCAGTCCATTGCATGTCAACTTCTTTATTTTGGGCAATTATAGTTGACAAATCTTCTAATTGTAGCTCACAAAACTCTTTTCGAAGCTGATCGAGTGCTTCAATATCTGTTTCACCATTTTTTCGTTTTAGAAGAATAGGAAACAAATCCACAAAGTATTTTATGCTGTTAAAGCTGCAATTTTCAATATTTTTCAGGTCAGCAACTTCAGCATGTATCAGTACATCATTTTCTATAGGGAATTTTTTTAATATGTACTCACAAGCAGTCACAAAATATTTAATTAATGCAGCATAAAATAACTACTGCTCCTCTTCAGAACATTTTGCAATCAAATTCAATGTAGCACTTCCAATAACTAAATCCTGGAGACCTTTATGGTTTGAAGGCAAGTGAAAATTAACTTTGCTGAGTTGTTTCCCTTTTACTTCAGAAGCCTTCACAAACTTTGAGTACAACTCTTTCAGCAAATCAAGTAAAAGGGCTTTCAGCCTATGAATTTGTGGAGATGATGACTGCAAAATTGTATTGACTTTTTCAAATGAAGGTATTATATGAAGAAGAAATAAGCTGTAGGCTTTATTTAAGTCAGAAGACAAAAACATAAATATCTTTTCTTCTTTCGATAAAACTGAATTAGATTCATTTTTCTGTTTTTTTGCCATTTTTAGACCTATATTTGAATTTTTCCTTTTCTTTGAAGTAGTGGAATTATGTTTGCTTGCAGAAGCAACTTCTTTTTTACTTGATATTTTACCTTCTGTGCATTTAGGTAGTAATTTATCTTTTAAACCATCTTTCGTGAAATTCTTTTGATCAACCTTTGATATTTTGGCCTTCATTTTTTCAGTAACATTTTGATTGACATTTGTTGATGTTCGGGTTTCTGTATCTTTAGACAGGAGCATATCTTTTGACTTGTCTTTGGTGCTATTATTTTTATCCATCTTTGGTATTTTGAAAAGCGATAATGATGTAGGTAATTTATAAGAAGTAGCTTCTGCCCTAAAAAAGCTCATGAGAGGATCCCACTGATTTACTAACCTGGTTAGACTTCATCCAAGGGATAACCAGCGGGTAGATACATGTTTTAGTATTTTTTGGGCTTCATTCCCATACAACTCTTGAAATTTTTTAAGTGAGTCTTTCCTATTAGCACTTTTCTTCAAATAATAAAAAATGTCTATTATAGCTTCATCCACCTTAACAGGAAGGGTTGACGCAGCTTTTTCTGAAGCAAGATGAATTAGGTGGCAGCAGCATCCTATAGCAATAATATTTGCATTTTCTTTTTCTAAAAATGAAATTACACCAGCTTTTTTTCCCTGCATAACAGCAGCATTATCAGCACTGAAGGCTATGCAGTTCTGGAAAGGGATTTTATGGTTTTCAAAGACATTTAAAATAAGAGAACTTATATTCTCACCTGTTGAATGTCCTTCCAAATCTGGAATTGCCAACAATGTGTTTTCTATACGTCCAATGTCCGGATTGAAATAGTTCACAACAACCGGGTAGAGTTTATGATCGCTTTCATGACTTCTGTCACATGCTGCTGTAAACGGCTGTTCTTGTAAAATTTTTACAATAGATACCGTACGATCGTTGGCCATTTCATGGACTAGAGCTGATGTTTTAGTTTTTCCGCACCCATACCGTTTCGCAATTTCGTTCTTCGGAAACATCTTCCGAAAAAGAGGGCCAGCGTGACTTGCGGCACTCAAAGGAACATTATGATCGATTAAGAAGGTTGTAAACAATAATTCCGCACGTGTTACATCATCCTGAATAGCATTTGGTTTGAAAAAATCTACCAGTTTTTTTTATGTCCATCCGCAATTTTCACGTTTTCCACGTGCTGCGGGCCGACAACATGACGATGAACGTCGTTCCTCCCTCCATGGGATATATTGAAATCATTCCTGCAAACATCACAATAAGCATACTTTTCGCTTTTTGCTGATTTCCTGATACAAGGAAATTCTTCAGTGTAAGATTCCTTGTACACTTGAAAATATTTTTTTTTCGATGCCATTTCAATTTCTTACGGGCGAACGCAATGCGGCGAAGTCTACCGCACTCGTAGTAGGCTTAACGTCAACGGCCGTTCGCTTCCGCTCGCGCGTGCAGCTGCAGCATTCGATTTACAGGGAGTGATGACGGCGCTTGGATCAGCCACAGCCGATCGGACAGAGAAGAGGGAGTAGCAAACATATTTGGAACAGCACATACTCATTTGAATTTGCTCCCGGCTCTGTTCGCGGCCGCTTTGTATTGGTATTGTAGTTGTACGAGAGAATTGGAGAGAATCAAGGGATAAGCGTGGAGAGGCCCGATATGGGAGAAGAAAAAAGAATAAATGAGAAAGCGCGTTTTTCGTAGAATTTCGCAATCATATTTTAAAAGATTTTTAATTTTTATGCATTAGCCAAATGAGAAATCCCTTTAAAAAAAAAAAAAAAAAAAAAAAAAAAAATCGGTTTTATTTTGCATCGTACGAAAAACCGTAAAAATTACAGGTTTGTCCGTAAGTCCGTAAAATTACACAAAAATCCGTAAATTTTACGGATAATCCGTAAAAGTTGTCAAGTATGGGAATGTAATCTTCATGAGTAATGATAAATTCTGGTAAATGAATATGAATTCCACCATTAGGCCTAGTTGTAGATATATAAGTAAAACAAGATATTTCGTCGAAAACAGATTTTAAGGTTGGTTTTAGTATAGTAGTAATATAATTTGATTTATCTTCGCTTGTAAAAACACCTTTAAAATCTATATCAAGAATCAAACTATGATATTTTGCTAAGGTTAAATCCATAGTATGATGTTTTGGAAAACTATCAGCTCTAATGTAATATCTACAAAATAATTCGTAATCTTCGCGAGCTACATAACCAACTCCTCCATTCATATTATAATTGAATCAACTGGTGCTTCAGAAATATCATTAATTTCTTTATAAGAACTTAAAATTGGTCCAATACTCATTTTATGTTTATATAATTAATGATTTAGATTTTAAAAGTACAATTATTTATAAAATAATATCTTAATTTTTTTAGTTTAGAAAAATGTCAAAATGACTATTAACAATATTATATTATACACAATTTAGGGTGTACAATCAAATTTTATTTATATTAGTGAAAAAATGTTTCTTTATGAGCCAAGATTTTAGCAAGATCCATAATTAACAAATAGAATAATGAGTATTTGAATTGAGGTAATAATTTATGAATAATAATAATAAATAAATAGTTATAAATAAATAGTAATAAATAAAAAAATAGTGATAAATAAAAAATTAGTGATAAATAAAAAATTACTAATAAATAAAAATTAAATTCTGTTACAGACCGAATTTAGTTTCAAACGACCGGATTATTTATATGTTTTAGAACAATAATAATTAGATCATAATTTTAGATTTGAGATTTCAAACTTTAAATTTCACAAAAATATGAAATCCAAAAATGATTAAATTGGATGTTTGTGGACATCTTGACATATGTAAAGTGAATTATTTTAAATAGCGACGAAGTAAAATCTCAGATTGAAAGAAATATTGCTGTCATATTACTACTACTACTACTACTAATAATAATAATAATAATAATTATTATACATAAAAAATAAATTAATTAAAAATAATAATACTAATAATATAAGAAATAAATTAAAATACTTTTATTTATTTATTTATTCTTAATTAAAAATCTTATATATACGAGATTTTTTAAAAACTGTTTAAAATATGCCTATAAACAAAATTCCTAGAAAACGTGAAGAGAGAAAAAAACTTCCAGGTTATGCTTGTGATTGTTGTAAAGACTATTACCAAAGTCTCGGTTTAAACAAAAAAGATTTAAAATTGAGGTTAAAAAAAGTCTCTAGACATAGAGGAAAAAGTCCACTTAAAACATCAGATCATTTCTAGGAGTTGGATTTTCTAGATACTGAAGAGTGTATTGCACGCAGTTATATGGAAGAACCAAAACCATATTCTTCCTCGAAATGAGTTATAGAGAAGTTGTTCAAAAATTTTTTAGCAATAAAAATGATAAAATTACAACTTCAATAAAAATATTGATAAAACACAAAAAAAAAAAACGAAAAATTAGAAAAACAATTTTTAAATTAGGAAATTAAAATCTTTTGCAATTGATTGAAATAATGGGATTTGAATTTTTTTCCCAGATATGACTACAGATTCAGTAGTTGACTTATTTTATTTCTGCAATATACTGATAAAAAGATATAATTTTTCAAATGTTTTTATTATTGAACATTTAATAGAGTATTTATCTGTTTGTCTAAGAAAAGATGAAAATCTGTGGAAAAATATTGTTATTTTAGCTAGTGAAAAAACAACAAAACCAAAAATCTTTTGCATCAATTTTTGTTAAAATTTTTGTATTATCATTTGGATAAAATGCTCCAATTGAGTTTTTTTTTACTTTCCTCACCATTCCCCCTTTACCAATAAATTTAGTACCATTAATATAAAATTTTGGACCCGACAATAAATTTCTACGTAACTTTGGTGAGTACATCACCTCATTTAAAAGAATATTTCTTTGCCCAATTTTTAACTTTATGGACCCTTTCCCCTCAATAGGATAATTAATGCCATCAATGGCTAAAGACATATTAGAGTCATTGATTTCCTTAAAGTCAATAAATGCTGATCTTTGCTTACAAAAATGGTGGGAAGCAGCACTGTCGAATGCCCAATAAGAAGAATTGCTCTCTTCACTAAGGTAAGAACAGTTAATGTAAAAAGAAAAATTCGACTTATAGTTCTTGAACTGGTTTTTACCTCTCCTTGGACTCTGGTACCTCAGTCAACCTCTACGCTGTTCTGGGGAACTCCGTCTGTCTCTTAGTGGAGATTGTGACTGGCAATCATGGGATCTGGTTCTACGCATGTTTGGTCTCCATCTATCCAGTGACTGGGTTTTCTTTGAACAAGAACTATATCTGGCGTAACTGCTCCTTCTGGATTGGTGACTGAGGCTCCTATTGGGTCCACAGGATCTTTTCTCAGGACAGGAACTGGCATATTGACCACTATTCTTGCAAGACCAGCAGATAATGTCTCTAAGTGGCATTCTTGAACACAGTCCAATACTTTCTTTATCCTGAAGAGTCACTTGAGAAATTAGATAATCAACTGATTTCTGTTTAATACGTACTTCTTCAGCTCCTAGAGCCTCCACAATATTTTTAAATTCCTCATCAGTCCATCTGAGGACTGTTTGTACTATCCCATTTATTCAGGACTTAAATATCTCAGGAGTTGATATGATGCATATTTCTCACTAAAATTTTTATCAATAGGCACTAATTTATCATAAGTCCTTAAAACTCTAGCTGAAAATAATTTAATTGACCCTTCCTCCTTGATTCTTAAATTACATAATTCGCTGAATATGGCAATGTAGAATGTCCGACTATCAGGTCTGTAAAACTCCTTAATTTCCATGCACTGAATGCATCATCTGAATTTTCAATTATTTTACGATAATGTTCACTGATATTTAAATATAATAACGATAAAGCTATATTTGATCTACTCTTGTTTAGTTTATTCACATAATCTTGCTCAGGTTTTTCTGGAGCAACAGGCTTCGGATCTGTTCCTTCTACAATACCCCAAACTCCACGTTCCATGAGAATGAATTTAATATCACTTTGCCACTGTTCATAATTTTCTCCTTCCAATTTATTGAATAAGCCATAGCCATTTTTCAACTATATAATATTTCCAAAAAAAAAAAAAAAACCCAATTTATTTCATTTTTTTTTTTTCTATTTATATCTAATTATTTATTTGTATACTTATTTAAACAGAAATAACTAAACAATGTCAAAAATATAAAATATTTAAATAATGTCTTAACATTTCCTTAATACTTGTGTAAAGTTGAAGTTCAAAAATTAATTTAAAAAAAAGTCACTTAAAACGACAATTATATTATATTTTTATCTTATTTTATACTCAAAGTAAAAAAAATACACACGCTATTATGCATTAAAATTCAAAAGGAAAGCATTTATTCATCCTTAAATAGCAGCCCCCCCCCCCTTCACAGCATACAAATGAATAATACAGTGGAGCACCTTTTATACGTTTCTCATTTATACGTTTTTCTCATTTATACGTTTTTCTCATTTATACGTTTTTCGACTTCGGTCCCAATTCATTCCATTGAATTCTAATGTTAAAATATTTTGTTTATACGACACAAGTAAATTCTTAATTTTACTTATACGTTTTTGTTTCTTTTTTTTTTCTCTCCTTGTAAAATTCCAAGTTTGAGTTTCATTCCAGGATTTTTTTTTTTTTTTTTTAAAAAGATGAATGCACTTTAAGTTTTATTCTTATTTTTTTTTCGATTATTTTTTCTTAGAACTATGGTAACAATGTGCGGCTATAGAACAAAGTGCGACTTGCATCAATAGCCTAGGGAAAGAGGGGGTTAGAGAAATTTTCAGAGATAAGCAGTTGGCGACTGGGTTGAATGGTAGGTATACAAGTAGCTAGTGACCACTTGAAGACCTCCCACTTTCTTTTTTAATTGATTCCAGGAATGGGGTATGAAGGAAAAAAGCCCACAACTTTCTAGGCATTTTGTAAACTTGAAGATTTATTATTCACTTCCGTTGGGTGACTTGGAAGATTTTCTTATTCTGTTAATTTGACATTATGGGTGGAGAAACAATTTTTTTTTCTTTCCTTCCTTTTAATCGTTTGCAAAAATGTCATCTTCGTTTAGAGAACAAAAGGCTTTGTGTTTAAAGGTTAAAATCGAAATCTTGAAAAAATTTTCTGAATTTCTATATTTTTAATTATCAATTAATTTTTATTCAACTTTTTAAAAATATTTAAAATGTAATTAAAACTATATCTTATTCGAATAAATGTAAAGGAAATCCTGAAAATTGATTAGACTTTTATTTCTAATATGATACTTTATTGTGTATTAATGTTAAAACGAATTTTCAGTTGTACGTTTTTTTCAGTTATACGTTTTTTAGGAACGGTCCCTTGAAAAACGTATAAACGGTGCTCCACTGTATAAACAAACACTTTTCAGTGACCCACTTTCCAAGTGGAAAACATCTGCTCTGTTGCTGATAAAGAGGGGAAAAAAAAGGTCAACACTCTCTCAAAATAACATCTGTCACTAAATGAACTGTTTATCTTTAGATGCAAAAAAAAAAAAAAAAAAAAAAAAAAAAAAATATTGCCCATAACCCTATGTTAAACTTAGCATGTACTGTTTACCAAGTAAATGACAGCAGATAGCAGAGTTAAAGAGCAATAAGCGTAACTGGGTAGATATTTCTTTGCATTAAATAAATAAATCTATCAATATGTAAGAAAAATATGTTCAGAATAAAAAAAAAAGGAAATAACGACGAGAGTTTAAGATAAAAAACAAATTTGTATTCAATATATTCTAATTAGTTTGAAAATTATTAACATGGCAATATATATATGTAAATGGATAAAAATATTAATGGCCGGCATTTAATTAATTTATAGAACTATTTTTAAATTTCTTTACATATAATCAATTTATTTTCCAGAGTGGCAAAGTGAAAAAAAATTAATTATCAAAACGTCACTGGTTACAGAAGGGAAACAATTTATACTTAACAAGTCATGAAACAAGTGGCAGAGGAAAACAACAGACGCCGGCACAAAGGAAAAAAATTCCACCACTGACATAGAACATCTGCTATTTATATTAGCAAGCTGATGGACGCCACCGCCCACTTCCTCCTTTTTCGGAAGTCACGTGGCAAAGTGTTATGTAATAACAGCGGCAGCACTGCGAAACCGGAAGTAGGGAAAAAGGAGATTGTCACTTGTGCAAAACGAAGTGTAGTGTGAAGTTTGATTTTAATGATGAAAGTAATAAACTTTAAAAGATAAAGTAAAAGGGAAGATTTAAAATTATGACTGTAAATAAAGACAATATTAAACAGAGTAAGTTAAGCTTTTGAAAGATTATTTTTTTTTTATAAAGATATAAACTTTAATTTTTATAGTATGTATTATATTTAATGTTTTCAGTTGAAACTTTAAGGGACAAAAAGATTGATACTTAATAACTTCTTATCGCTAAAACTCAAGACGTTGAGACTTAATAAAGGGCTCTGTATGCTAACGAAATCCCTCTCATAAAACGCAAGGCATTGACATTCTTTTGAGTCTTCCTGTACACAAACCAGCTGCACTATTAATACCATTTTAAATGGTGAACAACCCATAGTGAACTCAAAAAGATTTTTTAAAGAGTGTTCATTTTAAAGAAATTCTGAAGATATTTCCGGACAGACGCTGGAGGCGGTTAGAGGGACAGACAGATAGACTAATTCAAATCATAATCACTCTTAAGTTTTGATTAAAGTGCAAAACGCTTAAACAATGCGAAACTGCAATAGCAGCAAATTTCAATCATAATCCTTAATTTATCTGAATATTTTTGGGTGGTCTTTTTTTCTAATGTTAATCATACTATATTTTATAGAAAACAATTTTTGTGCATAGGAATAATAAATGTCTATTTCATTACGATTTGTGCAAAATAAATGTATTGAAATATGGTTTATAGAAATACCTCTCATAGAACACAATGCTTTGGAATACTTTCGTGTGTCACTGCACACAAACCAATGGTGGTATTTATTCCATTTTCAATGGAGAACATTCCATAGTAAACTTGAATAACATATCAGTTTCAGAGAATTCCATGAATATTTACCAGAGATAGAGCGCAGAGAGACAGATAGATAAAGCTATGTTATAAACCATTTTCAATGTTGTTACAAAGTATAAACACACACAAAGAATAACATCAAAGGATCAGACATGATGGTCTGTGAAAGGAGAAGCTGTTATCAGTTTGAAAATAAGCTTAAATAAGTTTGTGATGCTTCGCTAGAGCTAAAAGATGGGGGGCAAATCCCCAAGGCAAATTCAGAATTAAAACGTCTACGAAATGAGGCCAGGAATTTTGAATTTATTTTATACTTAGTGATATAGAATCATGTTTTGAAAGTGTTCAACTGTGTCGGTAAAGGAATACAAAAAACTGACAACTGATATTGTTTTAACAAGATCAACTGCTTTTATGGAAGGGTTGGAAAATACAGTAAAAGATTTCGTAATACTGGATTTGACAAATGGTTTAAAAAAGCTACTGCCGTTGCTGAGTTGATGTCATAGATACAACCATTAACCCTAACAAGGGTGCTGTTGTCATAATGAAAACGCAAATTTTAATTCTCAATTGCAAAAACTGGTCCCAATTTTTCTTTTTCTTTTTTTAAAATAAAATTTTGCTTTTATAACTTAGTGGAATAACTTCATTTATTTCCTTTCTTCCAACAATGTGAATTTTGGTAGCATTTCCTTAATTGGAAAATTTTTACTCCCCTCAAAGAGTTAAAGAACAAAGAGTACCAAAAGGAAAAAATGACTGGCGAATTAGTCATCGACGAGTGGCAGACACTTGAAACAGAAACACTACAACCACAAATGCTATATTAGATCGAATTTTAGTCGAAATTAATCACAGACTTGACAATGCGAGGAAAATAAATTATTATTTTGTATTTTTGACTGATGAAGCATTGATGAAAAGGTTATACCCCCGTTTCGCAGACACGAAAATTTCTTACCCCCTTTCGTTGACAAATTCCCCAAAGAAGGGAAAATCGACAATATCGGTTTAAATCTGTTTTGCCGACAGTGAATGTTCACCCCAATTTTGTTGGCGAAATGGGGGTATAACATACATTTTTTCAAGCTCATTTAAGACTAGTTGTGCAGTTTGAACGTTTGAAGGCAATAATCCTAAAAAACTTAGAAGCTAAGATGCAGAAAAACTTGGGAAATAAATACGAGAGTTAGAAATAAAACCCAGAGTTAGAAATTAGAATGTGAAAAACAGGCGTCAATTGCACTTAATTATTTTTTCTTAGTTGCCAAAATGGTCTACTCAGGCATAATTGTTAAATTTTTTAATAGGATAAGACTTAGTTTATTGTTATTATTTACTTAAATAATAAATACAAACACAAAATTTTAATACGAATATATATTTAAAGAATAAAACAAAAAAAACTCCCATAAAACAGAATAAACAGTAGAATTTCTTTTTAACACTTTCTAACAAGGTTGAAAAGTGTTTATGACATGGGTTTGTATGTCTGCCTGTCTGTCTGTCCACGCTTTAACTCCCGTAAATATTTATGGAATTTCTTGAAACTGATATATGTTATTCAAGTTCACTATCGGATGTTCCCTATTGAATGTGGAGTTTATACCTCTACTGGATTGTGTACAGGGAGCCCCCAAAATATTTCAAAGCATTGTGTTCTATGAGAGACATTTCTATAAACAATATTTTCATACCCTTACTGTACAAAAATCTTAATGAAATTGAAATATGTTATTCAAGTTCACTATCGGATGTTTCCTGTATAAAATGGAGCAAATACTACCACTGATTTATGTACAGGGACACACTAAATTATACCAAAACATTGCGTTTTATGAGAGATATTTCTATAAACTAAATTTTAATAACTTTACTTTGCACAAAGATTTATGAAATTGAAATGTGCTATTTATAAGCACAAAAGAAAATGCTTTGCATAGAATATAGCATGATTAGCATTAGATTTACAGGTTAACAAAATATTCAGTTATATAAAGAGCTATTAATAAATATTTGCTAAAAGTGTATTTTCGTTTACATTACGCATTTTTAACACTTTCTAACATTTTTAACACTTTCCAACAAGGTTGAAAAGTGCTAATGACTTCGGTTTGTCTGCCTGTGTCTGTCTGGCTCTCCACGCTCTAATTCCCGTAAATATTTGTGGAATTTCTTGAAACTGATATATGTTATTCAAGTTCACTAGCGAATGTTCCCTTTTGAAAATGGAGCTTATACCTTTTCTGGTTTGTATACAGGCACACCCGAAAGTAGTTCAAAGCATTGTGTTCTATGAGAACTATTTCTATAAACCAAAATATCACACCTTTACCTGCACAATATCTTCATGAAATTGACATATGTTATTCAAGTTCACTATTGCATGTTCTCTGTTGAAAATGGAGTTTATACCTCTACTGGTTTGTGTACAGGGGCACCCGAAAGTATTTCAAAGCATTGTGTTCTATGAGAACTATTTCTATAAACCAAAATATCACACCTTTACCTGCACAATATCTTCATGAAATTGACATATGTTATTCAAGTTCACTATTGCATGTTCTCTGTTGAAAATGGAGTTTATACCTCTACTGGTTTGTGTACAGGGGCACCCGAAAGTATTTCAAAGCATAGTGTTCTATGAGATGTATTTCTATAAATCATATTTTCATACCTTTACTGTACACATATCTTAATGAAATTGAAATATGTTATTCAAGTTCACTATTGGATTTTTCCAGTATAAAATGGATTAAATACCAACTCTGTTTTATATACAAGGACACTCAAAAGTATTCTAAAGCATTGCGTTGTATGAGAGATTTCTATAAATCAAATTTTAATAACTTTACTTTCCACGAAGTTTTAGGAAATTGAAATATGTTATTTATATGCACAAAAGAATGATTTACGTAGAATATAGCATTATTAGCATTTACAGGGTGACACAAAAATATTCTGTTATATTAAGAGCTATTATTAAAAATTTGCTAGAATTCTACTTTCGTTTACATTAAGCGTTTTTAAAACTACCTAACATTTTTTTAAGTGTGAATATGATATCAATTTTGTATCTGTCCGTCTGTCTGCCCGCACTCTAACTCCCGTAAATATCTATGGAATTTTTTGAAATTTATATATGTTATTCAAGTTCACTATCAGGTGTTTTCTACTGAAAATGGAGTTTATACCTCTACTGGTTTGTGTACAGGGACACCCAAAAGTATTTCAAAGAATTGTGTTCTATGAGAGGTATTTCTATAAACCATATTTTCACACCTTTACTGCACAATATCTTCATGAAATTGAAATATGTTATTCAAGTTCACTATTCGATGTTTCCTATATAAAATAGATTACATACCACCACTAGTTTATGTATAGGGACACTCAAAATTACTCCAAAGCATTGCATTCTTTGTGAGATATTTCTATAAATCAAATTTTAATAACTTTACTTTCCACAAAGTTTTAAGAAATTGAAATAAGTTATTTATATGCACAAAAGAATGCTTTTCATAGAATATAGCATGGCTACCATTAGATTTACAGGGTGACACAAAAATATTCAGTTATATTAAGATCTATTAATAAAAAATTGCTAGAATTGTACTTTCGTTTATATTAAGCGTTTTGACACTTTCTATCATTTTTTTAGTGTGAATATAATTTCAATTTGTGTATATGTCTGATTGTTCTTCTGTCTGTCTGTTTTTCTGAGCTCTAATTCCTTTAAATATTTATGAATTTCTTTAAACCGATATATTTTATTTAAGTTCACTATCGGATGTTCCCTATTGAAAATGGAATGGATACCACTTCTGGTTTATGTACAGGGACACCCAAAAGTATTTGAAAGCATTGTGTGTTCTACGAGGAGTTTCTATAAATCATATTTTAATACCTTTAATGTATAGAAACTTTAATAAAATTTTAATATGTTATTCAAGTCCCTATCGGATGTTTCCTATGTAAAGTAGAGTACATTTCTAACTGGTTTGTGTACAGGGGCACTTGAAAGTACTCCAAAGCATTGTGTTGTATGAGAGTTATTTTTATAAACCAAATTTTAATAATTTTATCTTCCACAAAGCTTAATGCAATTGAAATATATTATTCGTATGCACAAAAGAGTGTACCTTCTATGTAATATAGTATGGTTAGCATTAGATTTACAGGGCCACACAAAAATAATCAGTTACATTAAGAGATAATAAAATTTTGCTGGAATTGCACTTTTGTTTACATAAGCGTTTTAACACTTTCTTATAATTTTAGTGGGAATATGATTTCAATTTGTGCATCTGTTTGTCTGATTGTCTCTCTATCTGTTTGTCTCCGGCTCCTTTCATCTGTGAATATTTTGAGAATTTTTTAAAAAATGATACACTCATGTTCCCTATGGAATGTTCTCTATTTAAAATGTCATTAATAGGTCTTGTACAACTAGTTTGTTTACAGGGACAACAACAACAAAAAAAAAAAAAAAAAAAAAAAGGCCAATGTATTACATTTTAGGGCGGAATTTTTAAGAAACTTTCTACTACAAAAATCGTAAAAACATTGACATGTATTATTAATATTCTAAAATATTGTTTTGCATAGAATATGATATGATTAACTTTCAGATTTACAGGGCTACAGTAAAATATTCAGAGAGTTTAAAAGCTGTAATTATAATCTAACGGCTGCATTTTCTTTTTCGTTAAGCCTTTTTAACACTTTCCAAAATGCCTAAGAGTAATTTTAAAATCAATTAGTCTATATGTTTTTCAGTCCTTCTGTCTGTTGTGCAATAATGTAGGCAAAGAATATTAATAGTTATTCGATACAACAATTGCGTACAGTTGGAAAGTGTTACTAATCAATGCGTACTGCATGATTTTTCTTTTTTGTTTAATTACCTGCTGGCCAACTCATTTTTTAATTTAGTTGAATTCCAAATATTACATCTTCAAACAAAATGAGAAGTATTAGAAAACATTCATTTAAACTTTTTTTTTTTCTTTTTTTTTCTTTTTGGTTGTTTAAATTATTAACTTTTACTTTCAGTTTTATAAGCCCAAAGTTTGTTAGTTAATTCAGTATTTCAGAAATTATCATGATAAACATTTTTTGGTGATGTATTAATAAACTGAGAAATAACAATTGGTAATAAGAAATTTAAAAAAATATATATATAAATTAAATAAATTGAAATATTATGTTTATTTATTTTTTTTTTTTAACAGCATTTATGTGATTTTTTACTTGCTGGTTTTTATTGAGCTTATATTTTCAGTTTAAACACATCGATACATAAGATTTTTTTTAAAGATAATAATAAACAAGGATTTTGAAAATTTCAGTAGACTTCAGAATTCTGCTGATCACGACAAATTTAAACATTGAAATTTATGAAGAAGTTCAAAGAAGAAAATCATGACAGAACTTACTTCAATGGTGTTATTTTAGAAATGGTGTCTAATGAGATAAGGAAAGTTAATTTTAAGCAAGGTCTAGGTTTTGAAGATAAATACCTAAATTCTTTTAACTCAATAATGTTTGTGCTTAAACACACACAGAGAGAGAGAGAAAAAAAAAAGAATCCATAAACTGAAAATATTAATAAATTACTTGTCTTTACCTATATTTCTAAACTGTAATAAAAGTCGCAAATTTATTATACAATTATTCTTATACTAGCAGGCTATGCTCACTTCCTTTTAAAAAGAATTCCTTTTGAAAAGAAATTATTAAAAATAATAATAAAAAGTTGTTATATTATAAATGTTGCTATACTATAGATTTTATATGTGCGTTTTTATTACATTATTTATACTCTTTATTTGCTTTCATCTATACATTTCATATATCTTATGTAATGACAATCATTTTCAATGCATTATAATATCAAAATTCTAATTTTAAAATGAAAAAAAAAAAAAAAAAAAATCTACAAAATTTTAAAATTCGAGCAGTATCTGGTCTCAGGATGTATGAATTTCTGGGAGTGCACTGTAAAAAGAGAAATAATTTTATGACAGTAACGTGGTCATAAATTAGGCGTAAAAAATGACAAGTGAAAATTGTAATTCACCATGGGTTTGTGCACCTGAGACTGAGTCGTATCAACTGATATAAAGGGGTGAACTGGACACTAATCTCCTTACGTAACTAGTACCCACCATTTCATTGAATTGAAATTTCCTTTCCACTTGTTTTCCCCATAATTATAGGACAAATCTCTAAATAGCTGGAAAGGGAAGCTTGAATGGGAAAAACGGGGGGTAGGAAATTTTTTTTTGTCGGCGAAACGGGGGTTACACCAATGAAAATGACTATAACAGATTTTTTTTTAAATACATAGACTCAGTTTGGCTCTTAAATATGTCAAGGGCTTGAATTTAGAAAAACGTTTTTCCAAACATGAAGTTTTCAAAGCACTTTTATCGACAAATATTTACGAATTACAACCTGTTTCTTTATTGGAAGTTATATGTAAAAACGATTTGCTGAATGCATTTCCTAACATAAGCATAGTTTTCAGAATTTATGCAACTCTGCCTAAAACTTCTGTTTCATGTAAAAGAAGCTTAAAAAAAATGAAACTCACTAAAGATTACGTTCCACAATGTCCCAAGAGCACTTGTTGGAATTGGCAATATTTTCGACTGAGAGTGAAATAGCGAACAATCTCAATTATGACATTTTAACTGAAATAAAGTCGAGGAAAATAAACCTTTAGAATTGCGTATAAATTTATAACTAAAATAAATAATTTTGTAAAAGTGTAAGAATTTTATTTGTTAAAAATTTTTGCTTAGAGGGCAGCAAATTGGAAGTCTGCAGCCCCCTTTTAAAAATGTAGATCCGGTACTGGTGGCGCTACATACTGGAAGAACAGGATGAAGCTATAAATAGCCAAGGCCCACACCAACAAGCTTGCAATTGAAAACGGGAGAGGATCTGCTCACGAAAAGCTTCTTGCAGAAGATGATTAAGCCTAAGTAAGGTGTTTATCAATATATTTTTTAATTACAAAAATGCCTTTAAATTAAAGGCTGTCCCCAGAAAATGGGGCCATTTGGTCAGCTTTTGTTAGGTTCAAATCATTCAAACAGATTTTAACTTACTTCCTCTCATCCATTGAGCGGAAAGTTTGCAGACAGCATAATTCTCATTACAATACATGTTCAAGCAGTAAAGGCCTTGGAAACAGTCCGAGATCAGTGGAACATAGGACCCCTTCATTTGCTGTCTGTTAGGTTCAAATCTTCCAAGCAAATTTTAATCCATTTCTTCTCATCCAATTGAGCTGAAATTGTGTTTATGTGTAGAATTTCGTTGACAATACATGCTCAAATACTGATAGGTGGTGAAGAGACCTAGCAGCGCTGGGTTCCCACCACATATTAAAGATTTGATTTCGAATTATAACCCATTTCTATAATCCGATAGACCTGAAAGTTTGGATACACAATCAGGCGTCTTGCTGAGTTCGTAGAAACTTGGAAGTTTTGTGAAAAGTTAATGTACAAAGTCAATTTCATGGTTAGATCTTGAGAGTTAGGAGGAATTTTGGAAAGTTGAGGAAAAGTATAAAACAGGTATCTAATTTGGTAAAGGAATAGTCACTGGCGGTGATAAAGAGCCCGCTAGGGCCCTAAGACTTAGGAGGGCCTGACAGGGGATCAAAAAGGATATTTTTCGCATTTAAAAAATACTTTTATAAGCAGCTATGACAACTTAAGCTTTTTTATTTTGTTGATTTGTTGTGCCAGTAATGAAGATTCCAAAATAAATATGTAATAAAAATAGACTACATAATTCTGATCAATTCGCCAAATTAAATTTGTGCTAATTTATTTCTTGAAAGATGAAACTACAATTTTATAAATTACCATAAAATACCATTCTAGCACCCCCTCCAATCGTCAAAGAAAATCAGGTTATATTTTAGAAGGGGGTGGACAAACGGTAAAAATATAACAAAAGTATAAAAACTGACATGTATTTTCCTTATAAAATTATAGGCATAAAAATTATTTTAAAATAAAACATTTTTTTAACCCTTTGTATCCTACCGGGACTTTAAAGTCCCATAAAAAAATTCCTCAATATAGCCTAAATTTACTACAGGATTTCATTTGAACTAAAGTCCCTACAGTTTAAGCTTTCCCTATAGTTAAGCTATAGTTTAAGCTTAATTTAATATGAGATGTTTCTCATGCAGCAAAGAAATATAATAAAAAAGATTCAAACTATGTTTCCAAAAAAAAGGTAATATGGGATATAAAGGGTTAAGTAAATTAATTGTTTGAAATATTTGTTATTTTTTAATGTTTATAATTTGCCTTTTAATTAATTACAATATGTATTTCTTCCAAAATTTTGATATTTTTATTTATTGAAAAGTTATAGATTTTTAATGAAATCAGTGGTTATATTAAACATAAACACCTCTCAGTTGCTTTGTTAGCTATATTAATTTGTACTCTGCTATTGCTCCTATTTAAAAAAAAAAAATATATTTATATATATTACCTTTGAAATAAATTTATGACTAAATATAAGATTTATTGTTTTATGGAGGGAAAAAATTGGGAATGAATGGGTTAAGTTGCAATGATTAACAAAATGAATTAAATACAGTAAACTCGTAGTTATTACTCACAAAACTTTGAATAAACACCATAAAACATAATAACCTCACAACAATTGTTTCGGGTTGAAAGAGCACAGTACACTTCCAGTAGTCGCACCAGAAATTCCACAACAGGGGGGCACTATATAGAGAGTTTATTATAAGACTATTCATCAAAACCTGCAATATTGTTCATAATATTACTGTTAATATTTGTACCATTCCATTTGTTAGTACTCCTCATGGTTTTGGAGATCATTGCGCCATTCTTTGAGTGTATACTATTTTCTTTCCATAGAAAAAATATGTACAGGGTGCCTGAAGGAAAATTCTTAAAAAAAAAAAAATAATCTTTGTATTCATTGATCACATGCAAATATCATCAGGCATCAATATATACAGTCAAATTTCCCTAAGGGGGGCCACACATTGTGCCATAGAAAATTGGTTCTCTAGCGAAGTGGCCTTTCAATAGAAGTTGCCTTCCTATTCACAGAGGAAATTACAGAACAGTAGCACTAACTATCGGCATATATGCACCTAAATTAAATCAGTATATTGTTTGGCCCTCTCAAATACCAAGTTTTATAACCTTCCATTAAATGAAAGAAATTGCAGTATAGCAGCACCACCTATTGGGCAATTTGGAAAAAAGTTAAAAGACACTAATTTATGTCATGGTGCAACTACATACAAATTTATATGTAATTCTATGCAGTAGTTCTTGAGATACAGTTAGAGCAAAATTTTTATCACACAGACATTTTCTAAAAATATCATGGTCAAAATGTGTATATTCATGGAAAACACTGAAATTTGTTTACGAATTCAATACTTTCTTTTATCAATGTAAAAACTGGAATCCTTCAAATTTGTAAAAGGAAAAAAAAAAAAAAAAAAAATGCTGTTAAAATGAAAAAAAAAAAACCTGAAAATTTTGTATCTTTTCCCCCCAACAGATTTTAGGATTATGCCCCGATGGAGGATTGCGGACTCCCCGACCCCCTCTCTGGCACCACCCCTGGACCCTTCATCAGGTGAACAAAGTAGGCATAAGTGCTGCAATCACTCAACCCAAAACAATTGTTGTGAGATTATTGCATTTTATGGTGTTTATTCAAAGTTTTTGAGTTAACTGGCATACAACTAGATAAAAAAAATTTGGAATATTTTTTGCCTTCCAATAAATAATTTTAAAACATCCGTCGACAATTTTATGATGTTTATGTTTTCCATTTTCAAACAATCAGTGTCCGATTTAATATAATAGAAATCAACGTTTATAAAGATAAATGTCATAAAAGAAATATAAAAAGTTGTTGCAGTAGAGTCTACTGCCTAGAGTAAGTGGGTGTTTATTTGGTAAATTAAGAACAAACAAAATTCCTGTGAAAAGCAGAGGGGGCATGTAATCGAGGGAGGGTGCTTTAGCGATACTTTACGCATAGTTGTCAACATTTTAATTTATTCTGGAGTATTTTTAGCACTACCTTTATTTTGCACCATTTAATTTATAGTATAATTATCTTGTTTCCATATTATACACATAACTATGATAAAATAAGAAAAAAAATAAATAAAAAAATACTCCTAAAAAATGTGGTATGAAATTAAGGCAGGGCAAAAAATACTCAAAAATAAATTAAAATGTTGGCATCTATGCCTTACGGTTCAAATAGCTGCAAGTGAACAATGAAAAATATGAAGCACTGTTTTTTTTAGGGGGACTCCTTATAAAATTTTTTGTTGGATTTGAGTATATTTTGAAAATTTGGCATTTAAAGTTATGCATATTAATTCTACAATGACAGTATATAAGCGAAAACAAATGGAAAGCCGATGTTGGTTGGAAATTGTGAAAGTCAAGTGGTGTTTGCCCTTATTAAAGTTAAAAGGCTAGTAAAGATAGTAACACTCATTTATCTTAGCTGCCAGTGGCGGATGTAAGGGGGGGGGGGTCACAAATGAATATTACAATGGTAAATTTTTCATTGATCTGGAATAGTATCTTGGAAAATCTTAGCCCCCCCGCCCAAAAGTTAAGTTCTGGATCCGCCACAGTTCGCTGCTATTAGTCCAGTAAATAAAAGATTCATGTTGCAACAAATTTGGATAAAGCTGAATTTTTTACAGTTGATAGACACTAATGAGATATGCATTTTTACAAAAGTCCCTACCCCAATAATTATACACAGTTGACAAAATGCATCTGATAAAGTTTCATATTTGCATCTAACTTTCTTCACTTCTCCAGATTTCACTCTAATGAAATTTTTGTAACATGGAAAATGATAGCGCCCTTCTAATACGACAAGATCTATTATGCTTAAGAGTCGGGATTTTACTGAATTTCTTAATACACCATTTCTCTCATCACATTTTCCTTATATTTATCTTTGAATTCTTTTGTTGTCACAAAATGAATCAATTTTCTACAAAATTTTTCACTTTTCTTTTCTTTAAACACTATTTTCCCACATAAAAAACAATTTTTCTTTAAGTCAAATGTATTTGAAGATCCTCTAAAAGTAGGGGATGAAGATAATAGAGAAGATGGATTTTGCTGAATTAAGCTGATAACAGCTTTGATGGAGTCCATTCGACATTCCGACGAAAAAATGTCACTGATAGTAAATATCAGTGACATTTTTTCATATAATCTTTCATGAATTCCATCATTACGACTGACACTCGCGTTGCATATTGTTGGTAATCCTTTCTGTATAATTACCGTTGAATTTAATTCTTTTTTACAGACAATGCAGATTTCATCTATGTTTTCCATATTCTTCTCTTTTTTTTCCTTTCATTACACAAAATTTATAATAATGCTTCAGACTCTTTAAAATATGAAAAAAGCAACTAAAAATGCTTTCACTAGCTTGTAAATATAAATGACGCAAAATCACGTAGCTGTAAAACACATCCGAAACATACCAAGGATGAAAATTAACAGGCACAGAAATGGTTAATCAGGGAGACTAAGAGATAAGAAATAGGATAGCCAATTTCAGTAACATGTCTCTTACACTACACATGACCACATGATGCCCAGGGCCCCAAGATTTAGTATAACTGACACTGTTTATAGAAAACAGAATTTTTTATATTTTCACCTATTCATTGGTAAACAAATAAGAAAAGTTATAATAACATAAACAAAGTAATGTATAAAGAAAAAAGATTCAGTTAACAGAAATTTAATGAATTTGAACATCTAGGGATTTCAGTTTAAAAAAGCAAAACAATTATTGAGGGACCTTTAAAAAATATATAGGAATAAGGGGGAAGACTTTTTTTTCCCGCATGAAAAAGAATTAAAATGTTGATACTTCTATTTTTTGAGAGTTAAAATAATAATGAGAAAAGAATATTGAAGTAGGAAATCTTGTACAATAAATTTCATAAAAATAGTTAAAGGAAAAGTATAACAGAAGGGACTTTCTAAAATTTTTAGATGATTTTAAAATAATTAAATTTACGGCATTCTTAAATTTAAAGTATCATTATATTCTAAATTCAAAGAATGACTATGAGGAAATTCGGAAGAATATATCACTCTACAATACTTATTGACTGTAAAGAGTTTAAACTTTATTTATATGAATTTGATTGAGAAATAATTTTTTGCTTACTATCCTAAAATGGCAGAAAGGAACCGAGTGATTTTTCTGCTTGTCACAATATGAATACTTTTACATTCTTTTTCCTTTCACATAATACCATTAAGTTATATATCATTTTAAAGTAAGTAAAATAAGCAAATTTTTAATATGAAACACTATTTCATATTTTTCATACTTTTAACGGGAAGAAAAAATTTCAAGATCTACACAGTGAAAAAAAAATAAGATTTTTGAGAATTCTACACTTTCATTGACATAAATATTAATTTTAGAGCAAAGTTGCTATTATGAAAGTTATAGAAAATATATCCAACAATAATATAAAGAAAAAATCAAATTGCTAAGCCAATTACAGTAGAGTGTCAAAAATCTGCACAGCTCGGGACCAGAGGTTGTGTAAATTTTAGGATTTGGTGGATTTTGGGGCCCATAAAAAATGATTTTCCCTTTATAAATAAAAGCAGAATATTATTCAAACTAAACACATACTAGTGAATAATAACACTGAATATTAAATTACCAGGTACATAAAAATAATAATGAGCATTTAAAAAATATATATATATAATGAAAACAATAAATAAAAATGAAAAAAATACTTGCCAAATTTAGATAAAATCCGTTCACGTGTAGTTTACTTTAGACTACACTTGGATCTGCATGAATTATTTAAGTAACACAAATTTATTTTTCTAATAATCTTACTGATTCTTTCCTCACAAATTGAAAGCAAAATGCAGCAGATAACATAAAAAAAAATTAGTTTGTTTTTGTTTACCCAATTGATATCATCACTATAATAATCATTTTCTTTTGATGAATTTAATATATTGTCAATAATTTCATTATCAGCAACTTTATTTTTGCAGTCTTTCATATTTATTTTTTTTATTTTTTGTAATCATAAAACACAAGCACAAAATCTGCATTCAAGATCTTTTTCAAAAATTTTGATTTGCGATTTTGTAATTTGTGAATTTCATTGTTTGTATCTGACAAGCTGTGTGGATTTCAGACTTCAGCGAATTTTAGGTTGACGGATTTCTGACTCTCTACTGTACTTTTTGATTTACTAGCAATTTTCTGATAGCCTTCATATTTTGACGTTTAGGGGGCTGGGGCAGGGGGGGGGGTAATCCGGGGGAGGAGAAATGGGGACTTAAGAAAACGTGCATTTCACCACAATCTATCAATAGGGAAAAATTTAGCTTTATCCAAATTTGTTCTGACATTGGCCATTTTTTACCCTTTATTTACTGGACTACATCCAAGGTGCTTTAATTTAACTTAAATATACAAATTTAGTTTATAGCGAGTAGCCATATCCTTGTCCCCTTACTTTAATTTAAAAAAAATCACATTTGAATTTTATGTTAAAGTTTCTTTTTACTTCGTTTGAGTTATTTACAGTGGGAAAATATGAAGACAAGAATTTGTAGGAAAAGAAGCAACACCTCACAACATCTACTCAAACAGTAACAGACGTAAGGCGGCGTGGGGTTCCTGGGCTCCAAATACAATTAAAATTTTGACTAGTTGGAACCCGTCGAATTCGACGGTCACTTTATTGACCGTAATGTTTCAAAAATCGTCGCATCATTATTTAAATGTATTTCAAGTTAAAACATCTAATATAATTTATGACATTTCACTTTAAAAAAGGAATTCGGAAAAATGCTTATAAATAGAAATACTATATACGACACCACTTTCTACAAAGTACTCTCAATGGTGACGTCAAACTGACTCCAAGTAAACAGTTGCTATCTTTTATTTTCTATTTCGTTTAATACTATGACTACACAGGGCCGGCTCGACCATATAGGCAAACTAGGCGATGGCCTAGGGCGCTCAAATCTAGAGGGCGGCACAATCCAGACCACAAGATCTATTTTATTTATTACTATCCAACGGCACTTTAGAATAGCTAAAGTAGTCTTGGAAACCCAGCACTCATATTGTGTGAAAAATTTAAACACTTACAATCTTTGTCTAGAAAGGACTAAAAGGTACAAGTCTGCTGCTATGACTTGGAAACATTTACTGAGTTTTTCTTGGCGTGTTTTCAATTGGAAGTGTAAAAATGAAGTAAATGGATAATCCTCGAATTGACTTTTCAGGGCATCAAAGTCAATCTAATTTATCTGATGAGAAGCGCTAGAGAAAGAGTCACAAACAACTGGCTTGATTTTACCATAATAACAATCTATTTATTTCAAAAACTTACAACGTTTAATTGAGTTTTGAAAACAGTCCGTCATTAAATCTGTCCATCTAATTATTAACAGCTTTACACTATATCTAAAAGTCACCGGGTCATTATTTAATGGGGCTGTACTTTATTGGAACTATAAAGTTTTGACTTTCCATTCAAGGGTCTAAATTGTACATCATGTTTTTTTATAATTTTGAACCGACATAAAAAGAAAAAAAAATAATAATAAGATTTGAAGGAAGCTAGCTCTAACTAGAAAGAAGTTTTAGCTCTTTAGACTAGGTGACTTTGTAGGGGCTATGAGTGGGGGCTTTTTGGAATTTTACAAAGTGATTCTGTTATAGTTTCTTTTTCTAGTAGCTCAACTTAGTAATAAAATGTGAAATTTCGTTTTCAGTACAGTTGATACTTGAGACTAACTGTTAACAGAAAAAAAAAAAAAAAATTGGAGTACAAATTTGTAAGAGAAAATTAGAGAAAAAATATCATTAGCAAAGAAAATTAGGCTCATTTGAAAAGTTATTTTTGTCCAAATCCTAAAGAAACACTATCAGGATAACAATTTGAAAAACCACCTGAACCCTTTTTCCACCTGAACCTGAATAAGAAAAAAATCTTGCTTCATCTTCCAAAATAATTAGTAAATAAACAATAGTTTGATATGAAAGAAATAAAGATTGAGGCTTTGATTAACAGAACATGGAAAATGCTTTCGGTTTCACTTTGAGTTTATGTATCCTTGCAATGTGAAAAATTTCTATGGGTAATCTGCAGCGAATAGACGACATGACTCTCTGACGTCATTCAAAGTCCTGACGATTTTCTTTTATTTAACCTGTAGGTGTAGGAGTCTTCTTTTAACCCACAAACAGTGGAATGTAGCCTATCATAGCACAGCTTTTTTCCACAAACATTGAAAGCTCCGCCTCGTTCTAGTTGTCCATTCTCGACGAACACAACTCAAGCCAGATCATGTATAAAAAATGTTAATTTCCTATTAGAAAATAAGTGAAGAAAGTTTTCGTCAGTACATAACAAAAGACGACGCGCCAATGGTGAAAATGTGACCCAAACTCCACTACTAATGCACTACTAAAAAGTAAATTTTTTTCTTGGAAACTGTAAAAGTGATTTCGGATTTGATAAACAGGAGGCATTTTCAGAAGAAATTAATATTGCAGTAGCATTCCCATCGGAGTCGGAGATAGCCCGATTATGAAAAATGAAAAAGAAGTTTAATTATGCAGTCAGCTGATAAATCAACAAGTGATACTAAACATCATTTTAAGATTAATTTTTATATTTCTTTTCTTGATACAGCCAGAAATTCGAATGATGAAAAGTTCAAACAGACCAAAAATATAAATCATGTTTTCTGATGCCTTTCTCACGATTGTGAGTAGTAAAAAAAAAACTTTCAAAGTGATTTTGAAATTATGTAGAAGATTAGGAGATTATCTGACTCAAGGAGACTAAGGATGTTGATGAAAGTACACTACAGGAAGTTTTGGATAATTTTTGTGAAAACGAACTAGTACATTGTGTATTGAATTTAGTAACAGCAATACAATTGTTGCTGACACTTCCTGTGTCTGTGGCCAGTGGAGAACCCAGCTTCATATGATTGAAATTAATAAAAACTTATTAGCGTTCTATAGTGACGTGAGAAAGATTTGTAGGACTATCACCATTATCAACAGATAAGGATGAAGCTAAAATAATTCATTTGAAGGATATTGTTTCTACTACCGCTAAAAGTCCGCCGAAAAAACAATAACATGCAATATGTAATAAAAATAAATAGTTGATTATTTATTACAGTATTTGTATGTGTATAATTCTCTGCGTGTCTTACATTTTTTAAAAATTTGTTTTAATGGGGCGCCACGAAAATTTTTCGCCTAGGGCGCCAAATTTGCTCGGGCCGGCACTGTGACTACATGTTAGCTGACCCGTCCGGGCCTATGATAATAACCTTAAATGAACCTTAAATTTGTATGATTTTAAATCCTAAACTCGATTTTGTTTGAATTTCTATTTTTAAATAAAAGCATCGCGAAAACGATAATCAGATGTAACAAAAAAATTACCTTGAACCGCACGAAACTCTGCCTTGTGACCCCAGTGCCTGCTGCAGCGCATACGCCGGCCGCTAATAACATAAAAAAAGTTGTCAAAAATTAATCTGGAACCAAGCGAACCCGACCGGCGTTGCCCTGGCCCATGATAATAACCTTAAATGAACCTTAAATTAGTATGATTTTACATATTTAACTCGATTATGTTTGAATTTCTATTTATAAATAAAAGCATAACATCACAAAAAATAAATAAATAAATAAATAAAAATAAATAAATAAATAAATAAATAAATAAAAATCAGCTGTAACAAAAAAATTACCTTGAACCCAACGAAACTCAGCCTTGTGACCCCGGTGCCTGCAGCAGCGCATACACGGGCCGCTTATAACATGAAAAAATTCCCAAAAATTAACCTGGAACCAAATGAAACCGACCGACGTTGCCCGGGCCCATGACAATAACCTTAAATGAACTTTAAATTTTTATGATTTAATATCTTTAACTCTATTTTGTTTGAATTTCTATTTTTAAATGAAAGCATCGCGAAACAAATAATCATATGTTACAAAAAAATTACCTCAAACCGAACGAAACTCAGGCTCGTGACCCCGGTGCCTGCGGCAGCGTATATGCGGGTCGCTAATAACATGAAAAAATTCTCAAAAATTAATCTTGAACCGAACGAACCTCTGAATCGTGTTTCCGCCGTCTGTGGCTTCGGCACCGTATAGCAGGCATGCTACGCACGCGCTGCAAAATTTACATTCCTCCACCAGGGGGCGCAGTATGTTGTATACGAACATCACCAATCACCTTGAACTTCCAAGACCTTTCAAATAAGGTGTCACATGGTGGTGTCAACTGCAAAATCCTTTAGTAGCACTTTCTCCCGCCAGGGGGCACAGTGTGTTCAGTACGAACATCACTAACGGTCAGGAAATATCAAGACCTTTAAAATAAGATATAACATGATAGGGTCTAATACAAAATCACCTAGTTCCATTTTTCACCACCAGGGGGCGCACTATATTGTATACAAACATCCCCAATCAACATGAAATTTCGAGACCTCTATCACCAATCGCCTTGGATTTTCAAGACCTTTTAAATAAGGTGTCACATGGTGGTGTCAACTGTAAATTCCTTTAGTTGCACTTTCCGCCGCTAGGAGCGCAGTGTGTTCTGAACGAACATCACCAACGGTCAGGAAATATCAATACCTTTAAAATAAGATGTAACATGATAGGGTCTGCAGCAAAATCACCAAGTTCCATTTTTCACCACCAGGGGTCGCACTATATTGTATACAAACATCCCCAATCGACATGAAATTTCAAGACCTTTAAAATGAGGTGCTACATGTGTGGGTCTAGAACGGATTTCCCTCTCAAACTAATTTCCCCCCTTCCCCCCCTTCCAAATCTACTTTCCCCCTTTAAAATCGAAAATTCCAAATTCGCAGAAAACGATTTTTTAGTATTCGACTCTAGTCCCCATATGTAAAATTTCTTCACCGTGAAGTAATTTGGAGTTTAGTTAAGCTCGTAAACGTGTTTTTAACCCGTTTTCCCCCCGGGGGAATCCGTTCGACTTTTTTTTTTTTATTTTTCTCTTTTCAGAGCACATCTACAGACCAAGACCTTTCTTTAGACACCCCAACCAAATTTTTACACCAAGTAGTTCTCTCAATATAGTGGAGACAGAGTGGAGGCAATATAGTGGAGACATATGTTTCAAATTAATATATAGATTTTTTTTTCAAATAATTGATTTACACCAAACGCAGGAAAATCTTGAAAAATTCTTGAAAAAATTGAATGTAAAGTTGATTGTGCACGCATAACTTTACTCAAACTCAGCGAATTTAAGCAGTTAATAGCTCAAAAGAAAGAGCTTGATCCACTGAGTGTTCTTAGATTTGTGTCAACAGCCAACGTTAATTAGAACTCTAGTTATAGAGGTTTGAGTAAAGGAAAATCTTGAAAAAATTGAATGTAAATTTGATTGTGCACGCATAACTTTCCTCAAACTCAACGAATTTAAGCAGTTAACAGCTCAAAAGAAAGAGCTTGATCCACTGAGTGTTCTGAGAGTAAAACGATCAAGATCCATTCATTAGAAGAGGAGCTATGAGAATTCGAATTGCTTGAGTAATAAAAAAAAAATGAAGGAAATCGGCCGGATAGAACGGCCAGACGGACTGACTTTAGTTTTCATAAATTTTTTTAATATATAAGATTTTTAATGCATTTTCTATCATCAGATTAAGCTTAAAATTTTCATGCATGTATATAGTAGCAACAAACTATGGGCATTGGCCCTCACCTCCAATTCAAAATTTTGAGTAATTTTGGAATGAATGCATGTATTTAATTTTAAATTTATGTGGATTACCAGGATTTCAATACTTCCTTATACTTTGTATAAAGAAGAAAAAAAGCACATAATACAACTTGCGTATTTACAAGTATTTCCACTGATAACATGCAATGTATTTCAATTCTTTTGTGACCCTGTATACATTTTCTTGGGACATTCTTTTTAACTTTAGTAACAGAATTGTTTGCCTAGGAAAAAACCCATTTTCTTCCATTCCATAAATTAGCATAATGCTAAATTGCGTAAAGTATTTCAGCAAAAGATCATATGAATTTAATCTGGAAGGAAAAAAATGTGGGTAGCGAGTCAAAATAGATATAATTTATATAGATCTATCACCCCCATGTTATCAAGCAAAGATTTTTGATGTCGAATAAATTTTTTGGTACCAGCCATTACAGGTATTAAACTCGGCAATAGTAACAGAATGTTGATAAATTTTCAAAATGTCAAACATTACATGGCTTTTAATTATTTAATAAATATATGAAAGAAAACATAAGTTTTTATAAGTAAGTTATATTTGACTAATTTATGAAAATATAATTCTATAATCAATTGCTTTGTTATTATGAAATAAATACTGTTTTCATATTAAATAGATTTTTTTTATTTTAATATTTTTTAAAATGTTATATTATTAAGTAATATGAAAATTTAAAAATTCTTTTAAATATAGGGTAGGTGCTCCAGTGATTGGTATGATCCAGTAATTGAGATCTATTCTGAAATAATTAATAAAGAAAAATAATAATAAAATCCTATATTTTACAAATAAGAATTTTAACATTTTATGTCAAACACTGAAGCATAAGGTGCTAATAACTGGTAAAATGAGTAACTAGCAGTGTCAAACACTGGAACATACGGGGGCAATTACTGATAAAAGGAAAAACTAGCAGTGCCAATTACTAGAACATTGAGTGGGTGTCGAATAAAAATTCATAAAAAAAAAAAATAATTGTTATCAAATATATATATTTTAACATGTATGTGGTTCTGAATGTCTTTCATGTCATATATAATAACTTAAGATTAATAATACATTCTTGTATTATTTATATTCTTGTATTTTATTTTGATGTATTTACTTTTGTACTTTATTTATAAATTTAATTGCTTTTTATTAATTAAATTCGTTTGCTGTATGGTCTTGTTTCCATCTGTGAGAAGTTGGGGGTTAGAAACGTGTTTTTTGGTTAAAAAGCCAATGTTTAGTCAGAAACTTCTCATATTTCATTCCATATATGGAGGAGCTCCCCTGATGAAGGCCCTCGTGTGTTTTGGGATTCATTTTCATTTAACCTTGGTTATTTTGCTTATTTATTATAGTTTTATATTCCCTTTCACAGCATTTCCAAATTGGTTTATAAATAAACTGTTCTAATTCTATATTTAAAAATTCAAGTTTTATTCCATCTTATATTTGAAATTTATCTTTATATATATATATATGTAAAGAGACACACACACACAACCCTTTTAAGTCTAATGATTGTGTGATAAATATGAGGTGAATACTTAGTTTTGGGGGAAAGGGCCTCGCAAAAATTTTCACACTGGGCCTCGCTCGAGACGGCTCTGTATACCCTCCCTAAAAGCACAAATCTCCATAGAAGATCCTCAAGATGCCCTAGTAGAAGATGTGCTGTATGGGTAACAAATATTTTAATATTTAAATTAATAAAGTGTATTGCATAGAGTCTTGCATCGGGTCGGGTAACCCTATTTTATCTGGACCCGACCTGTGGTTTGGGTCGGGTTGGCTGTTTTTTTTCTTGCAGGTCGATTTCGGGTCAGGTTGACTGTTTTTTACTCGCGGGTTAGATTCGGGCTGGGTTGACTGATTTTTTTTTTTTTGCGGGTCAGGTTTAGTTTTCTATGAGTCGGGTCGACTTGAGAACATTTTTCAAAAAAAAATTTATAATTGTAAGCAAAAATTTGTAGACATAATTATAGCTCTATAACTGATTTTAGACATGTGCTTAAGATCCGTATTCGTATCTGGCGTATAAGAATGAAAAAAAATATCTATATACTTTTTCTTTTCATCTCTCAACAAATCTCATATGGATCTTTTGTAGAAACTGTATGAAAATTAGAAAGTACTATAAATCTTTATTGACTGCACTGCTTGGCATGAAAATTGCTTCTGACACCATTTCAGTATAATCTTATGTAAAATGACCTCCTGAATCCGAATATGACCACCATTTTGCTCAATCACCCACCGTTTTCTAGACACACCCCCTCCCTCACTTTTATCATTGCTTGGTAATTTCATACCCTTCAGTTTGATTTGGAGAGGAACGATAATTATTTTAATCATTTAAATGTCTTCTGATTTGAGGAGCTACAGAGATAGAAAGTTCTAAAATACTAACATTTGTAGTAAGGAGGAAATTTGAGTGGATTTGTGCCCAGAAAACAAAAGAAAATCAATAAAAACAATCAGTTTGTTTCTTTTATTTTTTCGCAAAAATTTCTCTTATTGTTTACATATTCCAGCTTCCAGTTTGCCATTTTCTTACCAAAACACCCCATATAATAAAAATTATACGGTGAAATTTTTTTTTTAAATGTTGGTGAGTAGAATAAAGGCAAGAAAGTTTGACTGATTCACTGTATGACATTTGCTTTCAATAACTCCCACATTAAATGTTTTGGGGAGTAAAACATGAACAGTAAAACCTCCTGCTTTGACACGTGTTAAAGGTCATTGCTCTTATCATTGTAGTCATCAGTCGTTATCTACCTTTAGTACACATTTTAAGAGAGTGAACTTTATGGTGTTCTCGACGGTGGTGATCTTTAACACACGTCAAAGGATATTTTGCTGTTCATGTTTTACTGCCCAAAACATTTAATGTGGGAATTATTGAAAGCAAACGTCATACAGTGATTCAAACTTTCTTGCGAGGGCTTTGAGACTTTAACTGCACTCACCAACATTCTGCAATGAATTTCACTGTATAATTTTTATTATTTGGGGTGTTTTGGTAAGGAAATGGCAAACTGGAAGCTGGAATATGTAAAAAATAGGAGAAATAATGCGAAAAAAAAAAAAAATTGTTTTATTGATTTTCTTTTGTTTTCTGGGCACAAATCCCCTCAAATTTCCTCCTTATTACAAATGTTCGCGTTTTGGAACTTTCTACCCCTGTAGCTCTTCAGATCAGAAGACATTTAACGGTTAAAATAATCCTTGTTCGTCTCCAAATCAAACTGATGGGTATAAAATTACCAAACAATGATAAAAATGAAGGAGGAGGTGTATCCAGAAAATGGTAGGTGATTGGGCAAAATGGTGGTCATATTCGGATTCAGGATGTCATTTTACATAAGAATCTGCAAAAATGGTATCAGATCTCAATTTTTTTTTTTTTTTTTTTTTTTTTGCAGAGCAGTGCTATTATTTCATAATACATATAAATGAAATGTAATATAACCTCGCTTTTATGTTCTGGGAATTTAAATTATGTCTCAATTTACATTACATTAAGATACAGGGACGGAGTGGCTCAATTTGGCACACCCAGCTACAAAAGATTTTGGCCCACTCGCACTATAATTGAGTCTAAGGAACCCTCCCCGGGCGGGCTCCATAAACCCAAGATATTTTAAACTCAGAATTTTGCAACATTTAACTTAATTTGCCACATTGATACAAGTGTGTATGTGTACAGTCGGTAACAAAAGTATCCAAACACTAGCAAAAATTCCTATATAAAAAAAGTAGTTAATACTGTTTTGTTAAATAAATCCTTGTTGAATCATGTTCTTAGTCTAAGAACATGATTCGACAAAGATTTATTTAACAAAACAGTATTAACTCCACTTTTTTTATATAGGAATTTCTGCTAGTGTTCGGATACTTTTGTTACTGACTGTATGTTAATCACTACGAGTATCCATAGCATTATCTTCCAAATAAAGAGTCCAAGGGATTAATGAAGTTAGTTTATTGCGTGGTCTTTGAAACATGTTACAGTTTATTTCAAATAGTCAGGTCGATAAAACACACTGAATGTCAATCTCAGTCCTGGAGTGAAATTTGACATGGGTTTGCTTTTGCAAGAGCGTACATGCAAAAAGATGCCAATTTTCGCATGCAGCCCTTTATAGAGTTTTAATTTTGGCTCGAACGGCTAGAGGGCTTATTCTCCTCCTACATTTTTCCCATTTGTTATTAACTTTACGATTGACAATTTAGTTAGGTCCCAGAAATCCAAGATTTAATATGTGTTATTTTACAACAAAAAGATGAGAATTGCATACTCTAGTCAGCAATTTTTATTCTACAGTCGGCAGCAAAAGTATCGGAGCACTATCCAATAATTCAATATAAAAAAAGTACACTTAATACTAGACTAAGTACATGAAATGTCATTAGTCAGTCTCAGCGTACTGACTAGGTACATGTAATAGTATACTTAGACTGACTAAGACCATGACTCGACAAGGATTCATTTAACAAAGCAGTATTAAGTATACTTTTTTTTGGACAGGAATTATTGCTAGTGAATGGATAATTTTACTCCCGACTGTAAAAGTTGTTCAGTTTTCTCACTTTTGCGTGATGAAAGTATCTTACAGAGGAAACACACTTTACAGGTGAAATTTTAGAATTATTTTTCAAGTTATGAATTTTGAATGAGATTTTTTTTAGATTATTATACAATATTAGTTTAAAATAATAAAATAATAATACAAAAATTTATCTCTTCCTATCCTTTCACATCCTCTCCTCTCTAAGGCGACGTTTTCCCAGGCTTCCCTGCAAGTCTGTGCGAACTTGTCTCGTAGTAGAAAATATTCCAAGGACAAATTTGTTATACATTAAAATTTGTAAGGAGGATCATTATATATTATGGAGTAGTATTTGTGTGTAATGCTCAGTATGTTTAATATGGTTTGACATTATCAGCAACATCACATAAGCATAACAGTAACAGTATAATATGTCAAAAAACTTTGCATTGATACACAGAAAGAAGATAAAAAAACAGTGTGTAGCTACACTAAGCATTGTAATTCAATAATATTTTGTATACTGTCTTTGACTTTGACAGCTCGTTTCAGATACAGTCGGCAGCAAAAGTATCCAAGCACTAGCAAAAATTCCTATGTAAAAGAAGGGCACTTAATACTGTTTTGTTAAATAAATCCTTGTCCAACCATGTTCTTAGTCAGTCTAAGAACAGGATTTGACAAGAATTTATTTAACAAAATAACAGTAAATGTACTTTTTTATATAGGAATTTTTGCTAAGGCTCAGATACTTTTGCTGCCGACTGTACAATTAAAAAAAAAAAAAAAAAAAAAAAAAAATGCAAAATTAATCTTGCATGGGCTAAAAAATTCTGACAAAACTTCATAATAATGTTGCGTACTTGGGGGTTCGTGAGTTGTCTGAGAATAAAAGGCCAAACGTACAAAAATTCAGTAATTTATTCACAGAAAATTCCAGAAAAATGCAGGTCTATAAACCAAGTATCAGCTTCAATTCAAACAGTAAACACAGCTTAAACAACAGCTGTCAACAGCAAATCCACAGTATAAACTGTATAGTAATAACACATAAAGCAAGTCTCTCTCAAAGAGGCTTAAGAGCAATGCAAGCACTAGAGAAGCTGGCTAAGATCTGAACTGAACTGACTGCCTTGGCGGGAAAGCGCTTCCTTATATACTGTTCCATGGAACCCAGATTTTTCGAGAAAACTCTAGAAAGTGGTCAACCAATCAACTTACAGCTTCCATATTTGGTATCTCCCATATAAGGATTTTCTCGCCAAGGTCGCCAAAAAAATCGCCAAGGTGGGAAAAAGTCGCCAAATTTGGCGCCAAATGCATTACCTGCATTACTGGGGCTTTATAATGCGTTTTTAAGGGAAAATAAGGCTATTTCAACGCTAAAACGACTAGAAATGCACAAAATTAGCACTTTATCAACTTACTAAGCCTCTTTGAAAGAATTTATACAAAAATAGACACAATTATTTACAATTCCATAACACTGCCCCCCTCCCAAAGACTGCACGTCCCGGGCAGTGCAACCCTTGGTCAAGAGGCGAAACTAAACAAATTTACACAATCTAAAACACAAAAACTAAGTTGCATATAACGATAAAATAGAAATACAAATCAAGTGAGAAATATTTACAAAATTCACAAATATGTTCAAATATTTATATACAAATATTTACAAAATTCACAAATATGTACAAATATTTATATACAAATCTTTACATTACGCATGCGCAAATTTTACCAGCATTTACATTTTTAATTTTTAATATTACTGTTACTTGTGGTACTTGGCTAGCCTATTATAGTGCACCACCTTCGGTTTTGATGAAGGTGTTTTAGTGATCTGCACCACTACATCATTCAGCCTTTTTAAGACTGTGTATGGTCCGTCCCAGTTGCACTGTAACTTGGGAGAGAGTCCTTTGCGTCGAACAGGATTCCACAACCAGACCTTCTCTCCTTCCTGAAACTCATGTTGCGTAGCCTTTAGATCGTACCTTGTCTTCATTTTCTCCGATGCAATGTGAATTCGCTCCTGAGCAAAGTTGTGAACGTCCTCAAATCGTGCCTGGAGATCTTGGATGTACTCCTCGGGCGATGAAGGCGCATCGGGTGGACAACCAAACAGGAGATCACAAGGGAGACAAAGTTCACGTACGAACAGCATCTGGGCTGGAGTATAGCCGGTGGTTTCATGGACAGCACTTCGATATGCCAGCAGGAACAATGACAACTTCAAGTCCCAATCTTGCTGGTTCCTTGATACTAGAAGAGAGAGGTTATTCAGGATGATACGATTGAACCTCTCGACCATGCCGTCCGACTGGGGATGTAAGGGTGTTGTCTGGGTTTTGTCTATGCCGAGTAGTTGACACAGTCCTTTGAAAACATCAGAGGTAAAGTTCCTACCTTGGTCGGTATGAAGTTGTAGGGGCGTGCCGTACCTTGACACCCATTGCTGCACTAGGACCTCTGCGACTGTGCATGCCTCTTGATTGGGAATGGGATATGCCTCAGGCCACTTGGTGAAATAGTCCATCACAACGAGGATGTATTTATTTCCACTGGAGGTCCGTGGCAAAGGACCCAAGATGTCGATTGCAATCCGTTCAAATGGTGCTCCCAAGTTATACCGTTGCAGTCTTCCTCGACTTCGTTTCTGCGGGCCTTTACGTGCCGCACAAGCATCACAGGATTTACACCATTTCTCCACATCCTCCTTTGCCTTGCACCAGTAGAAGCGTTCCCGAACTTTCTGCAGTGTCTTCATTACCCCAAAATGGCCTCCGGTAGAGCTACTATGCAGTTGTTCTAAAACAGCTGGAATTTTTGATCTTGGTAATAAAATCTGCCATCTGAAGTTTTTCCCATCATCAGATTCCCACTTTCTGTATAATACGCCGTTTCTGATATGAAGAGAGTCCCAAAGTGCCCAATAACTTTTCGTAATGGGACTAAATCTGGAAATGTCCTGCCAGATAGGTCTGTTGCTGGTCGTCTCCTTCAGCTGTAATATTGGCTTTTGGTCAGGATCTTCCAACTGGGCTTTTCTAAGTTCTTCGTCACTCCATGGATCGGGATCTTGATCTGATGGTGTTGAGACAGTAACTTGGCAGGCAACCGGATTTATCGGCTGGTATTTCTGTTCGGCTCTAGAGCAGTACTTGCAGCTTTCCGAGCAGGGCTTCCGTGACAAGGCATCTGCATTACCATGTAGAGTCCCTTTACGATGACGTATCTCGAAGTCATATTCCTGCAGGCGTTGTATCCACCTGGCAATCTGTCCTTCCGGGTTCTTGAACTGGAGCAACCACGTTAAAGATGCATGGTCAGTCCGCAGCAGGAATCTTCTGCCATAGAGGTAATGATGGAAATGTTCTATTGCTTTTACGATGGCGAGTAGCTCTTTCCTGGTGGTGCAGTAATTTTGCTCTGGTTTAAACAGGCATTTACTCCAATAGGCAATGACATGTTCTTGACCATCAATTTCCTGCGACAGAACAGCACCGACACTCTCATGGCTGGCATCTGTATCAAGTATGAACTGTCTGTCGGGCTGTGGATACGTCAAGATAGGCGATGATGTTAAAGCCTCTTTAAGTCGCTTGAACGCATTTTCACATTCATCTGTCCACAGGAACTTCTGTTTGGCTACCGTCAGCTTGTGGAGTGGTCTGGCAATATTTGAGAAACCCTTGACAAACTTCCTGTAGTAAGTGCATAACCCCAGGAAACTTCGTAGTTGGTGTACATTTTCAGGGCGACTCCAGTTCTCGACTGCAGAGATCTTCTCAGGATCAGTTTTCACACCTTCGGCAGAGATGATATGGCCGAGGTAGCTCACTTCACGACGGAACAAGTTACACTTGCCTGGATTCAATTTGAGGTTAGCCATTCTGAGTTTCTCCAGCACCTTTCGGATGTTTCGTAGATGGTCTTCAAAGGTGCGCCCCACAATGATAATATCATCCAAATACACCAGACAGGCTTCATAGGAAAGTCCTTTTAGCACCGTCTCCATCAGGCGTTCGAAGGTGGCAGGAGCATTACATAATCCGAACGGCATAACCTTAAATTGCCACAGTCCTTGTCCCGTGGTGAATGCAGTCTTCTCACGATCATCAGGATGTAATTCTACTTGCCAGTAACCGCTCTTCAGATCCAACGTCGAGAACCATTTATTGCCAGCAAGTGTGTCTAATGTGTCGTCAATTCTGGGAAGAGGGTAACTGTCTTCCTTCGTGATGTCATTCAAACGACGATAATCCACACAAAATCTTGTTGAACCATCCTTTTTCCGCACCAGTACTATGGGAGAGGCCCAAGGACTCGTTGATGGCTCTATGACATTGTGCTGCATTTCACTTAGAAGTTCAGTGACCTCTCCCTGTTTAGCAAAGGGAAGTCTTCTTGGATGTTGTTTGATTGGAGGATGATTTCCTGTATCAATTCTGTGCTGGGTGATGTTCGTTCTCCCGACGTCTTCAGGTGTTCGAGAAAAAAGGTCTTTAAATTCTTGGAGTAGCTTCTCCGCAGCACATCTCAGTTCCTTTCCTAACTCTGCATTCTTGAGTAATTCCGTTATTAATTGTTCAGAAGACTTGGATTCAGTTGATGGCGTGGGGCGGTTGATGCATGTTACAGGAGTGCAGGTTGCTAACACCTCATCCTTCTTCACTGTCCGGACCTTATCGCTGATGTTTGCGACTCTCACAGGAATAGTACTCTTGGAGAGATCCACCAGAGATGAAGCTACCAGAACTCCTCTTGGGCTATTGTCTATATTCGGATATTCAATCAGTCCATAGCGGAAGAATTGCTTGGTAGAAGGGGTTCCTGAAACTATTGTCTCTGTGTGTGGGGGGATGGAAACTTCCGACTTGGCTGTTATGCGGCAAATTTGCTGAATGTCTTGATTTTCAGTATTGAACACAGCTATGTCTTCCGAACTCGAATGCAGTTCATTATTCTTGAAGTCCAATTTGAAGTTAAATTTTCTTAGGAAATCAATTCCAATGATTAGAGGTTCTCGTATGTCAGCCACATATGCCATATGATGGTAACTGGCATTTCCAAAAGTGATGTTCAAGTTCATTTTTCCATATATTTTGATTTCGTCTCCGGTCACAGTCTGGAGTTTAACACAGGGCGGCGTCCAGATGATCTTCTCTTTTAGTTCTTGAGCCAAATCCGCTCTAATGATGGTCACGTTGGCTCCCGTGTCCAGAATCATCCGACAGGCGGTGTTGTTAACTTGGCCATAGACGTGAAGTCCATTATCGCCGCCACTCATCGATGAAACATGAAATACTGTAAATTGGGGCTCTTTAATTTTAGGCAACCTCCGCCCCACGAGATGGCCTCCTCTTAGTTTCCCTGCAGTGATGGTGAAGCCGGGTGATTTCCTACAGTTGGTCGTACAGGGCAGTTCCTCTTCACGTGACCATCCCCTCCACAGCCCCAGCACTTTATCTTCTGGTCCTTTATTTCCTTTTTATTCTCCAGGCTGCACAATCTCTTTAAGATCTCTTCGATACTTCTGTTCATTTCATTTTCACCAGCAGGCGTATCGTTTAGTGAGACTGCTCTTATCGTATGGCGGTCTTTGCGGGAGGCTTGTTGGGCTGCCTCTATCCTAAGTGCATAGCCTAAAGCTGATTCTACGTCTCTGATGTTGGAGAGTCTCAGCGCTTTTTGAATTTCTGGATCCCGAACAGCATCGATAAAGTACTGAAGAGCTAAGTCGTTCCGAGTGTCCGCATGACAGTCTGAGAATGCTAGATGTGACAATCTCTGAAGGTCTGCTGCCAGCTCTTGCAAACTTTCGCCCGTTTTCTGGTAATGGGATTTTAGCTGGAGACGACTATAGTCCTTAGAACACTTCTCTCCGAAGCGTAGCTCCAGTGCTCTACTCAGGGCCACGAAGTCGTTCCTTTCTTCTTTAGAAACATTTCTCAGATCTCGGCTGCATCTCCCCGCAATGCTGCTGCTAAGTGGACTGACTTGGCGGTAGAGTCCCAGCCGTTAGCTTCAGCTACGATGGAAAACTGGGTCTTATATACATGCCAGGAGGAACTGCCGTCATGGTAGATAGCTTAATAGATTCCTGATTCTGGCTTCTTTTATCTCTCTTTTCCGTTTCCTGGGGCAAGGAGATCAACTTCTCTTCTACTTTTCTCTCAAGATGTTCCTCTACTTTCTTCATGACTTTCTCCTCGAAGTTCTCTTCTATCTTCATAAATCTCTCTTCAAAGTTCCTTTCTACTTTCATAACATTTTCTTCTATCTTCATAGCTTTCTCTTCAAAACTCTTCAATTTTCAAAACTTTCTCTTCAAAATTTTCTTCTATCTTTATAACTTTCTCTTCAAAATTTTCTTCTATCTTTATAACTTTCTCTTCTATTCCATCCATTCTATTTTCCATCACCGTTAATTTACTCTCGATTGATTCTTTCACCGTTGAAAGCTCTCTCTTCATCTCATCTTGATTAGATTTAATTTCTTCCTGAACTTCACCCAAACTGCTTTTCATTTCCTTCATTTCTTCAGCAAACCGTCTTTCAACTCTCTTTGTCCTTCTTTCATTTCTCTTTGTCCTGTTTCTATTTTCTCTATCAACCCAGATCTTAACTCATTCATCTGAGCAGTGAGTCCTTCTAGAAATTTCTTCATTTCTTGTTCCATAGCTCTCGTTATCACCATTCACAGACAATCCCACTTCTGACACCAGAAATGTTGCGTACTTGGGGGTTCGTGAGTTGTCTGAGAATGAAAGGTCAAACGTACAAAAATTCAGTAATTTATTCACAGAAAATTCCAGAAAAATGCAGGTCTATAAACCAAGTATCAGCTTCAATTCAAACAGTAAACACAGCTTAAACAACAGCTGTCAACAGCAAATCCACAGTACAAACTGTATAGTAATAACACATAAAGCAAGTCTCTCTCAAAGAGGCTTAAGAGCAATGCAAGCACTAACGAAGCTGGCTGAGATCTGAACTGAACTGACTGCCTTGGCGGGAAAGCGCTTCCTTATATACTGTTCCATGGAACCCAGATTTTTCGAGAAAACTCTAGAAAGTGGTCAACCAATCAACTTACAGCTTCCATATTTGGTATCTCCCATATAAGGATTTTCTCGCCAAGGTCGCCAAAAAAAAATAGCCAAGGCGGGAAAAAGTCGCCAAATTCATTACCTGCATTACTGGGGCTTTTTAATGCGTTTTTAAGGGAAAATAAGGCTATTTCAACGCTAAAACGACTAGAAATGCACAAAATTAGCACTTTATCAACTTACTAAGCCTCTTTGAAAGAATTTATACAAAAATAGACACAATTATTTACAATTCCGTAACAATAACTTTAAAATTATCACAAAAGGCAAGATTTGTATGCATGTGCGTTATAAAATAAAATAGATTATATCAATTTATGCAAATTTTTCTGGCAAGTGATCCACATTTCCTATAAAAGATTTAAAATATTTGAAATCCTCGATATGGCCAATAGTAAATTAGGGGCTATAAATGCTTTTGTAAAATGAATCCTTTCAAGCCGCCAATGTGTTTCTTTCATCTCCTGTGCCTATCATTCTGTCTACTAGCATTAATATTTAAGGATTTCCTTTCTGTGTTTTGTTATAGTAATACCATCTTTTAAGCAACCGTTTTGTATATTTCACTTACCTTATCTACCTCTCAACTTATTGATCCAATTGTTTTAAAGTTATACACAAAGATCTCTTTGCCCGTTTATCACCGTACCTTTTTATTTCAAGAATTGAGTTTCATCAACAGAGATTTGTAGGTGAATTCTTTTCTTTCTGAGCGCTCGCAGTGCTCGGTTAAGATTCTGCATCAAAAAATAGAGACACAGAATGGCATTTATAAGTGATTCATTGAAATAAGTGATCAGAGAAACATACAAATGTCATATTAAAACAGGAATAAACTACTACGTCAGAAATGCCAAAGAAAAATTATTGAGGTGCATATAGCTGTTTCGGTAGCCTAAATCGTACCGTCTTCAGTGCAAAAAAGAATTCTGAATCTGGAAAAGTACTCGTATATATAGGAGAGGGACCGGATTTAGTTCAACCAATAGGACTATGGAAGAGGTGGGGAGTGTGGCCAATAGGAATTAAGGAATGTGTAGCTGTGTAAACAGTAGAAAAATTAAGAAAATGTGGACTGAATATAAAATTTCCAACAGTCAGACAAATAGGGAATAGCGAAATCACAATTTACAAGGTTTTTAAAATTTTTATAAATATCAAAAGCTTCAAAGCAATAGAGTTCATGAATGGATTTAGGTCTGCAAATTATTTTAGCTGAATTAAATTTAAAATTATGATTTTCCTCCGAGCAATGTTTAGAAATAGCCGATTTATTGGTTTCTTGTTTGCGGACGTAATTCATATGTTCTTTTAGACGAAATTTAAGACTGCGTTTAGTTTGGCCAATATATGATAAACCACACTGACAGGAAATACTATAAATGCCCCAAGAAATATGCATATCAATAGGATCTTTTAACTGAGAAAAGGTGAGTTTATTGGAAGGCGAAAATATTATTTTAAAATCATATCGTTTGAGAATTTTAGCTATGGTTTGACTGGTTTTAGAAAAATAGGGTAAAACAATACTGATATTAGATGTGACTGATTTAGTAGACAAAATACGAGGGAGTTGTAATTTTTGGATAGCTTTGTCTATAATGGAAGGGTCATAACCTCTGTCAATTGCGATGGCTTTCAGGTATTTAATTTCAGATTTCAATAAAATAGGATTTGAACAAATATTAAGGGCACGGTTTACAAAAGTATAGAAAGCACCCATATTTTGGTTAGGTGGGTGACATGAACGCGCATGGGGAGGAAGGGAGACTGCAAAATTTTTACGATAGACAGTGGTTGAAAATCCATTTACAGTGCGAGAGACAAGGGTGTCAAGAAATGGAAGGGAGTCATTATTTTCTATTTCATATGGAAACTGGATATTACTGTCAATTGAATTTAAGGTTTCTAAGACATGGTCAATATTGTGATGAGATATGTCGATAAGCGTGAAGGTGTCATCAACGTAACGGGTCCAAAAAGGAAAAGATATTTTCTTAAAAAGCTTGCTTTCGAAATAGTGCATGTAAATGTCTGCAAGAATTGGGGGAGAGAGGAGAACCCATGGCTGAACCTTCAGACTGACGACAGAATTTATTTTGGAAAGAAAAAGTGGTTTGTGATAAACAAATGCGGGTAAAAGAAATTAATTCTTATATTTCAAAAGAGGTGAAATGAAACTCTTAATCTATTTTCGAGACAGCAGAGGGCGCCACTTATTGGAACATTAGTGAAAAGAGATTTTACATCAAAAGAAACCGTAGTGACATTATTGTGAGGGCAGTTTTGAATATTTTTTGCAAAATTTATGGAATTCTTAAGAGTATAACTATTAGCAGCAAGAAGTGGAGCAAAAATTGTGATGAGAAATTTAGCTAGATTATAGGAAGCAGTACCGATATTAGAGACTATTGGACGAAATGGAATATTGGGTTTGTGAACTTTTGGTAAAGCATAAAATCTGGCACAATTAGCAATAGAAGGGATAAGATTGGATTTAGTCGAGGTCAATAACAAGGGGCAAGATTTTATAGCAGATTTAATTTTATTTAATTCTTGAGGAGAGGGGTCACGGGGCAGAGGAATGTATGGGCCATCATTAATTAGTTCGGTAACACTTTCGATGTATTGTTTTTTATCCAAAATAACAATCTGACCACCTTTATCAGCTTTAGTAATGATGATATTTTCATTAGATTTTAATTCCTTAAAGGTGTTTTTTTCTGCAGGGCTGAGATTTGATTTAAAATTTTTAGAGTTGAAATTGGCATTATTAAGGATTAAATGACGAAGATTTTCTTTTTGTGTGTCAGTCAGTTGAGAAATTTTGAAAGCTTTTTCAACCGGTGCAATTAACTGAGGAGAAGGAGGTTTAGAAATGGCAAAATTTGAATTCAGTTTGAGAACAGAATATTGACTATTGGAAATATCAGTACTGGAAAGATTAACGATTGCATTTTTATTGACAACAGGTAAGTTGTTCGAAGGAATAGCACTCTGTGAATTACGAAGCCTGGTGAATTTATCATGTAATTTAATTGAGTGTTTACAAGAATGGTTGTCACAATGAATCCAGGAATTGTGATCAATGAACATAAAATTAGGACGTTCAAAAGCTAACTTTAGGTGGAGAAACAATATATCTTTTTCAATTTTGGCGATGTTGGTACGAGTTTCCTTAATAACTGCACGGAGAATTTTAAAATGAGACCTGAGTACTGCTTTGTTTACAAAACTGGAACTAGAAATATACAAAGAAAATCTTCGTCATTTAATCCTTAATAATGCCAATTTCAACTCTAAAAATTTTAAATCAAATCTCAGCCCTGCAGAAAAAAACGCCTTGAAGGAATTAAAATCTAATGAAAATATCATCATTACTAAAGCTGATAAAGGTGGTCAGATTGTTATATTGGATAAAAAACAATACATCGAAAGTGTTACCGAACTAATTAATGACGGCCCATACATTTCTCTGCCCCGTGACCCCTCTCCTCTAGAATTAAATAAAATTAAATCTGCTATAAAATATTGCCCCTTGTAATTGAACTCGACTAAATCCCATCTTATCCCTTCTATTGCTAATTGTGCCAGATTTTATGCTTTACCAAAAGTTCACAAACCCAATATTCCATTTCGTCCAATAGTCTAATATTGGTACTGCTTCCTATAATCTAGCTATATTTCTCACCACAATTTTTGCTCCACTTCTTGCTGCTAATAGTTATACTGTTAAGAATTCCTTAAATTTTGCAAAAAATATTCAAAACTGCCCTCACACTAATCCCACTATGGTTTCTTTTGATGTAAAATCTCTTTTCACTAATGTTCCAATAAGTGGCGCCCTCTGCTGTCTCGAAAATAGATTAAAAGAGTTTCATTTCACCTCTTTTGAAATACAAGAATTAATTTCTCTTACCCGAATTTGTTTATCACAAACCACTTTTTCTTTCTAAAATAAATTCTATCGTCAGTCTGAAGCTTTAGCCAGGGGTTCCCCTCTCACCCCAATTCTCACAGACATTTACATGCACTATTTCGAAAGCAAGCTTTTTAAGAAAATATCTTTTCCTTTTTGGACCCGTTACATTGATGACACCTTCACACTTATCGACATATCTCATCACAATATTGACCATGTCTTAGAAACCTTAAATTCAATTGACAGTAATATCCAGTTTTCATATGAAATAGAAAATAATGGCTCCCTTCCATTTCTTGATACCCTCGTCTCTCACACTGTAAATGGATTTTCAACCACTGTCTATCGTAAAAATTTTGCAGTCTCCCATCCTCCCCATGCACGTTCATGTCACCCACCTAACCAAAAAATGGGTGCTTTCTATACTTTTGTAAACCGTGCCCTTAATATTTGTTCAAATCCTATTTTATTGAAATCTGAAATTAAATACCTGAAAGCCATCGCAATTGACAGAGGTTATGACCCTTCCATTATAGACAAAGCTATCCAAAAATTACAACTCCCTCGTATTTCGTCTACTAAATCAGTCACATCTAATATCAGTATTGTTTTACCCTATTTTTCTAAAACCAGTCAAACCATAGCTAAAATTCTCAAACGATATGATTTTAAAATAATATTTTCGCCTTCCAATAAACTCACCTTTTCTCAGTTAAAAGATCCTATTGATATGCATAATTCTTGGGGCATTTATAGTATTTCCTGTCAGTGTGGTTTATCATATATTGGCCAAACTAAACACAGTCTTAAATTTCGTCTAAAAGAACATATGAATTATGTCTGCAAACAAGAAACCAATAAATCAACTATTTCTAAACACTGCTGGGAGGAAAATCATAATTTTAAATTTAATTTAGCTAAAACAATTTGCAGACCTAAATCCATTCATGAACTCGATTGCTTGGAAGCTTTTGATATTTATAAAAATTTTAAAAACCTTGTAAATTATGATTTCGCTATTCCCTATTTGTCTGACTGTTAGAAATTTTACATTCAGTCCACATTTCCTTAATTTTTCTACTGTTTACACAGCTACACATTCCTTAATTCCTATTAGCCACATTCTCCACCTCTTCCGTAATCCTATTGGTTGAACTAAATCCGGTCCCTCTCCTTTATATACAAGTACTTCTCCAGATTCAGAATTCTTTTTGCACTGAAGACTGTATGCTTTAGGCTACCGAAACAGCTGTATGTACCTCAATAATTTTTCTTTGGCGTGTCTGACGTAGTAGTTTATTCCTGTTTTAATATTCCAATGCCAATTCTCCTGCTATTAAATGTCATTAGTTTTTTACAAAATATGCATCATCTTGTTCTACATGTGCAAAAATCAGCAGATAATAATAAAAAAAATTTAACGATATGTGAACCATTTTTTTATATTTCCAATTACTTTATATTTCACCGAGATTGAATTCACTATCTTTGGATGTCTTGGGTATTTGGGTATTTATTTCACAGCTTTGAGACCTATAAAGTATAGTTACAACAACCTTTGTCTCGAATGATCAGTGTTATATAGTTTCTTAATAAAAAATAATATCGTATATTTTTCACACGTAAGGGACACCACAGATATCCATGCTTGAACTGGGATTCTAACCAGAGACGCGAGGCTAAAGAAGGCAACTCAATACTGATGGTTAGGTCTATGCTCTATGGTACACTGGCGTTCGCCTGTTATGACGTCATTAAGCATTAGCAAATCAAAGGAAAGGGGATGGACATGATTTAGTAATAAGCTCGAACAGAAACAAAGTTTGTTTACATTCAAAACGATAGATCGTGAGTGAAAATTTGAGGAGCAGTAAAGTAAGACTTATTTTTCTATCAACCACGCCGAACATACACTAAGCGACAAAAAAAAAGCCGCACTGCAGTAAAAATGACTTATACCTTTTTTATTTGTAATAACTTTAAAATTAATGTTTGAAACAAATAAAACTGTCTTGTTTGCATAATACCAAAGGTATGAAATGATACCTATGTATATTTTCGATTTAATAATTCGCTTTATTGCACTTTACGAAGTACTTTTCAAAAATCTGCATAAAACTTCCTTTTTGAACATAATGCAATAACTATACACTTTGCATTCTATTATAATTTATTATATGAAATAAACAAGTTATATTTTAATATATGAAATAAAACTATTTATTTGTTAGATCTAAGCAATTTTTTGCTAAAAATATGTATTCTGCATTGGGTTAATGCCACCTTTATATGGAGTTACTGCATTAATGCGCAATGGCATAGTTTTATACAGTGTTTTAATATAAATCTCAGAAATTTCAATGTGCCAAATATCACAAATACATTTTTCTAGTTCTGGCAGAGTTATAGGCTGCAAATTTCGAATCCTCTCCCCTCTCCCCCGCCTTTTTATAGACGAAACATTTTCGAGCGGATCGCGATTTTGACAATTTCCATGCCTGGTAAAGATGAAATTCTACTATCTTTTGTGGTATTTAACTTAAAGTGAAAAAAAGTATGATTACTTACAGAATTATAGGTTCTCATGGGAATGTATAAGAAATTTTGACAATTTGAAGTGAATAAACTTACCACAGACGCCGTGTAGTAAGGTGCCTTATTATCTTCAAATGCTGTTTACGGAAATGTCCAAGATATCTCCAAAATAGTCGGTCAGACACCACTTTTATGCAGATTGTGTTTTATTTCGAGTTAATTGATCCCTTGAGCATAAAAATTTCCCCGAGTGTTTGAAAAGTTATGCACCTCCGTACCATAATGTACGGAGAATGTGTCACTGTTTTAAAAGTGTGATTTTCATTAAGTCGGTCACATTTTCGTCTTCATTCTAGCTTTTTTTAACTGCACGAAATAAAGAAAACTTGATTCATTAGAGAAAACCAGTTCAGCCTAATAATTAACTGATAATGTTTTTAAATTTTGGTTAACTAAAGTATTGTTTTTTCTAATTCTTTTCCTTAATAATGGCTTTTTTCGCAAATCTTCCGTTCTTTAACCCGCTTTGTTTAATTGTTCCCGCATTGTTTTTGAAGAAAGTAATTTACTATACACTTTTTTAAAATCTTTTTTAAGTTCTGAACATGATACAAATCGATTTTTTAAACATTCGCATTTTAACTTGCGGTTATCTTGCTTGGATGAGCAACATGACCGCTTAAAGCCAAATTCCCAGTTTAAACGGCCAAAAAAATTTATATTTTGCTAAAATTCCTTTTACCAATATTTCGTTAGCATTTAATTATTTTGCCATCTCACGTATTAAAATATTTTTTGATTTTCATTTAAAAATTAATACTTTTTGTGGCATCGTTAACTGCCTTATTCTTACCATTTTTGAAATAAATTCTAAAATTGCAATTTTCCTGACAATTGCATTTTGTTTTTAACACTAGACTCAAAGCTAAAGTGTATGTGGAGGACAACATAGTAAAATCTGTTCGAAAATTTGCTTTTTAAACGATAAAAATGGCGGTTGTAGAAGGCGAAAAGGAAAACATCAAAGTGCGGCTTTTTTTTTGTCGCTTAGTGTATATGTTTTAAAATGTAAACACATCATTAAAAATAAATCTAAAAAATCCCTAAAAATAAAAATGGCTCCACTCAACATTCTGAAAGCTTAGTACTTATCAAGTATGAATCAATGAATTTACAAAGCAATTATTCAAAATTGAAAAGAACAGTCCACTATATTCCCGATCGCGGAATTGAGGGGCACTGTTTTCACGGATGATGTAAATCACGGATAAACCGCAAAAAGATTGGAAATGAAGGGTAAATTAGATAAAAAATATTTTAACTCCAAAACATGAGTGCATTCTATATAAAACATTCAAACAGTGAAGCGAAAAGTGAAAATATTCACAATATAGTAAAAATATTTGTATTTTATATACTAAAGGATGAAAAAATAAAATGTTCTTACAGTGAAACCGACGTACAATCTGTGAGATAACTTATGCTCTAAATTAAACAAGTAGACAAAATTTTAATTTATTTCAGAGCATCTTAAATATCCACCTTTGTTCACACAACTTTACATTACTAGTGAAATCTTCAATAATGTATTGAAATTTTTTTTAATTTTTCCGACTGAGTGAAAATAATGCCTGGACTGGGAGTCGAACCCCGGATCTTTGACTTACAAGGTCAAAGCTCTACCAATTGAGCTATCCAGGCCGACAACCGGCCAGCATTACTCATCGACTCCCGCTCCAGGCATTATTTTCACTCACAAGGAGAGGTCACAACATGGAAAATTCAGATCGGGATGAAACTAATGTTATTCTATGGGAAATTTTTCTTTACAAATAACTTATTAACTAATACATATTTTTAAATTCTGTTTTCCCATTCTGAAAGTTCCCAGCTGTTAAATTGACACATCTTTTCTAAAAAATTATTTTTTAAATTTTTTATATTTTATTTTGAAGCTGCAAAATACGAATTTGTGAATTTTTTTCATTTTGAAATAAAATATTAAAAATTAAAAAAATTACATTTTTAAAAAAGGTCCGTCAATTTAACAGTTGGGAATTTTCTGAATGTGAAAACAGAGTTTAAAAATATGTATTAGTTAATAAGTTATTTGTAAAGAAAATTTCCCCATAGAATAACATTGGTTCGGGCTTCAGGCGACGGTGAGTGAAGAGGGCCGTTAAGCGCTTGAAATAATTTGAGCCTACAGGCCATAGTGTGAAAATTCTTTTCATGTCTCTGTAAAGAATTATAAGTCATACACTCATTAAGATCTATACAGGTCATACGACGGTAACCTAAAACATACCGAGCAAGTTTTAATTCCTTTGGATAAAGTATTCAGGTGTTATCACACTTTGAATAATTTGAGTCCAAGTGCCATAGTGATAAAGAATTTCTTCAAGTGTCAGTAAAGAACCATGAGTCCTACGCTCATCAAAATTGATACAGACCGTACAACAGTGATGTAAACATGCCTACCAACAATGTGCTGAATTGAATAAAGTGTTTAAATATTATGGTGTTCTCTCAACACATACAAACATACATAGGTCCATACACCATACATGCATCACATTAAAACAGAAACTCTTGAGACCTCCAAAAGTAATACACCAAAATCTCATAGTAGAATTTTTTGATGATTATAATAAATTAAGTATATGCTCGGAAAGTAAAAATTTTATTCAAAAATCAAAGCAAAGTTAACTGCAGTTTTTAAAAAGGGAAAGACAGCATCTCCCTAGAAGTCACCTATATGCAAGAGGTGTGGTGGATCTTGCCACAAACTTCTCTAGTATCTAGTGACATTCCTGAAACAGGAGGAAAAAAAAAAGAACGAAAAACAGGCCAAAAAGTAGTAATTGACCCCCTTTTTATGGACCAGCCAGTGTACCACATACTATTTAAATTTTTAGAATTTTAACATTTATTTGATGAATATTAAGTAAATATTGACACTATTTTTAGCTTATCAACTGAAGTTGAATGACGACAGTGAAAGAAAATAAGTTGGCCCACCCGGCAATCGCTGGGTAGCCGGGTGGGTCAGTCTGCTGCTGTTAGGATATATTATTTTCAATGTATTTTAATCCTCGCTTTTATATTAATGAAATTTTGAATTTTTTTCCATCTACACTTTTATATACAGCAAATACAGAGGAAATACTTGTTGTGATTTAATTTTAAAAAAGAAAATGTAAAATAAACACATTTAGGGAACTAATTCCATCGATTATATTTCTTCATTGTCTTCTCTAGAACAAATAAATACTGCACCAAAACTAAACCAGAAGTAGCGCCGGAACCGGTATGGCAGATGCCATACCAATTTATAATTTGATGTGGCAAATATTTTTTTTAAGTGAAAAAGATTTCAACTTTCGTATTTTTTGAAGAAAATCTTACTTCCATTAATTTTAATATAAACAAACTATAATTTCAATTTTTCTCCAAAACTTTCAGGATGGCTTTTGCCATTTTCTTTCTCTCAACGTTATACTTCATAATTCTCTTTCTGTTTGCCCATTTAAGCGAGCAAAATAGCATAAAAACTAGTTGGCATAGGTGGACTCTGCTCATTTTTTCCTCATATGTATGTTCTCATAAACGTCTAGTACAAAACATTATATTCACGCTAAGAAAAATGAATTTGACCAAACACTTGACACAGTGACAGAACGAAATCCCCGTCTAACAGACTATACACTGTTCAGTTTGATATATTTATCTTATTCTAATCTATTAATTTATTTTACTGGGGTCAATTTCACAGTTTAGTTTTCCTGCTACTATTTCCAATGCAACAATCCCCAAAATGCATATTTACATGGAATATCACCCCATTTTGCTATGTTGATAAAATCTTAAATTTCGAATAACTTACAAAATTTTCCTATTAGAATATTTGTAGTCAATCATGTTCAAACAAGTAACATAAATATTTTAAAGTTGTCCGATATCCTCAAAATGAATGCTTATGCTCAATTTTGCCCTATTCTGCCATGTTAAGTAAATCAAATTCCAAATAACTTACGAAATTTTTAAATTGAAAACTTCTTAGTCAGGAATGTTCACGCCAGTGTGTTAAATGATATTTTAAAAGTGTTCTGGCATCTTTGGGATGAAAATATTTCTCAAAGTGGACGTTTATGTAAAATTTTGTCCTATTCCTCCATACTAAGTAAATCGTAAATTTCCAGTGACTTACAAAATTTTTAAGTTGGAAAATTCATAGTCAATGATGTTTATACCAGCATCTTATATAATAATTCGAAAGTAGTCTAACAACTTCACAATGAAAATATCCCTTAAAAGAAACATTTATGCTAAATTTTGCTGTATTCTGCCATGTTAAGAAATTCATAAATTTCCAATAATTTGCGAAATTTTCAAAGTAGCATGTTTCTAGTTAATGATGTTTATCCCAGCATCAAAACTGATATTTAAAAGCTGTTCTTACATCTTTATGATAAAAATATTTTTTTCATACACGTTTAAGTGAAATTTTGCCCTATTCCCCAATGTTAAGAAAATCATAAATTTCGAGTAACTTCTGAAGTTTTTCAATTAGAATGTTGCAAATGAATAGGGTCAGATCTTGAACAGACAGGCTGATAGACAATTAAATTGAAGTTCCAGGCATTTTTTAACAAAACGTGATGTAAAATTACCGCCTGTAAAATTATGTTAAATAAATGATTTAAGAAGTATTGTATTAATTTAGAAATTTTTATTCACGAATTCATCAACCGTGAATATTTATTTAAATCAAATTGGAGTGTAAAGGTTGATATTTTTATTTATTACCAACTATGCGAAAAATACCAGAGCCGGGAATCGAACCCGGGCACCTCCGCTTAACGCATGGATGCTCTACCACTGAGCTACCCTGGCTGACAACCAGCTAGGCACTTCTCGCATAATATTCGTTGGCAAAGTCACCGAGTCTGCAAACGCAGATACATCAGGTGAGACAATAATAATCGTTGCACAACTCCATAGATCACGGAATTTCAATCAAATTGGAGTGTAAAGGTTGATATTTTTATTTATTACCAACTATGCGAAAAATACCACAGCTGGTTGAAATTTCGTGGTCTATGAAGTTGTGCTACGATTATTATTGTCTCACCTGATATATCTGTGTTTGCAGACTCTGACTTTGCCAACAAATATTATGCGAGAAGTGCCTAGCTGGTTGTCAGCCAGGGTAGCTCAGTGGTAGAGCATCCGAGCGTAAAGCGGAGGTGCCTGGGTTAAATTCCCGGCTCTGGTATTTTTCGCATAGTTGGTAATAAATAAAAATATCAACCTTTACACTCCAATTTGATTTAAATAAGTATTTTATTATTTTCCTTTTTCGTTGATGAACGAGAAAGGTAGAAAAATATTCAGGTAACATCCCTTTTTGACTTAACGCTTGGAATGACTAAACGCAACATAAATGATCGCGAAAAAGAGCACTTAGCAGACATAAAATTCAATAGATCCAATACTGCCCTCTCCATCACCCATAAAACTAATCCTATTAACTTTAATACCGCTAATACCTGAAAAATAGCTCCCTATAATAACCATCACTATGCCCTGAAAAGAGAAGCAATTGAAATAATCACTAACAACTTATCCATTAATGATCGCGAACACAGCATAATTCTACCCATCTGGCAACAAATAATAAAGAGGGACACCACGTCTGAAGTGAAGAGATCTGAAGATCGAGAAGTGAAGGCAGACGAAGACAGAAGAGGTGGAATCACTACGACGCACAGTGGATCGAACAATGTTAAAATACGAACATAGGCCCAAAAATCAATCTCTAAATAACTGATATTTTGTAGTGAAATAATTTAAAAAAGTGTCTAAAAAATATAAATGTATGGTTATTTCTTCAATTACACGAAGTTTTATTATATATAAATAAGTTCAAAATGAAAACTTTCAGAAATAAGATTTTTTGGTGAATTTCAGTGACTTTATTTAAATAGCCATAAAGTGGCACTTAAGATAACTATGAAAAAATACAAAATAAAAATACTTTTAATAATGTCCTAATAAAAGTTTAAGGTACTTCTGCCAACATTTTGTTGGGTTTTTATTTTGCGATTCATGCATGAAATGTGAATATAAAATTAACAACAAAATTAAATTTATAAGTTGTATAACTTTTTTTGTCCAAAATTTCAAACACATTTTACTACTCCCAAAAGTATACATTTTAATCTGTGAAAAGGATTTTCGCCACAAATCGCCACTTTTAGAGAAAAATAAATTTTTATTCTGCTTACTCCCAAATTATCAATCGAGAAATTTATCTGAATAACTGTATTCATTAATGACATTTCTTATTTTTTTTTAAATATTTAATAAAATAATTAATTTTACTTTAAAAAGGTACTGAAAAGTACCGTTGGACTCAAAAAAAAAGGGGGGAAATGTAAATGGTTGGCAGTGATATATCATAAAATGTTAAAATTAAATAAATGTTTAATGTTCAATTACTAAATGTTAAAATTAAATATTATAATCCCATATTATGATTTAAAGTAAAAGTTTCTGTGCAATAAAAATAAAGACAAATGTGAATTTTTCATAGAGTATGTCAGTAAATGCTTGCATGAGTTTTCTATTAAAATACTACATAAAAAAAGAAAGAAATAGGAAGCAGTAATGTGATGATATATTTAACATTGTGTGCTAAATTACCGTAATTTCTGGTACATACCCCGCAGGTTATATAATCCAGTTTTTCACCAGGAATTTCAATTGATAAATAAATTTATATTTGTACAAGCACTTCCTTTGAAAAAGTATAGATTTCTCTATTAAATAAAATTTCTGGTGGAGAAATGACATATCTTACCTGCGGCTTATCCACCAGAAATTATGGTAATCGTGTTATAAACAGGGTTTAAACTGCCGTTCGCTTTTTTCGCATTTTGCGAAAGGACATAGTATTTTGCGAAAATATGCTCGACACCATTTCGCTAAAAAGCGAAAACAAGATGCTTTCACAGAATATTTCTATATGAAAATCTCTAATTTTATTAAAATATTCGCTGGCAAAAAAATTACTAAACCACTAAAAAATCTGGAATTGTTTTATTTATTTAAGTATATTTTGATTTAATTTCGTTTTACCGGGACAAACAACTATCGTCTGCGTCTGCTAAGGTGCTAAGAACAAAGAACAATCTTCTGGCTACGAACAATCTCGCGTGACCCTTTGCTTTTTACGTGCGTCGCGTAAGTCAGAATACGGCATCTGCTTCATAGAAGCTCTCTGGGTGCTTGTATTGCGCAACGATCTTCGCCTACCTCTTACCACTTACCCCCATTTTAAATAATTTCTTCATTTTGCTCATGGGATAAAGCTGCCTGTTTTGCTTTTGTTAAAATTCGAAATAGATGTTTTTTAATGAATCGCAAAAAATGGATGCTTGGTTAAAACCATCGGTATCAGTGAAACGGAAAGAAACAAAAAACGAAAGTGCGAATGATAACCAAATAAAAAAGAAGAAAGCTAATTTGGTGTCCAAAGAATTAATTAGAAAATGGCAGGGACAGTACAAATGGCTAAACGTTCAGTACAAGGACAATGTGCCCTATCTGTCCTGCACAAATTGTAAGGAAACAGGCAAAAAAAAATTTCTTCACGGTGACCGATGGTAAGTTTTATTTTAATCCAATTCCTATTTGAATAAATTAAAATTCCTATTAATAGAGATAAGAAAAGCACGTTAATTTTATGTAACTTTGTTTCAAATAATTATTAAACATAATCCGTTAGCTTTACCAGCTGAGATGTTTTTGTTAAAAGAAGTCTTTTTATTTCTATTTTTTAATAGTTATACACGGAAAAACTCCTGATTATCTGTGCTAATTAATGTTCCGGTTTACACGGAAGATTGGAAAACACGGATAATCAAATAATGTCCCTGTGAAAAATTCTTAAAAATTGATATAAAACTTAAAACAAAAAGGTGAGGGGGGGATCCAAACAAAATCATTTAAATATGATTTCATCAGAGTAGAGTATATCTTTAATAATTTTTAAAGATGCGTTTTTAATATTCACAGAATGGAGTAATAATAATAAAAAACGTAGTGGCAGATCCAAAACTTAACTTTGGGGGGGGGGGGGGAAGGCTTAGTGTTTTCAAGATGTTATTCCAGATCAATGAAAAATTTACAATTGTAACATCCAATTGGAAATGTTAGTGCTTTTGGGAGGGGGGGGCTTCAGCCTCCTAGCTCTCCCCCCCTCCCCTAAATCTGCCACTGAATAAACGGATAATTAATCGTGCGGATTTCTAACAAATAGGACATATCAACTATAAAAAGCATTTTTCTAGTCTAAATAAAAAAATATGTATATTGCACAGTCTAAAAAATAAAACTGCTTAGTTTTTGCATGCAAATCATACGTACGCCAAAGCAATAATACGTTTTTTAAGAATCGTCTTTATGAGTATGAACATTGATCTGATTTATAATAAATTAAATACTGATTATTTAAAAATGGAAAACGTAAACTTCTTAAAATAAACAGAAATTTCTGAAATGCCTTATTGAAGGAATTAAGGGACGGTTAGGAGATATCAAACAAACTATACAATTTAATGTGCTACTTCCAAAAAATATTTGTGAAAATGTGAGAAATCTAGACTATGGAATAGACAAAATAAAGGAAATTTGCAAAATTTTCCAAACTAGTTCTGTACACCAAAATACATTTATTGAAAATCAGATGTTGTCTGAATGGAATATTTTCAAAAAAGTAATAAGTGTCAGATGTAAAGACTATACGTTTTTGCAATTATTACAATTTCTAGATGAAAATGAAATGCATGATGAATATCCACTATTATGCTCTGTAGTGGAATACGCTGCGAGCTTACCTGTACATACAGCAGACTGTGAAAGAGCTTTCTCCCAGATGAATTTAATAAAAACAGACATAAGAAATCGTTTGACAACAGAGAATTTAAGCAAATTACTTATGATAAATATTGAAGGACCTCCAAGAAAATACTTTAATTTTCAAAAAGCTTTCAAAAATTGGTGTTCTTCAAAGCCAAGGAGAATTGTATCATAAACCTATTTAGTTCTAACATTTGTAATGTAACTACCTCGTTTAATCCACAACACAAATTTAGAGGTAGTCTTGTACTTCAGTTGAAAAAATTCAGTAATGACCTTCTTTCCCTCCATGCAGAACAATCATATCTCTATAAGGCACCCTCTCTTTGGATTAGAGGAAGCTGATTTTATATAGTGTGTGTAAAGTATGTGTATGTGAAAATAAAAGTAGAAAATCAGAATTTTATATTCAAGCTTTTTTTCTTAAAGTATTTAAATATATTTTATATCCCCCCCAATCGGCTTTCCGCATAAAAAATAGCTAAAAGATTTATGGAAAAGCTAAAATACTGATTGGTCATTTTAGCTAAAATGCTAAAGAAAATTTTTTGTTAGGTTAAACCCTGGTTATAAATATAGATTTTCTTCACGAAATTTTTATTTATTTCCTTTTATTCTCTTCTTTTTTGCAACATTTGTTTCTTTATCATCAGGTATTTTTCTAAATACCTGTTTGCAGCAGAAAAGTATACCGTTTAACCCCTTTATAATGCCATTATTTCCTCAAATGGCACATTAAACTAATTTCACGAATAAAAGTTGATGTAAAGAAAAAAATTCATTTAGCTTATTAGAAATAATTAATTTTAATTTTGACACATTATTCTCTTAGTTAATCGCAAACTTCTCACAACCCATTGTATTAGCATAAGCAGAATTGCCACAAATGACTATATATTTTTTTTTATTTTACTGCACCAATATTATAAAAATAATATTTATACAGATATTTTCCTACAGAAAGATACACAGGAATCATTATTTAAAAAAGAAAAAAAAAAAAAAAAAAAATGGTGCCAGTTGAATAAAATAACGAATTTGGTAAGGAAAATATTCCTGTGGCCTTATAAAGGGTTAAAAAAAAAAAATCATAGAATCGCTTTTAGTATCATAGATATATACATATTTAAATCGAAATGTGACAAAAAACATACATAGATAATAATAATACCATAACCTTCCTATGTTCGCCACTGCCTATACTTCGATCCACTGTGCGACGCACTGATGATGAACGCGAGCGCGCTTGAAATATATTTGTTTTTTACGTAAGTGCAATTATAAAAAGGATATTTTTTAGGTACATATATTTAAATAAAATGTAATCAATCCTTTTTCTGAAAAAATTAAGTTCATGTTTGTAAACTTAATTTAGTTTTCGGGTTGTAAAATTTTTCTATTGTGGGTTCGGATTGGTATTCGGGTTGCTGAAAAATTTTTTGTTGGGTTCGGGTCGGGTTATGTAAAATTCACCTGTCGGGATCGGGTGACTCTAGTATTGCAGATCAAAGTAAATTTAATAAGATAAGTGTGTCACATAACTCATTTTGAATTCTTATGGATAATAAGTAATATTCATTAATTCTAGAAAATATCTTGAAAATCATGAATTTAAGAACACAATTAAAAGGACTGTTTAAAATATTCAATATAAATTTCTCCATACTTCTGATTCAACTTTCTGAAGTTCTGATAAGTATTTTGATGCCAACGCTTCTCCTTCTATCAATAATGGACTAGATGTATTATGCTCAGCTAATTTCTTAGAATCATTCGTGAGTTTTTCAATGATATTTCTGAAAATTAAGAAAGAAAACAGTCACTCAAATAACACAAACTGCTACTTTGAATGAAGGAATATTTTTAAGCATTTTGAAATTGAAATTATAATATAATCAACATTTCTACACACTCTGTGAAGCATAATTAAGATTTCATTTATCTTAATTTACCATCTTATGTTTCCTTCTAATCTAAAAAACATTAAATTTTTAATCAAAGAAAAAATTAAAAGTCAAGATTAACGACCAACAAAGTGAGAGTTGTTGGTAAATTCTGGATTAGCATTTTCTACTTTTTGCCTATCGAAAACCTACCTAGGGCTGTTGGGATCACATTTTCCAATTGATGACTCAGCATGATTTTTTATAGTCTCACCCACACTGCTTTTAGACTTCTTGACTCTTCTAATAGCATTTTTTGCACAGAAAGTTAACATCAATGGCAAGCATCTCTGGAAATGTTCTGCCCTCTAGGATGCCCGAAATTCTTCATATTTTGACTCTCTTCATCCCTGACGATATTTCCTTTTTATATAAAACTGCAAGACTTCATATTGCTTGAGAGCATGGATTGAAGGACATGATGATAATATTAAAAAAAAAAAAAAAATACTGTAATTCTAGAAACATTGCTTTTATCACATTACCCTGAAATCTTAAACTAGGATTCCAATCATTTTAACAAATTTGAAACATAGAGAGTTACAGATTTATATGTACATACATACAGATAGAGAGATAGACACCAGTGCTTGTCACCCATAAGGACTTATTTTTAAAAATATTTTTGTATTTTAAAAACATGGTATTCATTTATCAATAATATATTGCTGTCTATTTTATGCACTGATTCTTCTAGTTGTCAACAGATACTCACAATTTCAAAACATTAAGCCAATTAAAAAAAAAAATAATTGAACCTATAAAAATGCACCAGTATTCACCACTTGAAAAATGGATTTTACCACTAGTCGCTAGGTGTTTGCACCAGTAATCCCCCTTTCAATAAACCATAACAATTTGTTGAATAATTTGATATTGTGTTTTTACAACATTTAACTAAATAAAATATCTTTGGCATACACTTAGCACTTAAATCCATCCTTAGGCTTTAATGCACAGAACATTCAGTAGTAATCCTTTAGCTGAATAACACTCTTTTAAATAGAAAAATTCAGTAATCATTTACAGAGATTTTCACAGGCTGCCTTTGCTGTTAAAGACTTCAGAGGTATTGCTTCCGGCCAACGACTATGCTGGTCCATAACGCACAGTACATACTGATGGCCACGTGATGACTTTGGCTCTATTGGGCCTAAAATATCAGCATTAACCACTTGAAATGGGAGTTCTGGTCTTCCAACAGCTTCGATAGGTGTTCTATCGTTTACTTTTCCTTTTCTGCGCATTTGACAACCATGACACGAAGCACATAATTGTTTGACTTCTTTTGGCATTCCTTCCCACCAGAAAGACATTGCAATTCTGTCTCTGGTCTTCTTAGCTGCCAGATGTCCACCAGTAGGAGTTTCATGAGCTAATTTCAAAATGTCCGTTCTTCTGCTTGCCGGTACGACCAATTGAATATATTTCTGTCAGCCTACTTTACCCATATGATATAATAAACCTCTTTCAATCCAGTAACCATTTTTATGTTGCCTAGCTTCTTCGAAGCACCTTTTCAATGTAGGACAGGCAAACTGCTCATCCCTAAACACTTGCGCTTGTGGAACAGGGATATTTTAATTTCTTTTATCCTTACTATCGGTTTCGGTCAATGTCTGTTTAACTACTGAGTTATTAAAGACTTTGGTTTCTGGATGATGCGACTCGCTGTTGTTTAGCTTTGCCTTTCGAATAGTCTCGTGACTTTCTCCCTCCATACAGAACATACACTTTTCATTATCTTCTGTGAGTGGGGTACTAATTGCCTCATCCCCCAAGATAATTGTCGTTTGAATTATTCTCAGGTACACTGAACAAGGATTGTTCACCGACTTCATTTATTGTGATTACTTCAACCTCTTCTTCTGAAGAATAGTTTCCGGGAGACCTTCCCTCCACTTTGAACAAGGACGGTTCATTGTTTTCTTCCACTGGGGTGATATTAACCTCAACCCCTGAATTTCCAGGATTTCTTCCTTTCACATGGAACAAGGATTGTTCATCGACTTTCTTCGGGATATTCACTTTATCCCCTAAAGAAATGTTTTTGGGAGACCTTCTCTCCACACTGAACAAGGATTGTTCATTAGCTTCTTTTACTGAAGTGATTCCTGTATCATCTCCCAAATAAGAACGCTTTTGTTCCTTCAACCATTCATATACCCTGGGAGTGATTAAAGCTTCCTCATGCAGCCCTTCTACTACTGCAGCATGCACTTGAACATACGGAATGATTTCTTCATTTGTATGAACACTTAGCGGAACTGACACAAGTTGTGCTTCCACTGGATTACCTATAGCAGGTCTCAAAAGAATTTTCCCACTTGACTGTAAGCGTTCCTCAGGTACAACTGATTTTCGTAGTACGGTGATTTCTGCACCACTGTCCATGATGCCCTGAAATTTTTGGCTTCAGATTCCTAAATCCACTTTCAGAAGCTCGCCATCTTTCTTGTTGACTGGAAATTCCCACTCGAAACAAGCGCTATTTAGATTAACACTGACCTTAAGGCCGTTACTTTCTTGACTCTTTTTGTTTGTTTTCACGTTAGATGTACTTGCTGAATTCAATTTGGGGCAGGATTTTTTCATATGGCCTTCCTTTCCACACAAATAGCAGGAGAATTTCGGACGAATGTCTCTTTGTTCTTGCTGTGGCTTAGTAAAAACCCTTTTCTCATCTCTATTGTTATTTCCGAAATTCGCCCCTTTGGATGGAAGATTCCAATTTTCTTTATGAGAAATTTCTTTCGGTTTTTTATTGAAAGTCATTTTGACATTTTCATAGTCATCTAATTTACTGGAAATAATATCAGATGACTTAAACAATGACCATTCATCGATGAAATGTTCTTTAATTTCTGGAGGTACTTTCCTTTTAATTTGATCTGTAATAATCAAATCATATAATTCTTCAAATGTGTTAACTTCTAATCCCCGAATCCATTCAGTAAAATAGTTTTTCAACTCGTAAGCAAAATCTCTCCATGTGATATCAGCTTTTTTAGTATGCTTAATGAAAAGTTGTCGAAATCTTTCAGGAGTAAGTTTATATCTCTTTAACAATAACTCTTTTACTTTTCCGTAATCATTCGTGATTTCTTCGTCTTCCCGAGCTATAACTTCCGCGATTTCGTATGGCAGTAGCCCAATGAGATGAGAAACCCAATCATCTCTTTTAATTTCGGCACGTTTTGCCTGCCGCTCAAAAAGAACTAAATACAGACTAATTTCGCATGTTTTAGGATCAAATTTTTGTAAGATGTTATGTAATTTTACGCGCGTTTTCTCAGAAGTTTCATTTGTAATTCCTTTCTTCTCAAGTTCTATTCTTGCATTTTCCAAACGCATTTTTTCCAATTCTATTTCTTCTCTTCTTATGCGTTCTTCCATCTCTTCTTTTCTCTTATGTTCCTCTATTTCTTCCCTTCTTATGCATTCCTCCATCTCTTCTTTCCTCTTACGTTCCTCCATTTCTTCCCTTCTTATGCGTTCCTCCATCTCTTCTTTCCTCTTCCGTGCTTCAAGTACGTTCGCTAATGTTTCTTTAACGAATTCTTCATCGTAATTCTTTGAAGCCAAAATAGCATCTCTTAACTCGTATAACTTTAAATGTTGAGCTCCTTCCACTCCCAGCTCAGTAGCAACTTCTTGCAAATCTTTTTTATTCCCTTTCCCCAAAAATGCCATCTTCAGATGGATGAAATCAAATCAAGTTCAAATTTTCCGCGAATAAAATAAATTTTCTTATATTTATAATCACAAACCCTATTGTTTTTCCCCTAAGAACGCCAGCTTTGACATCTTAATTTTTATCTTAAACAACATTTTCCCCCAAATTAAATAAAATAATCATTAAGTCGGAATGCATACATAAAAGGAGAAAAAGAAAAAAAATATGTATCGAAATAACAAATTAAAAAAAAATGTTTACAAAATCAACTCTTTCATTAAATAAATCAGAATATACTTTATTACATAACCAGCTTTCCATAAATTAGAAATGTTGCTATAGCAACCTTTAATCAAACTTACTTTTAAACAGAAAAAAAAAACAATTTCTGGTTCATTCCTCAAAGTAAAAAAAAAATAAAACCGGACGTTCACAATAATAATTCACTAGTTTTTTTTACTGAGATATTTCATTAATATTCCAATAATAATAAAGATAAATCATTATCAACGTCTAACAAATAAACAATCATTCAATAAAACAGAACAAATAAATCAAAACTTTTTTTTTTTTTTTTTTTTTTTTTTTCACAATCTGCTTTAATGAAATCTTATTTATTCTAAATCACGTGATGAATAAAAAGAACACACAGAAATTAATAACAATGATCTTGAATAGCATAAAAATATATTCTTTTCACCATTCTTTTAATATTTTCCGGCTTTTTAAATACAAATAAACAAATATATTTCTATTTTTCATTTTTCAAACACTAGAATTATTATTATTTCAACATTACGAAATATTTAATTTCCATTTACCTATTCTTTACCTTGTTGGAATACAAAATCGGAACAAAATATCTAAATGCTTAATCCTAATTATTTAACCTAAACTTATACAAAATATGACTCTTGATGGAACATTAAAAAAAAACATACCCTTTTTCTTCCATCACTATCATGAAATAATCCATACATGCACTAGCATTTCACATATCCCTGTCGACTGCGCCAATTGTGGCGACTTCTTTTCCGCACCTGGTTCTTTTCTTCCTGTAAACTCATCTTGAGACACATTAAGACACTGATCACGCTTTGTTTACTTTTAAAGATTTTACTTTTACTTACGGCACAAACATAAAATACATAACGAACACATAAATTAACATCAAATAAAGTATTTTAAAACATATAGAATGCAACGCTAGTCCATCTTGATTGACATATGCACACCCGTTGCCACATTTTCGTACCAAACTTTTCAGTTCTTGTTTTGGAATACTCTCGAAATCAGTGGTGCGGCGTTCACAAAAGTGCTACCAGAATAATCCCGTTATCACAAAAATGGCTATGTGATAAATGACAGGCATGCCCATCTAAAAACAAAACTATTAGCAAATAAATTTCTTTCATTTTTTTTTTTTTTGGGGGGGGGGGGGGGGGGGGAGTAGTCAAGGAGGTAAAAGATTAACAAATTCAAAAAACAGAGCAGATTTCATCCTAAGTTGAAGGAACACATTCAGTAATGTCAGCAGGTAGACTTACAAACCCTATACACTCTAATTCGACTGAATCTGAAGAGGGATGTTTCTGGATTTTTGATACAGGGGCATATCATCATTGTTGTTCCAGAAGGGACTTGTTTTTCCAGTATAAACCTTTAATTAACGATAACATGACTGTAGCTGTAAAGGATGTGAGTTTTGAAATTGAGGGAATGGGGAAAATAAAATTGGAGGTTTGGTCAGAGACTATTTACTTTAGAAAATATCATGTACTCTCCTAAATTGAGGAGAAATATAATATCTGGTCCTGCTTTGGATAAAAAGGGTTGTATGTTGTATATATGAAGGCAGTGGGGGCGAGGTTAAAATATATCGTGACAATGAATTTTTGTTTAAAGTCTACTTAAAGAATAAAATTTATTATCTTTATCCTAAAATTCCTAAAGTTAATAACAGACATGTAAAATTTGAATTTAGAAAAAAGGAATAGAATGCAACTTTGGCATAGACGTTTTGGCCATATCAGTCCTGATATTTTGACTCATACCTGTAAACAAAACGGTGTAAAATGTGTTTCTGGTCTAAATGATAAAAATTTTGAATGTGAAGTTTGTAAATTAAATAAGTTTAGACATATTTCTCATAAGTCTACTGGTTATATCAGATCAACACAGCCACTTGAGTTAATTTTTGCCGATTTATGGAGTCCTTCTCATGTTGAGGGGAAACATGGAGAAAAATATTTCTTGTCTATAGTTGACGATTTTTCTAGAAAGGTTGCTCTTTACCCAATTAAGTTAAAATCAGATGCCGCTGATATTATCATTAGACATATTACGCGTGCTGAAAATTTGATTGGAAGTAGAGTTAAATCTTTTCGTAGTGATAATGAACAGGAATTCATGTCAAATACCCTTGAAAATTTCTTTGATTCTTAAGGAATTAAACATGAATTGACAAATTTGTATACTCCACAGCAAAATGGCATTGTTGAACGTTATAACCAAACTGTAGCCGATGGTATCAGAACTTTACTGCAAGAAAGTAATTTAGGACAGAATTTTTGGCCAGAGGCAGCAACTTATTTTGTTTACACTTGGAATAGGACCTGTAGCACTAACTCCACTAAAACTCCCTTAGAACTATATACTGGAAACAAATCCTCAGTCCGACATTTAAAGCCACTTGGTGTTTTAGCCTATGTAAGTATCCCATGACAAAAACATAAATTAGACCCTAAGGCAACAAAGGGTGTTATGGTGGGTTATGCTTTTATGACTAGAGGATACAGAATATGACTACCTGAATCAGACAAAGTAATTGAAACACTTAATGTTAGGTTTAACGAGAAAGCCAAGTATATAGATCAGAATAGTAGCAGTGGAGCAGTGTTGGAGCCCCAAACTCAGTTCTTTGTCCCACTTTTTTCGAATTCTGTTTCGGAGGAAAATGCTGTAGAAAATATGAGAAGTGTGACCATTTCCCTTCTGATATTCAGGACAAAGATAGTTTAGAGGAGGGGTGTGATGTTTTAAAGGTTGTTTACTGGTATAGAAAAGCTGTTCCTAGACAAACAGGGAATAGGACAGATATTTACTATTATGAAGATGGAAAAACGCAACGTCTTATATCCCAAAATGAAGTTCAGGACTACTGTAAAAAGAACAAAATTGTATATGATCTTGAAACATTTAATTTCAGTGGTAGCGACAATTATACTGGTATTGTATCTGAACAGGGTCCAAGTAGTAATATAGTTTTTAATAATAGTTGACTAGAAGAAATTGTTGTTCCTAAAATGTACAAGCAGGCAATGAAATCTCCCCAGAAAGAAAAATGGCTTGAGGCAATGGAAAACGAGTTAAAGTAATGAAAGAAAGGGAAGTTTGGAAGCTTACTAGTTTACCACAGAACTGTAATCCTGTAGGTAACAGATGGGTTTTTGCGATTAAGCGTGATGAAAAAGGTAATATCATTCGTTGTAAAGCCAGACTTGTTGCCCAAGGCTATAGTCAAATCAAAGGGGAAACCTACGACGAGACTTAGTCTTGCAGTCAATTTTGCTGTGATTAGATTCTTTTTCTCATTGCTCGTAAATGTTTTAAATTGGACCCATATTCAATGTGATATAACTAGTGCTTATCTATATGCCCCTTTAGCTGAAAATATTTTTATGTCTCAGCCAGCAGGATTTATTCAACCTGGAAAGGAAAGTTTATATTGTAAATTAAATAAAGCTTTGTACGGTTTACATCAATCAGGTCGTGAGTGGTTCTTTGAAATCCATAAAGTTTTGATAAAAATAGGTTTTGTTAAGTTTAATTCATGTAATTGTGTTTATCTATATAATTATGAAGTTATTCTTTTATTATATGTTGATGATATTGTCCTTTTTAGTAAATATAGTAAAACAATTGATAAAGTTTTGAATTTACTTAGAAGTCATTTTGACCTTAAAATTATGGGAAAAACCAAGAAGTTGTTAGGGGTCAAGTTTGAAGAAATAAACTGTCAACTTGAAATTCATCAACATCAGTATAGTAAAGAAGTTTGTGACCAATTTAAAAGTTTTAAATACTCTATTTCAACTCTTCCCATAAGTAAAGGTATAGTTTATTCTAAGTCAAATTGTCCTAAAAATGATTATGAAATTCAAGAAATGTCAACAATTCCTTATAGAAGTTTACTTGGATGTTTAGCCTTTATTGCAAACAGAACTCGCCCTGATATTTGTTACTCTGTGAATATTTATAGTCAGTTTCAATCTAATCTGGAAAAAACACATTGGGATAGCTTACTAAGATTATTGGGATATGTTCATTATACCAGTCATTTTAAATTAAAATTAAATTGCAAAAGACCACAACTTATAGTTTATTGAGACTTTGATTTCGCTGCAAATAAAGATGATCGTACTTCTATGGGCGGTCAAATTGTTTTGTTGGATGAATCCCCTATAGATTGGAGAACTTTCAAAGAAAAATCAGTCTGCCTCTCAACAATGGAGGCAGAATTTGTGACTATGACGGAGGCTGCGAAAAATTTAATGTGGTTTGATCGTATTTTAAATGAGTGTGTTGATAGTAACATAATTCCTAAAGTTGAATGTAAAGTTGTTTTAAATATGGATAATCAACCTGCAATCGATTTTGTCAAATTTCCAATTGAAAATTATAGATCTAAACATATCGATGTCAAGTTATTTTTTGTAAGGGATCTTGTTCGTGATAATCTTTTTGATCTTAAATTTATTAGAAGTAAACTTAATCTGTCCGATGTTTTTACCAAACCCCTCACTCGCCAAGATCTTGAAAATTTTATATTAAACATATTTAATAAATTAAAATAAACTTAATTTTTGTAATTGTATAATTAATGTAATATATATCTTGGAATTGTATTTGTGTTTTTGCAATTATGTATATTTTTCCATTTTTCCTAAGGTTGCCATTATTGAAAGTCCTAGCCAGGCAAATTTTAAGATTGGTTATTTGGGTTATTTCCTGAAATTTTGCATAATTGTAATGTTTAATACATTTCCATATAAGTTTTTTTTTTACATATTTTATTTAAATTAACATGTATCTAGTTTTTTTTTTTTTAGGTGCTGTTTAGTGGCTTACATGTAAAGGTTTTTTTCAGGTGCCATATACTGGCTTTGATGTAGCGGTTTTTCTTTTTCAGGTGCCTATAATGGCTTAGATGTAGAGAATTCTTTTTCAGGTGCCGTAATTGGCTTGTGTGTAGTTAACGTTTAAAATTTTTATAGGTATTCATGGATTGTTGTATAAGAAAATGTATTTGTAATTCAGTATTTTTGATAATGAACCTCCTTTCTGAACTGTTTAAAGCATTGAAATAGACATTGTTTATGGTGGTCGTAATTATTTAAAGTTTCGTCTGTAATGACCTGTGGATAATGAAATTCATATGTAAATTTTGTTTTCATGTTAAAAGTGAGTTAACCTTTTTGTGTTTTTGTGTTTTTTTTTTTTTTTTTTTTTTTTTTTAAGTTTATTGTTGAAGTATTTATATGTATATATGTTAAAGATGCTTTTAAAGTTTTGAATATTTATTGTTATATTTAAAGAAAAAATTATGTTTTTTTAACCTAGCTCAAAGTTGTTTAAATTTATATCTGTGCTTGTTTGGTGTTATGCAAGTTAACAAGAGGAGGGGCTTATGTTACATATAATAACAATATCTTTATTTTAAATACTTCTTGTTAACTTAAATCTCTAAATATAAACTTTATTTCTTATATAAATATCCTTTTAAAACTTACCTTTATCAATTTAATCAGTTAAATAAATCTTTAATAGAAGTAAGTTTACTTTTTAAAGTTGATCACGCTTCTTAGTGCTATACTTTAATCTGGAATGCTTAGTTGATCACGCTTCTTAGAGCTATACTTTAGCATGGAATGTTTAGTTGCTGGGATTTTCAGCAGATAGCGAACTCGTTCCGGCGTTCCTTGTATCATCCTCACATACGATTATTGATTCCCGGATGTAGGTGTTGTCTTTGCTGGTCATTGTTTTCATATAAATATCGCTGATTATGGATGTACTATTGCTCACTTATACTTTTGTGTCACGTCGGCTTTTGCACAATGTAAATTGTCTTTAAATAAGATTTTACTCTGCCGATGTTTATTTTATTTTCTTTTAAGTTAAATGTTTCCTAATGCCTTCCTCAGTGTTACGGTTTTTTTCTTTTGGTTTTTCTGGGCCATAATAAAATATTCTAACGTTTGATTAAAACACTTGAGCTGGGTTAGTTAAGTTGTAATTTAATATACTGTTCACTTTTATTAACTTTATTACTGTTGTTGTTAAATTTATATTTTGTTTAAAGTTTTTAATAAAACTGAGATTATAACGTAAATTTATCTTGTCTTCAATCGTGTCATACACTTTATTTTTCATCCAAGTCAAATTCAAATCACACTTTCCACTGTAAGTTTTTTTAGATGGAAAATTTGTTTGTTTAAAACCTCTGCTAACTTTAGATATCCAGTAAGAAGGATAACAATATAACTAGCATTGCAGCTTATTGGTGGCATTTAAATATTTAGATTTCAGGTTTCCAGATGGCATCCCAAGACATTGTATTTCTGAGTGGTCGTGTGCTACCTCCTTAACTACAAGTTTAACGATGAAGAAATATGCTAATCAACTGGTTGTTTAGTATAAAAGAAGAGATGACACATTGGTTGCATTGCTTTTTCCTTTTCAATATGCATGGCTTAATGTTTTGACAGTTCGCTTATATTAGCGCTCTGTTTCTTTTGCAAATTATGATAATGATTTAGTTATCCATCTTAAGTTATTACGTTTTAGTAAAACTTTTCAGTTAGAATTACAGTGAACCTGTCTTATCATAATAGCATTGTAATGAAGTTATGCTGGACATTATGTTTTCAAGAAGTTTGACTGGTGACGCAACGTCTACAAGTGACTGGTTTTAAGCTGTGATTACATTCTTTACTATTTACACGGGCAGTGTTTTCCTTATTAAAAGTTAAAGTTACATAATTTATCCCGTTAATTAAAATTCACTTAACAGTACATTTAAGGTTAATTTAATAAAAGTTTATTAACATCAAGTTTAAATGAAACTTCATGTTTTGAAACATTTGCCATGCAGTATTTTAATGCTAAAGTTATATTATTAAGTTTTCTTGTTACGTTTATAAATTTAAATCTAATAAATTTAATTTAGATAGAATAATATTTTTTTTAGATAAGAAAGCACTTAAACACAGCAATGCTTCCCTGCCTAGACTCTGATAATTTAAACTGTTAACATATTCAAGTTTTTCTTTTTCTTTACTTTTAAGCTTTCTAAATAACAGATATGAAGCTTCTGGAATCATGAAACATGACATCCAGCAGTCCTTATATACATTCAACAAACACACGTCAGAGGTGAGTTCGGGCTCTATTTTGGGAATCCGAGCCCGCCCGGGGCCAGACACATTTTTGATCTGAGCTCGCCCGAGCCCGATATTGAAAGTGGTACGCTATGCAACGCATACACAATAGTAAAATTAAATACCGTTTTCAATTTCAAATTAATTTTCTTATTATCAATCCTTAATTTAAATAACTATAAATATTATTATAACAATTTATAATGTCTGTGTCTCTGTATACATGTATATAATATATATTTATAGTGCAGCCCATTGTTTATAACCCGCCTATCGGGGGACAAAAAATTTATCCGAATGAGTTATATAATGAGGCCCAATATAACGAAGGAGGAAGGATTACTGTATAACACTATGACATAATATGCATCCCGTTGAAAAAAAAGTTCTATTTAGAAAAAGGAAAGTCAAAGCTACTAAGGTTTGCAAGATTATTTTTTGATTTATAACCTATCATGACTTTTATGGCATTACTAAAGGTGCTCTCAAAATGAATAAAATTTCTTTTTTTTTTTTTTTTTTTCTTCTTTTTTACATTTTCCAGTTAGTGAAGAATAAAATAAACGGAACTTTTAGCTTGAATCCGAGCCCGCCCGGAGCCCGAAGACTTGCATAAGATTTGAGCCCGATCGGGCTCGGGCTGAGCCAGTCTCATCTCTGACACATGTGCCATGTGCACGTGTATACACTGCCTCAGGCAGTGGGAGCCCAGACCGATTATTCCACCAATGAGAAGAATTTTTTTGTATTTTATATTTATGTTTTTCCCTTACAATAATATAGTGGTTCATTAAGAGTGTCAAACATAAATGCACACATGCAGCGCACAATGGCCTACGCTACCAAAGGTAGTGGGGACCTGGTATGACATTTTTCCCCAATCAGAAATTTTTGTTTTCACACAATTAAAAATTTGATATGCAAATTTGAGAATTCCTTAATTGTAGTGATTCATTTAAAAATAGTGATCAGCGAAGCGGGCGTAGCCTGCTAGTAATTATATAAAGTGAAACATATTAAAATTTATATACATTTAAATACAACAAACTTCTTTGATAGTTCTATTAAATTATTTCATGTTTGTAATTATTAAAGTGCTTCCTAGAAATAAGTTACGAAATGTAAGTTATTAATTTTTATTTAATGGAATAATAAAAACTTCTCTGTTCTTCTTTGATGTATTAATATTTCCATGATAAAAACACTTGTTGCAAATTACAATGATTTGAAAAAATAGTTTAATATTGTTAAAATTAATTGATTAAAATTAAAATGAAACCTAATAAAAATAAATAATATATAACAATTAAATTACTAGATTAAAAATTTCACAGTGCAACAGGAACTTAGCAGAGTTTATTAATTAGCTATCAAATTATTATATATATATATATATTTTTGCCACTAATTTCTTTTTTGTGTGTGTCTGTGTTGGTATGGTGTTAATGTTGGGTTTAAGGCAGATAGGGTCCTAGTCCTGAAGAGAGTGCCCTCCATGGGGGTGTTTTGCTCATATTTATGCAAGTTTTAGGGGAAAAAAAAAAAAAAAACAGGAAACTCCGAACTGCTAGGCCGATGAGTATGATTTAGTGTCGACCTTGACACTTCATGTTTACCACCTTCGAGAGCAAAACAAAACTGATGGGGTATTATTATAATTTGTTATTTCTAACTTTAGTATAATTACTTAGTAGAATATTGGATACTGCTGAGAGGCATTGTTTAATTAGATAAGATAAAGAATTTCCACACTTACATTTGCATGAAAACTCGACATCTAATAATTTTGATTTTTTACAGTGCTTGCATAATTAGATTTTTGGGATTTTGAAACTTCAAGAGAGAATCTTCATACTTTATACATCTATTAAATTCATAATCTTTATCTTCCATTTAAATAAATCAGTTTTTGTAAAATTTGAAATGTATTTACAATCTTATATATTAAATCACAAATGTATTTCTTTAAGACCAAAATCGCCTGATCTGGGCATGCACAAAGGCTGATCCTTTCTTTAGAAGAAACCAGCGACCAATCGCTGAGAGGGCTTTTCAGATACAGAGATGCAAGTGAAATCGGAAACCTGAACCCGTGGACCAATCAGAATACGAATTTGACCCATGCCTTCTGAAGATCGTGGCTTACGGTGATGGGTGATCGGTAATTCTAATTTGTAAATATTGGGTTATATATTTTCACAATTTTCTATTTTTTAAGAACAGCAAGGTGTATACGCATTATTATTATTATTTTGTTACTATCTTATTTCTTTTACTTAGTTAAAGTTTATACTTTGAATTCTAGAGTATTGTAATAGTATTGAAAGATATAGTGTGTAACTAAACGGAAAATAATAGATCGCGAAAAAGAACATAAATCCGACTTAAATCATAACCGTCAATCCACCGCGCTCACATCCGCTCACCTCAATAACCCAATTAATATTAACAGCATACATACTAATAAAATCGCCCACTACAATAATCACAGTTATGCCCTCAAAAGAGAAGCGCTAGAAATCATTACTAACCCCATGGCAGTAAATGACCGCGAACATGCACGAATCCCTAAAGAATGGAACCACTTAATCAAGCAATCAACCAAGACGAAAAGAAATGAAGAACCAACGCCGACGATACCCGATGACAACAGTGGAACGAGATGTCACAGTTCACTTGAGGATGAGTGCGCTGGCACTTGAAATACGTATAGTGAAGGTATTTAGGACTTATGTAAGGTAAATAATAATGTTTTTAATGTTTTTGATATAGTGTTCTTTTCCTGCTAACATTTGTACATGTTTTTGTGAAATTTAACTGTTGTGTGCGTATAGTATATTCAAAATGTTAGATTTACAATTTTCGCGAGATTGCACCTGATAAAAACTGCATCAAGCTTTATTAGTATTTCTATATTGCACAGAAGATAAGTATTTTTATTTTGTGTGTGTATAGTATATTCAAAATGTTAAGATTATTTACAATTTTCACGAGATCACACCTGATGAAAATTGCATTGAGCGTTATCAATATTTCTATATTGCACCAAAGATAAATATTTTTATTATTAGTTACTCCTATTATTTATTTCGTTTATTTTTGAATTCTTATTATAATAGTATGAATAAATTTAATCTAAAGTGGTTATTTTATGTTTATATACATAATGGATTACTTTTAGCATATGAATTTCTTTTTGCATTCTTCGACGCTCTCAACACCCCTGCTTAATGTCGATTATTTTTTGAAATAATGATAATGCACAAAAAAATTTCCATCAGATACAATCTCACAAATATTGTAAGCATATATAATTTTTTGAATGTACTAAATAAGATGTAAATGCAGTAGAAAATAAAATATAAACAGTAACATTTTAAATAAACACATAAAAAGCAGGGAAAAAAAATTAGCATTTCCAGTGCTATATACACAATACTCTAGAGCTCATACAAAGGCGTGAACTTTACACATAGAGTAAAAATAATGCATATGCACCTTATCCGCGATTGTAATGAAATGCTCGCCCTCTGGTGGGCTAAGGTGAAATTATCACACCACTGCATATCATCATATTATGCAATCGATTTTCCATGATGTAATGGCGGAGAAAGAACAATTATTAATCCACGTGGCTATTATATTTACTAACAACTGCAGTTCAGAGAGCGCCATCTATCGATCATTACAAACACGGATTGTGTTTAAAAATAGCATACTATAAACTTAAGGATTGTTCACACTAGGAAAAAAAAATATTGAGTGGAATTTTCCCACTCCAACAAAAAAAAAAAAATTAAGTGAGATATTTGAAATTTAAGTGAGAAATTACATAATTTACTTTTTGCAAATTTCATTTTAGAAAATTGTAATTGCAAATTAAATAATTTTTAAAAAAGTCAAATGTTAAAAATGGAAATTTATTTTCTTTCCCTTTTTTTGACTAAGGACAGGTACTTCTACAATTTTATTTTGAGCACTCAAAGAGTACAGTAACTGGAATAACTTAAATTATTTAATACATAATAATGTAATTTTTAGCCTTCACACTCCGTAGTTGTTTGTTGTTATAATACAGTGGTGGACATAATTATAAGACACCTATCTAATTTGACAAATAGTGAAAGAAAAGATTCAGAGCTTAAAAATATTTTATCAAATACGTCAAAAACATAAAATTTATTCAGTTATCACACGTAATTGTTTTACAGAAATGATATTTTTTATAGAGTTTAATAAAAAAAAATTAAAATTACCATGGACAAAATTATAAGACACCCTAACATTTTAATTAAAACACCTGCTTTTTTTTAAAATAATGTGCAATATGAAAATTTTCTGCATGCTGTTATGACGTCAGCAGTTAACTAAAGCAGACGATAACTGATTTCACGCATTTACAAACATGCCACGAGGTACAGAATTAAAAGAAATTCGCGAAATTTGGAGATTAAATAGAACTGGTGCTTCAATTAATAATATTTCAAAAGTTATTAAACGCTCTAGATGTGCAATTAGAAATGTTTTGAAAAAAGAAATAATGGATTTGTGATATTAAAAGATCTGGATGTACTCCTTGCTTGTCCTCGAGAGACAGATGCCATGTGCTTTCGCTCGCTGCACAGAATAAGATGACTAGTACAGGCATTAATAATGCTTTGAAACTCAATTGTTCAAGGAGAACCATTCGCAGGGTGTTGCATAATGCTTCCTATGTGAAATATAAAAAATTGAAGAAAAACCACCGCTTCTAAGCCGGCCGAAATGGAGCGTGTAAAATTTGCTAAACAAACTATGGCCTGGACCTCCAAATGGTACTCTGTGTTATTTTGTGATGAAAAAAAAAGTATAACCTGGATGGTCCTGATGGGTTTCAATATTATTGGCATGATTTACAGAAGTCTTCTCATGTACTAATGAGCCGCCAAATGGATGGAGGCTCAGTAATGGTTTGGGCTGGTTTTTCGGCTTAAGGGAAAACGGATATTATTTTTGTGCATTCAAGAATGAATAGCTTTAGGTATAGCTTTATTTGATATAGCTTTAGCTTAGGGACCTTTCAGCGGATTTTTATCGTCATTTCAGTGATAAATAAAAATGGCTATCGCAATTGCGTAAGTGAAAATCTTGGCAAGAAACTTCCAAATAATTCAGTGCCAAATTTAAAATTTTGCACAGGGAATTTAAACTGAAGCTGTTCCATTTCTTTAGCACGATTTTTCTCAATTTTATATATATATTATTAGGCAAGCATAAAATTTGTGGTACACTTAACATATTAATTATGGAAGTAGAGGGTTGAAAATGGTATTCAAAAAGGTATGGTTAACCAGATGTGCAGAATACAAAAATCATTTTCTTATGATGTCACGAGGGTATTTAAAAATTTTTATTTTTTATGCATTTCCCCCCCATTTTTCCCTTTCATACACATATTCTTTTACATTAAAAAATACCTAAAAGTAGAAAGTTGTTAAATCTGGCAATTTCTTAAAACTCAAATAAAACTATAAACCAAAGCGCATACAATATTAAGCAGCTCAACATAACACAAAATAATGTCTGCATACAGCAGCGCCAATTGCCATTAGCGATTGGGCGGCATTTAAAAACAATTGTTGGAAAGTATTACAAGTAGTGAAAATATTCAGCGAAAACAACTACCACATTTGCAGGCCTTGCAGCACTCCTATATTTCCTAGATACTTATGAATTCTATTTTTCCTATATTTTTTAATTGTCGCTCAATATTTCCTACATTTTAGTTTTGACTACTTCCGAATTTTTGATTGAATGCGCAGTATCTATATATTAATTTGAAATGTGTTTTGTCTGTATCTACTAAATTGAGAGAACAGCAAGGTGTAAAAATTTGGTTAAGGTGTCTAGAAAAAGGTCTTGGTCTGTAGATTTATCATCAAAAGAGAAAAATATAAGAAGTCAATCTGTTCTCCTCCTGGGGGTAGAGGTTAAAAACATGTTTGCAAGCTTAACTCAGCTCCAAATTACTTCATGGTGAAGAAGTTGTATATGGGGGGACTAGACATGAATACTAAAAAATCAATTTCTGTGATTTTAGAATTTTTGATTTTAAAGGGGGAAAGTAGATTTGGGGGAGGAAAGGGGAAAATTAGTTTGAGAGGGAAATCCGTTCTAGACCCACACATTTTAAAGGTCTTGAAATTTCATGTAGATTCGGGATGTTTGTATACAATATAGTGTGACCCTGGTGGGGAAAAATGGAACTAGATGATTTTGTAGTAGACCCTATCATGTTACACCTTATTTTAAAGGTCTTAGTATATCCTAACCATTGTTGATGTTCGTACAGAATACACTGTGTCTCCTGGCAGTGGAAAGTGCAACTAAAGGATTTTCCAGTTGACACCACCATGTGATACCTTATTTGAAAGGTCTCTGAAACTCAAGGCAATTGGTGATGTTCATATACAACATACTGTGCCCCCTGGTGGAGAAAAGTGAATTTTGTGCAGCATGTTTGCTATATGGTGCCGCAGGCACAGGCAGCGAAAACACGAGTCAAAGGTTCGTTCAGTTCAAGGTTAATTTTTGAGAATTTATTCATGTTATTAGCAGCCTGCATATACGCTGCCACAGGCACTGGGGTCACGAGCCCAAGTTCCGTTTGGTTTGAGGTAATTTGTTACAAATGATTATTATTTTTTTTGCAATGCTTTCACTTAAAAATAGAAATTTAAACAAAATTGATTTAAAGATATAAAATCATACAAATTTAAGGTTCATTTAAGGTTATTGTCATGGGCCTGGGAAATGCCGGTCGGGTTCATTCAGTTCCAGGTTAATTTTTAGGAATTTTTTCATGTTATTAGTGGTCCGTGTATGCGCTACCGCAGGCACCAGGGTGGATGATTTTCTCCCTGTCTCTAAAAAGCGTAGGAGTATAACTTCCGGAGTAACCTAACTTAGTATTTCCATCCAAAATTCTATTTCCCCTAGATTGAACGAAATGTTCATCTAGCTTTGGCTAACCCTAGTATCAGGCTTATCTACTGAACTTTGTCAGTCGCGAGCTTTGAACCTTCTTGCTAGTGAAAATGTTACTTCTTTTTTTATTAATTTTTTATCAAAATTTCCTAATTGCTGTATATTTTTTTTGTTATTTGGCTTATTTTTTAATTTTTTATTAATTTTATTGTCTTGTAGTGTAGGGATCTGAGGTCTCCTCTCATTGGCCGATTTCCTGGCCTCTGATTGGCTTTCAGTTTCTGGACAAAATCCTCAGCGATTTTGCTCGTTTTACTTTCAGTGAGGATTGTGAGCGCTATGTGTGTCTCTGAGAGGTCCGCAGATCCAGCTCAGAACTTAGTTTCTGGCTGGATACTGAGACTTTCGTAAGATTCATGCATGCACTTCACTTTAATCCTCCTGAATTTTAATTATGATAGGAAAAAAAAAAAAAAAAATTGTATGCCCCCCCTTTTTTTTTTATTAATTGCGGGACTCTGATTATTATTAGTGGTTTCCTGTGCCCCTTGGGACGCCCTGCTCAACTCTTAATTCCTTTTCGGCGTCCAGACCGTCTCGTCAACGCACGTAACAGTTTCACTGTTACACTTAGGTTTTTTCAAGGAGTTATTTATTTATTATTTATTTTATTATTTATTTTAATTATTTAATCTTTTTTTTTTTTTTTTTTTAACTCCTGGTGCTTCGCTCTGATTGGTCTCTGCTCATGCAGAGATTTATTCAGAGATCAAAATTCTAAATTCACCCATTTGGCTTTTAATTATTTTATGGAAAATTATTTTTATGTTTTTCGCATTTTTCGTTGGAGGTAAGCATTGGTTGCGACCAAATGCAGGTACTCCGAAGCACATCGTTGACTTGACTCACAGGGCAGAGTTTTGTTTGGTTTGAGTTAATTTTTTTGTTACAGCTGATTATTTTTTTCATGATGCTTTTAGTTAAAATAGAAATCATACAAATTTAAGGTCCATTTAAGGTTATTATCATGGGCCTGGGCAACACTGGGTGGGTTCGTTCGGTTTCCGGTTAATTTTCAGGAATTTTTTCATGTTAGTAGTGGTCGGCGTATGCACTGCCGCAGGCCTCGGGGTCAGAAGGCAGAGTTTTGTTCAGTTTAAGATAATTTTTTCTGTTATAGCTGATTATTTTTTTGCTATGCTTTTATTTAAAAATAGAAATTCAAACAAAATCGAGTTAAAGATATGAAATCATACAAATTTAAGGTTCATTTCTATTTATAACCATTTTTTCCGAATTTCTTTTTTTTAAGTGAAATGTCGTAAATTATATTAGATGTTTTAACTTGAAATACATTTAAATAATGATGCGACGATTTTTGAAACATTAAAGTCAATAAAGTGACAGTCGAATTCAACATGTTCCAGCTAGTAAAAATAATAATCAATATATCCTAAAGCCATTTGAGCTGACCTATGCTTTGTCAATAATCATTAAATATTTATAAATGTTTTCAGGACTAAAGTTTAATCTTTGATTAATTGAGTAATAATATCACAACATTTTAATTTATTTGAAACTTTTTGAACTATATAACCACTAATCTGTAAATTAAACCATTAACACCCGAATTAATTTTGCAAAATATTATTAGCTGATTATTTCATGTCTAAATTAATATAGACAACTGACAGTAAAATATATTAACTCAAACAATTCTTCTGATAGTTTTAAATTTAAAGCCTATCCTCATTTATTGATGTTTAGTGTTCTAGCGAGAAACCTTCGAGATAGAAAAACTTTGAGATAACAGTTTAATTTAATATTATATGTTGACAAAGATCTCGAAAGTAAAGTATTAAAATATATATTTTTATTCAACTTGATTTAAGTTAGTATACCTGTGCTAAAAGCAAATATATGTGCAACAAATGAAATATCATAAAATGACAATCCAAATTATGAAATAATAAATAGTAGACACATAAAAATTTCAGAGATCATTTAGAGTGATGCTATAAACTGTCACTAAAAAGCAGAAATCATTCCAAGAAACCACAAAAAATATACATGCCATTTTATTAGCTGTCCTCAAATGAGGACACTGGGTGCTAATGGGTTAATAGGCAAGCATGAAATTCAGGCCCGGACTGGCCAGGGAGAAAAAACACCTCAAAATAAACTACTTTATAATTAGTTAGAGTAATTTGTCTGTTTCCCTATAACTTTGCAGATTTACAATCAATTTTGACTCATTGCATGTTGTGCAAGTATTTAAGCTTTGCGATGAAAACCTTGTCTTTCTTGATTGTTTTCATCTAGAATGTGTACAGAACTAATGTTGAGAATGTTTCGTTCATGGAACACCATGCTTCATCTTCACCCTGTATGTTTGTTCTTCTATCTTAAGCAGTCACAAAATTGTAGATGTAGCATCTAGATTGCGATAGTTACATCTCTTCAGAGCTGCATTTCTTGTTCTTACTTCATTAAACTTACCGTAATTTCCCGCGCATAGTTCACACCATCGTATAGTCTGCAGATGAAGTTTTATGTAAAAATTATTTTAAAAAACACCAGATTAATAATATCCTATAGTCTGGAGGAGAGAAATATAACACCAAGAAAACAGCAAGTAAAACACTATTACATAGTTTTATATGAAAATATTAAAGCATTCCCACTATTAAAATAAATAGTGTAAACAAAAAAAAAAAAAAAAAAAAAAAAAAAAAGTACTTGTTATTAATAAATCATATTTAAAAAATTATACATTAATAAATTAATTAATCATACATTAGGAGAAACCTTTACAGTTGATGTTTACGTTTACTATTGGCATTCCTGGTTGAAGGGTTGTGTCATTGAGTGAGTTTTACTCCTAGACCTACTTTCCCACTAGAAATGCACTATGGGTAATTGGTGATGGTCTGGGATTCAGCACTAGGAAATATATTTTTTGGAAGACTATTTCAAAGTTTGTCATTAGTATTGCTCAGCAGTAAAACTTTGACGATATTTTGCTAACATAGTTTAAAAAATAAAAGTACAGAAATACTGAGCAACGTGCTATCCTAATAGTGATCTTTTGCTCTATGCTCCATGGTTTGCTACTGATATGATATACCATACGACAGCAGAGCCGAATAACAAATTGTAATCAACAAAATACAATATGTAAAATCTGTGAATAAAGAAATCCTGTTCTAAACAGAATAATATGGCAGAAATAATTTATACCTATTTAAAGGGAGCTTGTTTAACCAGGAAACAAATTTGGAGAAAAATTGAACCAAAATACCACACATATTAACCAAATTTAACTTTAATTTCAAACGTATTCTATTATTAAACAATAAAATTACGTCCCAATTTAAATACATATGAACACACGCTACATTGAATGCAGGCTTGAAAAATTAGTATGTAGAAATATAGAAATTTATCCTAAGGTATCGAAATTTCAGAATTGGAGGTCTTAAAATATAAAGTTAATATATGAATCGAAACATACCAAGCATAAAAAATAATTCTTTTACATTTCAAAACAAAAAAACTATAAAATATAATTCACAAAACAAAAATAGTTTATGCATGTATAAAATAACTAGCAAGTACATTTTTTTCTTTAAATAAAACTATGCTATCAGAATTTTATTAAAAACATTTCCCCCCCCCTCCCCCAGGTTCTTATGATCTTTAAAACGGTCGAAAATGCATGGGGTGTTAGCAGCAAAATTACCTAAAAATATAGGCTTATTATCAGACCAACTGCCTTCCTTTACTATAATTCAGGTTTACATAAATAAAATGGAAGAAACAATTAATGAAATAGGTGCTTTAGAGGTTAAAAAACACCCCATATATAAACTAATTGAAAAAACTTGCAAAATAGTGAAGGAAGGCAGTTGGCCTGATAATAAGCCTCCATTTTTAGATAATTTTCCTACTAACACCCCACACATTTGCAGCCGTTTTAAAGATCATAAGACCCCCCCCCCCCACCAAAAAAAAAAAAAAAATTAGACCTGTAATTAGCAAAAGTGAAGGTCTCACATATGCATTAGAAAAACATATGGCAGAAATTTATAAAAACTTTCTTCTCCCCTCACCCCATAGTTTAAACTCCACAGAAGACTTTATCCATAAAATTTTTGAAATTAATATTAATGAAAATTCTCGTTTTGTAAGTTTTGATGTCGTTAACCTATACCCTTCTAAACAATATTAAAGAAATCGCTGAATTAATTAACAAGGAAATAAATGAGCAGTACCGTAATCCAAAAATCGTGCAGACTCTTAATACTGCCATTAATTTTTTGTTGAGCAATAATTATTTTACTTTTAATAAAAAATATTATCAACAAATTAAAGGAGTCCCAATGGGCTTTCCCATCTCCGGTTTCTTAACAGACTTTAAATTACGTAAGATGGAAAATGAGATCAGAGAGAAACTTAGAGATAAAATTTTTTACTGGTTCCGTTATGTAGACGATGTTTTTACGATAATTAACAAAAATATAGACCCAAATAAAATTCTGAACACTTTAAATTACATGGATCATAATATTAAATTAGTTCTTTCATCTGAAATAATCAAATATACCTTTTTAACATAGGAAGAGAAGATTCATAAAATAGCATAATTAACTGTAATTTCTTTCGAAAAAAAATTAATTAAAAAAATAATTCTCTTTTTGTTTTCTGCCATCAGGAGTTAAGTGTTTCACCATATTTTCAATGGCTGTATATTTTACATCTAAGATTTCACAAATTTCTTGAAATTTTTCCCTTACATCTGCAGACCAGTGGAAGTCATTATACACATCTTTCAAATAATTTTCAACAAATCCATCAAATAGTTTAGAAAATACTTTAGAAGCACTATGGATATGATGACACGAGTCGCCATCGATGTTCAACAAATGTTGTGCCTTTTTATTTCGAATTCTGGTTTCTAATCCTGATTTGGAACCCCACATAACATTACAGGAATCCATTAGGATAGAAACAAATCGCTCTTCATGCCATTCTTAATTGTAACACTGCTTTTCTATCTGAAGTCATTGCCTTGCTTATTTCAATTCAGGCTTGCCAACTTTTCAAAAACAGTTTGAGGAGTATTCAGAGAAATTTTGAGGAGCATTTCAGCTACTTTGAGGAGCAATTTAAAAAAATACATTAATAAATAAATAAATAAATAAATAAATAAACTACTAACAAAAATAAATTACTAATAATCATATGAAATTAAGAAATATTTATTGATAATCAAATATATTTAGCAAAACAGTGAAGAGAGATATGAATAGGATATGATTAAGTCTGAATATAAGCTTAAAACCCAAAAGTAATTTCTTTTCTGCATGATGGCATATTTTCCATACATAAATAAGGACAATATATGAAAGTAGATTATTCAGTTACATTTAAAAAAAAAAAAGTAGAGAAAAAAAATTAAATTTCTAACAATTTTCATGAATGTCAAAATAATTATTATACTATCACATAAAAATCTAAAAACGAAATCTGATATTTATATAAATATGAAAATGATCTAATCTCCGAGTCAACTCCCTCTAATCTGCATAGCTTGGGACCAAATGTTTTGTAAACTTTAGAATTTTGTAGATTATTGGTCATAATTTATTTACTTTCCCCCCCCCCCCCCAGATACAGATGAAGTTATAATAAATCTTTGATGCTTTAAGTGAATGATAAAATAAATGCATAATTATTTCAAATAAATCTTAAATAAAACAGGGATGGAGCAGCTTTATCACCACTTTGGAGCACTTAAAATACCTTTTTGGAGCATATTGGAGCAAAATAATTATGAATTTGGAGCATATAGAAGCAAAATAATTATGGATCTGGAGCACATTGACCAGAATAATCTGTGGGTGCTTGTTTATTTAAAAACTAAAAATCCTGCAAAAAATTTTAGCTATTTTCCCACTTAATACATAAAACTGAACATCCCGACATCACATGCATAATAAATTACACTTTGAAAACTTTCAGCAGAAATGAGCGAGGGAAATTTCCTAAACTTGTACCACCATACATATGAAAATAATTTCAATGCTATACTTCAAACTGATAAAAACATTGGATTTTTTTAAACAAAATATAAAATTTTTTGAGTAATAATAAAGTCAAAACAATGGACAATTTTAAACATTTAGATATTAGAAAAAATAATAAATCAGAATCTACAATAAAATAATCATTGTTATTAAGGATGGAAAAAGATTGAAATTGTACAACATTAAATTCAATTTCAGTGCAAACTGAAAGTCATGAACTTTTCTGAAACTTTTTTTCTTCTAAGATTATTGCCAAATATACCTCACAAACCGGGAGTTTCTCATAGAGGGGAAGGGGGGAGGGAGAATTACGTTTTTATCATTAATTAAATAAATAAATATGCTATTTTTCCCGTATTCGACAGAATTCGCGATGTTTTTACGACCGATTGCCGAAATTCGCAATTATTTCACTGCAAATTTACAAAATCTACGTTTAATAGCAAATAATTGCTAATATATACTATAATTTTGCCATTAATTGATAAAATTCACTCTTCTTTCAAAGCTGATTCTTAAAATTCGCGATATTTTTGCGGTGAATTATATCGAAAATGGGGTCAATTATTAACGAAAAATACAATTATCTGGCTGCTAATCGATGAAATTTGAGCCCTTTTTAAGGTTACATCCCTCAAATACCAAACAACTTTGCTGTTAATCGATGAAATGCACCCTTTTTTCAAAACTGAATCCAGAAATATGTGAAAATTTGCAGATGAATAAAAAAATACTGGATTATTTCATAGCTAATTGTCAAAAATTACGTTTACCCGGAACTAAATTTTTTTTTTCGCCTAATCGGTAAAAAATTGAACATTTTTTCAAAGTGGATTTCTGAAATACGAGATTATATTAGAAAGTCTCCAACGGAAGATAATTCTTCCTGGCCTTAGATCCCTTGTGGTGTCAATCGGCCTTAAAGTTCAGTAGCTTTGAATCCATTATTTTTATAGATAAATAATTAAAAAGAAAAAAAACCAATTTTTTTCGTCAGAAAGTATTATTTTTTAACGACCTATTAAGCATTAAGCTAACTGAAACATTGATATAGTTTAAATGAAAATCAAAATACCACATAATCATAGCATTCGGTTTCTTTCTTCTCCACTTTCAGCTTGTGGTTTTAATTAAACACGCAGCTAATGTAAACAAATACTTGTTACCGTCGATCCCATTCTGAGTCAGCAATATTTCGATTACAAAATGCCTAGCAATAGAATGTTTTCTTTCTTTTTTTCTTTTCTTTACTATTTATTTATGAGTATTGTACGATGAAGCGTGTGGTTCTTCAGCTAGATTATAAAAGTTAGTTTTGTTATTTTCTTATTTTCTAGAGGCGTTGAAGCGCTTTCATAAATAAAAAATAAAATTCAAAAAATAATGTTTTATATGCGGCAACTGTTGGAAATGCAAAATCAAAAAGGATTGGATCGTGATTTCTGTCAAGATTGTGTGCAAGGGAAAAAAAAAAAAAAAAAAGGTGGGGAAAGAAAATAAGAAAAAAAAAAAAAAAGTTTTTTTTTTTTTTTTTTTCAGTGTCTGTCACTATTCAGTTTTATGTATTTAATAAAAGATATTTAGTTAGGTGGTCAAGACTGAATTTGCAGAGCACAGAAATGACGCCGTGGAATTGTGGAGTTTTTAAAATTTTTCGGAGAAATTCCGCAGAAATCTGAGTAGTTGGCAACCCTGTCAATTAATGTAGGTGCAATAGTAAACAGCAGATTATTCTCTGCTATAACACCTAGCAGCATACCTTCTAAATTGGCTATTCTGTCACAAAGAGGCATATTCTTTATGTTCAGAAGTTTCTCCAAAAAATGAAGACAACAATACGAAATTTTGCATCCTTGTGATATCTTTTTCTGCATGTTTTTTCATTTGTATGTGCTTATTTATTGCAGCATAATCTCTATTGCCACATTCTATAATATCATCACATAGTATACATTTAGCTCTGCTGCTTACATCATTTTTTTTTTATGCTACCCCCAACAATCACTTCCAGTTCTTCATCTTTAACTTTTATTTTGACTTTGTTACTCATCCATGCAAATTTAAATTTATTTTTCACATCTTGATCTATTAATAGAGCTTTATGCTCCTCATTTATGGTTAAAATGCTCATATTTGAAGAAAAAACTTTCTTATAATTCAAATTATACGCAATTTTACAATAAAGAAATCACTATTAAACAATAAACACACATGCTATATAAAACAACCGGCAAAAAACATGACGCGATCATAAACAAAATACCACATTCCATGAAGTTTAGAAGTTTCCCTCCTGATTTTACAATAAGTGCATTAACAAATTATCTTCACTTGCATATGACCTATTTTTAACTCTCCTCTATAGAGTGGTAATACTCACAAAACACTACTAATTACAAGTGGCCCCGCTTTAGAACTCAGTGCAGCTGGGAGGAATAAAGCATGATATGCACACACAGTTTCAACTTGCGATGGGAGATTCACATTTGACTCCAGTGGGAAAGTGGAAGAGCAGTTTTCATGGCGTATTTCTGCAAAATGGACCCCCCCCCCCCCATATTTTCTAGTTACGATTTCTCAACGGATCTGCATTTATCTAAAAAACAGCCAGAAAAGGTTTTAAAAAGTCGGATTTCTGCCGAAAACTTTCATGCCTAGTTCTAGATGATTCTACAATGTATTAGGGTGTGTTGCAGATCCATCTCCCCGTGGTGCACCATGGTAACTAATTTGTGGCTTCAAGATCTACAGTTTTTGGCATAGTTTATCCTTGGCTCCCACAATACGTTCTCTTTGAAAATTCTTAAATGCTGATCTGGCGGCATGTACTAGCCTAATACAGGATTTGACTTCCAATGAAAGAGACCTGTAGAGTTCTTGGCAATGAAATTGCCGACTCCTTGGCCAAAAAGGTTGCCTTGACTTTACAAATATCTCCTTCTAGTGTATCTTTTGTCCCGATAAATCAAAAATTTAATGTCTGAGAGGTTCAAAAAGAGACATTAATCTCACACAATACAAAAGTCTTGGAGATACCATTTTCGATTAGTTTGAAGTCCTATCGGCAATCTCTAATCTGGGACGGGACATGGATGGTAAACATCTCCTTCATTGCAAGGAATTATCCAAGCATTCTATAGTCGATTGCTACTGGGAGGCCAGTGGCCTTTTAGATACATAGACTACTGCTGCAGATTTTCTATTCTTTTTGCTCTTTTTTTTTATTTGTTGCTCTTTGTATTCTCTGCTGTAATTACCTTTTTACCTTGCCATTGAAAATAAAAAATAAACAACGTATTTGCATGTGATGATCAGCTGTGAGCAGATTCTTGATGATTCGATAAATTGCACGATTGGCAGCTCGGCGAATCAGCGATCACTAGACATATACTGCTGCCTACAAGAATAAAAGGGGAAATAACTCTTTGGCTGCTGGCTGTCAAGAAAGTAGGATCGTTATGAGCTATGTTGCCGACACGATATAAACAAAGTAACGGAAAATATGGATTGAATTAATTTAAACTAACAAAGTTAATTCTAACAGGTAAGAAATATGTTTTTTATTTGTATTTTTACTATTAATAAAGATTTATTTTACTTTTATTATATAAATGTAGAGAGATAAATATTTAAGAGATCTTGGATGATGGGATTAAATAAAGGGGCCTTTTACTAACAAATTACGAAAATCATATTTATGCGCTGAATTTGAAAACAATTGAAATTTTTACAAGTAATTGCAGTTGCAACAAGAATGACCCTATAAGTTTAGACCAGAGATGGTGCCACCTATTGAGACCAGACGATCAAGATGTGTAAGAAACATCAGTTTCAATACCGAACAGCATGATGTGAGGATGTTCGAAAAAGTTGCAGCACCGCAAATAATGATCTCACGTGGAACTTCAAATATGCCTTTTTAACCATTTTACTTGAATGTTATTAAGAAGTTTTGATGTTTTATTTTAAATATAAAGAATACATTTCAAAATAAATATTGGATATATATTATGGTATGTATGTATCAACAAACCCTGGAAGAATTACCTAGTTTCAGAGGCTTTCCTTTTTGCAAGATTTAATATCTTTTCTTTTTCTGTTCTAGCACTGGTTGCTTCTTTCCACAGCAGATCATCATCACTGCCCTGAAATAATTACTCATAAATTGAAGTATAAATTAAATTTCAATAAAAGATATATTTGCTTATCAATATATTTAATCAATATATTTGTATAAATTACAATAGTGTATGACCTAACAGGTATAAAAAACTCATCGATTTGTTTTGTTCTATACTTAGTTTATAAAAGTACATTTTTAAATAAAAATGCTATATCAAAGCAAATTTACTACTTCTCAAATACCAGGGACCAAAGTAGTTTCTTGAAAAATAGTAGGAAAAATAGAAGCAAATTGTTAAAAAATAGGAGAAATTCACTTTAAAAATAGTCTATAATTACAGATGTAAATGCAAGAAATTAGACAAAAACTTACCATTTTACAATAATTACACTGGTCTACAGTGGTTCGGTAACAACGGTCAAATTATTTTTTTTATTATTAATTCCAATTTTTATTTAAATATCTGCAAGTAAAAAAGTCCAACCACGTCATATTTTTCTGTTAGAGTATCAGAAAATGGCAATGTCCACGATTTTTTTATCATTTTCACTGTATCACAGGTGGTAACACTTCCTGCTGGCAACAAACAGTCCTGGCAACCATGTTTGTTCAATTTTTTTGTTAAAGTATCAGAAAATGGCAAATTTCCCTATTTTTTTAAAATGATTTTTACAATACAGTCAACAGCAAAATTATCCGAGCACTGGCCAATAGTTCTGATGTCAAAAGAGTATATTTAATACTATTTTGTTAAATAAATCCTTGTCGAATCATGTTCTTAGACTGACTAAGAACATGACTCGACAAGGATTTATTTAACAAAGCAGTATTAAGTGTGTTTTTTTAGACAGGGATTATTGCTAGTGTTCAGATACTTTTGCTGCCGACTGTATCCCACATGGTAACCTTTTGTGCTATCAACCCTTCCTCCTGGCAAGCCCTGTATTCGTACCTTATCTTTTTTTTTTTTTTGGTATTCTAGTTAACAGATATTCTTTGTTAAGTATGGTTGTGCTGTTTTATAGTTAAAGTTTAATGTTCAAAATGGCAAGTTTTCAGTGTTGAACTTGTAAAACCGTACCAGATACGTTTTGCTGTATTTGTGAACTGTTCATATTAAAATCACAAGGTAGACATTTAACACAAGACATAAAAAAGCCTATTTTTTGTATTTTAATTTAAAATAACAAATAAAAATTCAATCATTTAGCGTATATTTCATGTTTTTATGTTCCACTTAGCCTACATCTTCCGATACAGATTAAATAATCATAACAAAAAAACTGTACGTGTTACAGATTTTTCACTATTATGTTTTAATTCTGCACTACAAAATTAGTTGAAAAAAGTTAATTTCATTTCTATTACCCTTCAAATAAATTCTTTTGTCGACTAGTGTAATTACCGATTCTGAAAGCATTTTTAAAAATTATAGGTATTACATAAAACAATGGTAAATTGTCTTAAACAAAATAATCTACTTTCCCTAAATATTTATTATATGTTATTTCTTTAGAAATGAAAATTTCATACAAAATTTCAATGAAACATAGCAAACATTTTGTTTTTTACATTAAAAAAAAAAAAAAAAAAAAAAAAAGAGAGAAAGACAGAGAGAGCTGCTATCTGTTGAAGTTTTATTTTATTTTTGTTTCTATGTGCGTGGCAACATGGATTGTAGTTGCTATTAGTTATTATTTCAGTGTTCTAATGTTTGGTTTTTAATAAAAGGTTGTAATGTCTTTCGGAACTCGTATCGTCACAATTCTTGATATAATCTTCATATTTTAAGTTAAAATAAGTCTTAACGTTAACAGGTTATGGGCTTTGACACGCTTGCTTTGTATTTGAGTACTTAAGCTAAGAGAAGCATATTTAAGAAATTAAGCCTAATTTTTAGTGCGTATTCTTGCTCATTTTAAGTCTAAAATGGATTTGTCAAGAACAATGAAGCCTTTATAGGGAGAAGCAGATTTTCCCGATGTGGAGACGAACGATTCGTGATTTACTAGAGTACCATGAAGGAGCATTGGAGGTAATAGACTGTAAATTAAAGAAACCAGAACAGTTACCTGACACGGCCGATGCAGAAGCAAGAAAGATGTATAAAGTAAATGCTGATTTGTATCGAAAAACCAACAGTTATGCAAAAAGTATGATTGTGAGTACTGTAACAGATTCTGTTTATAAGAAAATAATGGATAAAGAAATGTCTTATGAAGCTTGGGAAGCTTTGAAAATGTTGTTTGAAGCAACATCAAAAGATCAGTTATTCAAGATTTGTTCAGAGTTTTTTACATTTAGCTGGTCTGTAGGTGATTATGTTTCAACTCATGTTGCTAAATTAAGCAGTTTATGGAATGAACTTAATAATGGGCTTATAGCAAAAGAAAACAAATTACCGGATTTATTACTAATTTGTAAAATTTTGAATATCTTGCGGAGTAGTTTTGATTCATTTAAATCAAGTTGGATGCTTCTTGCAAAGGATAAAGAAAATACATTTGAGGATTTGGCAGCTCAATTAAGTATGTTTGAAAGAAATTTCACAAAATGTGATGACAATGAAAAAGCTGAAGAAGCCCTTAATGCCAAGTCAGGATATAAAACAAAAGAAAGAAAATTTGAAATAAAGAAAAAATCAAAGAAAAAAGATGTTTGTAACTATTGTAAATTAAGTGGACATTGGGTGAAATCGTGCCAAAAATGGATTGCGGATGGTCAACCTCCAAAGAATTCAACTTTTCAAAGGAAGCCAAATAATAGTGGTCAAGGAAATATGTCATCAACTAATATGACATTGATGTCCATTTCTGAAGAAAATTACCTATTAGAAGGGGAATCAAACATTCTGGATAGATAATGGAGCTACAAAGCATGTTACTAACACTTTGGTATACTTTAATCATTTTGAAAAGTTTTCAAATTCAGGTTCTCACACCATTAAAGCAGCAGGAAAAGAAGTTTTGACAGCTTTAGGAAAAGGGAATATCCGAGTCAAAACGTTAATTAGAGGAAAAACAGAAGTAATGGAACTGAGAGACATCTGGTATGTTCCTGGGATTAACAGAAATTTGTTTTCAGTTCTAGCTGCTCAGGATAGAAATCTGAATAGCAAATTTTATTCTACACCTACTGAAGGCTGGTTAAAGATCAACAATGAAGTAAAGCTATATGGTTCTCGTAAAGTAAGTGGAACTTTGTACAGGGCAGCTTCAGAACCAATACCAAATAAAATAGTAGAAGTGCAAATTGCTGATGTAGACACTAGCAACAGTTCTTTACTGCAATTATATCACAGTAGATGGGGACACCAAGACAGGCGTCATATAAGAAATCTGCTCAAGGAGGAATTTGATATCAAAGTGAAAATGGATAAAGAACCATGTGAACCATGTATATACGGAAAAGCACATCGACTGAAGTTTGGCACCAAACCTAAAGCTACAAATGTTGGAGAGCTTGTGTCAACTGATGTTTGTGGACCCTTTGACGAATCACAGCGCAAGTATAAATATTTTGTTCTTTTCAAAGATCATTATTCAAAATACCGTTATGCTTACTTTCTGAAACAAAAGTCTGATGTCGTATATTCTCTTAAATCATTCATAGCTCATGCAGAAAATTTAAGACATTCAGTTAAAGAGATTCTTAGTGACAATGGTGGAGAGTTCAATAACGAAAAAGTCAGAATTTCTGCAGATAAAAGGAATTACTCAAAGACTCACAGCACCATACACACCAGAACAAAATGGAACCACTGAACGCGAAAACAGAACAGTTATTGAAATGGCCAGAACCCTGAAGCATTCCAATCCAGATATAGAATTTCCAGCATTTCTGTGGGCAGAACTTGTCAACACTGGTATATGCATTTTAAACAGAACTGGAATTTCATCAGTGGAAAATGTTAGTCCACACGAACAATGGTTTGGAAATAAACCAAGAATAAGACACATGCGAATAATTGGTTCTCTCCGTTATGCTCATGTACCATCTCAAAAGAGGAGAAAGATGGATAAAAAAGCTGTTAAAGGTTTTCTTATTCAGGGTGGCTAGCATTTAAACCTTTTCAAATTCCCTGACTATTTTTCGAGATTTTCCTCCATTTTTCCCTGACTAGTACTGTTAATTTTCGATGAAAATTTCACGACATTAGCAAAAAATTTAGCGATTTAAAATACCATTAATAATTTAATGATTAATATAGCTATTTTCACAAAATTTGTTAAAATTCCCTGACTTTAAAGGAAATTCCCTGACTATTCCCTGACTTTTCCAGATTTTCTAAATTCCCTGACTTTTCCCTGATTCTTGGATTTTCCCTGACTGCTAGCCACCCTGTTATTGGTTACAATGGTGATGAACGTTATAGAATTTGGATTGCAGAAGATAGAAAAGTAATTCTTTCAAGAGATGTAATTTTTCCTGAAAAATTACAGAAATGTGAAAAATACAATACAGTATTATTGCAAAGTCCAGACAATGAACTTAATTCACCTAATCAGGAAGGGAATAAAGAGAAAAAAGAAGAATTGGAAAGGAAGAAAATCATTTCAACTGAAACTGAAATTGAGAGTGAAGATGAAGAAAATGAATCAAAGTCTCAAAATATGAGATTGAGAGATCGATCACAGTTAAAGAAACCTGCACGTCTTGATGACTATATCATGGAAGTAGAGTCATTCATTTATGATGAAAAGAATCCTTAAACATATCAAGAAGCTATAGAGAGTCGAGAAAAGGACAATTGGAGAAAAGCCATGGAAAATGAAATGAATTCATTAAAAGAAAATCATACATGGGAACTCACAAAGTTACCTGTAGGAGTCAAGGCCATACCATGTAAATGGATATATAGAATTAAGAGAAATCCAGATGGCAGTATCGATAAGTACAAAGCAAAACTTGTTATAAAAGGCTTTGTTCAACGGAAAGGAATAGACTATGAAGAAACATTCAGCCCTGTTTCAAGAACAAGCACTATAAGAACTTTAATTAGTATAGCAGCAAGTGAAAATATGACTTTAATGCAATTTGATGTTTCAACAGCATTTCTATATGGCAAATTAGAGGAGGATGTTTTCATGCGTCAACTGGAAGGCTATGAAGATGGAACTGACAGAATATTTCACCTAAAAAGAAGCCTTTATGGTTTAAAGCAAGCACCAAGGTGCTGGAATAAGCATTTTGGAGGATATTTGTTGAAACTTGGTTTTGTAAGAAGTGAAGCAGATCCATGTTTGTTTATAAGAAGAAACAACCCAGAATTGCTTTTGATAGTTTTATATGTTGATGATGGATTGATTGCATCATCAAATAAGGATCAGTTAGAAAATTTTCTCAGAGACCTAAAGAAAAAATTTAAAGTCACAGTAAAACCCGCTGAGTATTACTTAGGATTTCAAATTCATCGTCAAGAAGATAATTCCATTAAATTATGTCAAACAGCCTACACAAAGAAAGTTCTAGAAAAATTTGGTATGAACGATTGCAGACCTGTATCTACACCCATTATCAAAGAAGGTTCTCAATCAGGGAAAGTAGATAGCACCGAAAGAACTTTTCCTTACAGACAAGCTGTTGGAGCCTTAATCATGACAGGAACTCGACCTGACATAGCATACGCAATAGGAGTAGTATCTAGATGTCTGGAAAATCCAAATGAAGAAGATTGGCTGAGAGTTAAGAGAATATTTCGATATTTGAAAGGAACTCTAGATAAAGGACTAATCTACAAGTCAGGATACAAGAAGGCTATTCTAGAAGGCTACAGTGATGCTGATTATGGAGGAGATACTACAACTGGTCGTTCAACTACAGGCGTTGTTTGCATTTATGCTGGTGGAGCAATTTCATGGTTTAGTAAAAGACAATCTTCTGTAGCACAGAAAGCACTACCACAGAAGCTGAGATAGTCGCAGCCAGAGAATTAGTCTGGTTAAAGAGACTGATTAGTGAGATTATAAATCGGAAATTGATACCAGAATTACAAGTTGACAATGAGGCAGCAATCAGGTGAAACAAAATCAAGGTGAATTTCATAAACGAACTAAACACATTCGCATCAGACATTTCTTTGTAAGAAAGATGGTAGCAAATTAAGAACTTACTGTAAAGTGTGTATCAACAGAATTTCAGCTGGCAGACCTAACGAAACCACTTTATAGCCCTAGACTTTTGAATTTGTGTAAAAATATAGGACTAACATAGAACTCTGTAACAAAAACAAAATAAGGGAAAGTGTTGAAGTTGTATTTTATTTTTGTTTCTATATGCGTGGCAACACCAATTGTAGTTGCTATTAGTTATTTCCATGTTCTAATGTTTGGTTTTTAATAAAAGGTTGTAATGTCTTTCGGAGCTCGTATCATCGCAATTCTTGATATAATCTTCATATTTTAAGTTAAAATAAGTCTTAACTACTATCTAGAGCTTATTTAAATTTCCTTGAGCACTAGATAGCTCTTCTGTGACTCTCTCAATGCAACTGGTACTAACTTGAATTAGATTTAATAAAGTTGTTACAGTCATGTAACCTTTATTTTTTAAAGCATCTTAATTCACTATTTTTAGTTAAACAAGTAGTAGCAGATTTCAGTTCACTTTGCAAAAATTTTCTTTTCCTGCATTTTTTTTTTTTTTTTTTTTTTTTCTTATTTCTTTATAGTTCTTATTCTCCAGCTTCACTAAGCTTTCTCTTTTTCTTTCCGTTTTCTGCAGCTTTTGCTAGAGATTCTTTTTCAGCTGTATAGACAGAATAACTTTTTGCTATACCATTCAACAGCTTAGGTGTTGTGTTATAAGAACAGAGTGTTTCGTATATTGTTGTATAATCTTAAAATACTTTAAATAAAGGATAAAGAGAATCTTAAACTCTTACACCAACATGGAATTCTATTCTTGTTTATTTCCAGCCATTACAAAACTGTTGCCACAAATCACAACCTAATACTTTACGTAACATCCTTCTCCTTTTACTTATTAAGAAATTTAGATTAATAATTTTCCATACATTAGTTATACAAATTTTCACATTATACATTTATCCCTTTCCCTTTTTTAACATCTCTGAAATAAAATACAACCCAATATTAGAATAAAAAAAATAGTCAACAGTTCTAGTCTATATCTTGCAGGCACTTTTACAACTCGTCCTGACTTAGTGGTATATTGAGGTCTTTCTTGCATCACACCAGTGTTCACTTCTTGTGGTACAGAAGGATTTTTCTGATTCACTTCGGCATCTGGATTTGGTGTTGGTACAACTTCATTGGTTGACCTTCGAATTGTCTTAGTTGGAGTCGAGACATCCGGTACATGTGTTGTAATCTTCTTTTGGTGAGGCGTTCCTCGAAGAAACATTCTATTTCTCACATAGGTTTGTCCATTATCTGTAGTGACTTCAAATCTTCTCGGTGTTAAAGTCTTTGTAACTACAGCTTTCTTCCAGGTTTCATTTCTTTTGTGAGGTTGCATGTATACTACATCTCCTTGTTTATATTCAGGCAGAGCATTTTTCTTATTATCACATTCAGACTTCTTCTGTCTTACATCTTCTTTACGTTGAGTGATTTCAGGATACGAGTTGAAAGACGGCTTGAATAAAGAACTTGAAGTTGGCACTAGAGTTCTTGTCCGCTTACCAAGAAGTAGTTGCGCTGGACTTTTCCCAACATTTTCAATTGGAGTATTTCTATAATTTAAAAGACCTAAGTAGGGATCTTCTTTTGCAAAAAGGCTCTTTTTCATAATCTTCTTCACAATTTTCACAGCCGACTCAACTTGACCATTTGATTTACTGTTGTAAGGACTGGTTTGCTTGTGTTTAATATCCCAAGCTTCACAAAATTTGTTGAATTCATCAGATCTTAGTTGAGTATCACCTCCAGTTACAACTGTTTCTGGTATACCATACCTTGCAAAATGATGTTTGACTTTTCCTATCACAGTTGTAGATTTTGTGTCTGTCAGGTAATCTACTTCTATGAATTGACTAAAATAGTCCACAGTAACTAAGTAATTTCTACCTTCTAAAACAAATAAATCAATTCCAACCTTCTGCCAAGGTCTTTCAGCTACTTCATGCCACTTTATAGCATCTTGAGGTCTATGATCACTGTATGACAAGCATGTATGGCATCCACTAATGAATTGTCTAATTTCTGTTGACATACCAGGCCAAAATATGAGTTCCTTTGCTCTTCTTAAACATGAATTGATACCTAGATGTCCGAGGTGAATTTTATCTTTCATTTCTTTTCTCATTGTTTTTGGAATTACAATTCTTTCTCCTCTTACTACAACACCATCTTGAATTCCCAATTCATCTCGATAATCAAAATAACTTCTTATTATCGGAGAAACATCAACTCTATCTTTTGGCCATCCTTTTGTGATCATCTGTTTTAAAGCAAGTATTTCCTCATCTTTAATGGATGCATCTTGAATTTTCTCTAAACAGGTACCTTTAATTGGTAAAGTATGGATACTGCAAACTATATCAATCTCCTTATCGTCATGTTCTGTTGTTTCTAATGGTGCTCTGGAGAGAGTATCTGAAACAGGAATTTTTGTTCCAGGCTTGTAGATTAAATCAAAATTATACCTTTGAGCTCTAAGTAACATATTTTGCAAACGTTTAGGTGCTTTATATAAAGGTTTTTTTCTTATAGCTTCTAGAGGTTTGTGGTCATTGTACACTGTTACTTTTCTTCCATATACATAATGGTGAAATTTCTCTAAGCTCCATATGACAGCTAACATCTCCTTTTCAATCTGAGCATAGTTACGCTCTGCAGCATTTAGTGTTCTACTTGCATAGGCGATTGCGCTAGAACCTTGCATTAAGACTGCACCAAGACCGAATTTGCTTGAATCACACTCTATTTCAACAGGTTTTGTAGAATCAAAGATTTTCAAAGTCGGTGCTTTTGTAAGTAGATTCTTCAATTTCTTCAGAGCTGCATCTTGTCTCGCTGTCCAATTCCATGGAACGTCATTCTTTAAAAGAGTATACAATGGCTCACTAATTGTAGCATAGTCTTTCACAAATTTCATTTGATAATTACACATTCCCAAGAACCTTTTTAATTCTTCTTTGTTGCTTGGCTCTTTTAAATCTACAATTGCTTGAATTTTCTTAAAGTCTGGTTTCACACCATCTTTGGATATTTTATGACCCATAAAAGTGATTTCCTGACATTGTAGTTCCATTTTTTCTTTATTGAGCTTCACTTTTAGATCTTTGCACTTCTGTAAAAATATTTTTACATTTTCATCATGTTCTTTTATGTCCTTTCCAAAAATTACTACATCATCAGCAATATTGATGAGTCCAGGAAGAGCTTCAAATGATTGCTTCATCTTCAATTGAAATATTTCAGAAGCCACATTTAGGCCAAAGGGTAGACGTAGGAAGCAATACCGACCAAAATTAGTTTGAAACGTTGTGAGTAAACTCGATTCTTTGTCAAGTGAAATATGCCAATACCCATTCCGTAAATCAAATTTGCTAAATACTGTAGCACCATTTAATTCATGTAGTACTTCTTCTAAATTAGGCATAATATATCTTGGTCTTTTAAGAGCTTTATTCAGTTCAAGAGGATTCAAACACAGTCTTAACTTGCCATTTGGTTTTTCTACACACACTATGTTACTGGTCCACAGAGTTGGTTCAGTTACTTTTCGGATGACCCCTTTATTTTCAAGTCGATCCAGTTCTTCTTTTAGCTTATCTCTCAAAGCAATAGGCACTCTGTGTACTGGCATAGTAGATGGAGGTATATCATGGTCAGTCTGAAGATGAACGACACCAGGCAATTCTCCAATGCCTTCAGCAAAAACACCACTATAATCAGTTAAGTCGACAATATTCACAGATTGGAATTCTTTCTCTTGAATTGTAATCAACTTCATAGCTTGAACAGCTTTCAAACCAAGCAGTGGTTGAATATGTTCTTTGTCAACGATAATAAATTCAATATTGTATTTTTTATTGTTTTTGGGGTTGATTACATGTTCCCGATGTAGTCCTATTGGTTCAAAAGTGCTGCCGTTCCACATCTTCAAAACTTTCTTGCATGGCTCTATACCAGTTGCATACTGTTTTGGTAAGATATTAACCATTGCTCCAGTATCAAGTTGAAAAGTTACCTCTTTTCCATTAATTATCATCACACCCTTTATATCCTTGCCTGGATCTCCTATTTTGTTCACCCATTCTTCTTCATCTGAATTCAGCTGATGTATACTATCTTCTTTCTTTATTTTGAATGATGAACACTTGATTGCAAAGTGATTTCTTTTTTTGCATTTAGAACATGTTTTTCCCCATGCTGGACAGAGTTCTTTGGTAAATTTGTGCTTTTTTCCACAATATTTACAATATTTTTCTTTCTTGCCATCTTCTTTCTTCGTTTCAAAAGATTTCTTGTTATGATGAATTTTAATTTTGTTCACAATCTCTGGACGAAATTCTTTTCTTTTAATTTGTGCATATTCTGCAGCTCTACATGTGTCAATGCATTTTTCTAATGTTAACTTTCTCTCTCTCAGGAGCAGTTCTTGCAATTGGTTATCTTTCAAACCCAAAATAATTCTATCTCGAAGTAACGAGTCAATGCAATCCGTACAGTAGCTGCATGTTTTAATTAGCACTCTTATGGCAGATAAAAATTCATCAAACGTTTCGTTTTCTTGTTGCTTTCTATTATTGAACATAAAGCGTTCATACGTTTCATTAATTTCACCTACTACATATTGCTCGAACGTATCGATTATATCCGTAGTTGTTCTTGCATCTTCTGCTGTAGAAAACGAAAATCCGTTATACCTTTGCAACGCAGCGTCACCAAGAGTATGCAATAGTAAAGCAACTTGATATTTTACATCTTGTTTCTCTAAGTTGGTTAGAATAGCATAGTTTGCCCACTTTTGTTTGAACAATTTCCAGTTCGTACACAGATTATTATCGAACACCAAAGGTTCTGGCGGTTTGACTGCGATAGGCTTAGCATCGGTACTCATCGTATCAGGAGTATTTTTCTTCTCTGAAAAAAAAAATCACAGTTCACAGCTTCACAGTACTACTTTATAAATTTCCGTCTGCCACCATGTTTCGTATATTGTTGTATAATCTTAAAATACTTTAAATAAAGGATAAAGAGAATCTTAAACTCTTACACCAACATGGAATTCTATTCTTGTTTATTTCCAGCCATTACAAAACTGTTGCCACAAATCACAACCTAATACTTTACGTAACACAGAGAGAATACCTTCATAATTTTTTCACAGCACATTTAACATGTCTTAAGCCAATTACTGTTTCTTCTGATAGATTTAATCTATTTTTATATGATGTTGTTTAAAGAAGATTCATGTTCTACATCTGAATTACTGTAAAAGAGAGAGAATTTTTGATAAGTTTTGAGAAATTGAGATTTTTTTTTTTCCCCAGTGAGTATTGTATTTCTTTTATCCAAGATATTTTGTGCTAATAAATGTCTATTCTCATCAGCTCCTAATTCAAACTCTCCACTTTTTTTTTTTTTTTTTACATCATTATCTGAACTATACATAGCCATTTCTTGGGCTATACAATCTATAACATTGTTTTCTATTTTTAAAGCCTCTAGATTTATACATAAACATTTAACATCATTTTTTGCCTTGTGTATCAGCAGATGAAGAATTTCTTAATCTTTTAATAACAGATTACACTGCTCTGAAAAAAAAAAAAAAAATTCGAGTTCCGATACCATTCTTATTGATTCTTATGTAAAATGACCTCCTGAATCTGAATATACTTCCATTTTGCCCAGTCACCCACCATTTTCTAGAAACACCATCCCCTCAAATTTTTTCCCTGTTCGATAATTTCATGACCATGAATTTGATTTGAGGAATGAAAAAGACTAACACCTAAAAACAAAAAAATATAAAGTTTAAAAAATAACATTAATAACAGATTAATAAAATATAAGATATGCAATACATAATTTCAGTGGCAAATCAACCCCCTCATCCCCACAAAAAAAAAAAAAAAAAAAAATTGTTGAAAATGCCCATGTTTTAGAATTTTCCAACTCTGTAGCCCCTCAGAAGATATTTAATGGTTAAAATATAATCCTTCCCCTCCAAAAAAATCACATTTATAGCCATAAAACCACCAAAAAAAGATAAAAATAGGGGGCCGTTCCTAAAAAACAGTGGGTGATAGGGCAAAATGGGCATCATTCAGAAGGTCATTTTACATAAGAATATGCTGAAATGGTATCAGAAGCAATTTTCATGAAAAGCAGTGTTATTAAGTGGTAGTTGATCTTTCAATGATCGGGCTAAGCATGAACACATTGCTCTTTTGGTGTCTTTTCTCTTTCCCATTTAAGTGCAAAAAGGCTTTTTTTGTACCAATTTCAATATCCAAGTTATTTAGCTTTTTGTAATTTTCATAATTGTTGATGTCAAGATTTATCAACTTTTCACATTCAAGATCTCTCACATATTCATCTTTCAAAAGTTTTAGCAAGATATATCATCATAATTTATTCATCTCAGGATATAATGGACAAGTGGAGTTATTCATCAATATTTAAAAGTAACTCATCTAATGCTTTGGAATCGGAAATAAAAAATTAAACTTTTGATAAAAATATAGTCGAGGAAAATCTTTTTTGTTGGAATTCTAAACAATCTGATTTAAAAATTATTAACGATAAAATATTAAATTGCTTTAAAGGTAGTGAATGAGAAATTGAAAAAGAATGCGATTCGGTAATAGAATATGAAGAAAAAATTAATTTATGTATTTTTAGAGCACAAAAGAAACAAATTCAGTTCTGAAATTATAAATAACAATTCTGTAAGTGACCACACTGCCGAAACTAAAGGTGAAAACAAAAGCAAAATTCGATTGCCTAAAATTTCGATAGCAAGGTACTATGGTGATTTTAGTTTATTTTTAGAGTTCTTTAATTCATTTGAAAATGCTATTGGAAATAATACTGAGTTGACGAAAGTGGAAAAATTTACATATCTTATATCTTTACTTGGAGGGCCTGCTTTAAGTGCTATTTCTGGTTTTTCACTTTCCGATGAAAATTATGATGAATCTATTAAATTGATTAAAGAACGATTCGGTCGTACAGATTTGGTAATTTCTTCTCACTTGAATAAACTCTTGAATCTTGAACCTGTTAAGAACTCTGGTAATATCAAAGCGCTAAGAACACTTTACGATTCCTGTATAAGATACATATAAGAAGTTTAAATCCCTTAGGAATTGTATCAGAATCGTATGGAAGCCTTTTAGGACCAGTTATTTTAAAATTATTACCTGATGATATGAATTTAGAATTTAATAGAAAACACAATTCTAGGGCTCAAAACAACCTAACAACTTCTTGATTTTATTAGATTGGAAGTTGAGAGTAGGGAGGCTTCTAATTTGATTATGAATTCTAAGAAAAGGGATACGAATTATGTTGTTAAGCAAAATAAAAGTAATTATTCGAAAGGGATGAACGTTCCTACTGCTTCCGCTTTAACTGTCGTGAATAAACCTTATTGTTTTTATTGTAATCAAAATACACATGAATTAGTACAATGTGAGAAACAAAAAAGATCTATATTAAAAACTCATGGTCGTTGTTATAAATGCTTTAAAAAAGGTCACATATCATCTAGATGCAAGGTTAAAATCCCGCCTTGTGAATTATGTAATAGTTTAAACCATAATAAGTTATTTTGTAAATCAAATGTTCGTGAATCAGAAACTCTTACTGAGATTAAGCAAAATGTAGTCGCATCACTGTCACTGAATTCTGTTTCTAAAATTGATAAAGATGTGTATTTACAAACTTGTTCTGTTTTCGCTTCTGATAAAGATAATAATAGATGTCAATTGATAAAAATTCTAATTGATGGGGGTTCTCAAACATCATTTATAAAGTCTGATTTAGCTAAAGAACTAAAATTAAAAAGTCTGAGGAAAAAAAGTTTATGTATACATTACTTTGGGTATACTGAGGGCAGGTTAATGGAATATGATGTTGTTAAAGTTACTCTTAAAAGTATTCATTGGCCAAATGATTTTATTACAATTGAAGCGTTTGTTACAGACACTATTTCTGGAGCAATCATAAAATTAGCTTCTAAAAAAATCTTAGAATTGTTAAAATTAGAAAATTTGAAATTAGCGGATAATGGGGAATCCTCTGAAATAAAAATATTATTAGGATCTGATACATGTTGGGAGGTACAGACTGGAGAAAAGAAAAGAATTAGTAAAAATTTGTTTGTGGTTTCCTCAATATTTGGTTGGTCCTTAGTAGAATTTTTGGGGGAGAACCAATCTAGTGCCTCTATGTTTACAATAGGTGCTTCTCAGAACGTGAAAAAAGAGGAAAATTCATTTAATGACTGTTTGAAAAAGTTCAGGACTTTAGATAATATGGGTTTAGGAGAAAACAAAAATATAGATGATGATAAGTTAATAATTGAGAAATTTGAGAATGATTTGAAATTCAGTGATGGCAGATACGTAGCTAATTTATTATGGAAGTCTCATCATGAAAAATTGGCCGATAATTTTTTAAATGCTAAACAGCGTCTAATGTCTTTGATTGAAAAATTAAAAAATGATGAATGGCTCAAAAAGAATTATGATAGTATAAAAACAATCTGCTAAATCACGAAATAATTGATGCGTGCAATTTAGAAACTCTTGATGGGAATGCAATATATTATATGCCACATTCTCCAGTTGTTAGGCAAAATGCAATAGAAACTAAGGTCCGTATTGTGTTTGATGCATCCTCAAAATGCAATAATGAAATATCATTGAACGATTGTTTAGTACCAGGTCCAAATTTAAATCCTTCTGTTTTAGACCTAATCTTACGATTTAGATTGTATAAATATGCATTTACCGCAGACATTGAAAAAGCTTTTCTCCAGATTGGTATTTCAGACATTGATAGAAATACATTAAGTTTTTTGTACATAGACAAAGATTTCAATTTGAAGCCCTATCGAATGACACGAGTTCCCTTTGGTGTATCTTGCAGTCCTTTCATTTTAATATGCACCATAAAATATCACATAAAAAAAATAATAGAAAAAAACCCTGTTATTTACCAGATGTTAAACAATTCGACTTATGTTGATGATCTTTTTTATGGGGCAAATTCCGTAGAGCGAGCTTTCGAACTTAGTGCTGAAGCACATAATGAGTTAAAATGATGCCGGAATGAATTTGCATCAATTTAGTACAAATCAGAGGAACTCAAAATTCGTTGGGATGGTAGCGATAAAATCAAATTAGAATCAGGAGAAAATAATTTGCTTAAAGTGTTAGGTCTGAACTGGTGTATAGTAGAGATGTAATATCCTTGAAAATAGATAACTTGAGCGAAACATTGAATAAGTGCAGAGAGATCACAAAAAGGAAAATATTAAAAGTAACAGCTACTATTTTTGATCCAGTGGGTTTTTTGGAACCATTTATATTATGTGCAAAATTGACAATGCAAAACCTTTGGCAATTGGGTTTAGATTTTGATGACTATGTTCCACCCGAATGTAGGCAGTTGTGGTCTGAGTGGTGCGGTGAAATTGAAACGTTAAAGAAATTTGAAATTCCCCGCGAATATTTTCCTGGTGAGTTGAATCAAAATGATGATAAAGAATTGCATCTATTTTGTGATGCATCTATCAAAACTTATGGTGCAGTCGCACATTTTAGATCAAATGAAAATGGAGAAATAGCGTTTGTTATGGCAAAATCTAGAATTGCACCAATAAAACAAAAACTCACATTGCCAAGGCTAGAATTGTTAGGGGCATTAACAGCAGCAAAACTTGCCAAAAATCTGCAAGAAACTTTTTTTATACACAGAGAAAATATTTTTATATGGACTGATAGCATGATAGTACTTAATTGGATTCATAGTGCTCCCGAACGTTGGAAGTTGTTTGTAAAAAATAGAGTTATTGAAATACAAAATTTAACTAACTCAAGCAACTGGAAACATTGTAGTGGAAAGACCAATCCTGCTGATATTTTATCACGTGGTTGTTCTGCTGAATATTTGTTAGCATCTAAACCATGGCGTTCAGGACCAGATTGGTTAACTGAATCCATGAGTGCTTGGCCTAAAAATTTTAATTCATCAATAAAAATTTCTCATTCTGAATTAGAAGAGAAAAAGCAGGTGAATGATACATCGGTTTCACCTTCACTGGCAGAAAATTCTAACACAATCTTGAATATGGAAAAGTATAGCAAACTAAGTAAAGTTATTAGAGTTACTGCATGGGTATTTAGATTTATTTACAATTTAAAAAATTAAAATGAAAAGCGAAAGGGTGTTTTGACTGCAGAAGAACTTTTTGCTGCAGAGTTACATTTGATTAAAGAAGTTCAATATAAACATTTACCAGATAAAATTTTTTAGAATCGTAACAGTTGATATCCAAAAACTCCAAAATTTACGAATTGAACCTTTTCCTGAGTGATGAAGGAGTACTAAGACTTGGTGGTGACTACAAAAGTCATTATTAAGTTTTCATGAAAAACATCCTATAATTATACCTTCTAAAACCCATTTCACTGACTTACTTGTGCGTGATGCACATGAACGGGTTCTTCATACAGGTATAGGAAATACTCTCATGTTCCTTCGCGCAAAATATTGGATAATTAAATCCAGACAAAATGTTAAACATGTTATAAGAAGATGTCTTATTTGTGAAAGATAATTCTCGACCAATGCAACAAGCAATGGCACCTTTGCCTTCAGCTAGAATAAAACAAACAAGTCCTTTCGATGTTGTGGGACTGGATTGTGCTGGTCCATTTTTTGTCAAAAATGAAGATACAAAGTATTACATTATACTAATTACATGTGCAGTGACTAGAGGAATTCATCTTGAGCTAACAAAAGATCTTACAACAAAAACCTTTTTACTAGCCTTTCGTATATTTGTTTCAAGAAGAGGTCTATGCTCCATTATTTATTCAGACAATGCTCGTACCTTTAAGGCAGCTGACGCAGAACTCAAAAAAACGTGTGAAGTTTTACGTCATCTTGAGGTGAAGAACTATTATGCAACTAAAGGTATTGAGTGGAAATATATTGTTGAACACGGAGCCTGGTGGGGGGGGGGCAGGTTTTATGAAAGACTCGTACGGACAGTAAAAACAACATTACGAAAAATTCTTGGCAGATCATCATGTATCCCTGATGAGTTAGAAACTATTCTAGTGGAGATTGAAGCAATGATAAACCATTGTCCCTTAACGTATATACAAGATGAGGAGTCAGAAATCTTGACACCTGCACATTTTATGCTGGGAAAAAAGCCAATGAATTTACCACCCACCAAATATCCTGATAATGTGAATAGTACTAAAGAAGTACTTTTTAAGTCATATAAATATCGTGAAAAACTGTTGAATAACTTTTGGAAAATATTTTTCAAGCATTATTTAGTAAATCTAAAATCAGCAAACTGTGTAAAAAATCATTCACAAAAACTGGACTTAAAAGTGAATGATGTAGTAATAATACATGATGAACATTTACCATGTAACATGTGGAAACTTGAAAAAGTTTAAAAAAAACTTTCACAGGAAGAGATGGTCTAATTCGTAACTGTGAAGTAAAAACTGAAAAAGGCCTTATTAAAAGGCCTACACAACTACTAGTGAAATTAGAGTGTTAATTAATATTTCTTTTTTTTTTAATGTATAGTTGGCATAAAATTAATTGCTTAGAGTACATATTAATTTACATAGATATAATAACTGTTTGTTTATGTTCTTTGATTGTAGTATTATATGTTGTAGATATATAAATAATATTTATAAGTTGTAAAAATGTACATATTTAAGAATTTTAATTTGTATATAATGCTATAGAATTTTATTTAAATGTAAATATTTATACTTAAAATAAAAAAATAAAAAAAAAGCTTTCTGTGATAAAAATTAGTTCCTATTTAAATTAATTATTAAAATGTAAATTGTTTTTGATTAATGTTTTTATAGAAGTATTCTTGATTTTAATGTACCTGATACTTGAAAATGAAACTTGACAACAATTCTTGATATATTGTTGAAACTTGATGTACTTGATAGACTGTATGTACTTGATGTACTGTACTTTGATGTACTTGATGTATGTACTGTATGTACTATAGACTGATGTACTTGAAGAACTTGGTAAGTTACTTGATATTTTTTTTATATGACACTTGATTCATATTTGAATTGAATTTACACCTAAATTACATTTGTATTTAAATTTTGATGCACTGGATAATTTATTTGTTCTGAACCTTGTTCAGCCAGGCCCAGTGTGTTAGAAATATAATGTCGCAGATGATAATTAATTTTCTGATTGATTGTCTACATATTGTAGCATCTATGTTTTTCTATGTTTATGTTTGTAGAATGGCAACAGCTATTCAGTGTTCGAAAAAGTTTTGGATTAGATTTAATTGAGCATCAGGATGCATAAGTTGGTATCTTGAATAAAAATACTTTAATCCTGATAAACTGGAATTATTATTTAGAATCATGAAAATGTTTTTGTTTTATACTGAATAATTATTCTTATCTTTTATTTCAGTTTTTTTGCTGCTCAGAATGTCCTTTGTGTTTAACGACTTGAAAATCTAGAAATCAGTTGTCGTGCTAGCCGAAGTAGAAAATTTAATTGGTCTCTAGGCCCCCGAATCTCTTCTACTTACTTTCCAGAGAATGAAGGCATTTATAGTTGCCAGATCAATTAGGAAGTATAGGATTGACATTTAAAAATTAAAGTTGGTGGGAAGTATACTTCCTACGGCCTTATAAAGGGTTACAAGAAACTTGCCAACTCGATTGAAACATTTAATACACAGAACATTGTCTTCAGGGGTCTGTCCAGACTTTTCAGACAGGGTCCTGTTTTTCTGAAATTGTGAAAAATTCTACATGTAATTTTGTGAATCTAAATTCAATGTAAATATAAAATTCTTCTGAACTCTTTGGCTAGGGTCATCTTTTTCTAAAATTGTGAAAATATAATTTTGCAAAATAAAATCACAATTAAGGTTTCATTTCAGATAATTACAGTTCATTTTTATAAAACTAAACTTGCACATATGCATAGAAACCTTTTATCAATTAGAAATTGAATATCAGCTTTTCAGAGAAATACATCAAAGTACATCCGATTATTCAGACCGTCTGCTCACTCCATGGAAGATTAGTTTTCAAAATGAAATATATATATCAAAAGTCTGTTTTTAAAGGGAAAATTTTTTGTGAAGGGTCCTTTAACAGGCCAGATTTTCCTCTGGACAGACCCCTGGTCTCATACATGTAAATTTTCAGTATATATACTGTAAAAAATTAATCAATAAAAAATTCTGTTAAGATAACAAAAAAATAAAATTATATCTAATAAAACTGGTAATTTTAAGCAGTGATCAATATATACCTCAGATAAATCAAGAGCTTTATACAATTTTTCAGTATACACTTTTACAGCACTTGCAGCATTTTTATGAACATTTATGGCTTCTTCAGAAACTTTCTTAAGTTTTGAAATGGTATCATTCAATGCATTTTCATATACTAAAATAAAAGAATTAAAATATTTTTATCCACAAGAAAATTGAATCTTTAAAGAATATACAAAAAAGAAAAATAATAACAAACATGCAACACCCCCTCCAATTTGAGCTGATTTTAATGGCAGGCCAGTTTCCATCAATTCTGTTTTTAATATATTAGATTCACTGCTATATTTGTCATCTAAAAATGAAAATAAGGAAAATATGCATAAAAAGCTTGCATGCTGTGCAAATGAAGTTTTAAAATAAATGATAAATAATAATGATGATCTACATACAAAAATAAACAATGCAAAATAAACTACTTGTTAAGGATAAATTACAATAACAAAATTTAAATTAAAATATTAAAAACGGAACTAAATGGATAAAATTGATTAAATACATAAAACTACATACACACAAATAACTAGTCAAAACACAACCAAACAAAAATCTGGGGTGAAACTGTTTAACACCTAAAAACCTTAAAATCTGCTAATTAATTAGAGAATGAATGACGAAGGTAGACTAATTAATAATATATCATAAGGCTATAATACTTATTTATACCTGTAATGAGTGATATTTTGAGAGTTCTTAATATATATTATAAAGAAAATTAAACATTTAACAAAATAATTAACATGAAATTAAGAGATATCAAAAATTTTAAGAACCCTTAATACAAGGGTAGCCCTTGAAAAATAAAGCAAGTAAATTTTCTGAAATATTAAAAGAAAGTAAATGGCATATCCACTGGATGATACAAGATTTTTCCCTAGGCTAATTTAAAATGTTTGGAGCAGTAAACATCTTTATTACTTTTTAGAATGATGAATGTCGTGCAAAAATCTGTATTTATTATTATTTTAAAGCCTCTCCTCCAAAACTAAATTTTATTTAGCACAGAATTTTTAACTTTGTTCTTTCTTTTCTTTTAGTTATCTTTTGTTTTAAAAAAATAAAATGATAACTGAAAAAAAACAAAAAGAAAGAAAAGTAAAAGTAAAATCATTAGAAAAGTGAATATCTACAGCAACTAAAATCACAATCTAAAAATTCTATTATTAATTAATTTAGACAAAAGGGAAGTAACATGCAAGTTTTTTCTGGATTTTACTTAAAATCCTTTATTATATATTTTTTTTAATGTTATTAATATATCCTTCATGAAATCTATTATTCACTTGCTTCTCACAATACTCTTTTTCTTTGAGCTTTGTTTTTTTTTTTTTTCAGTTATTTCCAATCTCTTACAGAAAAAAATTTGATGCGGACAACACATGACTTCCTTATACAACCATTAAATAACAGTGCCAATAAAACTAGCCAAGGAGTCCAGAAATCTCAACAATAACAGCAACAGTGTCTCTCTTCAAGATACAAATGCAATAACTAAATCTAAACTTAGAGAAAAAACAATCCAAACGAAACACTAGCTTTGTGAAATAAATGCAGATCGATTAATAACAAAAACTATAATAAGGCTAAGAACCGGTCATCACAGAGGCATGAAAATTAATAAAGAGGGTGGAAGGGTGTATAGAAACTGTAACAATTGCCCAGATACACAGCTTACACCTTGCCATATCTTTGAGTGTCCGGCAATAAGTGCGAACTTGAGAGAAATTGGAGTATTGCCGTCACTGATAGACCTATATGACGACAACATCCAACAAATCGCAGATGCAGTTATACAGATCCACGGTTTAATCTAATTCGACTATGCCATGGACACGACAAAAAAAAAAAAATGCTTATTTTAATTTCTGTAGTAAAAATGACCTTTTCATTGGATGGTTTCAAAAATATTGATTTTTGATGCACAAAAAAGATTTATTCAACTGTTTACTGAATATTAATTAAATAAAATGCATTCGTTGACTAAAACCAGCTTATTTCTTTAAGAATTAGTTTCTACAGACTAAAATGTCGACAACTTTCATAATAATATCATTATTGGCTATATCATTAGTTTCTTTCGAAATCTCTATGATGGTAGGTCATATATAATAGCCAAAACCTTTGAGTTTTTGGTCATTATGAATATGATTTTCCAAAATACCCCAGAAATGGAAAGTTACAGAATGTCCAAAAAGGGAGGTGCACAACTAGATGTTATAACAGACCTATATACCAATTTGCAAAGTTCAACCATTTTTGAGTTATGTGAGATACATTAGATTATTATCCACAATGATTTTCTCTTTTTTTTTTATATATAATTTTATTTAGTTCATACTATAAATCTAAGAAATTTGTTCTCCCATGACATGTCGTCACGTATCTTTTCAATAAAATTTTCATCAGAAACTGGTCCATGTTAGAGAAATATTTATAAAGGTATTTTTAACAAATCTCTGCAAAATTTAACACCTTTTCTTTTAATAGCAATAATAACTCAGGATAATTTTTTTTTTTATACTTCTAGGGGAATACTATACTTTTTGCCAGAGGTGGAAAGTCCTCTCTGATATGTAAGTTTTCCAGATTGTTATTTATGAATTATTATAAAACAGTTGTTTGACGTTTTATGTAAAAAGAGAGAAATTTGACAATTATGTATACATGTGTGTAACAGTTTCAGCTCACCTTAGTGCCACCCAGTGAAAATCTCTTAAAATATACTCTGACCAGTAGTAAATACCCACAAAAAAAAAAAAAAAAAAAAGAAAAAAAAAGAAATACAAAATGTAAAAAGTAGCATAATAAATGAATTCTACATAGTTATTTTATTCATAAGAAAGCAAAAGGTAGAAAAAATGATATGTTTACTGTTCTTAAATCCAACTTATTACAATTAAAGTATGTTGATATAATAATATAAAGTGATAAAGAGGTTGTAACACATTGTTAATTACTTTACAGTGTGTGATACCCCCGTGCCAACCGTCAAGGACTTGATTGACACCAGACATATGCTGTCTGCCCCAGTGAAAGAATATGGATGCTAGTTTGCTCTTTGTGTATTGCTGACACCTTTGAACTTTATTTCATGCTGTTTTTTGATTGTGCCGACGTCCAACAAGCTCATCAAGGTGGGACGACTTAGTGGTGCCAAGCTCGCGGTTAAACGACTGGCCCAGTTAAAGTTCTTAGGTGTGGTCCTGAATCCTGGGAACCTATGGGATTCCTTAAGAGATCAGGGGTGTTCCCCCTCCCCATCTCAAGACCCAGGAGCAGACAAGAGAACAGAGAGGAGAGGATCTTCGCATCTGAGAGAGGCAGGAGAACCGAAAATGAATGATTAATATTTTTTTAAATCAGGCATAGTTGCCTATTCCATTTTACTACAGTTTTTTATAATGTAAATAGTGTAAATTTATTCCTAATTAAACTAGAAAATGTAATCTAACGGCTCTTTTTTATTCTTGCCTTATCATTCGATTATTAACTTATAGCTGTTTGGAAAGTTACGTTACCACAGCTAAGTTAATTGGTGGCAGTAACTGATGTTTTGAACAAATGAGAATAGTTCACAATCCCATGCCACACTCTGAAATTTAAAAAAAAAAAAAAATTATATATATATAAATTTTTAAGTGTATGAATCAATAATAATATTGAATACACAGTTGGATTAAAACAAAGATCAACATTTTAAAATTATCAAAATACCTCATAAACATTCCTTTGTTGTGAGCATATATATATTTCAAACCATGTCTGGTTCATCCTCAGTGCTTGAATGACTAGTAGTTGCCTGCTTCTGTTTTCCTCCTTCACTGTTTTTGCTCCGCCGAATTTCTTTACTTCAGATTTTGAACCAGATGTTGCCAATCAGGTGGGATGGTGCTGTGCTCTCTATCGTTGATGGCATCATTAGTTGTTAGGATCTCAAGAGCTTCGCATTTTAAGGCAAACTGATGTGAATTATAATGGGCTATTTTTTGAAATTCGAAGGTGTTAGGATTAATAGGGTTATTGTTATTAATTCTAGAGAAAGCAGTACAGAGTTTATTGTACTTTAAATCGGCGAGATGCCCAGATTTACGATCTTTTAAATGGTGCTTGGTCTCGCCGATATAACAGGCAGGTTTATTATCATTGAATTTGAAATTGATTTTATAAACACAGGAGGTATAATTAAAGGGAATGGGATCTTTTTCGTTGCGGATATGTTGGAAAATATTTTTGTCAGGTTTTATTGGGATATTGATGTTATGCTTATTGGCTTCATTTTTTATTGCTATAGATGTGCCTTTATAGTATGGGATGGCAGAGGTAAAAGTTGATTTTGTTTTTTGGGCGTTAGTAATTCTAAATATTTCAAGTGTTGTTTGTAAAATTTTTGAACAATGGAAGGGCTATAGGTAGTTTTTTTAGCAATGGTTTTGATAAATTTGGAGTTCTTCTCTAAGCAATGTTTTATTGGAACAAATTAGTATAGCGCGGTTAATATAAGATCTAATAGCAGCATATTTATATGGAAGGGGGAAGGGGTTACATTTGTTGTTGATAATTTTATTATTATTCATGGATTTCTGGAAAACGGTAGTGTCAAACAAATTATCGTTATTTTTAATTACAGTAACATCCAAAAACTTTGAACGGTTCTGAGTTTCAGTTTCGTTAGTATATTTAATATGGGGATATAAATTATTTAATTCGATAAGGAGCTTAGATGGATTAACTGAAGTGGGAGTTATAGTAAAGATATCGTCCACATAATGAACCCATATGTTGCAATGTTTTATAATATTTTCAGCAGAATTTTCTAATATGAAGACTACATGAAGACTTGGCTTTCATTGCATTACACAATGTTTGATCTTCACTGTTTGACTTTTTGCTAAGTATAACCTTGTTCTAAATAGATTATAAGACTTCTTCACACACCATAAGATTTAAGCCAGCACAACCGGTGTCGAAAGGACGTAGCCTTTCTTCATCAGGTGCAAAAAACACGTGCTACTTACTGCCTTGGAGGCAAAGGTTGTGCTATCTTAAATCTTATGGTGTGTGAAGAAGTCTTATAATCTATTTATCGTTTGAATTTAGTTTTGATAACCTTGTTCTGCCCCCCCCCCCCCTTACCCTTCGCTTTGTTCTGTGGAGGTTCTTGTAAATTTTGTGCTCGTTTATTTCTGTCACTCATAGAGCCCAATAGTATTTATAAAAAACTTAAATGTACAGCTAAAAATTAAATCACGAAAAACATCATAAAATTTTTCTAGAAGATTGCTTACAGTTTAAACTCACACCTAATTTTCTTAAAATTAAAACTCACTTCATTAATAAACATTTAAAAAATAACGCGATAAAATTTGAACTAACCTTATTAAAAAAAAAGGCTTATCAAACAGAAATCCATTTTTATTTACAAACTCACCCAGCAATACAATTCCCTAATTTCTGATCTCCATTCTCTCGTTTGACACTACCGTTTTCTGGAAATCCACGAATAATAATGAAATTATCAACAAATGTAAAACCCCCTTCCATATAAATATGCTGCTATTAGATCTTATATTAACTGTGTTATACTAATTTGTTCCAATAAAACATTGCTTAATGAAGAACTCAAATTTATCAAAACCATTGCTAAAAAAGCTAACTATAGCCCTTCCATTATTCAAAAATTTTACAAACAACACTTGAAATATTTAGATAGAATTACTAACGCACAAAAAACTAAATCAACTTTTACCTCTGCCATCCCATACTATAAAGGTGCATCTATAGCAAAAAATGAAGCCAATAAACATAACATCAATATCCCAATAAAACCCGACAAAAATATTTTCCAACATATCCGCAATGTAAAAGATCCCATGTCCTTTAATTATACCTCCTGTGTTTATAAAATCAATTTCAATGATAATAAACCTGCCTGTTATATCGGCATGACCAAGCGGCATTTAAAAGATTGTAAATCCGAGCATCTCGCCAATTTAAAGTACAATAAATTCTCTACCGCTTTCTCTAGAATTACAAACAATAACCCTATTAATCCTAACACCCTCGAATTAAAAAAAATAGTCCATTATAATTCAAACCAGTTTGCCTTAAAATGCGAAGCTCTTGAGATCCTAACAACTAACGATACCATCAACGATAGAGAGCACAGCACCATCCCACCTGATTAACAGAAGCAGACATCTACTAGTCATTCGAGCATTGAGGATGAACCAGACATGGTTTGAAATATATACCATAAAATCCCGATTATAAGACCCCCCCCTCGAAAATAAGCCTCCTCTCACTTTTAGGCAATTTTACCATGTTTTTATTAATTTCGATGTTTGTTTGTTTGTTTGTCCAGTACAAATCTTGCAATCGATTTTTAACTAACTTCCCGAGTGGCTAGATATTTGAAATTTTCAGGACAGCTCACAACACGGTGACAATACATTCTTCTAATAATTTTAGTCAACTATTTCAGGTCCTGCTGCCTTCGGCAGTGCTTATATGATTAGACAGAAAATTTATTTAACTAACTTCCCAACTAGCTAGACATTTGAAACTTTCAGAATACGGTGAAAATGCATTTTTTTAATACCTTTAGCCAACTGTTTCAGGTTCCTGCTGCCTTCGGCAGCGTTATCAGTACAAAACTTGCAATCGATTTTTCACTAACGTTCTGATTAGCTAGACATTTGAAACTTTTAGGACAGCTCACAACACGGTGACAATACATTTTTCTAATAATTTTAGTCAACTATTTCAGGTCTCGCTGCCTTCAGCAGCACTTATATGATTCGACAAAAAGTTTATTTAACTAACTTCCCGACTAGCTAAACATTTGAAACTCAGAATAGTTCAGAACACTGCGAAAATGCATTTTTAAAATATTTTTTAACCAACTACTTCGGGTTCCTGCTGCCTTCAACAGCGTTACCAGTACAAAGCTTGCAATCCAATTTTCACTAACTTTCTGACTAGGTAGACATTTGAAACTTTCAGGATAGCTCAGAACACGGTGACAATACTTTGTTTAGTACTTTTAGTCAATTGCTTCAGGTCCCTATTGTATTCGGAAGCGTTTATATGATTCGACAGAAAATTTATTTAACTTCCCGAGTAGCTAGACATTTGAAACTTTCAAAATAGTTCAGAATACGGCGAAAATGCATTTAAAAAATATTTTTAACCAATTGCTTCGGGACACTGCTCCCTTCGACAGTGTTACCAGTACAAAGCCTGCAATCAACTTTTAACTAACTTCCCGGCAAGATAGCCACTTGAAACTTTTATAATAGCTCAAAACACGTTAGCAAAGAATTTTTTTAATACATTTATCCAATTGCTCCCGGTTCCTGCTGCCTTCAGTAGAGTTTATATGATTCAACAGAAAATTAAAAAACATGGTATATAAAAATTCTTTTTATCTTGCAGTTATTGGATTTTTTGCATAATCCTAAAAATAAGCCCCTATCTTCATTTTTTTCCTTTTCAGTAAAAAATTATTTTCTGAAATCTTAGGTATATTTAATGATTTTAAATAAATGTATTCTTTTAATATATTTTTTAACAGCAAAATTTATTAACTCCCTTCTTCTTCTGTTTTAAAAAAATAATGAGGTGAGAATGAGAACTATAAAATAAGTATAGATCTACATTGAAATTGTAAACCTATTTTCCGATAGATAGTAGCACCAGTCTTAATTCCAGAAAATGTTCTTACAGGCTTCCTCAATATTCATAAAAAAAAATAAAATAATAATAATAACTGAATCTATAAGTACACTGTACCTCCGATTATCCGTGCTAATTAATGCACGGGTGTACACGTATAATCGAAAAATACAGATAATCCGAAAATGACCAAACACGCAGAAAAGTGTATATTTGGAGGCTATAAGTAAAGTACACGGTGGTATATAAAATACTTTGGGTTTAATTACGATACTCTACTAATACAAAAAGTAATACATTTACTAGTAATAAAATATGTAAGAAAATTTGGCATAAGTTTAAAACTTACATAATTACTGTCAGTTGTTCTTCTGGAAGAAGTCTGTTATATTTGTTTGTCTGCGAGCCAACGTGGCATTTTTCCTTATAATTTGGCGAATGCTGCGCACAGATATGACATCATTGAACTCGAAATTATTTTGATGACCCATGTAGTCTAACAGTTGATCTACGCACTGCAATGCTGTTTCGTGACTCACACTTGTTGCATCATGATCATCTTCACTCTGTTCCCGTTCTTCGTCTTCGCTTTGCTCTCCTGAAACTGCATCCACTATTCCTTGATCTGAAAGAATTTTATAGCCTTTTTAGTTTTTATCTTCATTCATCCAATCTTCTACATTTTCTTCATCAATATTTTGAAATCCATCAACATCAGAAATAATTTCAAAAACTTCAGAAGCTTGTACTTTGTTTTTGTTTGCAGAATCGTCTGCATGTATGACCCCCAGACATCAATTTTTTCCAAGCATGAAGCAACGTTGAGTTTTGAATTTCATCCCAAGCTTCAGCAATAAGCTGCACTGCATCACAGATCGTGAGCTTTTTCCAAAATTTAACGAGATTTTCATCTTCTTTCAATAGCAGTCTCAAAAGATTTCTTCTGTAGATGCGCTTCATTGTTGAGATAACTCCTTGGTCCATTGGCTGGATGAGTGAAGTTACATTTGGAGGAAAGAACTTTACAAAAATATCTCCATTACATGACGAAATATCATCCGGATGGCATGGCACATTGTCAATTAAAAGAACTGCTTTTTTAGATAGACTTTTTTCGTAGAGACTTGCTCACTTGTGGCACAAATTTCTTATGAAACCACCTTCTAAACAAGTCAGTATCCATCCAAGATGATGATTGAGAATAATAATAAACAGGTATTTTGTTTTCAAAATTCTTCCCAAAAGATCTAGGATTTTTAGACTTTCCTATAACAAGGGATTTCAACCTGAATGTTCCGGAAGCGTTTCCACAGCACATCACAGTTACTCTCTGCTTTGAAGTTTTAAAACCCGGAGTTTCTTTCTCTTCTTGCGATGCTAATGTTTTAGTTGGGAGGCATTTCCAGTACATATCGGTCTCAGCAGCATTAAAACTTTGATCGAGAGAATTCTTTTTTCCTGTACTCATCAAATTCTTTAATAAATGAATCGGCAGCTGAATAATCTGCACTTAACTTTCCTCCTTTTAATTGTACTTCTCTAATACCATAACGTTTTTTAAACCGAGTCAGCCAACCTGAAGATGCATTAAATGGGGTTTCAATGCCTAAAGCTTTGTGAAAAAACAATGCTTTCTCTAAGCATATAGGACTGGAGATAGGAATGCTTTCTGATCTTTTTTGCTTCACCCACTGAATCATGCAAGCATCAAGGTTTTCAAAAGATGATTTTTTAACTACTTTTCTTGTCATTGAAGCTGCTCCACTAACACAATTGCGAGTAAATTCCATCAATTTCTGCTTTTGTTTTTTGAAGTCATGTATAGTCTGTATACCAACATCTAACTTCAAAGCTAAATTTTTGGGCAGATTCTCCTTTTTCAAGCCTAGAAATTGCATCCAGTTTTTGTTTAATTGTTAACACTTTTTTGCATCGTTTCAGTGGCTGTGTAAATTCACTCACTCTGAAAAAGTTATTAAACACACGGAAAAAATAAGCAGCTCTGACAACAGTCAATACAAAACCCTCTTAGTAACTGGCGATCGTTAAGAACACAAAATGGTTCATCCAGGGTTCGAAAAAATGAAAGAATGTAGGGGGAGTGAGAAAGGGGGAGAGAAAAAAGGGAAAGGATTAAAACAAGTCTCTCCTCCTTTATCAGCTTAGCAGCTGCCACCTGTTACACGCTTGCAGCTGCTACTGAAACAGACCATTGCATTTGTTTGTAGCGACTATAAGAAAGCCGTTTTGCTTTGTTCTTTTTCCATTCCTTGACACTAGTTTTACAAATTAACTCATAAACAACATTCTTTAGAAAATTATTAAATCTCATTCCATCACAATCTGTCACTTTAAACGCAGTTTTTTTTTTTTTTTTTTTTTTTTCCACCCTTGAATGAGAACAGGAAAAAACGAGAAAATTTAAATTTTTGGGCTGCATGGATAATCCGTACACGGATAAGTGGGAGTACAGTGTAAATTTTTCTTTATTTACCTTTCATATACTAAAGAATAAATATAATTCTTTATTTACTTATTTAATAAAAGTAACATTAAAAAAAAAATTAGCTTTTCTTTTAATTTAATTATTTCAATAAAAAAAATTGTCATATTTTTGTAAAATTTTATGTTTAACAATAATATATAAAATGAGTTTTATGCATTTAATATTCACCTAAATATATACTCTTATTGATTAATAAACACTAAATTAATGTTTGATAACCTTTCAAGATTTACCATGCCTTTACTTTACCAAAGTCAGTCTAATTTTTTTTTATTAGTCTTTCATATTAACCATGTGAAAAAATTAATTAAAATTATCAATTTAAATTAATAATTTAAGATTTATTTCTGTAAGTTACATTCAATTCTGGATAGATAATAAATATTTGTTTTATTCTCTGGTGGTAGATGGTGCCACCACAACTTTTTAAAAAGAAATTTCTAATAATCCTGATTCTAAGCCCCTCCCTACTTTTTGCTGGTTTTGCATTCTAAAAACTGGGGGGGGGGGGGGGGGAGCTTATAATCTGGATTTTACAGTATATGCTCACAACAAAGGAATGTTTATAAGGTATTTTGATAATTTAAAAATGTCATTTACTCCTTTTTTGATGAATAATTGTAACAATGATCTACTATAGAGATGCCAGAGGAGGAATGCTTATGAGACTCAGCAGTACCAACTAAACAAGGTGAGTCTCATTTTAATTATGTCAGAGAGGTCAGCTGAATTTTGTTTTGATTTAATCCACCTAGACTTAAATGGAAAATAATTATAATAAATTGTTTAAAACTGTTTAACAATTGTCTTGAATTTTCCCCCCCCTTTTGCAGAGTGGGGTATTTCTATTTTTAAATTTTAACAACTATAAAATTACAAAGTATAATTTAGTTTTTTACTATTCAATGTTTCATTGAAAATGGTTACTTTATAAGCAAGTAGAAATTAGTTCAAGAATTTATTAAGTAATTGCCAAAATACATTTTTTTTACTTTTTGAGTGAAACTCAGATTAGAATGAGAAATGACCTCTATGTGAGAAATACTGACATTGTGAAGTGTCACAAAGAATAATAAGAGTCAGAAATATTTCTGGTTATGTTATAAAAGTTTGAATTTCTGGGTTTAAATTCAGTGTAATTCAATAATTACTAAATTTTTTATACTTTTTTTTTCTTTGGTTAAATTGACTAAAAGTGATAAAATTTTAGAGAATGAAAAATTTTATTAGTCTTGCTAACTGGTTTAAATTTAGTGGGGTTTACTAAAATTGGTAAAATTCTTTTGTTCGTAACACAGGCTCGAAATGGGATTTGTGTGATCGTAAATGGATTAAAGACAGCCAGTCCCGGACTGGCTCCTTTGGGGGCCCTCAGCTAGAAGTCGAAAGGGCCCCCTCCCCTTTACCGAGGAATTTTAAGGAATTAGGATACTAGAATATACCATTTTTGAAAATTTAGCTTACATGTCTAAAAACCCCATTTAATTTTCTTGTCACTTGGAAAATAGTTGAGTAAAAAACTAAGCTTTTCTAATTTAGTTTACTTACTTTAACAATAAATATTTTTATATTTTTTATATACCATACCCAGAACAGTTGCATGCTAGAAAAAATAAAGCTTACTAATTGATTACGAGCGGTTTATTACTTAAAAATGAGATTGAGAAATATTTTTAGTTTTAAGCAAAAAATCACACTGTTTAAGCCATAATAATATAAATCCTACTATAATACTGAAGTAAATATTAAAAAAGGACATAACGGTAATAAAATAACAAGCATAATGAAAAACAGAAACAATGCCCTCTTTATGATTTAATCGATATAAAATGTAAAATATATTTTATGACAAAAATGGCTTTACAAAATCTTGGTTACAGATGAAGTGAACAAAAAAATATTAAGTACATAATGGCAGGTTATTTACTAACCTAACAGATTTTTGGCCAGTTCTTCACTGGTCATGGCTACTTTATCTGTAATGACATTTTTATCCAAGTTATAAAATAAGTCTCTTTCTACATTCATGAAAAGAAGATTAGACATATGATCCTGGCTTAAAGTAGATCCAAGTCTATTCTTAACTATTTTAAGTTTAGAAAACACCCTTTCATAGGTGATTTGTGTACAAGGTATACTTAGTACAAACTTGTAAACTACATAGAGGTTAGTAAACATTCCAGATCATGAGAGTTCAAAAACAGTAGAAAAGGCACATGATAAACACCGAAAACATTTTTTCTTGTCAGAGCAGAAATCATAAGTATGTTCGACTTCTTCAGATTCTATATCGTCAAGTTCCTAGATATCTTCAGCTCCATTCAGATTGTCTTGTTTTTTTTTCAATGTTTCCAGCCATTATAAAACTTTCTTATTGATCTGCAAACTGTTTCAGCTCTATCAATAACTGACTTCTTTCAATTTTACAAAGTTTAGAAATACTACAAAGGACTTCTGTAGGAAAATTCTCAAGCATTACGATTTCATTAAATTTCTTTGGGTCTAACCAGAAACAATCTTCTAAAATTTCTTTGCTTGGACTAAATCTTTCTTCGATACTTACCCTGGCGCAATCTAAAACACTGAAAAACACCAATTTATTCTTCTGAGCAGTTGAGATTTCAGGAGCTTCATCTATTGATTTTTCCCCCAGGCATTAACTTTTTCTTTGAAGTTGTTTTCCCCTTGAAATCTAATTCTACTTCTACATCAATATTGTTATCTTCTAATTTGCTGTTAACTGTACTTGCATAATATTTTGTTTTTCAATACAGAGCCACCAAGTGTTCATCACTCCTTTCATCTTTTACTTGTTGAAGCAGCTTCTCTACAAAGTTCCAGGCTGTAGAATAGTCAATGGTTTTACTTTGTAAATATTTTGAAATAGGAGATGTAACAAGAAATAAATCCAGTAAAACAACAGACAAATAAATTTTCAAATTTGAACCATTGACTGATCAAAATTCATGCTATGAATTAATTTAGATTTGCAATCAAAACTTCCGTTCGATATTTCAGTTAAAACGGCAATAAAATTAAATAGTTTCTCTGTGTTTACACTTTCTTCACTTCTTAAAAATCCTTCATCGATAATGGAAGAAAGAGCTTGATGTTTGCTCCACCACCTTGTGGCTCCTATTTTTTGTAATCTGTACAGTTTTTCATATGCAATGTGTTTTTTTTTCTCTTTCCCATATAGCCATTCTTTTATGAGATGAGCTTAGAAAAATTGCAGATTCTTCCACCAATCCAAATAAGTTTTCTACTTGGAGCAACGTTACTGTTGAATCAGCTACTACCAAGTTCAGTACGTGTCCCATACAGTGAGCGTAAATAAGATCTTCGTTTTCCTTTTTGAATTAAGCTTGCAGACCATTATGACAGCCTTTCATGTTATTAGCTCCGTCAAATGAACAAGCAATAATATGAGATGTTGCAATGCCACATTTAGCCAGTTCTGATTTTATAAGCTCGTACAAAGCCAATCCAGATGAATCGTCAACTACTGTTATTTCTAAAAGTCTTTCATATATATTTCCTTGAAAGACATAGCGGACACAAATTGCCAACTGGTCCATAACAGCTACATCTTGAGTACTATCTACCATCACGCTGAATATTATGCAATCATGAAAGTCTTTCAAAACAATATCACGGCCTATCGAACCAATTACTGTAAGTAGCTTGTTGATAAAGGTTTTTGACAAAAATGTCGACAAAGAGCCTCTCACAATCGGTCCTTTCCGGTGCATTTTCTTTTTTAAATTATTTTAAGTGTTTTTTGCTTTCTCCACTACATTTTCTCACATGATTTTGTAAAATCACATCATAATTTGAAACCAACAAGACAAGTTCAAGAAAATTCCCATGGTTATCTGTAGAGTCGAGTGTATAAGCCTCTTCTGATTTATCCTCTGTAGGCAATACCTTGTTTTGCAATAAACAAAATTATATCAATTAAGCGTTGAACAACCAATCTTCTCATGTGAACTTCTCTTTCTCTCTTTTTCGTTTGGTTACCAGTCAAAAGAGTATAAATATCAAGACCTCTTTGGCTTTGAAAAGCTGCCTTTGCTGCGAGTTGATGATAATGAGTGTCTTCGTGAATTTCAACAGATTTATAAATATGTTTAGGAGAATAGTCATGTCCAATAGTAAAAGCAGAATCTCTATTATCTTTACCCCCAAAAGCCATACAACTGGAGCAGTATACTCTTGAGCCGAATCGAATATGACAACCATTTTCTGTGAATTTTATCATAATTTGGTAAACGTCGATAATAAAGTTTTGAAGGTTCGAATGGCAATTTAGCTCCTTTTTCTTCAGTGACTTGAATAGGATGCTTCTTCATAAAAGCTTTTTTAATTTCAATTGGATCATTTTCGTTGGGGCAGATGAAACATCCAAGCTCTTGCGTAGCATCATTCTGAGAAGAGTCAGGCGTTTCTTAGTGGTTTTCTTCATCATTTTCTGTGTCAGAGTTGGTATTAGTTCCTGATGTATCACTGCCGAGAAAAGCCGACGTTACTGATGAACGACTTAATAGTGGTTGACTGTCAGCAGAAGTAGTTTCTTTCCTGTCATACTCCGAAAATGAAGTGGACGGAGTAGACTCAATTGAAGGAGGTGAAACTTGATCTTCACTTTCTGAAAATAAAAGTGAATGGGCTAGTGCGAGCAATTGTAGGGTTTGTTGTAATAAATGTTTAAAAATAATGAAATAAAATCTTTCAATGTTCTTCGAATTTTAACTATGGTTTACAATTTCACTTAACGACCAATTTGCCTCTCAGAAGCAATCACATTTTATTTATTTTAAATTTTCTTCCATAACTACATAAAAAAAAAAAAAAAACTAATGCTAAAAAATTCGAGAATTCAGGGCACCTTCAGGAACTGTGTACTACTTTTTCATTTTTCTTGCTCTTAAGTGTATATCCTTAGTATGCATATATCAATAGCAAAAAATTATTGAATCATTGTTGTATTTAAAAAAAAAATATTGCATTATTATTTGAACGTTTATTTTTCAACTGGGTACTTCTATCTCTCTCTCTCTCTATATATATATATGTACGAAAGGATAGAAAGAATTTAAATAATTATTTTATTACTTAAATTGATACTGCACAATAATCTAAAGGAAATCTCATTCAAAATTCATAACTTGAAATTAATTCTGAAATTTTCCCGGGTCTGCGGAAGCCCGGTTGGTAGAGCACCGAGTTCGTAATTATAAGATTGCGGGTTCAATATTCGAGCTGACCAAAGATCGTCGTGTACACTAATGGTGACTAGTGAATGCAAAATCGGTCTTGGCTGCAATCTTTCCATGAAAATTATTATACCTCTGGGGTTACTGAAGCGGGGGAGCCATCTCCTTCGTGGAGGATAAATATTGTGATGACATGTCTCCAGATCATCCTTAAGGATGCATCTCAGACCGTCGCCAGCTGGCTACTGTGCAGCACTAGTGCAATGTTAAATCCAACCAAACAACCTACCCATTTGAATTTTCCCTGTAAAATCTGTTTTACAATAAAAAACTTTCATAACGCAAAAGTCAGAAAACTGAACAACTTTTATAAAAAAGTTACTGATTGCAACTTTCCCTTTTTTGTGGTAAAATGATACATTTTAATTCCCTGGATTTTTGGGACTGAGTTAAATTAATCATGAAGTTATTAACCAATGAAAAATAGTACGAGCAGATTAGATTTACGCCAAAATTCAGACTATTTAAGGTGCTGCATTCAAAAACCGGTGCTTTTTTTGCGTGTTACTCTTGTCTCAACAAACTCAGGCAAAATTTCCCCCTGTGACCAGGTTAGAGACCAGAGCGGCATTAAAATAGTAAATTGAATCGATGCCACTCGGTCCGTATCCGAATGCTCATCACACTTTAAATGCCTGATATAAACTGTAACCTGTTTCAAAGAGCATGCAATAAATGATTGTTAATCCACTGGAATCTTTAACTGAGATGTAACACTATTGATATAACTTGTCAGTAATATCCCATTACATATATAATGTAAAAATTTGGAAAATTAATGCAGCCACAAAACATGAAAATGAAACCAAACAGAAAAATTAATTAACTCCAAAAAATATTGAGGTCATCATTAGGGAAGCCTTACAATGCAGGGTGCAAACAGTAAGATGTTTCAAGAGCTACTACTAAAAACAAAAGTAACTTAGCTCCTTGCATCTCACCAAGAGAAAAAGAATACAATCACTGCGGATCTGAATACAAAATGAAAAATTATTTAGACACAAAGGAAAAAAATTAAAACTACACAATAATATATATACATAAAAAATGTAAGAAGCACTTACCAAAAAAGTTGCGGATAGCAATCATAATATAAAATGGAAGACCATTTGATTTTGCGGTATCGAACAAATTGTGAAACACAATTTCAAAACAATCGCATTTGTTGCAAATATTTCTAATCCTAGCAATTTGCAAAAGTGAAATATTTTGCAAAATTATACATGATAGCTAATTAGCTAAACAAAAAACTAACAAATGGAGTAAGTTGTTTTAATATTGCTTATTTTATTAATCTCTGGTCTTTTACCTTTCATATTATTTTTCTTTTATAATCTATATATACACACACACACACACCAGTTAGTAAAACCAGAGTATGTTATTAAATTACAAACATTAATTCAATATTAAACGTTAAAAAGAAGGAACACTCCAAGTAAATCTTAGAAACTAATACAACAGAACTAAAAATTTCTTGATAAACAAACTTAATTTATACCAGATTCCTGCTTTTGACTTAGCTTTTCCTTCTTTAGGTATTTGTAAATTGTCTAATTCTTATTATGCAAAATTCGAGGTAGTATTACTACAAAATATTTTTTTTTCCTTTCTGAAAAAAATGAGGCTGTGGTCTTATAATAACAATAACAAAACGCACACACAGTGTTTTTATTAAAAGACTGCTATTTTGTAGCTAAGTTTGAATATATGTATCAAAATCATACATACAAGTGTAAAGCTAGATTTATTAAAGAAAAAAAAAAAAAAAAAGCCTCCGAACTTAAATTATTAGTACAACGAAACTGTTGTTTCTATCATGAATCAAGCATATATAATGCATACAATATAGTAGATTTTAATTCGCTACTACACCGTTCAACCGATCGCTACGAAATACATAAGTGTTCCTTTTTTTCTGACATGAAAGAAATTATTTTTATGTCAGAAAAAAAAAAAAAAAAAAAAAAAAAAATGAAGGTCAACGCACAACAAATTGCTATTATTTAAATAGAGGGATAAGACATTTTATTTACTTCTATTTTTAACCTTTTTGTATATTTAAACCAATTAAAAAATATTTTGCTTTTTCTTCTTCTTACATCAAGTTAAAAAAATATTTAAAATAAGCTATTAAAAAAAACTTTTAAAATAGTTTTAATAAAATTTAATTTGCAATAAAAATGTTTTGTTTATTAACCAAAATTGATGAAATTTGAACTACAAGTTGGTCTTGTGTTGTACAGGCTGTATATAAATTTTATGTTTGTGAGAGAAAATTTAAGAATATTTCAAAACTGCAATTTTTAATCCCACTTCAAAAACATGTGACTTAATGAGTAGCAGATGTTCTCTTTTCTTTCCAGACGGTGTCCAGATAATTGTCTGCTGTTGCCACCTAGTTTTACTACTTTAGTTAATAAAAAAAAAAAATAATAATAATTGTCCGATCGATAAGCTCGAATATCTGTCGAATTCAGAAAAATCACCCCTTTTATTTGGTACCTTATTTGTAACAATACGACTGATATTTCTAATTTATTTTCATATTTATTTTCTCTTTCTTTTCTAGTGGACATTCACAAACAAACTTAACTACCTACCGTTCAGATGTGAGCGAGTACATAAGAGTTTGGTTTTAAAATTGAAAAAAATCGTGCTAAAGAAATGGAACAGCTTTAGTGTCGAACCTTTTAGCTCTGACGTTTCTCGCTAAGATGTTTACATATACAAATGCAACAGCCATTTTAATTCATCGCTGAAATAAGAACGAAAATTTAAAAACCGCCAAGTAATTGCTATGCTAAAGCTGTACCAAAGAATTTTCAAGAAAGGAATATAGTAACCATTGTTGAAAAACAATACACAGCTACCGCTTTTTTTTTTTTTTTTTTTTTAAATACATGGAAGGAAGAATAGATATGTGGAAAAGTCCTGTCGTGTTAAGTTAAATTCTATTTTGTACAGAAGCTTACTAGATCTATAACTTAAAACACAAAAAATAAGGTTTTTTTTTTTTTAAACACTTTTTGCATATTTACACTAATTAAAATATTTTTCCTTCTTACTACAGGTTAAAAAATCTGGAATGATTCCACTCGACATTCCGAACACTAAATCTGTAAGTGCTAGAATCATCAACATCTATACAGTTCGTTCGATGGTGGTGATCTATAACATGCATATAAATTCTCAGCTCAATTCAGTAAAATATTTAGATGCTACCACACTTTAACTTCAGCCAACAGGACATAATGATTAAAAATTTTTCGTTGAGTCCTTGTGAGAAAACTATAAGTGATAGATTCACTAAAATCTATACAGTTCGTGTGATGGTGATTTATAACAAGTTTTCAGTTTATTTGAATAAACCATTTAGTCACTAATCTATCAAACATTAAATGATTTAAGCTCATAGGCCATAATGATTAAGAATTTTTCTTTGTGGCAAAATAATTATAAGTGCTAGATTCACCAAAATCAATAGAGCTACGGTGACCTACAACATATGTACCAACTTTCAGCTCATTCGAACAAAGCCTTTAGACGCTACCGTGTTTACTCACACACATATACATCATCGTAAAATTAGATAAAATGAACTCAGAGGACCTCAAAAACGTATAGATACACCGAAATTTCAAAGTTTGATTTTCATCGTGATTACAATACTTTTCTTACATTATATGTTAGAAAGGTAAAAATATTAAAAATGAAGTTCTAAAAAAATAATGTGGAAGAAAGGGAAACGCTTTACCATACGACCCAATAGCGAAATTTTAAATTTGTACCGAAATAACTTTACTTACACAATTGCGATTGTCACTTTAAATCATCGAAAAAATTACAACAAAAATTTAAAAGTCGCAAAGGGGATCCTATGCAAAGCTGTAAAGGAAGAAATTTTAAAAAATGAATTGAATAACTGTCATTAAGGGATGAAACAAAGTTACTGCATGCTTTTATAGAAAAGAATAGATTGTAAAATAAAATCTTTTTGTTAAAAAATAGGACCAACTCCAAAAAGCAACTACTATTCAAACGACTAAAAAAAAAAAAAAAAAAAAAAAAAGGTATGAAATGAAACTGTACATTGCGCCTAAAAGTATAAAATAATTTCCTTCGCCAACAACCTATAACACTACAGTTAATCATAACTTTTGAAGTCGGCGCAAAATTAAATAAAATTTAATTAGTTTTTAAAGGTTTGTTTTTAGATCGGTAGCAAAAAATGGTGTCTTCCTTAGCAAATTTGGTATAACTTTGATAACTATCATGTAAGCTGTGTATTTTCAATAGGATTTGATTTTTGTATTGAATAAAGATATCCATTTTTATTTAATTTTGTGCCAACTTCAAAAGTTATGATTAATTCTAGTGTTATAGGTTGTTTTTCAAAGGAAATTATTTTATACTTTTAGGCGCAATATACAGTTTCATTTCATACTTTTTTTTTTTTAAGTCGTTTGAATAGTAGTTGCTTTTCGGAGTCGGTTCTATTTTTTAACAAAAATATTTTTTTTTCTCTTTTCAATGAAAACTTATTCACATAGCAGAACATTAGAAGACGTTCGACGGCAGTTTCACAAATCACAACTTCCAAGAAAAGTGACATAACTCAAAAAATGGTTTATGTCACTGAAAAATACATGAAATGCACCCAATGTGAACAAAAAAAATTACATCTCCATCTTCAAAGTTATCCACTCGAGAGACAGTTGTGCCAGTTTTATTCTAGTCAAGTTATTTTTAAGTTGATTTTTCTCAAATGCTGCATTTTTAAGTTGTGCCACTTTTCTTGCCTTTATCGGATATGAGCAAAAAACTCTATTGAATGAGCATACGTTAAATTAAAATGTCTTTAGAAATGTAAAGAACGGATAGGCTGTATTCGTAACCAAAAATTATGTTAGGCATATACATTAAAGCTTTACAGTGAATACGTGTCACCCGCTGCGCTGGAAATTGCGAAGCGTATAGTTCAAACAAAGAGCAAAATATGCATTCAACATCGAAGAAGTTTCAACATCGATACTTATATACTGCTTTTACCAGTGTTGCTGCATGCGTTCAGCAGTTAGAGTGAAAACAGACTTTAGAGAGTATCCTGTAATTTGTTTATATCTTAATGAAATCATAATGAAACCTATTTCAGGCCAAGATCATTACGACAACAAAAAAAGTATTAAAGTTAATTCATCTCTTACGAATTTATAAGCTAACAAATTTCAACAACCAGAAACATATTTTGTATTGAGAACCTCTTCCTTTATGAAGTCTGTTTAAAACGTCTATGCATTAATCGATGTGACCGCTTACAATAACCATACTTTGAATTTTACATAGCACAAATGTCATCCGCTACGCTACAACATATGCAATGTCGTTCAAGTATACACAAAATAGGAAACTGAACAAATAAATGCACGTTTTAAGTGTTCTGTTTTTAGCATTAATGTCTGAACTATCATTTTGTACTAAATCGATGATGCTCTGCAATTTTATAATTCACTTTTTTCCCCTGTTTTGAACCGTTTCCAAAATAGGAACGCTAACTCCACTGTTTTCAACCAGGTGGCGCTGTAGGCGGTTGAATCGCGTTGCACATATCCACTTTACTATATCTACATACCATTTTTATGACTATAGCGCAAGCTGTTCAGCAGTTAAAAGAGTGGGGACTGACTTTTTTGGGCACCCTGTATTTTCTTATGATCGTAAAGATATTACAGTGAGACCTATTTCAGATCAAGACCTTTACAGTAAAACAAAAAGTATCAAAATTGGATCATCTGTTCAGAAGTTATGAGCTAACAAACAAAAACAAAAAAACATATGCTTTGTATTGAGAACCTCCTCCATTTTGAAGTCTTAATTAGAGCATCTCTTACGAATTTATAAGCTTACAAACACCAACAACAACACATAGCTCGAATTAAGAACACCCTTCTTTCTAAAGTTGGTTGAAAACGACTTTGCGCTAATCGATGTGACCGCTTACAGTAACAGTACTTTGAACCACAGAGTATACGTGTCATCCGCTAACACTGCAAAGTGTGTAGCTTAGTTCAAGTGTGCACAGTGTAGGAAATTGCGAACAAACAACTGCACATTTTAAGCGTTCTATTTTTAGCAATAATGTCTATAAACTGTCTTTTCGTAGTAAATCGATGATATTCTATAACTTTGTAATTAACTTTTCTCCCATCATTAACCGTTTTTGAGATAGGAGCACTAATCCCACTGTTTTTCACCACATGGAGCTTTAATTTCTTTAGATTGTAAAGATATTACAATGAGACTTACTTCAGACCAAGATCTCTACAACAAAACAAAAAGTATCAAGTAACCGTATTTTGAACTATATAGCGTATGTCTCACCAGTTACGTTACAACGTGTGCAATGTAGCTCAAATGTGCAAAGTGTAAGAAATTGCAAACAAACAAATGCATGTTTTTAGCATTGTATTTTTAGCATCAATGTCTAAACTATCTTTTTGTACTAAATCGATGATGCTCTGCAGTTTTATAATTCACTTTTTTCCCCTGTCTTGAACCGTTTCTGAGATAGGAACGATAGCATGAATGACTAAACAATCTTTTTGTACTAAATTGATGATACTCTTCAACTTTGTAATTCACTTTTTTCTCTAGAACCGTTTTCGAGATAGGAACACAAACTCTTATTTTCCACCAGGTGACGCTGCAAGCGGTTTAACCTTGTACTGCATGGCCACTTTGCTATACTTACATATCATTTTTATCACTATAGCTGCAGCCGTTTAGCAGTTAAAAGAGTTAATTTTTTGGCCACCCTGTATTTTCTTCAGATCGTAAAGATATTACAATGGGATTTATTTCAGACCAAGACCTTTTCAACAAAACAAAAAGTATCAAAATCTGAGTATCCTTCCAGAAGTTATGAGCTAACAAACATTAAAAAAAAAATTTTAACATACATTTTTTATTTTTTTATTTTTTTCTTCTTGTTTCACGAATTTAATAAAAAAACATACGGTTTGAATTGAGAACCTTCCTTCTTTTTTGAAGTCGGTTAAAAATGGAAAGAAATTTGCTGTAAAACAATCACACGACTTCCATTATCCACTATTACATGAATTATAGCATTTTTTGGAATTTTTCAGTAAAAGAAACTTAATACACGTGACATGTAAAGATCTATAAAACAGAATTTACATAGCAAATTAAAAAAAAAATTAAACAGAATTTTCCAAGATCTAAATTGAACTACTTAATCAGGATGACCATTTATTTTCCTGTAATAACCTCATAATACATAAGAAAGGGTATCTAAAATGGATTTATGTAACAATTTTAAAGAAAATCGTTAGAGTGGGAGATGAAAAAGAGAAAGGAGGGAAAAAAAGGGGGAAAGAAAGAAACATAAAGAAAGGAAAATCAAGGCAAAATCAATATTAAACATTAATATTTCTTTAAACGGTAAATGTAATTGATTATCAATGCATATGTGGCAGTTTAAATTTTTCGTAAGAACGTTTAAATTAAATCTCCCTTCAAAAAAGAAACTAGAAAGTTGTGGCCACCACAATACTTTCTTCTATATTTTCCTATACAAAATCACTCAGTAACAATAGTATTTAAAAAAAAATCCATAAAGTCCAAAACTTTGTTTTAAATTATCACAGATTTCTAGTTCAACCATTCGTTTTAAAGGTATTGACGAGACCTTTCGAAAGATATCCATCTTGAAAATTTACCCCCCTGGGGGGAAGTACCCCACAGGGGGGAAGCGATGCCCCCACATGCACAAAAATTTGTTCCTAGTTAACTACTACTATTATCAATAATTACATTAATTTTACAATCGCGAATTTAAAATAACTCTCATTATGTACATTTATACGAAATTTTGTCCTATACTGCCATGTTAAAAACTTGGAAAAAATGCGATCACAGCACCACCTGTTGTGCGATTGATCCCTAAATCTAATCAGCACCAGTTTATGTCAGGGTGCAAGTAAATACCAAGTTTGGTTAAATTTCATTCATTGGTTCGTGAGCTACAGTGTCCACGCTACTAGTTCATGAGCTACATTTTTCTCCTACTACTTTTAGGGCTTCTATCTTCAAGCTCTTTGGTAAGGAGCACTACAGGCTATGGCGTAATTCTGATGGTCAAAGGCAAGCAAAAGAGCTTAATCATGACTATCCTGGTCTTGATCATAAGGAGCTTTTAAAGCTTAACAGGAATGGTTTGAGGAAGGTTATTGGCCTTCTTACTGGTCACTGTACCCTTAAGAGACATCTGAACATTATGGGTATCAGTTCTGATCCCATCTGTCGTGGTTGTTGTCTGGAAGAGAAGACTGCTCGGCACATTTTATGTGACTGTGAGGCCTTTTCTGCTTACAGGTTTGAGCATCTTGGTCGGCATCTTATTGAGCCTTGGGAGCTGCAGGATTTTCCTGTCAGGTGTCTGCTGAGCATTGCTTCTGCTACAAGGCTTTTCTCATAAGGATGTGTTTTGGTCTGGGTACAATAGACCTCTGGTCGATGTGCCTTAGCTCTCAGTGTCCTGCTGAGGGCTGCCCTCCTTGATAAGTCAAGTCATACAGTGTCTGCAAAAATCGTGATACACACGGACAGACATTATCTAAAAACTATCAATTCGTGTTCAGGACATCCAAAAACGTGTAAATCCATAAAAAAAACGGAGGTCGAAAATTTTCGCGAATACAATACTTTTTCTATGTTACATATAGAAGAAAGTAAAAATTATCTCACACATTCAATGTAACATATAACATTTTTTATAAATTGAAATGCATAGAATTTTTTGACACTGCTAATTGCTATTCAAATAATGTGGAATTGTATTTTTTTTTTTTAGTTACCTGTTTATAAATAATTTTCATCTAGAGTTCCAAATGGTTGATATTCGAGAAAGATCTAATATTAAATCTTCTTAATTCAGTAAGAAATATCTTAAACTTAAACAAAATTTTTTGAAAGATTATTCACTATCACATCGAAAAAATTGGGTTCGAAAGCGGAAGTAGCGTGAGTGCCACACCATAGTAATTTTTTATAACTAAATTAAGAAACAATTTACAGGAAACCGAGTAGGAATAATGTAAAATAATTTAATAAAAATTTTAAAAATAGCTTATTTGCTTTAAAAAAAAAAAAATTGACATTTATCAAACAAAAAAAAAAAAAAAAAAAAATGCTATTCGAAAAAAGAATTAAAAATAGATATTTGGCTTAAAATTTTGACATTTTTATAACAGTAATTCGAAATAAATTACATAAAATTCAGAAAATAGACATGTTGTAAAATACATATGAAAACCTCATTATTATTAATATTTGCTTAATTTTAAATTTACATACAGATATATATTCTCAACTGCAGAATAAATTTTGTACTCAAATTATTTAATATTATACACAGTTAAAGGATTTGAAAAAAAAAAAAAATCTTTTAAAACAATTATTTAAAGAATGAAACTGAAAAAAGAAAAAAAAAGAAAGAAAGAAGGAAAATGATTGCCATTTTTCCTTCTGTAGCAGGTTTCGTTTGAAAGATACGTCATTATTGAATATTTTTCTTTCTTTTTGTTGCCATAACAAAAAATACTTCTAATTTTAATATGCGTGATCGAATAAAATAAAATAAGAGTATATATTGGGAGTACAAATTAATTCGGTCCGTTTTCAATAGATGGCTCTGGCTGATTTGTTTACTGAATAATGATAGATGTTTTTGGCATTGTTAGAAAGGTTTGACCTTTGTCAACCATATTCAGTCAACGAAGCTTCGAGTTTTATACAACAACATTGGTTTTTTGAGCATTCAATATGTCGAGTTTTGTGCTAAAGAAACAACATTTGCGGGAAGTTTTGATTTTCTTTTTTAATTGGAAGAAAAGTGCCGCTGAAGCGCATCGATCGCTTGTGGAAGTTTATGGTGAATCTGCGCCATCTGATAAATCATGTAGAGAGTGGTTTCGACGCTTCAAAAATGGTGATTTTAGTGTCGAAGACAATGAGCGCCCGGGCCAGCCGAAAAAGTTCGAAGACGCCGAATTGGAGGAATTGCTCGATCAAGATCCGTGCCAAACGCAACAAGAGCTTGCAGGATCGTTGGGAGTCACTCAGCAAGCAATTTCCGTGCGCTTAAAAAAAATGGGAATGGTTCAAAAGCAAGGAAATTGGGTCCCATACGAGTTGAAACCGCGCGACGTTGCGCCCCATGTGGCAATTGTCGTTAAAAATTACTTGGAAACGTTGAAATGGGAGGTCCTACCCCCCCCCCCCCCCCGCCGTATTCGCCAGACCTTGCTCCTTCTGATTATTGGTTGTTCCGACGGATGCATCACGATTTGGCTGGACACCGCTTCACTTCTTTCGAAGAAATTCAAGAATGGCTCGATTCATGGTTTGCGTCCAGAGAGGACTCATTTTTCAGAGATGGAATCCGAAAATTGCCAGAAAGGTGGACAAAAGTTGTGGCTACCGATGGACAATACTTTGAATAACATGTTTTTTCATTTTGATAATAAATAAAATGTTTTTTTAACGAAAAAAAACGGACCGAATTAATTTGTACTCCCAATATAAAATAAAACTGTTTCAACTCTCAGATACTTGCAAGTGTTTCTCTTCTCACGCCAAGAAACTAAAACTATACAGACTGATAACAGGCATAAAGATATCTTTCTTCCCAAAAAATCATTTAGGGATTTAAGTAATCCCTTCACTGTAAATCAATTCAAAAGTTACTTGTTACCCCAATCTTCTCATTTTAAAATAACAACATGCTGCTTAACAGTTTGGGATAGAATGATTTGCACCTGGTTACACAGCCCCCCTTCAATTAAAATATGCCCTGCTGTTTGTTATTATAGGTGAAAATGAAACAAGCCCTGAAATACCACCCTTCACTATCAGAGTATTCAAATTGCAAAAAGAAAGCAGCATTTTCCATGAAAAACAGCCGTTTTCCAAAAGCCTATAGTCTTCCTTCCACCTAATTCAAAGAAAAGATCACGAATGTGACGAGACTTTCGATGGAAAGAAAGAAACTTTTTTTTTTTTTTTAAATAGAAACTACATACAAGTATAAAGTCAATTTTTTGAAAGGGAAAAAAAAAAAAAAAAATTAAAGCTTCTGGATGTTGCATATTTTGACTTAAAAAACACACACACACACGAGCTCTAGGGGGGGCTCGAACCCCCAGAGGCCCCCCCCTTGAATCCGCCACTGCCACAGTATAGAAAACTTGTTGAAAATTTTGAAGATCCAGTTACATTATGGAAAGAATTATTAAAGAATTTTAGACTAGATAATCACTCATATCATATGGAAATATTCAATAAGTTTTATGAAGCAAGAATCCAACCTGATGAAACAATTTCTTTGTTTTCTTCAAGAGTTAATCCATTATTTAATAAAATTAAAGAACTTTATTCTTCTTTTTCAGAAAAATACGCAGTTTATCAATTTCTTAAATTTTTGCCTTCAAATTTTGACACTTCTGTTCAAGCAGTATTGCATTGGAAGGATACTGATTTTAAATTTAAAGATGTAGTTCAGGAGATTATAGCTGAGGAAGTTCGACAGAGAGTAAGAAATCAAAATGTATATAATATACAGGCTCAATCTACTATAAGAAAGAAAAATGGCGTGTGCTATTGTTGTGGAAGTGATCGTCATTATAGAAATCAATGTCCATTTAAAAATCATCAGTCTAAAAACTTGTCTTCAAAACCAGATGTACCGAGATTTGATCAACGTTATACGGATCGACCAAGAGAAAGATCATCTTCTTCGAGACCAAGTTCGAGTTTTCCTTCCAGTAGAAGTCCTTCTCCTATGAGATCTCCTTCATCAGGACAAAGTTCTGTGTTTAGAGGTAGAAATAATGTTAGAAGTGGACAGTCCAGAGGGTCAAAGTTTCATAGAGGTGCTAGACATAAAAACTGTAAGTCGAAACCTTTTATTTCTTATGTTAATGCCTGTTTAACTGAAAAAGATAGTAGTGAAACAGATTGGTGTTTTGATACAGCCATGACACACCACTTCTGTAAGCAAAAAGATTTCTTTATAGATTATAAACCATTGGTTCCAGAAGAGACATTATTTTCAGGAAGGAAAAACTCAGCGTTTGCGTTCATTAAATGAGGTGCAAACTTACTGTGATAAAAATAAACTTTTATTTGAAACTGAATTATTTGATTTTCGAGGTGAAAATTATTAAGGTTATCATTAATTAATGATCTGAACAACAGAGCTGCCAACCTTGGTGGGAAAAAAAAACAGGAGATTTTACATAATTTCAAGGTAGAAAAAGGGAGATTTTACATAATTTCAAGGGAGAAAAAAGGAGATTTACGGTTTCGTGGAGAAAAACAAAACAAAATTATTTTATTCAATACATGATACTTTTTTAACTAAAACGACATAATATAACTTTTGTTTGATAATTTATATTTTAAACTTATTGGAGAAAAACAAATAGTTAACAAGTTCATTAACAAAGTCTAAAAATAACTACATATGTAAAGAATTTTGAACCCCTATATCGTTTCAGTTGGTTCTAAAATCTAATAAAACAACTGGATCGATGTTTTTATGAACATTGATTCAGAGTTTTTCCCAGATAATTTAAGGAGGGTGCTGCACCTCGCCTGATCTTTCTTTGGAAGAAAAAAAAAAAAAAAGAAACACTTTGCCCCAATCTATTTCCTACCCCCCCCCCCATTACTGCATTTGTAGAAAATAACCTAAATGCTGTAAGATAAATGCAGTAAATATAAATAAAACTATTGTGTGTGACAATCAGCACATTAACAACAAATAAAAGTACAGAAAAGTTTAAAAACAGACTTTTTTCTTTTTGTATGCATATTTATAACAAAAATTTTTAAATTAAGTGTTTGGATTTTAAATGCCAATGTGTGCTTAAAAATTCAAATCGCCCTCAAGAATGTAAAAAGTTTTTTTTTTTTTTTTTTTTTAACTAGCAGTACCCTACATTTTTTAAAACCAGGGGGAAAATGTTTGATTCTTTTGTTGTAGAATGAGAAACAGATTTTTTTTTTTTTTTTTTTTTTTTTTGGGGGGGGGGGGGGGGGGAGGTGGAACTGTTAAACTTTCTACTACTTTATAGGCTCTAGAATCTAATAAAGCAAGTTTAAAATGAATATTGACATTTTTGTTGTGGGTTGTAGATGGAGAAAGAATGAGAAACAAAAGAGTTCAAAAGAGCATTTGATCACCGATCACTAGTTGGAGATAGGAAAATATGGGGGGGAGGGGGAGTTAAAAATAATTACGTAAGCGAGAAATATTGAAGGATTCAGCTTCTTTAGAGATTCTAATATCTCATAAAGTAAGTTTTAAATGAATATCGACATTTATGTTGTGGATGCAGAAAGATTGTGAATTGGAAGGCCTTCGTAAATCTGGAAAGATGGCACCTACGAATTGTCAAAAATTAGCGTTTTTTGTTCGATTTTTCGAAAATATTAGAAAACGGGAGAAATACACATTAAAACGTAAAAACGGGAGATAGGTTTAAAAAACGGGAGTCTCCCGTGAAAAACGGGAGAGTTGGCAGCACTGGAACAACAAAAAGCTAACATACAAATAAATAATTAGAAAGCGTTTTAAGAGTAAGCAATATAACCATTTTAATATCGCATACTACAGTCGGAGAATACAATTCTCTTTTTTTTGAAACAGTGATAGAGTTGAGTTGTAGCTTGTCATTTACACGAGTTGATTTGTAACTTACCACAACACTTCCTCCACAAGCCACAACTTACTTAACACTAATTTAATTTTGATTTCCAACTAGACTACTAAACGAAAATAGTCCTAAAAGAGTACACAGTTCCTTAAACCTAACACTAGGCAAAGGTTTTGTCATTAAGTCTGCTAACTGCAAATTTCCGGGAACATTTTTAATATGCAGTTCGCCGTCAATGAACTTTTCTCGTACAAAATGATAACGGACATCAATATGTTTGGAGCGTTTATGGTATTCAGGGTTTTTGGCAAGTTTTACAGCGCTTGCATTATCTACCAGAAGAGAGGGTGTTTTAACATATATTAAATCACTGATCAGGCGTTTCAGCCAAATTAATTCCTTCGCACTTTCACTTGCAGCAACATACTCAGCTTCTGTCGTAGACAACACAACACTTTTCTGCTTTTGGCTCATCCATGAGATGGCTCCACTTGCAAATCTTGAAATCATTCCAGTTCTTGAGCGTCTTGTTTTTAAATCACCTGCATAATCAGCATCACTGTACACTTCAAGCTCATTGGGATGGGTCTTAGATTGATATAGCAAACCAAAATCTACAGTTTTTTTCAGATACTTGAAAATTCGTTTCAATGCACACCAATCAGACGTCCTTGGACTTTCCAGATTTTCAGAAACAATACTGATAGCGTATGCTACATCTGGTCTTGTAACAGTAGCAAGGTACATTAGGCTGCCAACTGCCTGACGATAGGGAACTTCTTTTCCTATCAATATATTTCCAACATCATCAGAAACATAGCTTTTGTCACTTGGAGTTGATACTGGATTAGCACCATCCATTTGAAATCTTGAGAGGACTTTTTTCGCATAGGCACACTGATTCACAAAAATTGAACCATCATCCAATCTTTTTATGTTCATACCTAAAAACTGGTTTAAAGAACCTCTTGAGATTTGAAAAGACTGATTAAGTTGATGCATGAATTCCTCCACTTCAACTTTATCAGTCCCAACAACAAGGCCATCATCGACGTAGATAACAACAAAAAGTTTCTTGCCATTTCTAAGTCTGATAAATAAACAAGGATCAGCTGCACTAACTTCCAGTTTCTGGTCTTTCATAAAATTCACAAAACACTGATTCCAACAACGAGGTGCTTGTTTGAGTCCATATAAACTTTTATGTAATCTACAGACTCTCCCACTAAAATCATCAAAGCCTTCTGGTTGCATCATGAAGACTTTCTCCTTAAGTGTTCCATATAAGAATGCAGTCTTTACATCGAATTGTTGCAAGGGTAATTTTTCTTTTGCAGTTACTGCAAGAACAGATCTCACAGTATCATATCTAGCAACAGGACTAAACGTTTCATCATAATCAAAACCTGCTTTCTGAGCATACCCCTTGGCTACAAGACGAGCTTTGTATCGCTCCACGGTACCATCAGAATTAAATTTCTTTCTCAACACCCATCGGCAATTGATGACTTTGGAACCTTTAGGCCTTTCAACTAATTCCCAAGTTTCATTTTTATGCAGGGCATCTATTTCTTCTCTCATAGCTTCAGGCCACAAATCACTTTCATTCGAGGAAAGAGCTTCAGAGTATGTCGAGGGATTTTCACTATTTTCAGAATCTTTTACTGCAGCTATGTTTGCAATAAGATACTCTCCAGATCTCATCCATACAGGTAAGCTTTTGTTTCTTTGAGACTTTCTGACAGTTTGCAGTTTCTCTTCTGAAGGATTAGATTCTTTACTCTGAATATCTTCACATCTCTTAATTAAGTCTTCCTTCACCTCCACTGTTACTGGAGTGGTACATAAACGTTCAGGTTTGAAATATACATCACGAGATTTTATGATTTTGTTCTGAGAAGGTAGATAGATTTTATAGCCATCTTTCTTGTTCACATATCCCACAAAATGACCATGAACACTTTTGTCATCAAATTTACATCGAAAATTCTTAGGTATATATGAATAACATTCAGTACCGAACACTTTCAAATGATCTAGTTTAATTGTTGGCTCACCAGTCCAAACTTCATGGAGGGCTCTTGTTTTTTTCTGGGGATACACCAGTATGGTTTAGAAGGTAGACTGCTGTTTCACATGCATTGGCCCAGAGAGACCGAGGTAAACCACTTGCAGACAGCACAGAACGAGCCAGTTCAACGATTGTTCTGTTTTCTCTCTCAGCTGCGCCATTTTGTTCTGGCGAGTACGGTATACCAAGAGTCATAACTGTACCTTTTTCAGCAAGGATTTGTCGAACTTCACCACAGTCAAATTCTCCTCCTCCATCACAGCGCAAAGCTTTTACAGCATGACCATAATTGGTTCACTTAAAAATATACGTAAGCAACTACTAACATCACTTTTCTTTTTCAAGAAAAATATTTTACAATATTTACTGCAGTCATCTTTAAAACAAACATAATATCGAGCACCACTAAGAGAAGTTATAGACATGGGACCGTTTACAACAGCATTAATGATTTCACCAGTTGACTTGGCTCTATAAGGACGTGATTTAAAAGGTTTTCGATGAGCTTTACCAAGAGCACATCCATCACAGAATTCATTTGTCATTGCATGACTTACAGATATACCTATATCAGTTAGCAACTTACGAACATGTCGTTTGTTTTGGTGACCAAGGCGTTCATGCCATAACTGCAAAGATTCAGATGCAGTAGCAGTACTTATTTCAGCTGGACTTGCTGGAATAACAACTCTCATGCAGATAATATATGTGTGATCTGACCATGATCCAACTGCAACAAGTTCTTTAGAACGATGAAATTCAATATATCTTTCTGTCATTTTTACTTCAATACCATGCTTGGCAGCTTGTTGCACAGAAAAGAGATGCCTCTTCACATCAGGGACATACCAGACATTTTCCATGTGAGCATCATACCATTTGCCATGAATATAAACTTGAATATTTATTTTACCAGATCCATATGCATAAATCTTCTTATTATCAGCAAGTGATACCTCAATGGGCACAGGGAAATGTTTGTATGTGACAAAGTACTGTTTGTTTGCAGTCATGTGATGGGAGGCCCCAGAATCACAGACCCAACTATCTGGCTGAGTACTTTTTGCACTGGCAGTAAATGCACCTTTATTATTCTTTGAAAATGAGAATTTATCATTGGACCTTTTCTTTGGACAATCTTTACAGAGATGCGCACTCGATCCACATTTAAAACAATTCTTTTGTTTAAAATTACTCAATTTGGCATTATTTCTTGGCGTACTTTCAGGAAGTTTTTTGCCATTTTTCATAGCTTTTTGCTTAACAGGAACACGAGCTGCAAATGCACCATAATCCATAGGAGCAGTAGATTTAATGCGCTGTTCAATTGTACATAACTTTTGAACAAGATTTTTAGTAGTTCGTTTATCAGAATCTAAAGACTCCCATACGTTGTTAAATTCTTGGAATTCTGGACCCACAGTAAGTAATATTTTACCGTGTAGTAATTCTTGTGGAATAGAAGCTGAACCTATACGGTTTAATTCATTATTCATATCCGTATAAATTCTTTCAACTTTAGCAGCATGTGTAGCAACATTATCACTGGGATCTTTACAGACTTGAAAAAATTGAGTCATCAATAAATTAAGTCTCTGAATACTGCTTTGTTCAAAAACACTAATTAATTTGTCCCAAATGTCCTTTGCATTCGAATATGTCATCACTAAATCAGCAACAGAAGCGCTCAATGTACTTGCAATAAGGGCGGCTGCCTTGGCATTATCACGGCACCATTCAGATACCTTCTTTGCCAACTCATTCGTATCGACTTCGGCATTTTCAGCGACCGGACAAATTTTAGTTCCATCAATTATAGATATCAAATCATATTGTTCAAAGTGCATTTTCATTTGCCACTTCCACTTACTCCAATTTTTAGCACCTTCTAGCTTATCGATTTGTACTTTCAGTTCAGCCATATCGTAATGTTTCGCTGTTAGAAATAACAAATTCTGTAGTTCACTTAGCTTTTCAAAAAATTTTCAGATAATTAATTTACGCAGATTTAAAGCATCCTGGGCCCATAACCTATTAAGGTTATCATTAATTAATGATCTGAACAACAAAAAGCTAACATACAAATAAATAATTAGAAAGCGTTTTAAGAGTAAGCAATATAACCATTTTAATATCGTATACTACAGTTGGAGAATACAATTCTCTTTTTTTTGAAAAAGTGATAGAGTTGAGTTGTAGCTTGTCATTTACACGAGTTGATTTGTAACTTACCACAATCATGAGGGTCCTGTTTTTGATCTTGATGAATTAGATAATGAGGAGATTGTATCCCAATTAATCGAGTCTAGCTGACTAGATAAAGTGTCTATTCCTAAAACTTACAAACAAGCATTAAAATCAGATAATTATCCTGACTGGTTAAGTGCTATGGAGAGTAAAATGGATACTATGAAAGCTAGACAGGTCTGGAATTTGGCTGATCCTCCTAAAGATGTCAATCCAGTAGGTTGTTGTTGGGTATATACAGTAAAAAAAGATGAGACTGGAAAAATTGTTAGATTTAAAGCTCGTTTAGTGGCACAGGGTTACACTCACATAAAGGGTGAATCTTTTGATGAAACTTTTTCCCCTGTTGTCAATTCTAGTTTAGTTAGATTTTTCTTTTCTCTTCTTTTTTCTTATAATAAATGGATTCATACCCAATGTGACGTGACTGGTGCATATCTTTACGCTAGTTTGAATAGAGATGTTTACATGTTACAACCTCCAGGTTTTGTAGTTAAAGGTCAAGAAAATAAAGTTTGTAAACTGAATAAAGCATTATATGGCCTGCATCAGAGTGGCAGGGAATGGTTTTATGAAATCCATAAGGTTTTGTTGAATATTGGTTTTGTAAAGTTGGAGAGTTGTAATTGTGTGTACATATTTGATTCAAATGCAGTCCTAATTTTATATGTTGATGATTTTGTTTTATTTTGTAAATGTAAAGAAATTTCAGATAAATTGTTAAAGTTACTAAGTTCTAATTTTGATATTAAAGTCTTAGGTAAAACTAAAAAATTGCTAGGAGTTGGGTTTATCAAAGTTGATGGGAAGCTTTACATCCATCAAGAGAATTATATTAAAGAAGTATGTGAAAGGTATAAAAATTTTAATTTCCCTATTTCTTCACTTCCTATATCTAAAACTTCAGTTTATTCTAAGAAAGATTCTCCTAAAACAAATGATGAGCTTAAAGAAATGTTAAATTACCCTTATAGAAATATTTTGGGATGTTTGTCTTTTCTTGCTAACAGAACTCGTCCAGATATAAGTTATGCTACTAATATTTTTAGTCAGTTTCAGTCAGATCAAAAAATTAATCAAAATCAGAAATTCAGTCAGATCAAAAATTAATCATTGGAATGGTCTCTTAAAGCTACTTGGATATGTCAATAAAACTCGTGAATTAAAATTAGACTTAACTTGCAATAATATTCAATTTCTAGTTTATTCTGATACAGATTTTGCTGCAAACTGTGATGACAGAATTTCTATGGGGGGACAGTTAATTCTTTTAGGTAGGTCTCCAATTGAATGCAGAACTTTTAAAGAAAAGAGCGTCAGTCTTTCCACAATGGAGACTGAGTTTGTGGCAATGACTGAAGCCCCTAAAGAGTTAATATGGTTTGATAGAATTCTTGAAAAATGTTATAATAAAAATTTAATTTTTGGTCAAAAGGAAAAATCAATTTTATTTGTTGACAATATGGCCACTATAGACTTTGTAAAATCTCCAATAGAGAACTATAGAAGAAAACATATTGACATAAAATTATTTTTTGTTACAGATTTGGTTTATAAACAATTATTTGATCTTAAATACATTAAAAGTAAATCTAACCTTAGTGATCCTTTCACAAAACCCCAGTCCAGAAATGATCTTGAAAAATTTATTATGAATCTTTTTGTACATAAAAAATAATATTGTAATTTATTGTTAGTACATTGTTTTAAATAATTTATTGTTTAGTACATTGTTTTAAAGAATTTATTGTTTGTACATTGTTTTACAGAATTAATTGTTAGTACATTGTTTTACAGAATTAATTGTTAGTACATTGTTTTATAAAATTCTTGGTTTTAATATATATATATATATTTTTTTTTTTGAGTCTTTCCAGGTATTGAATAATTAACTTCCCCATCTAATTGAGGATATGTCTTTTGAGAGATAAATTTTAGTGAGGCAGAACAGCCCTCGGGAACGTCTCGTAGAGGGTGCCATTGTAATTTGTCAGATGTCTCTCTGGTTTGTCTTTTGGGAGATTTATATTTTCAAAAGGATCTGTTCACGGGCATGTTAAACTTTTTAATTTTGTAAGTCCTAGTTTTATTATGTTTGAATTGGAAATGTCATTAGGTCCCATTCAATACCTGGAGTTAAACATTTTGTTTGTTTGTACATTCTTTATATATTTTTCTAATTTTTTTTTTTTTTTTTTGAAAAGTTCTTTCTGTATGAGTGTTTGAAAGACTGGGGCCCCAGCATGTGCGAGTGAATGTAATTGATTATTTGTATTGTATATATGAGGAAAGTAACTTTCTGTGAATTGTTTTGTATTTAATTTATATATATTTTTTGCAGTTAGAGAATGTAATTATTGGACTTCAATGCTAAATTATGTATGTGGTCATTGTTTTTATGGTTTGTATATGTATATATCGGATACTTTTGTGAATTCAAGGGGAAAAAAAAATTGTCTTTATTTGAAGGCTTGATTTAAGGAAAAAAATTTTCTTTTGATGTTATTTAGGAACTTTTTGTGCCTGAGGCATAGTTTAAGCTGTTTGTTTTATTCCTTACCTCTTATAAATGTTGAGATTATAAATGTCAAGAGGGGGAGATTTGTTAGGAATAACAGCTATAGGATTTTCTATAAAAGTTCTTGCCATTTATTATCTTGGTTTAAATAACTTATATTAAACTTTATAACATTTGTTTAAATCAATAATTCATTAATTAAGTTATATCAAAACATAATGTTCTATTATATAATTTAAATTATAAATAATTTTTGAAAAGACTTTTATTAAAATATTTTTTTCATGATTTACTTAATTTTTAATTTCATTGAATTCATTTTCATCTGCCTGTCATTTAATCAAAAATCATTTATTTTATAGTCTTCAGTAACAGGCCCGGACTGGCTCCTTTGGGGGGCCCTCGGTTAGAACTCGAAAAGTGGCCCCTTACTAAAGAATTTAGAGGGAACTAGCAGGCTTCACCCACTTCACTGGTCACTATATTTAAATGAAGTCTCAAAATTACATACAACTTATTAATACTAAAAATTTCATAAAATGAAAAACTATCATAAAAATTCACTGTAATCGTTTAAAACATCAGTTATTTACCCTCCCCCACCAAAGGGAGGAAAAGTTGCAGACCCCAAGGGGTGAAAGGAGATCTTTCGTAAAATCCCTCTATAATGTGTGTTGTGTACCCATAAAAAAAATGACTTATTGAGTAATGACTTCTTGATAATTGTAAACAAAGTTACATTTGAAAATGCATTTTTTGCACACACACCCCCCCCCCCAAAAAAAAAAAAAGAGAGGAAAGGGAGAAATTTGACAAAAACTTTTTAAAGCGAGTGTTACACTCACATAACCAATCCACACACCAAAATAAAGATTTCGTAAGATAATTTCTTTATAGTGTGCATTAGGTACACACAACGTGCACCAAAAAAATTACCTTCCTGAAATAATTTGGAATAGAATTGCGCTTGGATATTTTTTTTTGTGGCCACAAAAAACCCCCAAAAGGGGAAGGGGGGATAGTTTGCAAAATGTATTTTTAGAGTTTTAGGCATAAGCAATAGATTCACTCAGAAATTGCCTTTCTGAGATAATTTAGATGACTGTTACAACTTGGAACGTGTTTTTGCTTTTCCGATCCCATAGGGAGGGACGGGAAACCGCTCGCAAAATTCCTTTATAATGAGTGTTATCTACACATAACAAACTCAAATACCAAAAAATTGTCGTCCTGAGATAATTTGGAACAGAATAATGCTTGCAAATTGTTTGCTGCCCCCTCGCCACTCCCATGGGGAAATTTAACAAAATCCCCTTACAGTTAATGGTTGATGAAAATATTCAACACACATCAAAATTCGTGAACCTAGCCTCCATTGCTTCCCCAGGAAAAAATTAATGCAAAAAGGCGGCTCTGAAATTTGCCCCTCTTGTAATTCCCCCCCCCCCCTCTTAAATAAAAAATCGCAAAGTACACAAAATGGGTTTTTGGTATATATATTCCAGAAGACACAGTTGTTTTCTACTTCTACTGTCCAATTTTTCGTACAATTTTACTGGAAAATCCGGATTTTGCAAAATTCTTCCCCTACACCTTAAATATCAAGAATCCGAAAATCGATATATATTTTTTGTTTTTGTACACAAATCTAGTCTCTTGTGCTGTTTCTTAATCGTGAAGTAATTTGGAGCCGACTTATCCATTTCCGCCCGATACATTTTTACCTTAAAACATTACATTCTTCTGTTTTTACCGGCTGAATGAAAAATCATGGACTACAACCGTGATTTGTTGATTGAAAATGGTACTTTATACTTGCTGCGAATTAGCACGATCGTTCATTTCCGGTTTTTATTGCCTACGACTGTTCCAGATGCAAATTTATATGTGGATGTCGTAAATGTCTAACCCGCGCGATCGTGCAGCCTGGGTCAGAAAAGGCTATGCTCATAAACGTGCTTTTTAGCCTCCCCCCAGAGTGAGGGAAAGTGGGAATTTTGCAAAACCCTGTCTTAGTGGGAGTCAGCTCTCTAGAACCAACTTTCACTACAAAATTCACGACCTAGTTCTGCACAAAATCGCCACCGCTGTGTTTATTCAGTTGGCAGAAATCAAGTTTCCCCCCCCCCCTTTTTTTTTAACCCTTGGGCACTGAATTTTTTAAATTCCAAAAATATGTTTTTAGATGTTTGTGTTAGCTATATTTTAAAGCAAAAATTTTACCGATATCTGTTTTATTATTATTATTATTTAAATATAGAGGATTTTACGAAATCACGCGTTCTGTCCTCCTTGTCCCCTTTAAGAGCGAATTTTGTAAAATCGCTGCATTAGGGGGTGCTTACACCATATGCTCTATAATCTGATTGAGCTTTGGGATTGTGAAATATTTTTATTTTTAGACAACCAGATGACTTTGTTGAAGAAACCATAATAATCTAAATCCTACAATAAATAACGCCTAAATAGTTACAAAAAGGGGCAGAACGGTAATAAATTATCAATCATATTTGGGGGAAAAAAAATAGTCTTCTTTAATTGTGATTCAGTTGATACAAATTGTAAAATATATTTTAAAATAAAAAGGAAAATGACTCTGAAAAACGTTGGTGTAAATATGGTGAACTAAGCAACTCTCGACAAGATTTTTACTTACGCTATTGAGACAGTCTCTTCAATTCATTGCCAAAATGCCAACGAAATTTTAAAAGTCGCCATGGGGGGGGGGGGGGGGGGGAAGATTATACAAAACTGTACCGAAAAATTTTTAAGAAACAAATATAATAATCATTGCTAAGGAATGAAATAATTACTGCATGCTTTTATATTCAAAAATAGATGTTAAAAAAAAAAAAAAAAAAAATCTACATACTAAACTAAATTTTGTTTCGTACAGAATTTTATAGGGAAAAAAGGCTGTGGGATCAGCATTGTGAGGGCGTGAAAGCCCCCATAATGTGCTAAGAGCAGCGGGAACTCAAATTGAGACATTGATTTTTTTTTCTTTCATTCTTTTCGCGTGTGTGTGATTTTAGTACACTGCTAACTGATATGGAACTGTAACCATAAGATCATTTAAATATAATGATCAGTGAATAACGAAACTGGTAAAGCCTACTAAAAACCACAGAACGTGTGGACGGGTTCAGCTAGTTTTTAAATAATATGTATAATTTTCACACGAAATTAAGAACCACTATTTTTAAAAATTAATTAATAGAAATATTTTGGTACTGTTTTTTTCCCGGTAGTTAAACGAAAGCTTTGTGTAATACCTTAACTTTCTACATAATATTCTAAAACAATAGAAAAAAAAAATCCCTCTATTTAATGAAGTTTCATTCGAAAAAAGAATTGTGTCTAAGAATGGCCGCCAGGCATACGAAAAGTGAAGCGTTGATGATAGTCACTTGATTAGTACTTTTATTATAATGAATTTGAAGGCAAAAACGAAGCACAGCAAGAAACAAAAATAAAGGCTTTGCTCAAGTGGTTTACCAAGTATGTAAAAGATACTTAAGTATTATTTCTATATAATATCGCTAATTTTCGTCTTAAATTAAGAACCTCTAATTAAAAAAAATTATTTTATAAAATTTAATCATAGAATTGTTTTCCTTGAAATTATAAGCTAATAAACTAATTCGAGTAACTTGTATTTAATGTATCATTGTCATCCCTCAAAGGTCGACTTTGCGACTGAGAAGTGAGCTAGTTAACCAAGTATTTAGAAATAGGAATTTTTTTCTACATCTAAAGACTTTCTCTTATTTTCTTTCCAAAGCGGCACATTGATAGACACATTTCATGTTGACACAACTCTGACGCTGCTTTAAATACAACTTTACTACAAGACTCAGCGAGTGAGCGTTTACAGTGCGTTAAGAAATTATAAGACCACAAGCATATTGGTGCATTTCTGAAGAAGAGCATAATATGCAAATTTTTAGTTGTGTATTTAAAATTGATAAGGAAACACATTCTATACTAATTCCAACTTTTAAAATTAAATTAAATTTCATTAAACTTATTTATTTTTCTAAAATTTAAAGACTGTGACTGTTAAGAAATTATAAGACCGCCTGAGAAAATTAGCATATTATACATGACGTGAAACTCAATATAAAGTGCATGCGTCAGTATTTCGAAAAAGCATTACCTAAGAAGCAAAAGCTTAGGTTTTGAATGTGATATCTACGATTAATTTGAAGATGCCTCGAGGTAAAGAATTATCGGAATGCGAAGTGAGAAAAATTTTATTTTATAAAGGTTCTGGTAAATCTGAAAGAGATATTGCGAAGTTAATGAACCGTTCTAAAACTGCCATATATAATGTCATAATTAGAAAAGATTATTCAAACAAAATAAAACGATCTGGTAGAAAAAATATTTTGACAGCACGTGATAATAGACAAACTTTTCGACTGTCAACTAAAAAAGGTCTTTCAATTCGTGAAATTTCGAAACGTTTCAGCAAGAAAACTTCACATGTAACAGTCTGGAAGAGTCTTAAATCAAATATTAATACGAAATTTATGAAACTGAATAAAAAACCAAAGTTATTGAAATGCCACTGAGAAGAAAGATTAAAATGGGCTAAAATGTCATGTCATGGAATGATGAGTGGAAACAAATTATATTTTCCGTTGAAAAGAAATTTAACCTTGATGGTCCCGATGGTTACAAACACTATTTACATGACTCGAGGAAGGAACCAAAAGAATGCTTGTCAACAAATGTGTTGGGGAGCTTTCAGTTATGAGGGGTTGTGTGATTAACAGCGGATTTCGGGTCATATGAACTCTACACAATATCAGTCTATGCTATATGATCATATGATACTGTTTGGATCTTTATTAGGTGGTGCTAACTGTGTGTTTCAACAGGACAATGCTGCTTGTCATACATCTAAATCCACACAGGAGTGGTTTAAAAAAGAAAAAAATAATGTTTTACCATGGCCAAGTCGGAAGTCCTGACTTGAACACCATGGAAAATCTATGGGGTATAATTTCTCGCAAAGTTTATGCTAATAATAAACAATTTTCATCTGCCAATGAACTGGAAGTAGCCATTGTAAAAGAATAGTACAATATTTCTATAACTGAACTTAATCACTTGGTTACTTCAATGAAAAACAGAGTGTTTGAAGTCTTCGGGAAAAATGAAGGACCAATATCATATTAATTTTTTATACAATTTTGTTTTTTGACAAGTGGTCTTATATTTTCTTAACAGGTTATTTTTCACTTATTTCTATTATATATTTTAATCAGACATTTATTGCATTATACCAAGTTATTGAAAACTAATTATAAAAAAATAGAGAGCAATGTGTTATTTTATGTATTTGAATTAGGATTAGAATCTTTATTTTTCTTATAATTTACAAAATTAAAGTGGTCTTATAATTTCTTAACGGACTGTAGTTATATTACGTAAGAATAAGAATTGCAGCTCCAAAGAAACGTAATTATCGCAATCTAGACGAATTATATTTAAAATTCTATTGCTGTTTACGATAGGAGAACAAACATACAGGATGAAGCATGATGCAGCGTTCTCCATGAATGAAACATTCTCGACTTCACTTGTGCACGCATACAATCAAGAAAGATAAGGTTTTCATCATAAAGCTTCTATACTGTTTGCATTTAAGTTCTTTGGTCGCAAACTTGCCTGAAATTATGAGCACTGCACAGCACGCGATATGTCAAACTTGATTTTAAATCCATAAAATGATAGGAAAATAAATAGTCTAATTACTCTGATGTAACTAATTACAAAGTAGTATGTTTAAGGAGTTTTCTGGGGCCCCCTTGAGTCGGGGGCCCTCGGCAATCGCCGACCAGCCGACCTGACCAGTCCGGGCCTGTTCAGTAAATTACAATCTCACTCATTTATTTTCTTGTTTTCTTGTACAATTCTACTCACACCAGTAGCTATATTTACTTTCTACTTTATAAAGTTTTTCTTTTCATTTTAAACGTTTTGTGCGTTGCCACTTTGACTGCAGCACTCGTGCTTACTTTATTCGCCTGATGAAGGGTCGTGTGTTTTTTCGACCTGAAACAATTGTTGCGAGTTTATTGCATTTTATGGTGTTTATTCAAAGTTTGTAAGTAATAACTGATTAAATATCCTTCAGCAGTTCATTAATGGCATACTTATATTAAAAATTTTAAAACATGAATAAATTTCTTACTATTTAATTAGATTAAATGTGTAATAACAGTTTTCTAACTTATAAGTTTTTTCTTATGAGAAACCTGGTTTCTATTTGCATTTCAAAAAATTTGTGAGCGAAGTCAAATTAAAAAGCCATAATTATGAAAAGTATCTTTAAACCAACCTTTAGATTGTCCAGTAACACTTGATTTATCAAGGGAAGGTTTTCGAACCTACAGATTAAAAAATATATATAAATAACTTTCTTGCATTCTTATATTTTAGAAAATGAAACAATTTTAATAAATATGGCTCATGAAAAAAACACATGTATGAGAAGTAAATCATAAATGGTGGGGCATTGGAGAAAGACTTACTTCAGTCACTGTTATTTCTCGATCTAGCTTCTTTTTCAATAAACTAGGAGTTACATCTTTTTCACTATCCTTTAGTTTCTTTTCTATGAAATCAACTTCTTTAGCGCTGAAATTTAATATACAAGTGGTAAATGAAATTAAAATGTTCAATACAGCAATATAATTTTTTTTTTTTTCAAAGTACTTACGCAGGAAACTTTACATCAGCATCTGGAAACATCTTATAAATATTGTCTACAAATGGTATATATTCTTGAAGCAAACTCTTGAATTTCGGCTCATATTTACCATATACTAAAGCACCAGTAAATCCTAGGCCAGTAGAAACAACAATTCCAAGTATGACTTTGCCAGTACCTCCTCTAAAATTAAATAAAAAAATAATTATAAACATCACACTAAGAATCCCCACCTTTACTATTATAGAATGCAAAAAACACAATTTTATTATTATTATTATTATTAAATATGAAATAAATTTAGGTGTATTTAGTGTATGTAATATAGTATACAATCTGTTATTCATAAAGCTTGGGACCTGGGGTATTCTGGATAAGGGATTTTTCAGTAATTTGGAACACTTTACTGTATGTATAAAAATGGTATGAAATAATTTAATAAATAGCAGTGATATACATTAATAATATATATAAACACAATACTTATAAGTTTCTTCATTTAATAAATTAATTACACAAAATAAAAAACTTTTTAAATTATAAATAGTAATAAAAAATAATAATAACATACGTAAAATTTAATTTTGGGACTTTTGAGTAAAATTCTTTCATTTGGATTTTGCAAACATTTCTATGATAGTTTTGTACATATAGTGTCTGTTGTACTAATTGTTCATAAATGTTTCAAATATTTTTAGCACATAATGCTGATTATTTTATAAAATGAATTCTAAAAATAATGGAAATTAATGAAGACTATTTAAAATTTTTATAACAGTTGAGATTTCATGCATAAGACCTGAGGTCAAGGATAAAATTTGTCTGCAATTGTGCCCTCTAAGGGATGTTATTAATGTTTATTTATTAAAAAATATCATAAAAATTCATGATTTGCAAAATTTTCAAATAATTATTTGGACAATTTTACTCTTACTATATTTTCCCCAGAATAACACCGTAGCATTAAAGAAAGTAGGTTATAAAAATATAATTCTGATTGACTTTCAATCTTATTTTTCACGATAATTAAAAATTTTGGTAGTTTGCATTTTGCATTCTGCTTTTCAGAACATTCTGGATAACGGAATTCCGGATAACAGATCCTAAACTGTATTGTGAAATTCTGCTACAGAGTCAGTTTAAGTTGTCAATACTTTAAGAATAGCAGCAACACTAAAAAACACAAAAAAAAGTAATTCACGCAATAGATGAGTATGATTTCTTTATGTGTAGGAATACATTTGCATGCTCACAGTATTATTGAAGAGAATCGTTATACAAGAAAACACCAATTACATTGTAAAATATTACAAAATATTAGCTTATTCTTTTACTAATCAAATTCTAAAATTATAGATTTCAAGATATTTAAAACACTTAACTAAAAATTAGCTCAGAAGTAACTACATAAGCACCTAGGACTGGTGCCAGGGGTGAAGCAGCCACCTCAAGGTGCAAGCATAAAAGGGTGGCATTTGGTTTTTGTATTTAGAAGTTAGAATCCACTATGTGCGTCAAAACTTTAAAAAAAAAAAAAAAAAAAAAAAAAAAAAAAATTTAATTTTCTATTTCAGAAAAAACCATTTCATATACATATATGAAATAGTTTGTATTGAGTAAGTAACTGACTGATTAGTCATCGACCGTCCCAGCACCTAGAAGCAGCAGATTTGGTGAAAACATTCCTTCCGTGATGCAGACACTCACTAAGCAGTGATTTTACAAAATTTGTCAAGCAAGGAAGAGGGTGGGGGGATACAGATTGTGATTTAACAAAATCAAACATCTCAAAGAAAAACTACAGATATCTATAACAATTTTGCTTCAAGATATAACAAATGCAAATACTTGTAAAAGCAAATTTTAGGAATTTAGCCTCTAAGGGAGACAGGGGTAAATGGGGGAGTTTCACATAACCCTTTTCATCTCAAAGAAAAGAAAAAACACAGATACGCATGGCTCATGAAATACAGTCGCCCGGCCGCCATTGTTACTATGTTTTCAACAAAAACTGAACATTTTTAATATTTCAGTTAAAAAATTGGGCCCAGAAGCAAATGCCAATAATATGTAAGCTATTGAATTTACAAAATCACCCATACAGAATAATAGGTCCAAGCATATAAATGTAAAGTTATTTTTCATTCGCGAGTGGCTTTTTGATGATAAATTTGAATTAAAGTATGTCAAGTCTATATTTAACTTGGCGGATCCCTTCACAAAGCCACTTACTAAAAGTGACTTGCTTAATTTTGTAAATAAGATTTTTATACAGCAAATTTGTAAGAAAAATTTGTAAATTTTATATATAATAAAAATTGTAACTTGTATAAATTTTTGGGATACTTATCCTTATTTAAAGTTTTTGAGGTGCTGAATATTTTGGATGTTTTCTTCTGATCTTCAATTGCTTTGTCATTGTAAAAATGATTTTTTTTTTTTTTCTTTAGAATGAGTGTAAACGTGGCCATGAATGTTTGTGTTATGTGATTGTCATAATTGTTTAACTAATCATTTATTGTTTTCCAGTAATGGGGGGATGAAGTAAATATTTTTTTAATGCATCATTTTGATACATCATTAATATGTATTTTTCTATTTGTAGTAGATTTATTGAATGTTTAATGAACTTAAAGTTGATCTGAAGTGTACTGTGGAATGGTCAGGGCCCGCTTTACCATTAGGCAAACCTAGGCGGTCGCTTAGGGCCGCCGTAAAACTCCCGTAAATGCTCATAGAAGTCCTTCAAAATTATATACATCATTCAAGTTCATTATGGGATGTTTCCTAATGAAAATGAGGTAAATGTCACAGGGGTACTTGTGTACAGGGACGCCCAAAAGAATTCAAAGGCATTGCATTCTATGAGGGTATTTCTACAAACTATATTTTGATACTTTTATTTTGCACAAATCATAATGCACAAAAATTAATTGGCATTTATTATAAATATTCCCCAAAAATTCCTTTTTATAGAACATTGTATGATTAGACTTAAGATTCACAGGCCACACAAAAATATTCTGATACATTGAGGGTTAATGTTGGAAATTGTTGAAATTGCATTTCTGTTTTTATTAAACATTTAAACACTAATAATGTTTAAGAGTGACTATGAATTCAGTTAGTCTACCTGTTTGTCTTTCTGTCCCTCTATCTCCACTTTATATCTGTGTTCATAAATATTTTTAGAATTTTTTCAAATTGTTATACATTATTTCAGTTCATTATGGAATGTTTGTTCTCTATTTCAAATAGTAGAAACAGCACAATTGGCTTGTGTACAGGGACACCCAAAAGGATGACAATACATTGCTTTCTATGAGATGTGTTAGGTATTGATATACTTTTGCCTCACTAGAGGGCGCCAGAGGTCCCGTTGAGATGAGATTCAAAGAATATTTTTTGTTTACTCTCGTGAGACTTGAGTTTGAGTTCTGTTTTAGAATGGAGAGCAACGAGTCAACATGAAATAGTAGTTTGCTCTCGGGGCCTTTTTGGCCTGATTTTATTATTCAAGGAGCTATCGTTCAAGAAATAGAAAAAGTAGCTCATAGATTAATTTAGTTTTAGTTTGTCTTTAGTGAAGAGAGCAACACAATGAAATAGAATGCTCTCAGGCCACCTTTGGCCTAATTTATTTTTATGGAACCACCATTGTCATTACGAAATAGAAAACTGGTGGCTTAGTTATTAAAATATTACGAATAGAAAATTGTTTTCGTGAAATTTCGAATATGTAAATACTTTTTGTAAATAGTGTTATTTTCATCATGTAACTGTATATATTTTATCATCTTAAAGAAGCTATTTCTAGAAAAACAAGTGTCCGTTATTAGTCTTCATTTTTTAACGTCGAAGAATTTTACAGGTAAGAAGAATATTAAAATATCAGTTTGAAGATTATTACTTTGAAATTAAAATGATTAGAAATTATTAAATAAGACATTTGATTAAATGAAAATAGCCTGCAATCTTTATATTTCAAAGAGTCTAGAAGACTCGCTTAAGCCATTCAGAAGAATGGCGTTATAACAAGATGCAAATTGCATTAAAAAAAAGATCACATATTTAAAACTAAATCACATAAAAAAAATTTTGTATTGTGCAGATCATATTTACATTTATTATTCATGTGGTTGTTTGTTTATTTATTTATTTTTTTAAATATGGTATGTTTAGGGTTAAGCTTTACAGGTCACACTGAAATATTTAGATACATTAAGAGCTACAACTGCAAATTGCTATTTCTGGAGCTGTATTTCCTTTTGGAAAGCATATTTCCGTTTGTGTTAAGGGTTTTTATCACTTTCCAGCAATATTTAAGAATGATTATAAACTCAGTTCTATCTGTCTTAGAGGTCTGCACGGGCCGGAATTTCGAGGCCTGGGCCCGGCCCGGCTAAAGGGCAAAATTAACGGTCGCCACCGGCCACGTGGCGACTAAATAAAAAAAGATGGCGATTAAAAATTATGCATCGATCGCCACTAAAGTCGCCACTTTTTATGATCATTAAAATAATCTAAAAATCGAGCGACGATAGGCAATCGAAGCCTTGTGATTTCCAATCTTTTTCCATCCATGGCATAAATGTCAATGTTCATTTTAAACTTGCTTTATTATATTCTACAACCTATAAAGAAGTAGAATTGTTTAATATGTCTCACTCATATAATTTTTTGGACCCCCCCCTCCCTTTCCCTCCCCCTAACGATCTGTGATCACACAGCTTGTAGAAAGCTTTATAATTTTTAATCATTCTCCATTTGCTGCAAAAATATAAATATATATTTTAAACTTACTTTACAGATTCTAGAATCTGTAAAGAAGTAGAATTGTTTAATATCTCTTACTCATAATTCTTGTAATCCCCCCCCCCCCCCCTCCAATGATTGGCAATCACATGCTCCACTGAAGTCTTGTGGTTTACAATCTTTCTCTATCCATAACATAAATGTAAATATTCATTTTAAACTTTCTTGATTAGATTCTAGAACCTATAAAGAAGAATATAGATGTACCCCCCCCCCACTACACACACGTGAGCTCCATTTCCACAAGCAGTTAATGATCAAATGTCCTGCAAAGCACAATCTTTTTCCATTAATACCTCCATAGTATTTAGTGTATATTTAACCCATTTAAGATAGTTGACAAATGTGTGTATGAAAATTTGATTTGACTTAAATGTGTATTTTTCAAAAATTTTTGTATTTGCTTTCTTTTGTGTAGAAATCTTCCTTTTCCCTTCCCATTTTAAAGTAGAAATCTCCCTATTTTTAAAGCTACAAATTTGGCAGCTAAGTAAATTATTTTTAATGAAGCAGCTAAGTTTCCATATCTGTACTTTTTAAGAGAAAGTATTTTAACTCTATTGAAATAAAATCATTTAAAAAATGTGTCTTTAGAAATAAGAAAAAATAATAAAACTGCTAACTATATTTACACATGACCATGTAAAAGGTTGTGATGATGATGAATCAGCTGATTCATTTACTAGAAAATATCAATGTGAACTGTGAATGATAACAGCTTATTTCACTTAAATAAATTGAAAAAAAAAAAAGTACTACTGAATTATCTGAAAGATAACTTTTGCTGCTGTTATTACAGCTCTAAGCGGATTTTAATTTAGGATGGTCAATTTAGGATTTTTAAAAAGAGCGTAATTACGAATTACAATTTCAGTGTCCCTGTGTTAATTTTATTATTATATGTATTTCTTTCTTATTTTCATATTTTTCTTGTGGTAATTATACCACAAAATGGTGACAATGCATTTTGCAGTCCGAAAGAAATAGTCTTATCATCTGAAATGTGGCCACTAACTTAAAAAAGTGGCTACTAATGAAACTGACAGTACCGGCCACTGGCCACTAATGAATTTTCCCAGTTTTGCCCTTTAGGCCCGGCCCGTACGAAACTGATATCTATCAATTGTCCTCGCACATAAAAATTGTTAATTTTATAAATATAAATTCTTATTTTATATATATATAACTGTTAACTTACCTTTTATTTGAATTTAAAAGTTTTTCTTTATTTAAACTCGGTCAGCCATCTTCTATTTACATCGCGCCATTAATAACGATGTTTTGTTTACATTGTTGCCGTTGCCAATCTTGCTCTACATAATTTTTCCTATTTTTGCTGTTGCCACTTCTATTAAAATAGTTATGATAAATTGTATTTTTGACTTTGACCGTTAAGTGGCAATGGTAATATATTGTTTATATGTAGATTTTTGACTTTTCAGTCAGTATAAAAAGATCGCGGCAGGCATGTTAAAGGGCAGTTATCGGCAGTGGTTAGCAATGGCCAGCTAGTCTTCAATTAGACATGAAGCAGTAGTTTGTTAATAATATGAGTAGCTTTAAGCTGTTGATGGTCAAGCAATAATGTCTGTGCTTTTAGTATTGTTCCAGCTAAGCTAGTAATGCTCTTCTGGCTATTGCATTTTGGAAATGATGGCTGCCGTTGTTGAGTTTTTGTTTACATATGTTAAATTGTTAAGTTTGTTAAATTGTTCCTTTTTTAAAGGATAAAGTTTTCGTCATTCGCGGATGATAGGAAATTTTGGAAAAATTGATAATCGAAGTTTTTTTTGAAACGACTGTTAAATTTGTGGTTTAATTGATGTTATATAGTGTTTAACTACTTTTTAAGTAGTATTTGTTAAGTTTAAAACGTTTGAAGTTGATTAGAAAGTTAAAATTAAAATCTTCTAAATTAATAGTGTATGAGCATAATCTTCATCCTTGCCACTGTGTGTTGGTACATCTCGTCTCACTTTCGCTGATCAACCTGGCGATCGCGGAAGTATGGTTCTTGTCATCCCATTTTCCTGTTGATCAACCTGGCGATCACTGAGGTTATGTTATGGTTCTTGAAGTACATTGTCAGCTATGTTTGATTGTGTTTATCGCTATGTCTGGTTCTACATCTGTAAAAGGTAATCATGTTCTTGTTATAAATTTGAAATCTTAATATATCTTTATATCTTGTTGAATAAAAATTGTTTTTTTGTTAAAACTTTGGTCTTCAATGTGTTATAACAGTTGAACACTGGTCGGGTTAATTTTTATTGAAACCCTTAAAATTTAAATATTAATGTTTCCACTGTATTTAATCTGCTTAATAGGAATCATTTGAAACATAGACTTTTAGTTTATAATATTTGGTTATGGGCAGTTTTTTTTAGGGTATCTTTTTTAAACTTGACCAGTTGTTCTCTTCTTGTTTTCTGTATAATTGATAATTAAGAAACTATTTAAAATGGCTTATAATATTGTACCTCAAATCACCAAGTTAAATGCAACTAACTATTCTGGTTGGAAGTGTGACATTAAATTTTTACTTATGGAAAAGAACGCTTATGATATCGTCACTGGAGACGAAACTAAGCCCAAAGTTAGTGAAACGGTATCTGAGGAGGTAGTGCAAGACTTTAAAAGAAGGCAGAATGCTGCCATGTCAATTTTATATTTGAATATTGATACTGAATTTAAAAGTTTAATAAGTGAATGTACTGACCCCTCAGAAGCATGGAAAATTTTAAAAGTTAACTTCCAGCCAGATAGTAGAAGTCATCATATGAAATTGTTTTCTGAAGTTATGACATGTTTTTTAGAACCTGGCGAATCTATTGGTGTTTTTGCAACTAGAATATCTAAAATTGCTGATCAATTAAAATCCATTAATAAACCTATTGCAGATGAATATTTATGTTTTCAAGTTTTGAGATACCTACCTGATAAATTTGATCAGGTTGTTCAACAAATTCTTCGTTGCCCTGATAAGGACTTTAACTTTAAAAATATTATTGTTGAACTATGTGCCGAGGAAACGCGCCTTCAACTTAGAAATTTTGATAAAAGTAGAACAGAATGTTCTATTGAGGCCCAAAATGTAAAATTTAAACGCAGGCCTGTTTTTACTTGTTGGAGGTGTGGAAAAAAAGGCCATGTAATTGAAGATTGTAAAGTTAAGTTAAATAATGATCTAGCTGCAAAAGAAAGGGAAAAACCACTCAGAAGTAATTTTTCTAAGAGGAGTGGCTCCAGTCAACAGTCAAAACGTGATAAAACTCCTAAAGCACAAAATTTTATTGCAGAAGCAAATTTAAGTAGTTTTGATAGAGAGGGAAGCTGGGCTTATGATACGGCGGCCTCTCATCACTTCTGCAAAGATAAATCTTTCTTTTGTAATTTTTCTGAAATTTCTGGTGATGAGTTACACATGGCTGTTCATGGTGTCACTTTTCCCATTACTGGCAAGGGTGAGGTGGAGTTGAATTTTAATGGAACTGTTATTAAACTATGGAATGTTTTGTACTCGCCGAACTTGCGGAAAAATCTTTTGAGTGGTTCTAGATTCGACCAGGGTGGTGCAAAATTTATTGGTGAGGCTGGCAAAATAAACGTGGTCGACAAGTATGGTGATTTCCTTTTCTCTGCTAAACTCCATGACGGGATTTAATATACATTTCCAAAAGTACTTAAAAATAAGCACAGTGTTAAATTGAATGGGGGGCAGAATTCTAATGAAAATCTAAATGATAATACTGAAATTTCAGCTTTTCCTGTAATAAAACCTGTTAATATAAAAGATTTTGATACCTGGCATCTTCGTTTTGATCATCTAAGCCCTGACTTAATTTTTAATACTATCCGTAATTCTGCTGTAAAAGGTCTGCCCAATTTAAAATCAGTTGATAATTTTTTTTGTGATCCCTGTCATGTGAGTAAGCAAAATCGTATTTCTTTCAAACCTTTAAGTCATTCTTCTTCCAAAAAACCTTTAGATCGACTTTTCATGGATACTTGGGGTCCAATTAAAATTCCTGGCAAAAAGGGTGAACGTTTTTTCTTGTCTATAATAGATGATTTCTCTGGTAGGTCATCCGTTTACCCCCTCCAGGAAAAATCTGTGTTTTGAGGTCTTTAGGAGACATGTTTTGAGGGCCGAAAGGTTTTTGGGAACCAAGTTGAAGTCGATCAGAACTGACAATGGCAAGGAGTTTGATAATGATTCTTTTAAGGGTTTTTGTAGAGAAAATGGAATAAATCATGAGCTGACCAATTTTTACACGCCAGAAGAAAATTGAGTTTGTGAGCGGTTCAATCAAACAATCATGAACTGTGTTCGGGCTATGTTAAAATCCAGTGGCTTATCTGATGATTTCTGGCCTGAAGCTTGTTTACACTTTAATTATACGTGGAATTTGTCACAGTGGGAACTCTAAAACTCCATTTGAACTCTACTCAGGAAATAAACCTTCTGTCCGGCACTTGAGGCCTTTTGGTACTTTTACATATGTCGGTGTCCCAAAGGTCAGGCGCAAACATAAGTTAGACTCCAAATCTAAACATTGAATCCTTGTGGGTTATGCCTTGCGTACCCGTGGTTACAGGGTCTGGTTAGAAGACGAGAGGAAGGTTGTGGAAACCAATAATGTTTCTTTTGTTGAAAGCGGTGATGTTCTACACAGTGGAGCGGTGATGGCCGACTCTTCTTTTGAGTTGGTGCTTGTCCCGGAGGAACAACCACGGCCCGTTGACCGGTACCTTCTTCCTGGTCCGGAGCCTGGTACCTCTGGGGTCTTGCCCAGCGAGACTGAAGTTGTCGTCCCAGCCGTCTCTCCTGTTTCTCCTGCTCCTCAAGTTACTCCGCAGACTGCTTCTCCTAACTGGATGACCAATCCCGTATGGTACAGGAAGGTTGTACCTCGACCTCAGGGAAAAAAGGTCGATATTTACTATTATCCTGATGGAGAGGGTAAAAGGTGTCAAAGGTCACCTAATGATGTCGAAAAGTTTTGTAATTTTCTACTGGATTCAGCTGCCACTGACAGTTTCTGTAACAACAAGCTTCTGTTTTCTAATTTCAGGCCTATCCAGAGCAAGGCCAGTATAGCAAGAGGCACTGTGGAGATTTGTGGCATTGGAGATATTGAAATTGAGGTAGAACAGGGTACAACAACTAAACAGGTAACACTTTCAAATGTTTATTATTCTCCTGCTATGGTTAGGAATCTTATATCAGTAAGGTGTTTAGCTGAAATGAATTTTAATATTTGTTTTGATAGTGTTTCTGCCACTTTGACTTTGAATAACCAATTGTTTTTAAAAGTACCTATGATAGATAAATTTTATGTTTTAAAAGCAAAATGCTTAATTTCACCTGAAGCTCATATTGCAAGTAGTAACAATAAGTTAAGATTGTGGCAGGAGCGTTATGGCCATTTAAATTGTAAGAATTTAGTTGAATTTTCTAATACTGAAAATGTATTGGGGTTAGATGCACTAAAAGGAGAAGTACTTAATTGTGAAACATGTAATTTTGCTAAAAGTACAAGAGCTAGTTTTCCTCCCTTAGATGAAATAAAAACAAAACAAATTCTAGACCTTATACACCTTGATCTTTGGGGTCCTTCTCCAGAAGCTTCTATGGGTGGAGCGAGATATTTCTTGAGTGTGATTGATGATTTTTCACGATATGCTTTTGTCTATATCCTTGGAAACAAAAATCAAGCTTTTGAGTATTTTCAAAGATTCAAGGCTTACGTAGAAAGGCAGACAAGCAGGAAAATTAAGCGAATCAGGACTGATTGTGGGTTAGAGTTCTGTGCAGACTATTTTGAGTCACATTTGACTGAGGTGGGAATTAAGCATGAAAGGACTAATGTGTACTCGCCAGAAATGAATGGAGTCGCAGAACGATGCAACCGTACCTTAATGGAGAGAGTTAGATCAATGTTAGTACAGGCTAATTTACCACCTAGTTTATGGGCAGAACTCGTTGAAACTCACAATTACCTGAGAAACAGATTTCCACATAACAAATTGGGAGGCAAAGCTCCATTAAATGTGTGGCTCGATAGAAAATTTTCAATACGCCATTTACGGGTCATTGGAAGTGTCGCTTTTGTTCATGTTCCTAAGAGGTATAGGAATAAGTTAGAAAGAAGATCTAAGAAAGGTATTCTTATAGGTTACGGGTCACGAACAGAGGGTTACAGGATTTGGTACCCAGGGACTACTGAGGTTCAGGAAACAAAGCATGTTAAAATTGAGGGGGATCTGTACAAGAAAGCAATGACCCAGGAGCAGGAATATGTGTCTTTTACATTAGATCAAACTAGTGAGTCTGTGAATAGTAGAGAGGGGGAGGTATGTGCTAGTAGTCCATCATTTGAAGACTGGAAACGTGTGGAAGTTGTTAGGAAATCTGGGAAAACAGCAGGTAAAATGTTTATTACTATCCAGAAGAGAAAGTGCGTTTAAGGAGTAAAAATGATATTGAAGATTATTGTAAACGAAAGGGGCTGGTTTATAACCCTGATAATTTTGATTTTAAACCTGTAGGCCAGTTAGATATTTCCTCAGATTTACCTTTCTTGAGTGTGATTGATGATTTTTCACGATATGCTTTTGTCTATATCCTTGGAAACAAAAATCAAGCTTTTGAGTATTTTCAAAGATTCAAGGCTTACGTAGAAAGGCAGACAAGCAGGAAAATTAAGCGAATCAGGACTGATTGTGGGTTAGAGTTCTGTGCAGACTATTTTGAGTCACATTTGACTGAGGTGGGAATTAAGCATGAAAGGACTATTGTGTACTCGCCAGAAATGAAATTTTGTTTTTAACCCTGCTGATTTTGATTTTTCCAAGTTTAATAAGTTTACTGGTGTTGTTAATCCTGGTGTTATACCTTCCGCGTCCAGCACGGCTAGTTGACTAGATGTGGTGGTCCCGAGAATGTATAAACAGGCTTTAAAATCTGCACAATCTGATGAGTGGCATGGGGCTATGCTGGAAGAGTTAGAATGTATGGCCACGAGAGGTGTCTGGCATCTTGTGAGACTCCCTGAGAACAAGACTGCGTTGGGAAACTGCTGGGTTTACACAGTAAAGCGTGACGAGTCTGGCAACATTGTCAGATACAAGGCCAGGTTGGTCGCGCAAGGTTTCAACCAGATCCAGGGCGAATCGTACGATGAGACCTTCTCGCCTGTGATAAACTTTTCTGTTGTTAGGTTCTTTTTTTCTCTTTTAGTCTCATGTTATGGTTGGTTTAATGTACAGTGCGATGTTAAGTGTGCCTATCTGTATGCTCCCTTAAAGGATGAGATTTACATGAGGCAACCGGTTGGCTTTGCTGAAAAAGGTAAAGAAGACTGGGTCTGTAAGCTGGATAGAGCACTGTACGGATTACACCAGTCAGGCAGATTATGGTTTTATGAATTAAATAAAGTATTGTTGGAACTTGGTTTTAATAAATTTGAAAATTGTAACTGTGCATATTCATATTATGATTTCTCCGTTTTATTGGTTTATGTTGACGACATCGTTGTTTTTGCCAGGACTGAATCCCAAGCGTATAATATCTTAGGTTTGTTAAAATCAAAGTTTGATTTGAAAATCTTGGGTATCACTCGTAAACTGCTAGGTGTGGAGTTCGAGTATACAGATACAGGAGGTTTGATCCACCAAAATCAATATATTGACGAAGTCAGTAAGAGGTTTCAAAATCACCGTGTACCTATCTCCTCCTTACCTATTGTTAAAGGTATAAAATTTTCAAAAAGTGATTGTCCTGTTATTCAAGAAGACATCGATGAAGCTTCTCATTTACCTTACAGAAATCTTTTAGGTTGTATTTCTTTCATTTCAAATCGTACTAGACCCGATATTGCATATGCCACTAACATTTTCTCACAGTTCCAACAAAATCCAGGCATTAAACATTGGCAGGGTTTACTTAAACTTCTTGGATACATAAAGTTCACCAGTCAGTATAAGCTCCATCTTAAATGCACACAGGTTAACAGAGTCGTGCTGGCATGACAAAGAGGGCGCTGGCAACTTGAATAAAAAAGGGCGCCAACAATCTAGATAAAAAGGGCGCCAGTTTACTACTAAACACTATTCAAGGTTATTATATGTAGTGGCCGAGAAGTTCTGCTCTCTAAATTGGTATAAGTAGTGTCGGTTTCGATCTCAGGTCTAAACGCTTGACCTAATCATACGAAGTTTTCCATAATTTTCTCCGAAACTTGTATAAATATGGGAATAGGAGCTAAGACGCCTTAAAAAGACCTAATTGAAGGCATTCCACGGAGAACTGGGCTCCAAGTGCAATCAATCTTGCACCAATACCAAGGTGATTCCAAAAAAGTTTCTTCATACACGACCAGAGTTCTCAAAGGCTTTTAATATATTCCTTTTCCACCTTAGACAGCTTTCTTTTCTTTTTAACACTTCACCAATGGAATACATCGTATTAAAAAATCACTATATAAAATTTCTGATACATAAATAACATTAACTTTCCTTTGTGAGAAGAGAACACTGTACACGACCCCTCTAGCTAACATCCCATTAAAGAAAAATGCCATGTCCGCTTGAATTTGAAAATGTTAAAATATGCGTTCGAGCATGAAATTAAACACATTACTCCAGCTCTCACAGTTAAGTTTACAGTGATAAATTTTTTATATAACAAAACCCATAATTTTTAAATTGCGTTATAAATTTTTAGAGTAAAAACCATAAATAACGTTGCTTCGATGACTGTATCTATAGAAATTGTGGCTTAAAACATATTCAAAAAATGGACAATGAGCAAAGAAAGGGTTGTTGGAATTAAAGCCGATTGACTGCACTGGGATCCTAGGCCTGAGGGAGAGTGTCCTCCATTGGGGTCTTTCTAAGGGTGAAATACGTATTTAAGCAATTTTTGGAGAGAACCACGGAAAATTCGAAAGACTAGACCGACAAGCGCAACCTGGGATCGAACCTGGCAACTCACACCTACCAGCTTTGAGCGCAAAACCACTGGTAGGCCGCCAGGAAAGGGAGAATGAAGTTACAGAAAAATTAAGCATTTTTCACGTAAGCTATTTCACAAGCAACAAATATTGCTCGCAGATTATTGTAAACAACAGAATGTCATAAGAAATTATTAGAATGTGTTTTATATTATTTATTTCATTATAATAAAGAAATTATGATTCAGAAGTATACAGGAGCGTTGTGAATCTAACTTAAAAGAAAATAAAATAAGTTAAATGCATCAAAGAATTCTATAATGGCATTTGTATGAAGATAAACTTGATAATGATATGAGATATAGATATGACCATATTATAATTTTAAAAAATGAGAGAGAAAAAAAAAAATATATATATATTAACGAACACTGCACAAACTAAGCGCCCGATATGCCAGTAACGCAAGTTCAAGTAGGCCACGATCTAGAACAGCAAATTGTATCAGATCAGTTGCCCAAATTAAAAAGAAAAGAATGTTAACAAATGTACAGACAATTAACATACCATATAAGCTGTAGAGTATAAGCGAAATATATATATTATTTTATTTTACTTCAAAGCATATGTCAAGTTTTTATTAAAGCTTCATAAAAAGTTAATGTAGTAGGGAGCATATAATTCCAATCTACAGGACTACAAGTGTGAAATAAAAAAATTATCTCAATTTTGGAAGAATTCAAAGATATAATCTCTATCTCTCCACATTCCTGCACTTCAACAAATAATAATAAATTATAAAAATAATAATGAATAATCATACCTTAGATTATTTTTCCCAAAATGAAAATTCTTGTATTTCACATGGCTTGGCTGATACCATTCAGATAATTCCACCTTCACTTTTTCACGTTACATTATATAGAATTAAAGATGTGCAGGTTTCACAGTGAATGTCCCTCCCCCATCTTCAGCTATTCGTTAAAAAAAAATTTGAAGCATGTGTTTTCCCAGTAGTAGAAAAAATATTATTAGCATTTCTGTTCCGGATTTCTTTGAAATGCGTAAACGTGTGTGAACAAATAATATCTATCACCATAATAGTTGTTGAAAAAGACTTCGTATGTAAATGTACTATAACTATGATCATTTAGGTGACAAAAAGGGGAATACATCAACTGCGCTCACATTAATCCCCCTATTGTTGAAAAAGCATCAACTGTGCCCACATCGAAAATTACTGATAACGTTCATTGTCATCCTCTCAGCCCCAAGTCCCAAAGCGTATACTAATCTGTAGGTTAGATATGCTTTGTCTCACCCCCAGCTGTACATCGAGAAGTAACTAAGAATAATTTCTAGAAAGGAAAGACTTTTTTATGTATTTGTTTTGTTTACTTTGAAGGATAAGGCGAGGTACAGTTCATTCAAAGATGGAATTTACATTCACGGAGAAAAAAAAAATGATATAAAAGGCACTTTTTTTATATTGTATTCAGTATTAATTTTCAGTTAATTTTTATAAAGACACTATATTTTTAAAATTTTTACGTGCATCTTTATCAGAGATGTACCGTATGTGTTTCACTAAACACGCAAATCGCCCTGTTTAGTGGAACATGCAAGATATCCTGTTAACCCTTTAACGATCATTGGTTTAGCAGCGAAACCAAACATTTGGCATAATTTAAGAATTTTTATGCAGCAGTTTTTTTTAACTTTTCCCCTTTGTTTTAATCAGGTTTTAAACTTTTGTTCCTTTTCTGTCTGTAGATATCAGCACTATTTCAAAATTTAACAAATAATGCTTCACTAGAAGCTAATTGTATAAATGACTTGAAGTTTCTTTGTGTGTGCGAGTGCGAATTGCTGGTTTGATGATGCACTCATGTCTAGTTTTTTTCATTTAATGAAAAGCTGGACTATTATTTTCCCCCGAAACAACTTTTACGAGTTTTTGTAGTCGATGATGCTTACTTACAAAGTGTTTTATTTATTAAATTAAATATTATTTGAATTTAATAAGGTTATCTTATAGATGTTTCAAACCAAAAATTTCTTAAAAAGGAACAATGCGATTTTTTTATTTTTTAAATATTTATGATCAGCTACGTGTCTAAAAGCCATTTTTAAAATTAGTTTAGTAATTTTTTAAATAAATTAAGTAGTGAACGTTAAAGGGTTAAGCATTCTATATTAATTGTTATTCTTGATAGGGTTTGAGGGGGATAGGGATACATGTTTTTTCATCCATTTTTAGAGAAATTTTAAGAATATGTGCACCTTACTAAGGCTAAAAGGCGTGCTGGTTAGTATTTCATGAGCATTTAATATTAGTTTGTAGGCAATTTTTGTCGTTTCTAAAAACATTGAAAAGAATGCTCCTTTTATGCCTGATCGGGCGCATATGGTGTTATTTCTACATTATTGTTAGCAAATTTGAAAAAACAAATTTTGCTCAAAAATAGTTTGCAGAGTAAATAGAATACACAGTGAAAGCTACTGAAAAATTGACAGCTAAAGTGTTCAAAGGTAATATAACTTTGTTATGAAATAAAGAGAACAGTTTAAAAACTAACAACTTTTATTAATTCCATATCTTAACAACTTGTAAACGATTTCAACAATGTTATTAAATTCAACAATTAATAAACAATATCAACAATAATAACATTAACTTAATTATATCTTATATTTATCCTTAGGCAACCAGAATAAAGATTAACCAGCAATCCTTATAAAAATATCAAAAAACCTTCAACAATCATTTAAACTTTAGTAAAACCTAACCTTAACATATGTAAATTTAATTTCAAAAACTTAACAACAAACCATCCAACTGCTATAAATCTATTTAACTTCAACTTTAAATAAATTATGTGAATTTTAACAAATACCAACATTTCTAATTTATCTGAAACTTAATAGGAAAAACTTAACAGACTTAAATCATTTTAAACTTAATAAAACGTCAACTGCCATAGTTTCAACATTAATAGACTATATATATAAACGTTAAACACAACGACATAACCAACGGCGATATAATTTAAAGATATGAACAACAACAAAAATTCAACAAGTTTCAACAGTAAAGTACTTTTCAAACGTAACAATTTATCAGGGAAAAAACGATGTCGGCCTAACGGCTGACAAACAGCATTATACCACACTTAACTATGGAAAAACAACTCACGTAAACATACGACGATAACTGCCGATTTCAAGAAAACATCACCAGAGCCCAGACGAGAGGAGATAATGGAGAGGCAATAAACATCCTTTAATTCAATATTGTCACGGCATTTTTAAACTTATAACGCCCACAAATATACTAAGAGCCATCGACTATTACCATGCTGCATTCAAAACAAAATAAAACAGGAAAACTGATGCAATGCGTAGTTCACCTCCTTGTCTAAAAAAAAAGCCCGGCGGATCTCAACACCTGGCCAATGAAAACTCGCGGTAACAGCCGAACGCCACGCCATCTATTAGCGGCGATGGATACTACTCCAGATAGACAAGTAAAGCTTGCAAGTGTTGCGTGGATGCCGGTAACTACGAACTTCTGTTGATCGTGCTCTCCTGGAGAAATGTAAACAATACCTCCAAAAAAAAAATAAGCTCTGTATTAAAGGTGAGTAATAGGGTTTTAATCATTAACTATAGTATGATTACCCAATTTTTATGCATAATAAAAAGACAATTTTTCCACATGTAAACAATGCTTTTCATGCAACAACCTAAAATTTATTTCCTATGTTAATCAAGCCTAACACTTTATTTTACTATTTTTGCTTGACAATTTCTTTATATAAAAATTATAAAACTATCCAAAAAAAACAACATGGAAATAATTTGACATCAGATTTCCCCCTCCATGTTGATTTTTTTCCCTTTTCTTTTTACTTAAAAAAAAAATGGTTGCCCAAGATTTACACAAGAAAATATTAACAAGATATAAAATATTTAACATATAACAAACGAATTTCCAACAAGACTTCAACATTACTTTGTTGAAAAACTCATATAAAAACTTCAGGCAGCAAGAACAAACATCTGCTAATTGATAATTTAAGTCCATGGCACAGTATGTTAGCACTAAGTGGATGCTGCAAAAACCTCAAAAAAACATTAATTGCATATTACATTTACCAAATTTTCACTTCCTCATTGCAAACAAAAACTATATACAAAGTATGAATACATTTAATATGATATATATACAATGATTTGACAATCACATAAACATTATCCATGCATGAGCGCTCATGTCTTACACCATTCATTCCAAACTAAATTAAAAAAACGTATACAAAACATCACAAAGGCAATGAGAAATAGAAAACTTCAAAAAAACATGGATTTTGGTAGGATCCATAAACCCGAAATATTAAACTTGAAAAACCTTAAATGGATTTTGATAGGTTCCATTAACCCGACACAATTTTAATTTACTAATTTTTACCCTTGATTTACTTTTAAAAAAACTTTATTAATAAATTTATTAAGATTAAATTTAGTAAGAGGCTTTGTGAAAGGATCTGCCAAATTGGACTGACTGGGAATATATCTAAGCTTAAACTGTTCTTCAAATAACCATTCGCGAATAAAAAATAATTTGACGTTGATATGTTTTGATCTATTATTTTCGATCGGGGACTTTGTAAAATCGATCGCGGGTTGATTGTCAGCAAGTAAAAGTGGGGGAGTATGTAAACCAGGAATTATATCAAATTTAAAACAGTCTTCCAATATATGGTCCAACCACATCAACTCCTTCACACACTCGCACATTGCGACGAACTCGCTTTCCATAGTAGACAAACTTACACCCCTCTCTTTGAAGGTTCTCCATGAAATAGGGCTCTCATCAACAAACACAATCAAACCTCCCATAGACACAAAGTCGTCTCGATTCATCGCAAAGTCCGCATCTGAATAAGCATTTAAATTTGAGTTACAACATTTTAAATTCAATTTGAATTGCTTAGTATATAAAACATATCCCAAAAGTTTTAACAAGCCATTCCAATGAGGCAGACCAGGATTGCTTTGAAACTGACTTAAGATATTGACTGCATAGGCTATATCTGGGCGTGTCCTACTGGCAACAAATGACAAACATCCTAAAACATTCCTATATGGAAATCTAGTCATTTCGTCACTTTCTTGCTTATTAGTCGGACAGTCCTTTTTAGAAAATTTAACTCCTTTTACAATTGGAAGCGAAGAGATAGGAATATGAAAAGACTTAAAACGATCGGCTACCTCTTCGATATATGATGACTGAAACAATTGAACATCACCATTATCGTATGAAAATTCGACTCCCAAAAGTTTTTGAGTCTTGCCTAAAATCTTTAAGTCAAATTTCTGTCCCAAACGTTTAACCATGTCGTCAATTTGAGATTGTTTCTTGCCAAAGATGACAATATCATCCACATAGACTAGAAGAACAATAAAACTTTTAAACTTATATGTGCAATTGCACCAATTAAACTTTTCAAAACCCAAATCCAACAAAACCCGGTTCAATTCATAAAACCATAAACGCCCACTTTGGTGTAAACCATATATTGCACGATCAAGTTTGCACACAAGGTGCTCCTTCCCTCGTACTATATACCCAGGTGGTTGGCACATGTATATATCCTCATCCAGAGGGGCATACAAGTATGCACATTTAACATCACACTGAGTGTTAAACCATTTCAAATTTGACACCAAAAGGGAGAAGAAAAAACGTACTACGGAAAAATTTACTACAGGTGAAAATGTTTCATCGTAAGAATCGCCTTTAATCTGGTAAAAACCTTAGGCCACAAGTCTAGCCTTGAAGCGTGCGATGTTTCCATGCTCGTCTCTCTTTAAGGCGTAGAACCAGCGGTTTCCCAAAGGAGCTTTATCCTTAGGTAGCTCAACTAAGTGCCAGACTTTACGATTTTCCATACTTTCCATTTCTTCATCCATAGCAATTTTCCACTCGTCATATTATTGGGATTTAATAGCCTGGTTAAACGTCTTTGGAACCAAAACATCTAGTCATTTTGCTTTCTGCCTACGTCTTTTCTTGAACTTGGTTAATTGTGATGATGGAACAATATTCTGATTTACTACCCCTTCAAACAAATTCCCCCCAGAAAAATCAAATATATCGGGATTAAACAAAATATTCTTATCTAAACAAAACCTCTGGACATCGTTAATCGACCTTAATCTCGTATTAGAGCCATCTGGATAATAGTATATGTCAACCCGTTTACCAGTAGGTCTCGGGACAGCTTTACGTCGCCACACAAGTTCAGACTGCAATCCAACAGGGGAATCGACAGGTTCATCTGAAACACCTTCGTCGACCTCTCCAGGCTCACTCTGCGCGATTATATCGACAGGATCAGATATGTTCTGATCTACTGGACTATCGGCGAGCAGGTCTAAATCGGAAGACAGGGTGCCCAGCACAGCTCCACTGTCCTTACCATACAAGTCCACACCAAAAGAAACATTCAGCGTTTCGATGATTTTATCCTCCTGTGGCAGCCAAACCTGGTAACCTTTAGTTCTGAGGGCGTAACCAATTAGTACTCCTTTTTGGGACCTGGGTGACAGTTTGTGCTGACGCCTCTGTTTGGGGATACCCGCATATACTACCAATCCAAAAGGTTTTAGATGTCTAACCGAGGGTTTATGACCAAAGTATAACTCGAAAGGGGTCTTTTTCTCACCTCTGTGAATCACACGGTTCCAAGTATAAGAAAAATAAAGAACTGCTTCGGACCAAAAACGTAGTGGTAAACCACTGTCCACCAACATTGCTCTAACACAGTTCATTGCCGTCTGATTAAGACGTTCACAAACACCGTTCTGTTCCGGGGTATATGTGTTTGTCAATTCATGAACAACTCCATTCGTATCACAAAAGTTCTTGAAATCGTCGTTCACAAATTCAGAACCGTTATCGGTTCGTATAAACTTCAATTTTCTCCCCAACAGTCTCTCAGCTCGAGCAATGTGGCGAACAAAAATAGAAAAAACGTCAGACTTATTATTCAATGGATAGATAGCAGTCCTTTTAGAAAACATGTCAACAATTGATAAGAAAAAACTTTCCCCTTTATATCCTTTGATCTTAATAGGCCCCCAAATGTCCATAAAAATACGTTCCAAAGGACCATCACACTGGGTACCAGAAAAAGCTTTAAACTGGATCCTTTTTCGTTTACTTAAACGACAAGGTTCACAAATGAACTTAGAAAATTTCAATTTCGGCAGACCCTTTACACCATTGCATTTACTAGTGTGAATCACAAGATCTGGACTTATATGGCCAAAACGAGCATGCCAGGATTCAACACTATTAGCTTTTACATTAAAGGCACTACAATTTAAACTATTTGAGATCTGATTATCACATTTGTTTAAGACTTTAGGGTATACATTATAAACACCGTTATTTAATTTAGCAGAAAAAATCTTTTTGCCATCCTTGTCAAGTACGTCAATATTTCCCCCCCTTCCAGAAAAACTTGCCCCGTTAATGTCCATTACAGGACCAGAAATCAGATTTTTACGAAGTTTAGAGGAAAATAAAACATTTTTCAACATATATACATTATTATCAAATTTCAAATTAACAGAACCTTCCCCCTCAATGGGGAAACTAACGCCATCAACCGCAACGTATAAATCCTCACCTTCAATTGGTGTAAATTCACAAAAATATTCCACATTTTTACAGAAATGATGTGAAGCTGCTGTATCAAAAGCCCAGCAGCTATCATCATCAACATTGCTAAAATTAGCCTGAGCGATGAAATAATTTTTTGATGAAACATTACGGTTGACAGCTTTAGTTTTATTTTTATATACATTTGGAGATTTATCTATTGAAGTATTTTTATATTGACTATCAACAGGTTGTTTAGGTAAAGTCACTCGACAATTTTTACGAATATGACCAAGACGGCCGCAGCGGAAACACTTTACTTTACTTGAAAAATTTCTGGCATGACTAGTGTTCTGCAACTCAACACGGTGATTTACACTTATATTTCTTAATTCCAAACGTGATTCCTCTGCGATCATTTCTACCACAATTTTCCTGAACTCAAAGTTATTTTCCCATCTGAGGATATACTGGACGGCTGACTCAAACTTAGCAGATAAATTTTGCAAAAATTGGTAGGAAATGTAGGTATCCTCCATAGGATGACCCATATCTTTTAACTGGTCAGCAATCCTTGATAGACGTTGAGCATACAAGTTAACAGACTCATCAGGTTTCATTTTGCAGCTAAACAATTCATTTACGAGATGCATATGATGAGCACGCGAATCTTTCACAAAATGCTGCTTTAAAACCTTCCAAGCTTCCTTAGGGCATGAACAATTATCTATTAATCCTCTATATTCAGGTGTTATATTCAAATAAATCGTGGATAAGGCTAAATGAGAACGAGCCTTGAAATCGTTGATACTGCCTTTACTTGCAACTCCCCCCTTCTCATCAGGCTCCGGCAAAGTTTCGTCACCATTGACCAAGTCCCATGTGTTTTTTTCAATAAGTACAAACCTAATATCCTTAATCCAAGTTGCATAATTATGCGTACTTAGTTTTTCAATTCCCGGCAGGATATTTAAAGCCATTCTCGAAATCCCAACTGCCAAAAGTTATATTTAAAATAGAAACGTCAAATGAGCTGCCATTCAGCAAAAGCCCATAACCATATGTTAGCAAATTTGAAAAAACAAATTTTGCTCAAAAATAGTTTGCAGAGTAAATAGAATACACAGTGAAAGCTACTGAAAAATTGACAGCTAAAGTGTTCAAAGGTAATATAACTTTGTTATGAAATAAAGAGAACAGTTTAAAAACTAACAACTTTTATTAATTCCATATCTTAACAACTTGTAAACGATTTCAACAATGTTATTAAATTCAACAATTAATAAACAATATCAACAATATTAACATTAACTTAATTATATCTTATATTTATCCTTAGGCAACCAGAATAAAGATTAACCAGCAATCCTTATAAAAATATCAAAAAACCTTCAACAATCATTTAAACTTTAGTAAAACCTAACCTTAACATATGTAAATTTAATTTCAAAAACTTAACAACAAACCATCCAACTGCTATAAATCTATTTAACTTCAACTTTAAATAAATTATGTGAATTTTAACAAATACCAACATTTCTAATTTATCTGAAACTTAATAGGAAAAACTTAACAGACTTAAATCATTTTAAACTTAATAAAACGTCAACTGCCATAGTTTCAACATTAATAGACTATATATATAAACGTTAAACACAACGACATAACCAACGGCGATATAATTTAAAGATATGAACAACAACAAAAATTCAACAACAAAAATTCAACAACAAAAATTCAACTGCAGATCCACTTTCAGCTACTAAGGCCGCCACAAAATGAGCACCTCTAGATTCATGCTGGGCGGGAGGGCGACCTTTCTTCTGGAATTTTCGTCGGCTTCGCCTTTGGGAAAAATTAAGGATATTTTCTTTGCAATCCCTGATCAGATGGCCTTGCATTCCGCACCGGTAACACTTCCGTAATTCAGGCTTAGCATTGCTTGAAGACATCAGAGCTCTATTTTAAAAAACATCAGGTGTTTTAGCTGATTTATTCATTTGTCTGTCATATTCAGATAAAAGGAAAGGTCAAATTCCATTAATTGTAAACTCCTTGTCTGACAACTGATACAACTGCATTATCAAAGTCTCATAAGTTGTTGGCAAGTTTTCATTGACTTGATATGCCACCTCATCAACTGGTACTACCTTTCCAACCTCTTCTAAATCTCTAACAGCTTCTAACACTCTATTGATGTAAGAGTTCATGGTTTCAGCTGGCCTAAATTTTATCTGCATAAATTTTCTTCGTAAAGCAGCAACACGAGCTCTGGATGATGGCTCATACACAGCCTTCAATAATTTCCATGCCTCATATGGATCGGTTGCTTTGTACACTATGTTCTTTATATCTTCATTTATACTTAAACAAATTAAAGCTAGAGCTTTCTGTGACCTTAACTTTTTCTTTTCTTCATCCACTGCTTCAGTACCAACTAATCCTTGCTTCTCACTTTTGGATGTAAATTCATTTAGTCCATTACTGCATAATAACATGTTCACATTAAATGTCCAAGACTTAAAATTTTCTTGGCCCAACTTTGGGAAAGACATTGATAAATTTTCACCAGCCATTATTTTTCAAAAACCAAATACATTTAAAACAACAACATCACTTTCTATTAATCTTCATGTAAACAGAGTGAACCACGCTCTGCTACCACTGTTAGGGATAAGCACCTGTCTACTTGATATGTTTCAGAATCAGGGGTCTGTCCAGGATTTTTTTCCCAGGGTCCTATTTTTGTGAAAAATTTTCCTATTTTTGCGAATTTTTCTTATTTTTGTGAAATTTTTTTCTGACATAGTTATTTTTATTTTTGTGAAAATTCATTTCACAAATTCTATCTACATACACATATGTATAGGTAAGTTTCATCTAGACAGTTTCAGGAGGGCGCTGTGCCCTGCTTGCCCCTTGACAGAAAAAATGGCACCCTTCTTGCCTTTAATATAAAAAAGTTGCATCCTTACTGCCTTTTATTGAAAATAACCTTCGAACTTAAGATATGTTATAAATATAAATAAATGTATAATGCATAGTGCATAACAATAAACAGTCGTTCATATATCAATAACATGCAAAATTAAGTTGTAAAGAAAGTTAAAGTTTAAAACTTTTTCTTTTGTTTGTACTTAAAATCGAAATTTTAAAATAAGTGTCTGGCTTTTAAGTGTTAAATGAGCCCTTAAGAATCCAAAACTGCCCTCAGGAATCTAGAAAATGCCTTTTATTTAGCAGTGCCTTGCCCTTTTCTTTCTGTATCTTGTTATAAGCCAATCAATAAAAGAGGGGCAAACATTCAAGCTATGTTTCACCTTCGAATACACATTTTCAGAAAACACAGAAAGCTAATAAATTAAAAAAATAACCAAGCTTAAAACCTAATTATTGTTTGTTTAAATGTATTACTAGTTACTAGGAAGATGTGTATACATTCTGTTAAATTAAAAAAAAAAAAAAAAAAATCATTAACAGTTTTTTTTTTTTTTTTTTTATCTTATTTTAGAGAAAACTCAGTTTGAATGTTTGCTTCTCAAATATATACAATTCCTTCACACATCACCTGAATGATAAATGAACAACTAATAAAAACAAAAGATAGCTTTGTAGGAAATATTAAAATACAACATAATTGGATTATATTAAAAACACTGAAATCAGGAGTAGCTCATCTCCTAAACACAGGCACTCCTGACTTATATAATTTACTTTACCTTGTGATGCAGTGAAAATGTATAGTAATAGAAGAGAATGGTAAAGTTTAATTATTAGAAGAGAAATATCAAAAGAGATAAACAAATTTCACTCACCAATTCATTTGAGATTTCACTTACACAGCAGCCAAATTCAAATAGAGGATTTTATCATAATACAAAAGTTTTCTCCTAAACTTTTACATCAAGATAAAAACTAGAGCATATTTAATTATACTGTAAAATTACTAGATTTTCATTGAAAACTAGTTTAATTTTCAACATAAACAATAACTGTTATTTTTCAATAATTGTGTTTCCCAAATAGAAATAATATATTTTATTTTTTAGATTACTTCGTATTTTTCTAAAGCAAAATTCACAGTGTTTTTATTTATCTTTTCAAAATCTAACTTTTTAAAAGACAAGTAAAATATGTCATGAAAAATTATTTAACCTTGAATTATTTAACCTTGGTTTCTCAAATGGATCATTGGGAAGTAAAGTTTCTGCATCAGCTACATTTCGTTTAAAAATTTTTGTAATAGCATCGCAGCCTATAGCATCCGATGATCGTATTTTTTTAACATAATAATCCGAATTACGGGAATTTCCTCCCGTAACTGGCCTACCTCACTTTATATTTATTGAATGGAAGCGATAAAATTACTGACAAATACGAAATTACGAAAATGCAAAACCACACATATCTATAGTCGCGCTACTCCACAAACCCGAAATCCAAACTAAACATAAACAAACACAACGCGGTAAAAAGATGTTGCCAAAATATTTATGTAATTTTCCACAGAAAAATTTCATCCCATCAAGGAGAGGTACGCCACACCCATTATCGTGTCTGACGTCATTCCCTAAGTAATCAGCGTGAACTCGGCGAGAAATGAAGGCGTGGTTTTAGTGTCACGTAGTACCGATAGCGACTGGTACGAGAACATGTTTATATATTGCCGAGCAGATGTTTTTTGCTCGCTATTATTTTATAAATGCTTTGTTTTTCCGAAAATTTTTGGAAAAGTTTATTTATCTCCGATTTGAATTTTGTGAAGGGTCCGTTTTATTATTATGGATTTTTGTGAAGGGTCCGTTTTATTAACATAGAATTTTGTGAAGGGTCCGTTTTTTTAGCATGGTATTTTGTGAAGGGTCCGTTTTTTAGCATGGAATTTTGTGAAGGGTCCGTTTTTTTAGCATGGAATTTTGTGAAGGGTCCGTAAACGGACCCAGTTTTCCCCCTAGACAGACCCCTGAGAATGTAAACAAAATGTGAAGTGATGTTTAAAACAAGTTATCAGACTGGACTTTTAACATAAATATTAATTTATTACAATAATGAACAAAGAACAAGTTAATATAAAAATAGATAAATAAATTAAAAGATAAGCTCATCTCTATAATTATCATAGGCTGACCAGCGGCGATCTTCATGAAACAAATATGGTAGCTGAAGCTTGCATTCTGACTGAAAACAACATGGCAGCCAATTTACTTCATAATAAAACCAACATGGCTGACAGCTTGTTCCACTTTGCCCAACAAAACTAATTCAGCTTTAATACATGTTGACACTATCTAAACAACCACCAGCTCCAACCCTTCAGCATGCACATATATACAATATCAAAACAGATGTAGGTCACAGTCAAAGACTTATTCAGGAACTAAAGAAAAACAGTTAAGTTTGCAGTTAAGGGGGTATTCTGGTCTAGAAATTTAAAAAAAAAAAAAAAAAAAAAAAAAAAACTTCTCAAGAGCTGAATTATGAGAAGGAGGAAGGCCCAATGTATGGATCTGGGATCGCCGATTGATGCAAAGTGAGTATAACATTATTTTCAGAGTTATTCCATTAGAATTGTTTCCTAAACTTTAAACGCGTTTTTCTCGAAACTACTTTTTTTGAGGTGGTTGACATGATATTTCAAGTTCTACTGAACCGATTGCTTTGAAATTTGGTATATATCTTGTTTATACAACTCTATCGCATCTGCCTTGGATTTTAAAAAATTTTGATTTTCAATATTTTTAAAAAATTTGAAAAGGTCGAAAAAAGTCGGGTAAAAAAAATTTTTTTTTTTAAGTCGACGCCATTTTGTCTATTTTTTTTTTTTTTTTTTTTTTTTTTGAAAATGGTCAACCCGATAGCGACATCTTTATTAATGAAGAATTTGTTTGATTTTTTTTGTTTTAGATCACTACAAGGGTTGAAATCATGTCAACCAGGACGCACCGTTTTTTTTTTTTAAGCCCCTACTCCATCGGCCTGTATCTCGACGAATTTTGGTTTTTTTTTTTTTTTTTTTTTTTGATTTTTTTTTTTTTTTACATTCTCAAAATGTCAATAAAAAACATAAAAAAATGGATGGTAAAAATGTTTTTCATTTTTTTTTTTATCTTACTTTAAAAAATGCCTAAAATTCAGGCTTCTAGACGAGAATACCCCCTTAACAAATAAACAGTTCATACAGTTATGGCATGCAGTTAACTCACAACCACTAGCTAACACATGATTCAGTACATCAGGTCAGCTCTGCATGGAAACACCCACCATGGCATGGCAGCCATCTTGTTTGTTTACAAACAAACTGTAGAACAGCAGTACTGACAACCACTGCAGGTAACACAGGCAATATTATAAAAACAATATTGTAAAGTGAAATTAAATTTTATAAGAGATTTGGGAAAACATTTATATTTATAGAAACAATATTTTATTATACTTCAATTTACACCTTATCATTAATTTTAATTTCATAATTAGAAACTTTAAACCAGAGCTGCCAACTTTTTCAACTTTTAAATCAAAATTGACACCAATATTTTTAAATGAAAAATGTTACATATATTTTCGACGACTAATAATACAGGAAACAGCTTTAAAAAATTTCCAGTTTGAAGTCTCCCTTGAAAAACGGGAGACTTGGCACCTATGCTTTAAACTATATCAACAGATGTAAACAAACATCCATCATTGAGGCGTGGTGCAGGAAAAGATGGCAGACCGGCTTTTAAGTAAGTAAAACAAATAAAAATATTAAAAGCTTAAAGAAAAAGGTAAGCCAAAAGTTATTTTGAAAAATAAACACTTATATTTATGAAGCTTTAACAATTTTTTATATACGAGGACAATTGATATCCATCAGATTGAAACCCAAGGTTCGGAAGACAGTCTACTCGGCCGTCGCTGAGAAAAGAGTACTGTATGCGGCTCCTGTATGGTTCACTAACCATGTTAAACAAAACAACAAACTCAACACCATACAGAGAAATCTGTTGTTGTGTGTAACGAAATGCTACCGCACGGTGTCAAGAGACGCACTGAATGTGCTTGCAGGGATTCCACCGCTGCATCTCCGTGCGGAATTTGAGAAACTGTATACTGGCTTAGTAAGATGGGGCGAAGGCGTTGAAGACACCAATCTCATGCCGGAAACGGTAGAGACTTGGAGATATCAGCTGAGACGTGAAGACCTCTGGAGACTGCCCTGGACTTTAGACGTAACGCCCAAATCAGCCTCGTGTTATTACACGGATGGCTCGAAGATGGAGGATGGCAGGGTTGGCTGCGCGTTCCTCCGGGTCTCTGGGGGAGAGATCGTCTCGGAAGACCAGTTCCGGATAACTGACCATAGCTCTGTCTTCACGGTGGAGGTCATAGCGATCAGAGAAGTGTTAGCAAATTTGAAAAACAAATTTTGCTCAAGAATAGTTTGCAGAGCAAATAGAATGCACAGTAAAAGCTACTGAAAAATTGACAGCTAAAGTGTTCAAAAATAATATAACTTTGTTATGAAATAAAGAGAACAGTTTAAAAACTAACAACTTTTATTAATTCCATATCTTAACAACTTGTAAACGATTTCAACAATGTTATTAAATTCAACAATTAATAAACAATATCAACAATATTAACATTAACTTAATTATATCTTATATTTATCCTTAGGCAACCAGAATAAAGATTAACCAGCAATCCTTATAAAAAATATCAAAAAAACCTTCAACAATCATTTAAACTTTAGCAAAACCTAACTTTAACATATGTAAATTTAAATTTCAAAACTTAACAACAAACCATCCAACTGCTATAAATCTATTTAACTTCAACTTTAAATAAATTATATTAAACTTAACAAATACCAACATTTCTAATTTATCTGAAACTTAATAGGGAAAACTTAATAGACTTAAACCATTTCAAACTTAATAAAACACCAACTGCCATATTTTCAACATTAATAGACTATATATATAAACGTTAAACACAACGACATAACCAACAGCGATATAATTTAAAGGTATTAACAACAACAAAAACTCAACAAGTTTCATACTCAACGGCAATATAATTTAAAGATATTAACTACAACAAAAATTCAACAAGTTTCAACAATAACGTACTTTTCAAACGTAACAATTTATCAGAAAAAACGATGTCGGCCTAACGGCTGACAAACAGCATTATACCACACTTAACTATGGAAAAACAACTCACGTAAACATACGACGATAACTGCCGATTCAAAGAAAACATCACCAGAGCCCAGACGAGAGGAGATAATGGAGAGGCAATAAACATCCTTTAATTCAATATTGTCACGGCATTTTTAAACTTATAACGCCCACAAATATACTAAGAGCCATCGACTATTACCATGCTGCATTCAAAACAAAATAAAACAGGGAAACTGATGCAATGCGTAGTTCACCTCCTTGTCTATAAATAGAGCCCGGCGGATCTCAACACCTGGCCAATGAAAACTCGCGGTAACAGCCGGACGCCACGCCATCTATTAGCGGCGATGGATACTACTCCAGATAGACAAGTAAAGCTTGCAAGTGTTGCGTGGAGGCCGGTAACTACGAACTTCTGTTGATCGTGCTCTCCTGGAGAAATGTAAACAATACCTCCAAAAAAAAAAATAAGCTCTGTATTAAAGGTGAGTAATAGGGCTTTAAACATTAATTATAGTATGATTACCCAATTTTATATATAATAAAAAGACAATTTTTCCATATGTAAACAATGCTTTTTTATGCAACAGCCTAGAATTTATTTTCCTATATTAATCAAGCCTAACACTTCATTTTACTATTTTTGTTTGACAATTTCTTTATATAAAAATTATAAAACTATCCAAAAAAAAACAACATGGAAATAATTTGACATCAGATTTCCCCCTCCATGTTGATTTTTTTTTTCCCTTTTTCTTTTTACTTAAAAAAAAAAAAAAAAATGGTTGCCCAAGATTTACACAAGAAAATATTAACAAGATATAAAATATTTAACATATAACAAACCAATTTCCAACAAGACTTCAACATTACTTTGTTGAAAAACTCATAAAAACTTCAGGCAGCAAGAACAAACATCTGCTAATTGATAATTTAAGTCCATGGCACAGTATGTTACACTAAGTGGATGCTGCAAAAACTTAAAAAAAACATTAATTGCATATTACATTTACCAAATTTTCACTTCCTCATTGCAAACAAAAAAACTATATACAAGGTATGAATACATTTAATATGATATATATACAATGATTTGACAATCACATAAACATTAACCATGCATGAGCGCTCATGTCTTACACCATTCATTCCAAAATAAATTAAAAACGTATACAAAACATCACAAAGGCAATGAGAAATAGAAAACTTCAAAAAAACATGGATTTTGGTAGGATCCATAAACCCGAAATATTAAACTTGAAAAACCTTAAATGGATTTTGATAGGTTCCATTAACCCGACACAATTTTAATTTACTAATTTTTACCCTTGATTTACTTTAAAAAAACTTTATTAATAAATTTATTAAGATTAAATTTAGTAAGAGGCTTTGTGAAAGGATCTGCCAAATTGGACTGACTGGGAATATATCTAAGCTTAAACTGTTCTTCAAATAACCATTCACGAATAAAAAATAATTTGACGTTGATATGTTTTGATCTATTATTTTCGATCGGGGACTTTGTAAAATCGATCGCGGGTTGATTGTCAGCAAGTAAAAGTGGGGGAGTATGTAAACCAGGAATTATATCAAATTTAAAACAGTCTTCCAATATATGGTCCAACCACATCAACTCCTTCACACACTCGCACATTGCGACGAACTCGCTTTCCATAGTAGACAAACTTACACCCCTCTCTTTGAAGGTTCTCCATGAAATAGGGCTCTCATCAACAAACACAATCAAACCTCCCATAGACACAAAGTCGTCTCGATTCATCGCAAAGTCGGCATCTGAATAAGCATTTAAATTTGAGTTACAACATTTTAAATTCAATTTGAATTGCTTAGTATATAAAACATATCCCAAAAGTTTTAACAAGCCATTCCAATGAGGCAGACCAGGGTTGCTTTGAAACTGACTTAAGATATTGACTGCATAGGCTATATCTGGGCGTGTCCTACTGGCAACAAATGACAAACATCCTAAAACATTCCTATATGGAAATTAGTCATTTCGTCACTTTCTTGCTTATTAGTCGGACAGTCCTTTTTAGAAAATTTAACTCCTTTTACAATTGGAAGCGAAGAGATAGGAATATGAAAAGACTTAAAACGATCGGCTACCTCTTCGATATATGATGACTGAAACAATTGAACATCACCATTATCGTATGAAAATTCGACTCCCAAAAGTTTTTGAGTCTTGCCTAAAATCTTTAAGTCAAATTTCTGTCCCAAACGTTTAACCATGTCGTCAATTTGAGATTGTTTCTTGCCAAAGATGACAATATCATCCACATAGACTAGAAGAACAATAAAACTTTTAAACTTATATGTGCAATTGCACCAATTAAACTTTTCAAAACCCAAATCCAACAAAACCCGGTTCAATTCATAAAACCATAAACGCCCACTTTGGTGTAAACCATATATTGCACGATCAAGTTTGCACACAAGGTGCTCCTTCCCTCGTACTATATACCCAGGTGGTTGGCACATGTATATATCCTCATCCAGAGGGGCATACAAGTATGCACATTTAACATCACACTGAGTGTTAAACCATTTCAAATTTGACACCAAAAGGGAGAAGAAAAAACGTACTACGGAAAAATTTACTACAGGTGAAAATGTTTCATCGTAAGAATCGCCTTTAATCTGGTAAAAACCTTGGGCCACAAGTCTAGCCTTGAAGCGTGCGATGTTTCCATGCTCGTCTCTCTTTAAGGCGTAGACCCTGCGGTTTCCCAAAGGAGCTTTATCCTTAGGTAGCTCAACTAAGTGCCAGACTTTACGATTTTCCATACTTTCCATTTCTTCATCCATAGCAATTTTCCACTCGTCATATTGTTGGGATTTAATAGCCTGGTTAAACGTCTTTGGAACCAAAACATCTAGTCATTTTGCTTTTTGCCTACGTCTTTTCTTGAACTTGGTTAATTGTGATGATGGAACAATATTCTGATTTACTACCCCTTCAAACAAATTCCCCCCAGAAAAATCAAATATATCGGGATTAAACAAAATATTCTTATCTAAACAAAACCTTTGGACATCGTTAATCGACCTTAATCTCGTATTAGAGCCATCTGGATAATAGTATATGTCAACCCGTTTACCAGTAGGTCTCGGGACAGCTTTACGTCGCCACACAAGTTCAGACTGCAATCCAACAGGGGAATCGACAGGTTCATCTGAAACACCTTCGTCGACCTCTTCAGGCTCACTCTGCGCGATTATATCGACAGGATCAGATATGTTCTGATCTACTGGACTATCGGCGAGCAGGTCTAAATCGGAAGACGGGGTGCCCAGCACAGCTCCACTGTCCTTACCATACAAGTCCACACCAAAAGAAACATTCAGTGTTTCGATGATTTTATCCTCCTGTGGCAGCCAAACCCGGTAACCTTTAGTTCTGAGGGCGTAACCAATTAGGACTCCTTTTTGGGACCTGGGTGACAGTTTGTGCTGACGCCTCTGTTTGGGGATACCCGCATATACTACCAATCCAAAAGGTTTTAGATGTCTAACCGAGGGTTTATGACCAAAGTATAACTCGAAAGGAGTCTTTTTCTCACCTCTGTGAATCACACGGTTCCAAGTATAAGAAAAATAAAGAACTGCTTCGGACCAAAAACGTAGTGGTAAACCACTGTCCACCAACATTGCTCTAACACAGTTCATTGCCGTCTGATTAAGACGTTCACAAACACCGTTCTGTTCCGGGGTATATGTGTTTGTCAATTCATGAACAACTCCATTCGTATCACAAAAGTTCTTGAAATCGTCGTTCACAAATTCAGAACCGTTATCGGTTCGTATAAACTTCAATTTTCTCCCCAACAGTCTCTCTGCTCGAGCAATGTGGCGAACAAAAATAGAAAAAACGTCAGACTTATTATTCAATGGATAGATAGCAGTCCTTTTAGAAAACATGTCAACAATTGATAAGAAAAAACTTTCCCCTCTATATCCTTTGATCTTAATAGGCCCCCAAATGTCCATAAAAATACGTTCCAAAGGACCATCACACTGGGTACCAGAAAAAGCTTTCAACTGGATCCTTTTTTGTTTACTTAAACGACAAGGTTCACAAATGAACTTAGAAAATTTCAATTTCGGCAGACCCTTTACACCATTGCATTTACTAGTGTGAATCACAAGATCTGGACTTATATGGCCAAAACGAGCATGCCAGGATTCAACACTACTAGCTTTTACATTAAAGGCACTACAATTTAAACTATTTGAGATCTGATTATCACATTTGTTTAAGACTTTAGGGTATACATTATAAACACCGTTATTTAATTTAGCAGAAAAAATCTTTTTGCCATCCTTGTCAAGTACGTCAATATTTCCCCCCTTGCCAGAAAAACTTGCCCCGTTAACGTCCATTACAGGACCAGAAATTAGATTTTTACGAAGTTTAGAGGAAAATAAAACATTTTTCAACATATATACATTATTATCAAATTTCAAATTAACAGAACCTTCCCCCTCAATGGGGAAACTAATGCCATCAACCGCAACGTATAAATCCTCACCTTCAATTGGTGTAAATTCACAAAAATATTCCACATTCTTACAGAAATGATGTGAAGCTGCTGTATCGAAAGCCCAGCAGCTATCATCATCAACATTGCTAAAATTAGCCTGAGCGATGAAATAATTTTTTGATGAAACATTACGGTTGACAGCTTTAGTTTTATTTTTATATACATTTGGAGATTTATCTATTGAAGTATTTTTATATTGACTATTAACAGGTTGTTTAGGTAAAGTCACTCGACAATTTTTACGAATATGACCAAGACGGCCGCAGCGGAAACACTTTACTTTACTTGAAAAATTTCTGGCATGACTAGTGTTCTGCAACTCAACACGGTGATTTACACTTATATTTCTTAATTCCAAACGTGATTCCTCTGCGATCATTTCTACCACAATTTTCCTGAACTCAAAGTTATTTTCCCATCTGAGGATATACTGGACGGCTGACTCAAACTTAGCAGATAAATTTTGCAAAAATTGATAGGAAATGTAGGTATCCTCCATAGGATGACCCATATCTTTTAACTGGTCAGCAATCCTTGATAGACGTTGAGCATACAAGTTAACACACTCATCAGGTTTCATTTTGCAGCTAAACAATTCATTTACGAGATGCATATGATGAGCACGCGAATCTTTCACAAAATGCTGCTTTAAAACCTTCCAAGCTTCCTTAGGGCATGAACAATTATCTATTAATCCTCTATATTCAGGTGTTATATTCAAATAAATCGTGGATAAGGCTAAACGAGAACGAGCCTTGAAATCGTTGATACTGCCTTTACTTGCGACTCCCCCCTTCTCATCAGGCTCCGGCAAAGTTTCGTCACCATTGACCAAGTCCCATGCGTTTTTTTCAATAAGTACAAACCTAATATCCTTAATCCAAGTTGCATAATTATGCGTATTTTTTTAACATAATAATCCGAATTACGGGAATTTCCTCCCGTAACTGGCCTACCTCACTTTATATTTATTGAATGGAAGCGATAAAATTACTGACAAATACGAAATTACGAAAATGCAAAACCACACATATCTATAGTCGCGCTACTCCACAAACCCGAAATCCAAACTAAACATAAACAAACACAACGCGGTAAAAAGATGTTGCCAAAATATTTATGTAATTTTCCACAGAAAAATTTCATCCCATCAAGGAGAGGTACGCCACACCCATTATCGTGTCTGACGTCATTCCCTAAGTAATCAGCGTGAACTCGGCGAGAAATGAAGGCGTGGTTTTAGTGTCACGTAGTACCGATAGCGACTGGTACGAGAACATGTTTATATATTGCCGAGCAGATGTTTTTGCTCGCTATTATTTTATAAATGCTTTGTTTTTCCGAAAATTTTTGGAAAAGTTTATTTATCTCCGATTTGAATTTTGTGAAGGGTCCGTTTTATTATTATGGATTTTTGTGAAGGGTCCATTTTATTAACATAGAATTTTGTGAAGGGTCCGTTTTTTTAGCATGGTATTTTGTGAAGGGTCCGTTTTTTTAGCATGGAATTTTGTGAAGGGTCCGTTTTTTTAGCATGGAATTTTGTGAAGGGTCCGTAAACGGACCCAGTTTTCCTCCTAGACAGACCCCTGAGAATGTAAACAAAATGTGAAGTGATGTTTAAAACAAGTTATCAGACTGGACTTTTAACATAAATATTAATTTATTACAATAATGAAATATGAACAAGTTAATATAAAAATAGATAAATAAATTAAAAGATAAGCTCATCTCTATAATTATCATAGGCTGACCAGCGGCGATCTTCATGAAACAAATATGGTAGCTGAAGCTTGCATTCTGACTGAAAACAACATGGCAGCCAATTTACTTCATAATAAAACCAACATGGCTGACAGCTTGTTCCACTTTGCCCAACAAAACTAATTCAGCTTTAATACATGTTGACACTATCTAAACAACCACCAGCTCCAACCCTTCAGCATGCACATATATACAATATCAAAACAGATGTAGGTCACAGTCAAAGACTTATTCAGGAACTAAAGAAAAACAGTTAAGTTTGCAGTTAAGGGGGTATTCTGGTCTAGAAATTTAAAAAAAAAAAAAAAAAAAACTTCTCAAGAGCTGAATTATGAGAAGGAGGAAGGCCCAATGTATGGATCTGGGATCGCCGATTGATGCAAAGTGAGTATAACATTATTTTCAGAGTTATTCCATTAGAATTGTTTCCTAAACTTTAAACGCGTTTTTCTCGAAACTACTTTTTTTGAGGTGGTTGACATGATATTTCAAGTTCTACTGAACCGATTGCTTTGAAATTTGGTATATATCTTGTTTATACAACTCTATCGCGTCTGCCTTGGATTTTAAAAAATTTTGATTTTCAATATTTTTAAAAAATTTGAAAAGGTCGAAAAAAGTCGGGTAAAAAAAATTTTTTTTTTCAAGTCGACGCCATTTTGTCTTTTTTTTTTTTTTTTTTTTGAAAATGGTCAACCCGATAGCGACATCTTTATTAATGAAGAATTTGTTTGATTTTTTTGTTTTAGATCACTACAAGGGTTGAAATCATGTCAAACAGGACGCACCGTTTTTTTTTTTAAGCCCCTACTCCATCGGCCTGTATCTCGACGAATTTTGGTTTTTTTTTTTTTTTTTTTTTTGTGATTTTTTTTTTTTTACATTCTCAAAATGTCAATAAAAAACATAAAAAAATGGATGGTAAAAATGTTTTTCATTTTTTTTTTTTTATCTTACTTTAAAAAATGCCTAAAATTCAGGCTTCTAGACGAGAATACCCCCTTAACAAATAAACAGTTCATACAGTTATGGCATGCAGTTAACTCACAACCACTAGCTAACACATGATTCAGTACATCAGGTCAGCTCTGCATGGAAACACCCACCATGGCATGGCAGCCATCTTGTTTGTTTACAAACAAACTGTAGAACAGCAGTACTGACAACCACTGCAGGTAACACAGGCAATATTATAAAAACAATATTGTAAAGTGAAATTAAATTTTATAAGAGATTTGGGAAAACATTTATATTTATAGAAACAATATTTTATTATACTTCAATTTACACCTTATCATTAATTTTAATTTCATAATTAGAAACTTTAAACTATATCAACACATGTAAACAAACATCCATCATTGAGGCGTGGTGCAGGAAAAGATGGCAGACCGGCTTTTAAGTAAGTAAAACAAATAAAAATATTAAAAGCTTAAAGAAAAAGGTAAGCCAAAAGTTATTTTGAAAAATAAACACTTATATTTATGAAGCTTTAACAATTTTTTATATACGAGGACAATTGATATCCATCAGATTGAAACCCAAGGTTCGGAAGACAGTCTACTCGGCCGTCGCTGAGAAAAGAGTACTGTATGCGGCTCCTGTATGGTTCACTAACCATGTTAAACAAAACAACAAACTCAACACCATACAGAGAAATCTGTTGTTGTGTGTAACGAAATGCTACCACACGGTGTCAAGAGACGCACTGAATGTGCTTGCAGGGATTCCACCGCTGCATCTCCGTGCGGAATTTGAGAAACTGTATACTGGCTTAGTAAGATGGGGCGAAGGCGTTGAAGACACCAATCTCATGCCGGAAACGGTAGAGACTTGGAGATATCAGCTGAGACGTGAAGACCTCTGGAGACTGCCCTGGACTTTAGACGTAACGCCCAAATCAGCCTCGTGTTATTACACGGATGGCTCGAAGATGGAGGATGGCAGGGTTGGCTGCGCGTTCCTCCGGGTCTCTGGGGGAGAGATCGTCTCGGAAGACCAGTTCCGGATAACTGACCATAGCTCTGTCTTCACGGTGGAGGTCATAGCGATCAGAGAAGTGTTAGCAAATTTGAAAAACAAATTTTGCTCAAGAATAGTTTGCAGAGCAAATAGAATGCACAGTAAAAGCTACTGAAAAATTGACAGCTAAAGTGTTCAAAAATAATATAACTTTGTTATGAAATAAAGAGAACAGTTTAAAAAATAACAACTTTTATTAATTCCATATCTTAACAACTTGTAAACGATTTCAACAATGTTATTAAATTCAACAATTAATAAACAATATCAACAATATTAACATTAACTTAATTATATCTTATATTTATCCTTAGGCAACCAGAATAAAGATTAACCAGCAATCCTTATAAAAATATCAAAAAACCTTCAACAATCATTTAAACTTTAGTAAAACCTAACCTTAACATATGTAAATTTAATTTCAAAAACTTAACAACAAACCATCCAACTGCTATAAATCTATTTAACTTCAACTTTAAATAAATTATATTAAACTTAACAAATACCAACATTTCTAATTTATCTGAAACTTAATAGGGAAAACTTAATAGACTTAAACCATTTCAAACTTAATAAAACACCAACTGCCATATTTTCAACATTAATAGACTATATATATAAACGTTAAACACAACGACATAACCAACAGCGATATAATTTAAAGGTATTAACAACAACAAAAACTCAACAAGTTTCATACTCAACGGCAATATAATTTAAAGATATTAACTACAACAAAAATTCAACAAGTTTCAACAATAACGTACTTTTCAAACGTAACAATTTATCAGAAAAAACGATGTCGGCCTAACGGCTGACAAACAGCATTATACCACACTTAACTATGGAAAAACAACTCACGTAAACATACGACGATAACTGCCGATTCAAAGAAAACATCACCAGAGCCCAGGCAAGAGGAGATAATGGAGAGGCAATAAACATCCTTTAATTCAATATTGTCACGGCATTTTTAAACTTATAACGCCCACAAATATACTAAGAGCCATCGACTATTACCATGCTGCATTCAAAACAAAATAAAACAGGGAAACTGATGCAATGCGTAGTTCACCTCCTTGTCTATAAATAGAGCCCGGCGGATCTCAACACCTGGCCAATGAAAACTCGCGGTAACAGCCGAACGCCACGCCATCTATTAGCGGCGATGGATACTACTCCAGATAGACAAGTAAAGCTTGCAAGTGTTGCGTGGAGGCCGGTAACTACGAACTTCTGTTGATCGTGCTCTCCTGGAGAAATGTAAACAATACCTCCAAAAAAAAAATAAGCTCTGTATTAAAGGTGAGTAATAGGGCTTTAAACATTAATTATAGTATGATTACCCAATTTTATATATAATAAAAAGACAATTTTTCCATATGTAAACAATGCTTTTTATGCAACAGCCTAGAATTTATTTTCCTATATTAATCAAGCCTAACACTTTATTTTACTATTTTTGTTTGACAATTTCTTTATATAAAAATTATAAAACTATCCAAAAAAAAACAACATGGAAATAATTTGACATCAAGAAGCCATCAGAGATGCTATGGAGTCGGGGCTCAGTGAGATGGATGTCTACTCTGACTCCAGATCGGCGCTGCAAGCGCTTAACTGTCTAAAGCCTAGGCACAAGACGGTTGCTGAGACCAAGGACCTGATTAAAAGTGGCGGGATAGGAATCACGATGCATTGGATCCGAGCCCATGTGGGTCATCACTTTAACGAACTGGTTGATGGTTCTGCTAAGATGGCAACTGCATGTGAAGACGTAGATCTTCCGGTCAAGCTTAGTGTGAAATGTGCAAGAGGCGTTCTGTATACACGCCTGATAGATAAGTGGCAGTGTCGTTGGGATGGCTCCACGAAGGGTAGGTTCACGCATGAAGTGTTTCCGAAGGTGAGCAGTCGTAGAGTGCAAGGAGACTTCTTTGTTAATCAGGTCCTCACCGGACATGGTTCATTCGGAGTTCACCAGCACCGCTTCTTTCAGAAGAACCCTGCATGTATTTGCGGGGCCAGCGCAAGCTCGGTGAAGCATGTGATGCTCGAGTGCGCATGGTGGCGGTCTGTCAGGGAACGCTACTTCCCGCCGAACTACCATCTTCAAACGTGGCGGGATTTGTGCCTGGACTACTACAGTAGGAAAGGAATCGCAGTCATCGTGATGGATCTCCTTGACTAGGCGCTTAACCCGCTTGGTGGTGGACGACGGATTCTCGAAGCGTCTGAGCTTGATGCCCCAGTAGAGCCTCCTAGGAGGTCTCTTCGTTTGGTGAGTGAGACGGTGAGACGGAGAGAGTGTTACGGTGTAACAGTGTTGTGGTGAGACAGTTAGACGGTGAGTGTGAGATGGTGTGACGGTGAGTGTGAGATGGTGTGACGGTGAGTGCGAGATGGTTGGTGTAGGTGTAGAGTGGAGAGAAAAGGGGAGCATATGCTCCCCTTCTACCAGTCAACGGTAGAAGCGCTGATACCAAACAGCCAATTCGGACTGTCAAAAAGGGAACTTTATTTAAATCGCACGAACACGTTGCAGCGCTCTCCGCATGAGTGATTTGGGGAGAAGTTTTCCCACAAGTGGTGTGAGTAGGTCTGTCTTATCTGACTGGCGGTGCATGACCGGACGGCTTATGACTACCCTGGCGGACTTCGGTGCTCACATAGGGCTGTGATGGCCCGAGCAAACAGGGGCTGTCCAAGTTGTCCTGGGCAGGGCCTTTCAAGCGGCAGTATAAGACAGGTGACACGCAAGCGCGCCCCATCATCGACTGACCCAGATACGAGGGTATCCATGCAGTCCCGTCTCAAGACGACCCAACATCGTGCAGGCCTTAGCCGCTACGACAGCAACATACCAACTTCGCGACAGCAGGGAAGTGGCCCAGGTAAGGTTCGGCAATCAGCTATAGCAAGGCTCATATCGCCCCTTCGGACCAACCGGAGTTGGTCAAAGTTGGGGCTGAGGGCCCTAGTAACTGGCCGACCTCGGTTTGGCGGCCAGAAGGCTTGTTTGCCTTCTGAGGACGGCCTAAGGCCGTCCACCAGGCCCGCTCTCCCAACGGAGTTCACCCCTAGCCGATAACGCACATCCATGCCGACTAGTAAGATCAGCACCGCTTCCCGTTTTTGCTAAGCCTCCTTGTACTGCCACTCTGAAGGCCCCACCCAGGACACCTGGACAGCCCCTGGTTGCTCGGGCCATCACAACCCTATGTGAGCACCGATGTCCGCCAGGGTAGTCCCGCCGTCCGGTCATGCACCACCAGCCAGATTTGACAGACCTCCTCACACCACGTGGAAAAACTTCTCCCTGAAACGCTCATGCGGCTAGCACTGCTACGAGTTCGTGCGATGCCAACAAAAATTCCCTTTTTGACAGTCCGAATTGGCTGTTTTGAATCAGCGCTTCTACCTACGGTAGACAGGGAGCACATGCTCCCCCTTCTCTCCACACCACGCCAACGCCAACCGTCTCACCAACTCGAACTCACCGTCACACCACCACACACTTACCAACACGCCAACTTACCATCACACCAACTTACCAACTCACACTCGCCAACTTACCAACTCACACTCGTCATCTTGCCAACTTACCAACTCACACTCGCCATCTTGCCAACTTACCATCTCACACTCGCCATCTCGCCGTCACTCTACACCTCGTTACACCATAAAGCTCACACCTTTACATCACCAACTCTCATCGTCTCACCGTCGCACTTACCAAACGAAGAGACCTTCTAGGAGGCTCTTCTGGGGCGTCAGGCTCAGACGCTTCGAGAATCCGTCGTCCACCACCAAGCGGGTTAAGCGCCCAGTCCAGGAGATCCGTCATGATGACTGCGATTCCTTTCCTACAATAGTAGTCCAGGCACAAATCCCGCCGCGTTCGAAGGTGGTAGTTCGGCGGGAAGTAAAGCGGCAGTATAAGACAGGTGACACGCAAGCGCGCCCCATCATCGACTGACCCAGATACGAGGGTATCCATGCAGTCCCGTCTCAAGACGACCCAACATCGTGCAGGCCTTAGCCGCTACGACAGCAACATACCAACTTCGCGACAGCAGGGAAGTGGCCCAGGTAAGGTTCGACAATCAGCTATAGCAAGGCTCATATCGCCCCTCCGGACCAACCGGAGTTGGTCAAAGTTGGGGCTGAGGGCCCTAGTAACTGGCCGACCTCGGTTTGGCGGCCAGAAGGCTTGTTTGCCTTCTGAGGACGACCTAAGGCCGTCCACCAGGCCCGCTCTCCCAACGGAGTTCACCCCTAGCCGATAACGCACATCCATGCCGACTAGTAAGATCAGCACCGCTTCCCAGTTTTGCTAAGCCTCCTTATACTGCCACTCGGAAGGCCCCACCCAGGACACCTGGACAGCCCCTGTTTGCTCAGGCCATCACAACCCTATGTGAGCACCGATGTCCGCCAGGGTAGTCCCGCCGTCCGGTCATGCACCACCAGTCGGTTAAGACAGACCTCCTCACACCACGTGGGTATACTTCTCCCCGAAACGCACAGGCGGAGAGCACTGCTACGAGTTCGTGCGATGCCAACAAAAAGTTCCCTTTTAGACAGTCCGAATTGGCTGTTTTGAATCAGCGCTTCTACCTTTCGGTAGACAGGGAGCACATGCTCCCCCTTCTCTCCACACCACACCAACGCCAACCGTCTCACCAACTCGAACTCACCGTCACACCACCACACACTTACCAACACGCCAACTTACCATCTTGCCAACTTACCAACTCATACTCGCCATCTTGCCAACTTACCAACTCACACTCGCCATCTTGCCAACTTGCCATCTCACACTCGCCATTTCGCCGTCACTCTACACTTCGTTACACCACCACGCTCACACCTTTTCATCACCAACTCTCATCGTCTCACCGTCGCACTTACCAAACGAAGAGACCTTCTAGGAGGCTCTTCTGGGGCGTCAGGCTCAGACGCTTCGAGAATCCGTCGTCCACCACCAAGCGGGTTAAGCCCCCAGTCCAGGAGATCCGTCATGATGACTGCGATTCCTTTCCTACAATAGTAGTCCAGGCACAAATCCCGCCGCGTTCGAAGGTGGTAGTTCGGCGGGAAGAAACGTTCCCTGACCGACCGCCACCGTGCGCACTCTAGCATCACGTGCTTTACCGAGCTTGCGCTGGCCCCGCAAATACATGCAGGGTTCTTCTGAAAGAAGCGGTGCTGGTGAACTCCGAATGAACCATGTCCGGTGAGGACCTGATTAACAAAGAAATCTCCCTGCACTCTCCGACTGCTCACCTTCGGAAACACTTCATGCGTGAATCTACCCTTCGTGGAGCCATCCCAACGACACTGCCATCTATCTATGAGGCGCCTAAACAGGACGCCCCTTGCACATCTCACACTAAGCTTGACTGGAAGATCTACGTCTTCACGTGCAGTTGCCACCTTAGCAGAGCCATCGACCAGTTCGTTAAAGTGATGACCCACATGGGCTCTGATCCAATGCATCGTGATTCCTATCCCGCCACTCTTAATCAGGTCCTTGGTCTCAGCAACCGTCTTGTGCCTAGGCTTCAGACAGTTAAGCGCTTGCAGCGCCGATCTGGAGTCAGAGTAGACATCCATCTCACTGAGCCCCGACTCCATAGCATCTCTGATGGCTTCCCTGATCGCTATGACCTCCGCCGTGAATACAGAGCTATGGTCGGTAATCCGAAACTGGTCTTCCGAGACGATCTCTCCCCCAGAGACCCGCAGGAACGCGCAGCCAACCCTGCCGTCCTCCATCTTCGAGCCGTCCGTGTAATAACACGAGGCTGATTTGGGCGTTACGTCTCGAGTCCAAGGCAGTCTCCAGAGGTCTTCACGTCTCAGCTGATATCTCCAAGTCTCTACCGTTTCCGGCGTGAGATTGGTGTCTTCAACGCCTTCACCCCATCTCACTAAGCCAGTATACAACTGCTCAAATTCCGCACGGAGATGCAGAGGTGGAATCCCTGCAAGCACATTCAGTGCGTCACTTGACACCGTGCGGTAGCATTTCGTCACACACAACAACAGATTTCTCTGTATGGTGTTGAGCTTGTTATTCAACTTTACACGGTTGGTGAACCAAACAGGAGCCGCATACAGTACAATTTTCTCAGCGACGGCCGAGTAGACTGCCTTCCGGACCTTAGGCTTCAATCCCCAATTAGCGCCCGTGTAACGCATCAACTTGTATTGAAGCTTTGATGCTTTCTCCTGAACATAGTTCAGGTGAGGCATCCAACTCTGAGCAGTGTCTATCAGCACTCCAAGGTATCTTATCTCGTAACTAAATGACACCTTGTGTCCCTTCATACGTATCGGCCACGAAGGCGCGTACCTCATCTTCCCAACAGCCGGAATAACCGTGTACAAGCACTTCTCATAACTAAACTCCAACTGCACACTATGTGCCCACTCACATATCTCATCCAACACTGGGTTTATAATTCTGTTGAACTTATAAACCCGCTCCTCTCTCGCCATCAGGAAGATGTCGTCGGCAAAAGCCTGAACCACCAAGTCTGGAGTGGACTGAAGCCTGCTCAGCAATTCATTCACGAGCACCAACCAGAGAATCGGCCCTAGGCATGAGCCCTGCGGAACGCCAACATTATAGCTGAACTCCCCTGCGTTCGAAAGTATGGTCCTGTCCCTAAGGAACGAGTCCACGAGACCCAGGAGGTCCGACGGTACTTCATACTCCACCAGGAGGCGGAGAATTTCCGTACGCCGGGCACTATTGAAAGCGTTCTTAATATCAAGGGTGACCAGACATGAGTGTCTGCCACCTCTCTTCGACTCGGCTACGAACTCCACCACTCTCTTGAGCGCATCTAGTGTGCCCAAGTTCCTGCGAAAACCAAACTGTTTCTCGCTCAGAATACCCCTCGCTTCCAGATGGGTCGCCAGACGCACTGCGCACATCTTATCCAGTGCCTTCCCTAAGGCCGGCAGCAGACAGATCGGGCGGTAGGAGCCGGGATGGCTTTTGTCTTTTCCCTCCTTCGGGAAGTAGACTACCAGAGCCCTTTTCCACTCCCGCGGAAAACAAGAGGTGCTGAGGCAGTGATTATACAAAGAGAGTAGCCACCGAGGGTGGTACTCGAGAACCTTTCGGACGATTTCCAAGCTGAAGCCGTCGTGACCGGGTGCCTTGTTAGGCGGCAGCGACTCTACTGCAAACTCCAGTTCCCCGATAGCAAACAGTTCGGGATCGTAGGTTCTAGACGAATCGATCTGCGATACGTCATCTGCTTGTGTGAAGTGATACCTTGCCAGTTCTGCTTGTATCTCCTCCCACGAGGAGATTTCTTCGCCATTTGCCAGTTTTAGTTTCTCTGGGGCTTCACGCCTCCACTTCCCTTTCACCACACAACACACCTGACCAAACTTATCAGTGCAGAGCGTATCTGAGAGATATTTCCTAAACGATTGACGTTTAGCTCGCAAGATCGATCTCTTGTATTCTGCCCGCTTCCGCTTATACAGCACCTCAAGCCTCACCCTCTGATTCGACTCCAGCGTTCGCTGGTAGAGCCGCCTCAGCGCGCGCAGCCGGGACCTCTGGGCGGTCAGACCTACTGTCCACCACTCTTTGCTTCTGTCTTGGCCAGAAGCCTTTCTGTGCTTGTTACATAGCCTCGTCAAAGTCGATATCAGATATTCAATTCCTGTGTCTGGGGAGCAGCAATCATAAGAAGCCAGATCTGCAGTGCGCAGATCGCGGAGGAAGGCCTCCCAAACCAGATCCCTCGGCCTCCAGCGACGGCTGGATTCCTTAGGGTGCATGGAGCCTGGTTTGCCCCGAAGGGTCCACTTCATGGCTCTATGATCACTCAGCATCTCTTCATCAGAGACTTCCCAGTTTGCGATGAGCTCGAGGCAACCGCGGACCAACAGGACGTCGATCCAGCTGGTGCCAAGACTCCCCACGAAGGTGGGTTCGCTATCTGGGTCATTCACAATATCCAGTTCATTGTTCGAAGCGAAGGAGATTAACAAACTCCCCCTAGGATCTGTTGGATTTTTCCCCCAGAGCGTGGATTTTGCGTTGAAGTCACCCACTAGGACAACTCGGTCCTCAGGGTAACGTCTCAACAGCGCCTCCAGCTTTTCCAGGTTCGGAGCAGTATCTTCCCTCGGTGCGCAGTAGCATGTGGCAACTAACACATTCGAGTTGGAAGCGGCATCCAACAGATCCTAGGGGGAGTTTGTTAATCTCCTTCGCTTCGAACAATGAACTGGATATTGTGAATGACCCAGATAGCGAACCCACCTTCGTGGGGAGTCTTGGCACCAGCTGGATCGACGTCCTGTTGGTCCGCGGTTGCCTCGAGCTCATCGCAAACTGGGAAGTCTCTGATGAAGAGATGCTGAGTGATCATAGAGCCATGAAGTGGACCCTTCGGGGCAAACCAGGCTCCATGCACCCTAAGGAATCCAGCCGTCGCTGGAGGCCGAGGGATCTGGTTTGGGAGGCCTTCCTCCGCGATCTGCGCACTGCAGATCTGGCTTCTTATGATTGCTGCTCCCCAGACACAGGAATTGAATATCTGATATCGACTTTGACGAGGCTATGTAACAAGCACAGAAAGGCTTCTGGCCAAGACAGAAGCAAAGAGTGGTGGACGGTAGGTCTGACCGCCCAGAGGTCCCGGCTGCGCGCGCTGAGGCGGCTCTACCAGCGAACGCTGGAGTCGAATCAGAGGGTGAGGCTTGAGGTGCTGTATAAGCGGAAGCGGGCAGAATACAAGAGATCGATCTTGCGAGCTAAACGTCAATCGTTTAGGAAATATCTCTCAGATACGCTCTGCACTGATAAGTTTGGTCAGGTGTGTTGTGTGGTGAAAGGGAAGTGGAGGCGTGAAGCCCCAGAGAAACTAAAACTGGCAAATGGCGAAGAAATCTCCTCGTGGGAGGAGATACAAGCAGAACTGGCAAGGTATCACTTCACACAAGCAGATGACGTATCGCAGATCGATTCGTCTAGAACCTACGATCCCGAACTGTTTGCTATCGGGGAACTGGAGTTTGCAGTAGAGTCGCTGCCGCCTAACAAGGCACCCGGTCACGACGGCTTCAGCTTGGAAATCGTCCGAAAGGTTCTTGTTAGCTGGTGTGAAGTAGATCCAAGGCTAAGTGAATTAGCAGAGGAGCCTACTCTAGACGTAAACACCAGCGTAACAACATTTAAAGTTAATTAAATGAATTAGATACATGGAAGCTAGAGTAAGTAAATATGCTGAAAGATAAATATGTAGAAATTGTTAAATAAATGACCATAACAAATTTTAATTTAATTTGTATTTTAATTGAAACAATAAATTCAAAAAAAGTTTATATAAATATAACAATAAGTTTATATGAATAACAATAAGATAATTGAAGTAGACAAATACTTTTTATATATAACAAACATACCAAAACAGATGCTGGATGACAAACAAGGTGAGTACGAAGACAATATTTAACATCTTTTTATTTCCCATATAGGTTGCAGAAAAAAACTACTACGTGCCATTAGAAAGAAGCTGGTGACACTTATGTAGAAGACGTGACGTTCTTGTTTCCACTTGTTATTGTCGCGATATGAACACCTATAAATTTCATTTAAATTTCGAACTCACAAAAAGGAGTAACGTGAGTTATAACTAACTAAAAATGAAAAGATTTTATTTGAATATAAGAAATAAACGCCACATATTACGGCGACATCTTATGAAACCGGCATCGGCGAAAAATGAACAATGGCAGGGGCAAGAGCAAAGGTAAAAGCAACCGCAAAGGAGACCGCGAACACCCACTACCATCGCCGTTCGCTATTTATAGTTTCGCGGGAGAAACGAAGTGATCTTCCGGACGTACGTCGCGGCATGCGCCGACGCGGCGCGTGCGTAGACTTCGGCTATCGTTCTTAGAGATGTTTTATGCAAATTTTTGAAACTTGGCTCAGTCGGAACTTCCGGAAGGTTAGCTATTGTTTACGTTTCGCGTTTGAAAAATTCAAATGGATGATTTAAATTTGAAAGCTCTTTAATATAGCATTTCATTGAACGATATATTTATTTTCCTGGTAAGTAGAAAATATATTAAAAGGAAATTAGGATTTTTAATAAATGTTTAATTTTTTTTTCAACTAACGTTTTTTTTTTCTCTTTAAGCTTTATTTTAAGAGTGATTAATTTTTAATATATTTAATTAGCATAACGATAAGAAAACACGGGAAACTATAGGTTTACTATTAACAAGGCCCCCCCTCTTATCGTTTGCACTTTTACGCTTAAAAAGTTAATAAAAAGAAAAAGCATCCAGCAAAACTTTGCACAAATTGTATAATCATACGACTGTGACTAAACAGTTTAACAGTTTCTTCAGAACTAAAAAACAATTAGGTTTAATCTTCAGCTGCACAGCAACAGAGATCAATATCTGGATAGAGGTGATTTACAAAACAATTTGTTTTTGAAACACAAATAACATATACCTGTTTACTCAAACCTCTCTTCCAGTTTTGAAGAGATTTTTAACATGCTCTTTAAAAAAAACTGTAGAAAAGAAATTCATAAAATGGATTATTTGTATAATAAGTTTAACAACAAATATAACATGAGTATAATCACATTCAATATTATAAATATATGTATAAACACAATTCTTCCTTACAATATAAAAGTATAAATTACATACAAATATTTAACAAAAAGAACAGAATGGATTATTTCGGGAACGGAGAGGAGAGAGAGAGATTAACAAAAAATTGCTGTGAGCAATTGAATAAACAAAAATTGACTTACTGTCAAAGGAGAATGAGAATTGAAATTCTCAAAAAAAACTTCCAGCCTAAACCTGGAAAAATTTTGCTTAACTTGCAAAATTTGAAATTTTTTTTTTTCCCGAATTCAAGGAAACATTTGAATTCATAGAAAAGTTTAAATTTTTGAATTCATAAATTTTGAATTCCTAAAAAAAAGTTTGAATTCATTAAGGATTTGAATTCATAAAAAAAAATTTTTTAGAAAATTTACATTTTTAAAATTTTATAAATTCATAGAAAAATTTGAAATTGAAAATTTAAGATTAACTTTTGAAACATTGTCGAAGAAAAGATTTTTCACAAATTTTTGTAATTCAAATTTAGTTTGTGGCTTAGTAAATATGTCAGCCAAATTTAATTTGCTACGAATGAAAACTAATTCAAAAATATTTTTTATAACAAGATCTCTAATAAAATATAGTTTGACCTCTATATGTTTGCTTCTATTATTCTCTATAGGAGATTTAATAAAGTCTATGGCAGCCATATTGTCAATTAGTAATTTTGAAATTTTCTTATTTTTTATAATCTTCATGTTTTGGCATTCTTCTAGAATTCGATCTAGCCAGACAATTTCTTTTGCTGCTTCTGTAGCGGCAATGAACTCAGATTCCATAGTGGATAAACTAACAGCCTTCTCTTTAAAGGTCCTCCAACTGATGGGGCTACTATCTAGAAATACTATTTGTCCACCTATGGATGTCCGATCATCACGATTTGAAGCAAAGTCGGCGTCTGTGTAGGCTACGATCTGTGAATCAGCACATGAAAGTTTTAATTTTAATTGGCTGGTTTTCTTTACATATCCCAGTAGTTTGATCAACCCATTCCAGTGATGAATTCCTGGATTCGATTGGAATTGGCTATAGATATTGACGGCATATGCTATATCAGGTCTTGTTCTGTTAGATAAATATGATAAACACCCTAGAATATTGCGATATGGATACTTTGTCATTTCTTTGGTTTCTTCTTCGGTTTGAGGACAGCTTGATTTTGAGTAAATACAGCCTTTGCTGATTGGTAAGGATGAAATTGGAGGGTTAAAACTATTAAAACGACTGCATATTTCTTGAATATAGCTTTCTTGATGAATGAATAGCTTTGAGTCAATTTCAACAAATTCTACTCCAAGTAGTTTCTTTGTCCTTCCCAAAATTTTTAATTTGAATTTTTGTTTTAAAACATTAATGGCTTCCTCTAAAAACATTTTACTTTTACCAAATAAAACCATGTCATCAACATATAATAATAGGATAACTTGAAATTTGAATGTATAAACACAGTTGCAAGAAGTAAATTTAATAAAACCGATATTTGATAAAACTCTGTCAATTTCGTAAAACCATGCTCGTCCACTTTGGTGAAGGCCATAGAGAGCTTTGTCGAGCTTGCAAACTAACTTCTCTTCTCCTTGTTTAATAAAACCAGGTGGTTGCTGCATGTATATTTCATCTTCTAGCGGAGCATATAGGTATGCGCCAGTGACATCACATTGTACGTGATCCCACTTGTGCTGCACTACCAAAAGTGAAAAGAAAAAACGAATTAGATCGAAGTTTATAACAGGACTAAAAGTTTCTTCGTAACTCTCGCCTTTTACTTGAGCGTAACCTTGAGCTACAAGCCTTGCCTTGAATTTAGCAATTCGACCTTCTTCATCTCGTTTTATAGCATATACCCAGCGACATCCAATTATTTGCTTATTTTGAGGAGGTTTTACAAGATGCCAAACCTTTCGTTCTTGGATGGTTTTTATTTCGGTTTTCATTGCTTCTAGCCATTCTTGAAATTGGTCTGATTTTTGGGCTTGTTTGAAAGTTCTTGGTATAATTAATTCTAGTCAAGAGGAATTATGACAAAAATTGGCACTTGTGTCTGAGTCAGATTCTTCTATTGGAGTGAATGAAAATTTAGTGGGGTCATACTTGATTTTGTTTTCTTGGCAATATTTTCTAATGTCTCTATGGGATCTTAGTCTTGTTCTTGTATTTTCGGGATAGTAGTATACGTCTGTTCTGGATTTATCTCCTCTTAAAACTTGTTTTCTTTCAAACTTTATGTTTTTTAATTGAGATGATTGAACAGGTTTTTCATCATCTGAGGATTCCTCAGTGTCAGATAATTCAGACGGTACGCTGGACCCTATTTCAGGAGTTTCGTCAACAGCCTCTTCATCAGAATCATCGTCACTATCCTTTGGAAATACATCTTGAATTGTGTAATGCTGGTTGATGGTGCCCAGCACTGCTCCACTTGCTTCTGTTTTGAACAAACGATCTTCTTTAAAGGTCACATTTAAAGATTCTACTATTTTATTTTGCTCTGGGATCCAAATACGGTATCCTCTTGTATGGTGTGCATATCCAACTAGATAACCTTTCACAGCTTTTGGATCCAGTTTCTGTCTTCTTTGTTTTGCCAGTCCTACATAAGCTACACATCCAAATGGTTTAAGATGTCTGATTGATGGTTTTCTTCCACCGTACAATTCAAATGGTGATTTTTCAAAATCTTTATGGCATAGTCTGTTCCAGGCATAATTGAAATGTGAAACGGCTTCTGGCCAAAAACAAAAGTCTAAACCACTTTCATATAATGATGTACGGGCTCCATTAATAACAGTTTGGTTATAACGTTCAATAGCACCATTTTGTTCTGGCGTGAACGTGTTTGTTAGTTCATGTTTGATGCCTTTTTCCTGACAAAATGTTGAAAATTCTTTGTTGACAAACTCTGTTCCATTATCTGAGCGGATAGCTATTAAAGGTTTACCTATAAATCTTTCTGCCCTTTTGATGTGATTAATTAAGGTTTCAGCTACTTCAGATTTTTGGACTATAGGATAAATGAATACTTTACGGGAATAATCGTCCATGATTGATAGAAAATATCGTTCTCCATGTTTGCCTCTTACTTGACATGGTCCCCAAACATCTGTATATAACAGTTCTAAGGGTCTCTTGGATCGAACAAAGTTTCTGTATTTAAATGAAGTGCGTTTAAATTTATTCAACCTGCAATCTTCACAAAAAAATTCTGTATGTCCCTTTAAGAATGGTAATCCCTTTGCACCCCTCTTATTACTTGTATGCGTCAAAGTTTGAGGATTTACATGAGCGCATCTCTTATGCCACAGGTTTAGAACTTCCTGTTCTTTTGAAGAGGTTGTGGAGGCTTCGAAAGTTACATGTTGTTTTATAGATTTTGGGATTTTTGCTTGGACACGATAAACACCACTTTTTAATTTTGCTCTGAACATTATATTATCATTGGACGTGATTTTGACTTCGCCTCTTCCCCCAATAAACTGTAGACCTTCTTTGTCAAGTTGTGGCCCTGATATAAGGTTTCTCCTAAGCTTTGATGAATACATCACTCCCTTTAAAGTAAAATTTCTTTGGCCAAAACGCAATTTAATGTCTCCTTTTCCTTCGATTGGCAAAGTGATGCCTTCCATGGCTACAGCCATTTCTTCATTTTGTTGAGGTTTAAATGATGTGAAAAGTTCACGGTCTTTACTAAAATGATGAGACGCGGCTGAATCGAATATCCAATCTGATTCATTTGTTTGCTGAGCTAAACTGGCCTCAGTAATGTAGTAAGACAGGTGACACGCAAGCGCGCCCCATCATCGACTGACCCAGATACGAGGGTATCCATGCAGTCCCGTCTCAAGACGACCCAACATCGTGCAGGCCTTAGCCGCTACGACAGCAACATACCAACTTTGCGACAGCAGGGAAGTGGCCCAGGTAAGGTTCGACAATCAGCTATAGCAAGGCTCATATCGCCCCTCCGGACCAACCGGAGTTGGTCAAAGTTGGGGCTGAGGGCCCTAGTAACTGGCCGACCTCGGTTTGGCGGCCAGAAGGCTTGTTTGCCTTCTGAGGACGACCTAAGGCCGTCCACCAGGCCCGCTCTCCCAACGGAGTTCACCCCTAGCCGATAACGCACATCCATGCCGACTAGTAAGATCAGCACCGCTTCCCAGTTTTGCTAAGCCTCCTTATACTGCCACTCGGAAGGCCCCACCCAGGACACCTGGACAGCCCCTGTTTGCTCGGGCCATCACAACCCTATGTGAGCACCGATGTCCGCCAGGGTAGTCCCGCCGTCCGGTCATGCACCACCAGTCAGTTAAGACAGACCTCCTCACACCACGTGGGTATACTTCTCCCCGAAACGCACAGGCGGAGAGCACTGCTACGAGTTCGTGCGATGCCAATAAAAAGTTCCCTTTTAGACAGTCCGAATTGGCTGTTTTGAATCAGCGCTTCTACCTTTCGGTAGACAGGGAGCACATGCTCCCCCTTCTCTCCACACCACACCAACGCCAACCGTCTCACCAACTCGAACTCACCGTTACACCACCACACACTTACCAACACGCCAACTTACCATCTTGCCAACTTACCAACTCATACTCGCCATCTTGCCAACTTACCATCTCACACTCGCCATCTTGCCAACTTACCATCTCACACTCGCCATCTCGCCGTCACTCAACACTTCGTTACACCACCACTCTCACACCTTTTCATCACCAACTCTCATCGTCTCACCGTCGCACTTACCAACCGAAGAGACCTTCTAGGAGGCTCTTCTGGGGCGTCAGGCTCAGACGCTTCGAGAATCCGTCGTCCACCACCAAGCGGGTTAAGTGCCCAGTCCAGGAGATCCGTCATGATGACTGCGATTCCTTTCCTACAATAGTAGTCCAGGCACAAATCCCGCCGCGTTCGAAGGTGGTAGTTCGGCGGGAAGTAACGTTCCCTGACCGACCGCCACCGTGCGCACTCTAGCATCACGTGCTTTACCGAGCTTGCGCTGGCCCCGCAAATACATGCAGGGTTCTTCTGAAAGAAGCGGTGCTGGTGAACTCCGAATGAACCATGTCCGGTGAGGACCTGATTAACAAAGAAATCTCCCTGCACTCTCCGACTGCTCACCTTCGGAAACACTTCATGCGTGAATCTACCCTTCGTGGAGCCATCCCAACGACACTGCCATCTATCTATGAGGCGCCTAAACAGGACGCCCCTTGCACATCTCACACTAAGCTTGACTGGAAGATCTACGTCTTCACGTGCAGTAGCCACCTTAGCAGAGCCATCGACCAGTTCGTTAAAGTGATGACCCACATGGGCTCTGATCCAATGCATCGTGATTCCTATCCCGCCACTCTTAATCAGGTCCTTGGTCTCAGCAACCGTCTTGTGCCTAGGCTTCAGACAGTTAAGCGCTTGCAGCGCCGATCTGGAGTCAGAGTAGACATCCATCTCACTGAGCCCCGACTCCATAGCATCTCTGATGGCTTCCCTGATCGCTATGACCTCCGCCGTGAATACAGAGCTATGGTCGGTAATCCGAAACTGGTCTTCCGAGACGATCTCTCCCCCAGAGACCCGCAGGAACGCGCAGCCAACCCTGCCGTCCTCCATCTTCGAGCCGTCCGTGTAATAACACGAGACTGATTTGGGCGTTACGTCTCGAGTCCAAGGCAGTCTCCAGAGGTCTTCACGTCTCAGCTGATATCTCCAAGTCTCTACCGTTTCCGGCGTGAGATTGGTGTCTTCAACGCCTTCACCCCATCTCACTAAGCCAGTATACAACTGCTCAAATTCCGCACGGAGATGCAGAGGTGGAATCCCTGCAAGCACATTCAGTGCGTCACTTGACACCGTGCGGTAGCATTTCGTCACACACAACAACAGATTTCTCTGTATGGTGTTGAGCTTGTTATTCAACTTTACACGGTTGGTGAACCAGACAGGAGCCGCATACAGTACAATTTTCTCAGCGATGGCCGAGTAGACTGCCTTCCGGACCTTAGGCTTCAATCCCCAATTAGCGCCCGTGTAACGCATCAACTTGTATTGAAGCTTTGATGCTTTCTCCTGAACATAGTTCAGGTGAGGCATCCAACTCTGAGCAGTGTCTATCAGCACTCCAAGGTATCTTATCTCGTAACTAAATGACACCTTGTGTCCCTTCATACGTATCGGCCACGAAGGCGCGTACCTCATCTTCCCAACAGCCGGAATAACCGTGTACAAGCACTTCTCATAACTAAACTCCAACTGCACACTATGTGCCCACTCACATATCTCATCCAACACTGGGTTTATAATTCTGTTGAACTTATAAACCCGCTCCTCTCTCGCCATCAGGAAGATGTCGTCGGCAAAAGCCTGAACCACCAAGTCTGGAGTGGACTGAAGCCTGCTCAGCAATTCATTCACGAGCACCAACCAGAGAATCGGCCCTAGGCATGAGCCCTGCGGAACGCCAACATTATAGCTGAACTCCCCTGCGTTCGAAAGTATGGTCCTGTCCCTAAGGAACGAGTCCACGAGACCCAGGAGGTCCGACGGTACTTCATACTCCACCAGGAGGCGGAGAATTTCCGTACGCCGGGCACTATTGAAAGCGTTCTTAATATCAAGGGTGACCAGACATGAGTGTCTGCCACCTCTCTTCGACTCGGCTACGAACTCCACCACTCTCTTGAGCGCATCTAGTGTGCCCAAGTTCCTGCGAAAACCAAACTGTTTCTCGCTCAGAATACCCCTCGCTTCCAGATGGGTCGCCAGACGCACTGCGCACATCTTATCCAGTGCCTTCCCTAAGGCCGGCAGCAGACAGATCGGGCGGTAGGAGCCGGGATGGCTTTTGTCTTTTCCCTCCTTCGGGAAGTAGACTACCAGAGCCCTTTTCCACTCCCGCGGAAAACAAGAGGTGCTGAGGCAGTGATTATACAAAGAGAGTAGCCACCGAGGGTGGTACTCGAGAACCTTTCGGACGATTTCCAAGCTGAAGCCGTCGTGACCGGGTGCCTTGTTAGGCGGCAGCGACTCTACTGCAAACTCCAGTTCCCCGATAGCAAACAGTTCGGGATCGTAGGTTCTAGACGAATCGATCTGCGATACGTCATCTGCTTGTGTGAAGTGATACCTTGCCAGTTCTGCTTGTATCTCCTCCCACGAGGAGATTTCTTCGCCATTAGCCAGTTTTAGTTTCTCTGGGGCTTCGCGCCTCCACTTCCCTTTCACCACACAACACACCTGACCAAACTTATCAGTGCAGAGCGTATCTGAGAGATATTTCCTAAACGATTGACGTTTAGCTCGCAAGATCGATCTCTTGTATTCTGCCCGCTTCCGCTTATACAGCGCCTCAAGCCTCACCCTCTGATTCGACTCCAGCGTTCGCTGGTAGAGCCGCCTCAGCGCGCGCAGCCGGGACCTCTGGGCGGTCAGACCTACCGTCCACCACTCTTTGCTTCTGTCTTGGCCAGAAGCCTTTCTGTGCTTGTTACATAGCCTCGTCAAAGTCGATATCAGATATTCAATTCCTGTGTCTGGGGAGCAGCAATCATAAGAAGCCAGATCTGCAGTGCGCAGATCGCGGAGGAAGGCCTCCCAAACCAGATCCCTCGGCCTCCAGCGACGGCTGGATTCCTTAGGGTGCATGGAGCCTGGTTTGCCCCGAAGGGTCCACTTCATGGCTCTATGATCACTCAGCATCTCTTCATCAGAGACTTCCCAGTTTGCGATGAGCTCGAGGCAACCGCGGACCAACAGGACGTCGATCCAGCTGGTGCCAAGACTCCCCACGAAGGTGGGTTCGCTATCTGGGTCATTCACAATATCCAGTTCATTGTTCGAAGCGAAGGAGATTAACAAACTCCCCCTAGGATCTGTTGGATTTTTCCCCCAGAGCGTGGATTTTGCGTTGAAGTCACCCACTAGGACAACTCGGTCCTCAGGGTAACGTCTCAACAGCGCCTCCAGCTTTTCCAGGTTCGGAGCAGCATCTTCCCTCGGTGCGCAGTAGCATGTGGCCACTAACACATTCGAGTTGGATACCTTCGTTCGGACAGCTAGTACGTCACGATCACCGAGGACCTGACAGAAGGTGACTCGCTGGCTCACCCAAAGAGCGACTCGACCGTCACTACAACTCGGGTTCACTTGCGAGTACCCTGCCGGCAACCCCACAGTGAGTCCGCCAAATAGGTAAGGTTCATTCAGACATGCCACGTCCACAGAGTCTCGCTCTATCGTTTTAGCGAGGTTGAACATCACGGTATAACTGTGGTGGCAGTTAAGATGCAGGAATCTAAGGCTTCGGTCCATGATTCACTGCCCGCAATTTTTCAACCTCTGCCTTGTGGACAGAACACTCCTTCGAACCCACCCTATGGTTAACGGGCAGTTTATTACCCGATCGGCCTCGGTTGCTAACCGTACAATTGGGACATGCAGGCTCCCCCTTGCAGTCCCTTTGCAGGTGGTCCTCCTGTCCGCAGCGCCCACAGAGGGGTTTGCCGCGGCAGACCTTCGCTGTGTGCCCGTATTTATAACACCGGAAGCACATCAACGGCCGTACATTTCGCTTGAAACCCAAACGTCTCCATCCAACATTGAGCCACTTCTCTCCGGCCAGCTTCGTCATCGTCTCATTGTCCAGAGCGAGTATCACGTTTTGCCCATTCTTACCGGGAAAGATCTTCTTCACCCGGATTTCGCAGTTCGAACCCATAACTGCGTTCTGAAGCTTTATTGCTTCTGTGATCTCCTCTGCAGACATAGAGTCTTCGATGCCAAAGACGATGATCTCTGGTATACGAGGGCCAGGTTTCGTAAGCTCATTATCCGCCGCTAGCCCCGTTTCGCCCATCTTAGCCTCTAGTTTGGCGAGGTCCGCAGCGCTGTTAACAGAGATCAACACTCCGTTGCCAGCTACTGGCCGCATCCCTCTAACCGCTAGTTTAGCTTCGATTGGGTTAATCCTTTTGGCTATGTCCGTCATCAGGGCCTCAGAGGTTTTGTCCGTTCGCGGTCGGACAATAAGCAGATGCTTCACCTCGGCCGTCGAGCGACGTGCTGACGCGCCGGGTCGAGCTCTCCCTCGGGATGACGCTCGTTCCCTCTTCGACCCCTTCGGAACTGAAAAGTCCCCAGACACGGCGCTTCGAACATGGTCCGAATACTTTGGTACCACCCCTCCAGTCGTGCCTACCGAGCTCGAGGGTGCTTCACTTTCCGCTACATTAAGAGGTTTTTCTGCCTCCGCAGCGGGAGGATGTTCCTCTGTGGGAACTGCTGGGGTATCCCTCTTTTTCCCCTTCTTTTGGCGGCTACCTCTATTTCGCTTCCTGTTAGCACCCTTCTCCTCGGCTGATTTTAAAGGCCTCCTGGTAGAAGCTTTCCCGCACTGTTCAACTAGTCTGTGCTGCCGGGTGAATGCTTGACGCACCCATCTAATGAAAGCATGGACTTTCTCCAGCTTTGGTCCCGACAGCTTTGACCTGTCAACAGCGTGTGAGAGATCCAAACTTAGTCGGTTCATCTCCATAACGAGGGTCTGAGACGTGCCGACCATCTCCTCAAGGGAGATATTGGCCAGCTCCTCGCTATGTAATTGGATACCTTTATCCATCGTCTGCGCGGCGACGATGGTCGTCTCTGGATCCCCAGAGACTGCTTGAGGGCCGGTGGGGGAGTCGGCATCTGAGATCTCAGAGCCCGCCTCTGCTGCATCACTCTCCCCACTCATTCCAGTGTAGTAGACTGTGTCAGGGTCGTTACACTTTTCATCGTGCTCGCCTTCACTGTCTTCCACACTCTGGAATGACGCTATCGAATTGCCATCACTATCGTACACCACAGTCTTCTTCTCATCTCTCTCACACACCACACTTTTCTTACTCCTCCTCTTCCGTCTTCTCACCTTCGCACGACATTCGTCAGTTTCACTCCTACCGCTACCATTACCTCCAACTGAGTGGCTGGGAGTTGGTTCAGTCCCAGTTGAGGACCTATCCGGGGCGGACCCGCTCAAACAGCCAGTAGGAGCTGGAGCTTCGGGGAGGTCCCCAGCCACAGGTATTGTGTCACGTCCTGAAAAGGACGATTCATCACGCCGCAATGGGTTCATGATTACTTCACTAATAAACGCTTTTTATAAATCACTAAGAAAAAACACACTTCAACAGCTCTCGCTATGACAGATATACTCTGGGATCTTGTCCGTCTAGCTAAACTTTCAATTCCTTTATTCTCAAATACGACACAATATCAATCAGTTGTACTTACCGCCCCTCAGTAATGTAGTAAGATGAATTTGAATCCCTACTGCTATTACGGGTCTTAGAATTTGATCTAGATTGATATGAAGATTTTTTTCGACTCTGTCTACCTCTTGATTGGAAGGATTTCTTAGGATTGAAATTCTGAGAAGGTAAGTTTTGGTTTTGAAAAGAGAGTTTAAAGTCAACATTTCTACATCTATTGAGAGAAAAACAATTTTGTCTAGCATGGCCATTCTTATGACAAAATGTACAAATTAATTTTTGTTTTAGAAGCTTATTTTTACCTGTATCATTTAGATGAGAAAACTGAGCAGAAATTTTAGCTTTACTTAATTCATTATCTTTATTTCTTAAATTTAGCCTAGTTTCCTCGGCTACTAAGCAAGTTACAATTTCATTGAATGTAAATTTATCATCTTCCCATCTCAGTATGTTTTGAACGATACCGTCGAAATATGATGGGAGATAACGTAACAATTGATAAGATGCAAAAATTTCCGTCAGTCCCCCCTTTGAATTTTCTATTTGTTTAAATATCCTTATGACCCGGGACGCAAAGACATTTACACCCTCACCAGGCAATATTTTGCAATCACACAGCTCAGAAAATAAACTCATGTGCTGTGCACGAGTATCTGGAACAAAACTTTTGTTAATTAAATTCCATGCCTTTACGGGGTCATCCTCGTTTTCTACAATTTTCCTATACTCAGTTTCTATATTTAAGTATAAGACAGCCAAAGCTGCATTAGCTCTAGACTTAAATTTATTAACAGCAGAAGCATTGCTTCTGTCATCAGCCAAAACTGGGGCTGTTTCCGTACCAACAACTATGTCCCAGAGTCCCCGGTCAAGAAGAACAAATTTAATGTCACTCCTCCATTCCTCGAAATTAATCGCATTCAGTTTGGGAATAGAATGTAAATTGTTGACAGCCATTTTTGAGTAAAAAAAAATTGTATAATTATGGTTCAAACAATTTAAAAATATAATATATTAAAAATATCACAATTTTTCTTATAAAAACCTTTGCCCCCCCGAATTAAACATTCGGTAAATTCATTTATGACTTGAAAATTTATTCATATATATATATATGAAATTTCAAAAAGTTTTTTTTTTACTTTACTGAAAAAAAATTTTACAATATTCCCTCAACAATATGCAAAAAAAATGGTCATTATTACTTAAATTAAACAAAACATTCAAGATTTTCATTTATTAACATTAAACAACTTTTAATCTAAATTCAAACAATTTCTTGTTTCAAAAATTTACTATAAATGCAAAAAATTTAACTTTCAATTTATTTTTCAAACAAAACAGAAAAACGTTAATTTATGAAAGGGCCAGCATATTTACATGCTGAAAAAGGAAAAGCCCATAACCACTTTTTATTTCTCTTGTTAGCTGGTGTGAAGTAGATCCAAGGCTAAGTGAATTAGCAGAGGAGCCTACTCTAGACGTAAACACCAGCGTAACAACATTTAAAGTTAATTAAATGAATTAGATACATGGAAGCTAGAGTAAGTAAATATGCTGAAAGATAAATATGTAGAAATTGTTAAATAAATGACCATAACAAATTTTAATTTAATTTGTATTTTAATTGAAACAATAAATTCAAAAAAAGTTTATATAAATATAACAATAAGTTTATATGAATAACAATAAGATAATTGAAGTAGACAAATACTTTTTATATATAACAAACATACCAAAACAGATGCTGGATGACAAACAAGGTGAGTACGAAGACAATATTTAACATCTTTTTATTTCCCATATAGGTTGCAGAAAAAAACTACTACGTGCCATTAGAAAGAAGCTGGTGACACTTATGTAGAAGACGTGACGTTCTTGTTTCCACTTGTTATTGTCGCGATATGAACACCTATAAATTTCATTTAAATTTCGAACTCACAAAAAGGAGTAACGTGAGTTATAACTAACTAAAAATGAAAAGATTTTATTTGAATATAAGAAATAAACGCCACATATTACGGCGACATCTTATGAAACCGGCATCGGCGAAAAATGAACAATGGCAGGGGCAAGAGCAAAGGTAAAAGCAACCGCAAAGGAGACCACGAACACCCACTACCATCGCCGTTCGCTATTTATAGTTTCGCGGGAGAAACGAAGTGATCTTCCGGACGTACGTCGCGGCATGCGCCGACGCGGCGCGTGCGTAGACTTCGGCTATCGTTCTTAGAGATGTTTTATGCAAATTTTTGAAACTTGGCTCAGTCGGAACTTCCGGAAGGTTAGCTATTGTTTACGTTTCGCGTTTGAAAAATTCAAATGGATGATTTAAATTTGAAAGCTCTTTAATATAGCATTTCATTGAACGATATATTTATTTTCCTGGTAAGTAGAAAATATATTAAAAGGAAATTAGGATTTTTAATAAATGTTTAATTTTTTTTTCAACTAACGTTTTTTTTTTCTCTTTAAGCTTTATTTTAAGAGTGATTAATTTTTAATATATTTAATTAGCATAACGATAAGAAAACACGGGAAACTATAGGTTTACTATTAACAGTTCTCGAGTACCACCCTCGGTGGCTACTCTCTTTGTATAATCACTGCCTCAGAGGAGGCTTAGCAAAAATGGGAAGCGGCTGCAGATCTTCCTAGTTGGCATGAATGTGCGAATCCGCTAGTGGTGAACTTGTTACGTATAATAACAATATCTTTATTTTAAAAATACTTCTTGTTAACTTAAATCTCTAAATATAAACTTTATTTCTTATATAAATCTCCTTTTAAAACTTACCTTTATCAATTTAATCAGTTAAATAAGTCTTTAATAGAAGTTCAATATCTTAAAGTAATTTTCCTCATTTGTTTACTTTTTAAGGTTGATCACGCTTATTAGAGCTATACTTTAGCCTGGAATGTTTAGTTGATCACGTTTCTCAGAGCTATACTTTAGCCTGGAATGTTTAGTTGATCCCATTTCTCAGAGCTATACTTTAGCCTGGAATGCTTGGTTGATAACTCTTCTTAGAGCTATACTTTAGTAAGGAATATTTAATTACTGGAATTTTCAGCAGATGGTGAACTCGTTCCGGCGTTCTTTCTATCATCCTCGCATAAGATTATTGATTCCCGGATGTAGGCGTTGTCTTTGCCGGTTGTTGTTTTACTATAAATATCGGTGATTGTGCATGTGGTTTTGCTCACATTTAGTTTTGTGTCACGTCAGCTTTTGGATGATGTAAATTGTCTTTTAATATGATTTTACTCTGCCGGAGTTTATTTTCGTTTATGTTAAATGTTACTAATGCCTTCCTCAGTGTTACATTTTATTTTTGGTTTTTCTGGGCCATGGTAGAGTGTTTCAAGTTTTTATAAAAAAACACTTGAGCTGGGTTGAATAAGTTGTAATTTAATATACTGTTAACTTTTATTAACTTTATTACTGTTGTTAAATTTATATTTTGTTTAAAGTTTTTAATAAAACTGAAATTATAACGTAAATTTAACTTGTCTTCAATTGTGTCATACACTTAAATTTTCATCCAAGTCAAATTCAAATCGCACTTTCCACTGTAAGTTTTTAGATGGAAAATTGTTTTTATAAACCTCTGCTAACTTTAGATATCCAATGAGTTTGGATAACAGAACTCCGTTGGGAGCGCGGCATCTTGGACGGCCTTGTGCCGTCCTCAGAAGGTAAACAAGCCTTCTGGCCACCAAACCGAGGTCGCCCAGTATCGAGGGCCCCGAGCCCCAACATTGACCAACTCCGGTTGGTCTGATGGAGCAACACGGGCCTTGTAATGCTGATTGCCGAACCTTACCTGGGCCACTTCCCTGCTGTCGTGAGGTTGGTATGTTGCTGTCGTAGCGGTTGAGGCCTGCACGATGTTGGGTCATCTTCTGACGGGACTGCATGGATACCCTCGTATCTGGGACAGTCGATGATGGGGCGCGCCAGCGTGCCACCTGTCTTACACTTGGGTGGTTACTTTATTACTATGGCGAGTGATTGTGACGGCAAGAAAATTTAATTGTTTGTTATTTTCATCTTCAAGGGTGAACTTAATGTTAGGATCGATTTGATTTAATGTTTTTAAAATTTCATTAGGGCCAGTTTTTTGATCAATTACTGCAAAGACATCAACGTAACGGAACCAATAGAAACTTTTATTTTTAAGTTTTACATCAAAATTATTTTCAATTTTACGTAATTTAAATTCAGCTAAGAAACCTGATATAGGAGATCCCATCGGGACTCCTTTAATTTGCTTGTAAAATTTTTTTATTAAATGTGAAATAATTTTCGTTTAACAGGAAGTTTGTGGCAATATTAAGAGTTTGCGCTATTTGTGGATTCGTATATTGTTCTTTTATTTCTTGATTTATCAATTCTGCTATTTCTTTAATGTCTATTGAGGAATACAGATTTACTACATCAAAGCTAACAAACCGGTAATTTTCCTGTACGTTGATGTCATATATTTTATGGATGAAATCTTCAGTGGAATTTAAGCTTTTAGATGAGGGTGGAAGTAATTTTTTGTAAATTTCTGCCATATATTTTTCTAAAGAATATGTGGAGCCTTCACTTTTGCTAACAATGGGTCTAATTTTAGGGGGATTTTTATGGTCCTTGTACGTACTAAAAATTCTCTGAGTATTGGGAGCAAAATTACTAATAAGAGGAGGTTTATTGTCTGGCCAGGTTCCTTATTTTATTATTTTCTGGGTTTTTTCGGTTAATTTATTGATGGGGGTCTTTTTTTTTACTATAGCAGTACCTATTTCATTTATGGTTTCTTCCATTTTATTTGCGTAATCTTGACGATGTGAAATTATAGCGATTTTTCTAGTTTTATCAGTTCAAGTACAAACAACATTTTCATTTTTTTTTAAGGGCTTTGATATCTTCCTGAGTAATTCTATTATTCTTAACAGTGATCCACATTAATATCCATTACAATCCCTTGATCCACATGTCATTATATTTAGCATTAAAAGTCATTGACAGAATTGCAAATTCTGAGTATGCCTTGATTTTTAACTTTTTATATCTTATTTTATTATAAATGTGTAATAAAGATTTTTTTTTTTTTTTTTTTTTTTTTTTTTTGTAGTTTTTGCTGAAAAACTTATTTTTATGTCTTAGAAAAAAAATCTTTCGTACATCTTTTATAGAGGATTAAATTTGCAATAATATGTTGAATTTTTTTTTTTTTTTTTTTTTAAACACTTAAATTTCAAGATATAGTTCCATATATGCAAAAATTTCGAGATTGTTAAAAGAAAAAAAAAAAAAAAAAAAAAAAAAACATTACTCAGTATAAAAGTGTAACATTCTCAGTAATAATCTTTTGGAGAATGAATTGAATGAATGAGAATCTCCTTGAGAAGGGCAAAATTTAGACGACACAGCAGCATTGTTGCAGAAAAGGTATTGTCATTTGCAAAAAGATTTAATTGCTCATAAAAATCAAAGATATTCCTAAATTTCAGTAAAAAATAGAAACTCATGTCTTATTTAGGTATTCAAAAGTCTATTAATAATATTGATATCTTTATATGTTTTGCATCTTATGTGTAAATTAGAAAATATGTGAATATTATATTGCAGAAAAGGTTTGCATGAACAAGGCTTGTTGCAGAAAATGTAAAAATATTCTGTCACAGGGCTTGAGAATATACCCCTATTTATATGATCAGGGCTTGAAATTAACAGTAGTCCTTTGGTCTGGTATCATAAAATTATTCAATCAGAGCCTCCTTAAGTAGATGCCTTCCACGCACTGCGAATCCCAATGTTAAATTAGGCAACATTTGTAAAACAAAACTAACGCTAGGTGACAGCACCTATGCAGAGCAACAATTTTCTTCTCTTTCATAGATAAGTTATATTTTTCATCTAAAAATCTAGCTATTAATTTCAATTTAAAGTCCAAAATTGTATTTTTTTTTTTCTTTTAATTTGAAAAAATGATGTGAAAGTGCTTTATCGTAAATATTTTCAAAAAAATATTCAAATATTTATATTTAAAAAAGTATAGGGTTTAATTTTCTTCGGAAGTGGACAAGACCTATTTTAGCTTTTCAACTAATTGAATTACAGCGTATCTAATAAATAACACCTTTTTTTTTAAAATATATTATTAATTAAAAAACGAAATTTAAAATTAAATAAGCAAAAACATGGCATGTCTATCGCGTGATTAAATTATTTTTTATATATTTATTCAATAAAAATTTCAAAAAAAATTTTTAATTTAGATATCAGATGAAAGTTTCGTTTATATAAATTAAAATCTCTGAACTTTAAATGAGTTTCAGTTTAGAATGAATAATTTATAATGATAAATTATTAAAATCATGTCTTTTTTTTTTTTTCTCTTTTTGGTCATGTCCTTTACGTTACATTTTTACCTTATTAGGTGTGAATTATTTTTCTTAAATAGAGAATTTTATATTATTTATAAGAAAAATAGACCAGCACATTAACGAGATAAGTTAACATTCAGTAATAAAAATTGGAGAAGAAAACAATCTGTTGTCTAGTCCGTCACAAAAAATAAATAACCATTAAGATTTAAATTTTTAAAATTAAGGATTTCTTGAGTATAAGTTTTCTCTCGCAAAGTTTTTTTTTTTTTTTTTAAGATTTTATTAGCTCCACCAGTTCCGAGAGGGTATGCTTTCGAAACTGATAGACTGTTTCGAAATAAAGTTGTGTTATGTTTACATGTTTTGAGGTCTCCTGAAACGAAAAATAATGTTTTTAGCGGTTGGTCTGTGCGCGTCGGTTTGTGTATCTCGGATATACTTGGAAAACGCTGAAAGTGTATTTCATTTTGTGTTAGGTGTTTTTCATATAAGACTAAATTTAAATGCACAATCTGATGTGCACATAGTTTATTGAAAATATACAGGGCTATCCAAAATTAAGCTAAACGTTCTTTTCTGTAGAATGTAATTGACGGAAGTACTTTGCTACACTTTTTTTATGTCAACGAATACTGTTGAAGAAGGAAAATTAATTTTTTGAACCTATAATGTAAACAAAGTATTTTTTTGAAGTTCTATTTTCAACTCACGTTTTTGAATAAAGTCACGTTTTGGGGTTCCCTGAATACAAAACATTTTTTTTTTTTTTTTTTTTTTTTAGTAATTGATTTATATGCATATTTATTATCAGAATAACTCAAAAACAAACAAATGCAGGAAATTCACAATTGTATTTTAAAACTCTTATTAGGTTTCAATTTGAAAAATTTGATAAAGATTGGCAAATATAAGGACAAATTCATAACATCCTTGAAATATTTTTACTTCCATTACCCTACTACCGTATGTAATGAAAGTATTGTGTTCGGTCCAAAAATTCGATATTGAGTTTTCCCCTGATTTATATTTTTAAGGTCTCATGAGTCCAAAAAAAGTAGTTTTTGGCAATTAGTCAGTATATGTGTGTGTGTATATGTGAGTGTATGGATGTGCAGAATTTATTTCATAAAATGAAGTCATCTTTCTGTCATATCTGATAATTTTTCAAATCAGTAATCATGATATTTAATTTTTACATGAATTGTTAATTCTATATTCCATTTGTGTGGTAAAAGGTTAATAAAAGTAATTTTATGAATCTTAAAACTTAATATTTTTAAAAAGAACAAAAGTAGAAATAAAAATTTTCTATTTTTTCTTTTCAAGATTCCCAACACTTTTGTTTCGATTTAACTGAAATAAACAAATTTTTATACGCATTTACACAAGTCTTTAAAAAACAGTTGTATTAAAAAATATAAATCAATCTTGTTCCTTATATTGGAGTATTTTATAATTTTATTCATAAGTTACTAATGTAATTTATGAATAAAACTATAAAATACTCCAATATAGAGTTACTTCAAAGTAACTAAGAACAAGTTATTTTTCTGTATTCCTACATCAATAAATAAAAATTTCATTTCATTTTGTAATAAGCATGACTATTTTATTTGTTAAATCTAACTTACTATACTAACAGAGGTGTCAACCCTTCGAATTTTTATATCATAATTTCTTTTAAATTTATCTTCGTCTTAATCATAGAATTTACAATAATAAATAAAAATAATGTTTTCTCTGAAAAATATTATTGATAATTAATTAAAATAAAAAACCTTAAAATGTACCTCATGTTACGTTAATATTTTCATCTGGGCACCCAGACCTTCTCAAACGTTCATCTGTGCTGGATCTCTTCCGGTCTTTTATAGATTCTATTAGTTGATTCCACATCCGGTTTGGTGCCATTGCGTCACTATCGTTACAAACTTCCGGTGTCGTTGCAATTTCTATTGCTTCTCTGAACATGGCATAATTATGGTTATTGTAGTTAGCAATTTTTCTGTTTTTTTTCAAAATTTATTGTAATTTCTTCATTTTCGAAGTTTTTGGCTAAAGCTGTGTTTGTTTTTCCTGTTTTGATGTCATTTTTGTGTTCCTTGAGTCTAGTTTTAATCTTTCTTTTTGTTACACCGATGTATGAACCTGGTTTATTTTCTTGTTTATTTATGTATGGTATTTGATAAATCCCGGCAGTTTCTAATGGGGGGATGGGGTCTTTATCACTGCGTATTAATTGAAAAATATTTGGGTTAGGTTTTATAGGTATATTAATTCCTAATTTAGTTGCTGTATTTTTAATTTTATTTGATGCACCACGATCGTACGATATGGAAGAGGTGAATTTTAAAGGGGTTTTTTTGAAAACTGGGTATGTGATTACTGGCTTTTAATCTGGTTTTAATTAGTTTTGTGATAATTTTACCGGGGTAACCTGCTTTTTTAGTTAATTCTTTAATTAAATCAAATTCATTATTTAGATCGATAGGGTCATTACATATTAATATTGCACGATTTATATATGAAGTAACGGCATTGATTTTATAACGGAAAGGGGTTTTAGACTTATAATGTATAATTTCATTGCTATTGGTTTCTTTACGATACACGGTGGTTTTAATTAGTTTTTCAGTTCTATTAATTTTAACATCTAAAAAGTTTATTTGTTGTTCTTTTTCTTCCTCATAGGTGAATTTTATGTTGTTATCTAAGCTATTAATTTCATTTAATATATCTTTGACATCGTAATTTTTATTGGTAACGGCAAAAACGTCGTCTACATATCTTAACCAAAAGAATATTTTATCATTACATTTATTTAAAATTTCTTTTTCTAGTGCTCTTAATTTGAATTCTGCAATAAAGCCCGATATAGGGGACCCCATCGGGACTCCTTTCTTTTGTTGATAAATGTTATCATTAAACTTAAAATAATTTTCATGAAGTAAGAGATTTGTAGTTGCAATTAAGGTTTGTGCTATTTTAGGGCCTGTGTATTTTTCTTTGATAACATTATTGACAATCTGATTAGTTTCTTCAATGTCTATGGATGGATAAAGATTAATGACGTCAAAACTGACGAAATGGTATTCTTTTTTATTTTCAATATTTCTAAGCTTTTTAATAAAGTCTTCGGTGGATTCTAATGCATGTTGAGAGGGGGGAATAATTTTACGATATATATCGGCCATATATTTCTCGAGATAGTAGGTCGGGGCTTCATTTTTATTTACGACTGGTCTGAATTTTACCCAAAATTTTAGTTTTTTATTGTTCTTCTTAGAAGAACAATAAAAAACTAAAATTTTGGGTTAAGAAAAACAACTATCAGCTTAATGAAAAAACTGAATATCCATATATTAATCTATCTACAACCCATATAAACAGCCATCAAGACGAACTTTTAAAATTAGGACCCAAATACATTTTAGATCAACCGATAAATATTAAAGAAAGTATCGCAAAAATCGAATCTGCTATTAATAAAATCCCGGAAAATAATAAAGATAAAATCAGAAGCACGGCTGTTACCGAAATCACAAAATCAGCTCAAAATAGAACCATTAATAGGGAGGACATTCGGGAACTAAATAAACTAAAAAGAAATAATGACATAACCTGCACACTCACAGACAAAACCCATAGAATAGCTATTTTTGACAGGAACCAATATGTGGAAAAAATGGAAACAATAAAAGAGATCGGCGTTAATAACATTGATAAAGACCCTAATAATAAATTGAGAAAACAAAAAACATCATTAAAGATGGAAAATGGCCAGATAATAACCCTCCTAAATATATAAACCACGCACCTAATACCCCTCGTATGTTTGGCAGATTTAAGGATCACAAAACCCCTCCAAAATTCACACCAGTCGTAAATAAAAATGAAGCCCCGACCTACTATCTCGAGAAATATATGGCCGATATATATCGTAAAATTATTCCCCCCTCTCAACATGCATTAGAATCCACCGAAGACTTTATTAAAAAGCTTAGAAATATTGAAAATAAAAAAGAATACCATTTCGTCAGTTTTGACGTCATTAATCTTTATCCATCCATAGACATTGAAGAAACTAATCAGATTGTCAATGTTATCAAAGAAAAATACACAGACCCTAAAATAGCACAAACCTTAATTGCAACTACAAATCTCTTACTTCATGAAAATTATTTTAAGTTTAATGATAACATTTATCAACAAAAGAAAGGAGTCCCGATGGGGTCCCCTATATCGGGCTTTATTGCAGAATTCAAATTAAGAGCACTAGAAAAAGAAATTTTAAATAAAATGTAATGATAAAATATTCTTTTGGTTAAGATATGTAGACGACATTTTTGCCGTTACCAATAAAAATTACGATGTCAAAGATATATTAAATGAAATTAATAGCTTAGATAACATAAAATTTACCTATGAGGAAGAAAAAGAACAACAAATAAACTTTTTAGATGTTAAAATTAATAGAACTGAAAAACTAATTAAAACCACCGTGTATCGTAAAGAAACCAATAGCAATGAAATTATACATTATAAGTCTAAAACCCCTTTCCGTTATAAAATCAATGCCGTTACTTCATATATAAATCGTGCAATATTAATATGTAATGACCCTACCGATCTAAATAATGAATTTGATTTAATTAAAGAATTAACTAAAAAAGCAGGTTACCCCGGTAAAATTATCACAAAACTAATTAAAACCAGATTAAAAGCCAGTAATCACATACCCAGTTTTGAAAAAAACCCTTTAAAATTCACCTCTTCCATATCGTACAATCGCGGTGCATCAAATAAAATTAAAAATACAGCAACTAAATTAGGAATTAATATACCTATAAAACCTAACCCAAATATTTTTCAATTAATACGCAGTGATAAAGACCCCATCCCCCCATTAGAAACTGCCGGGATTTATCAAATACCATACATAAATAAACAAGAAAATAAACCAGGTTCATACATCGGTGTAACAAAAAGAAAGATTAAAACTAGACTCAAGGAACACAAAAATGACATCAAAACAGGAAAAACAAACACAGCTTTAGCCAAAAACTTCGAAAATGAAGAAATTACAATAAATTTTGAAAAAACCAGATAAATTGCTAACTACAATAACCATAATTACGCCATGTTCAGAGAAGCAATAGAAATTGCAACGACACCGGAAGTTTGTAACGATAGTGACGCAATGGCACCAAACCGGATGTGGAATCAACTAATAGAATCTATAAAAGACCGCAACATGAAGAGATCCAGCACAGATGAACGTTTGAGAAGGTCTGGGCGCCCAGATGAAAATATTAACGTAACATGAGGTACATTTTAAGGTTTTTTATTTTAATTAATTATGTGTAAAGTACTTCGTTTTAATTTAGTTTAATTTAATATTATTGATATTCAAAAATCCGGAAGGTTGGTAATTTTGCATTAATTACTTATGCAGTTTACATACCTTGTCTTGAAATATTTGCATGTCATTTGAAAACTTATATTTTCACGGCGAATGTCTGATTTACAAAATGGAACGACGCAATACACCATATTATAAAAAAAAACCTCTCACATTTATTAAATAATTAAAACATAAACCATGAAGAACTCAATTGAAAGTCAATTGAATCGCGGGAAATAAACAGAACTTTACGACACGGTATCAAGCGCCATCTACTGGCTATGTTCTTCTTTTACTGTTGCCAAGTTTTCGAGCGACTCGCTAGGCATCTACTTAAGGAGGCTCTGATTCAATAGACCAGCAAAATATAAATTGTAGTAGTCCACCGGACCAGTGAAGCTTTTAAATTTTATTTTTTACTTTCTTGAAAATTGCCTGTAAAAAATCTATCGCTGAATATTATTTTATAACAATATTAAGTGTACTTCATTATAATTGTTAACATCGCCTCTCTAATTTTTCAAATTTCACTTTAATATACACTAAGCGACAAAAAAAAAAAAAAAAAAAATCCCCTACTTGCATATTTTCCTTTTTTTTGCGATGGCCAATTTTCGAACAGATTTTATTACGTCGCTCTCCATGTACACTTTAGGATTGAGCCCAGTGCTAAAAGTAAAATGCAACTGCCAGGAAAATTATAATTTTAGAAAGTATTTCAAAAATGGCAAGTATAAGGCATTTAACGATGGCACAAAAAATATTAATTTTAGAATGAAAGTCAAAAAATATTTTAATACGCGAGATGGCTAATTAAATGTTAACGAAGTATTCCTGAGATTATTTTTAGGAAGATATCAAATTTTTTGGCTTTTTAAACGGAAAATGTCTTTAGGCGGCCATGTTGTCCATCCAAGCGAGATGATGGCAAGTTAAGAAACAAAAGTTTAAAAAAATCTATTTGTACATGCTCATAACTTAGAAAAGATTTAAAGAAAAGTGCATAGCAAAATAATTTCTTCTTCAAAAACAGTGCATGAACAATTAAACAAAGTATGTTAAAAACCAGAAGATCTGAAAAAAAAAAAAAAAAAAAAAAAAGCCATTACTAAGGAAAAGAATTTAAAAAAAAACAAGACTTCAGTTGATTAAAAATTTAAAAAAAAATTATCAGTTAATTATAGGCCGAACTGGTTTTCTCTTATGAGTGGTTTATTTTATTTCGGGCTGATAAAAAAAAGGCTGATAAATAGAAAAGAAAAAGACCCCCCATCAATAAATTAACTGAAAAAACGCAGAAAATAATAAAAGAAGGAACCTGGCCCGACAATAAACCTCTTCTTATTAGTATTTTTGCTGTCAATACTCAGAGAATTTTCAGCAGGTACAAGGACCTTAAAAATCCCCCTAAAATCAGACTAGTTGTTAGCAAAAGTGAAGGCCCCACATATTCTTTAGAAAAATATATAGCAGAAATTTACAAAAGATTACTTCCACCCTCATCTAAAAGATTAAATTCCACTGAAGATTTCATCCATAAAATATACGACATTAACGTACAGGAAAATTACCGGTTTGTTAACTTTGATGTAGTAAATCTGTATCCCTCAACAGACATTAACCCCTTAACGCACGGCGTACTTGCTGCAAGGACGCAAAATTTAAGATACAGCTGCAAAAATTCATCCCAGAAAATTTTTAGCAGAAATTTACGTTTATAACATATCAGGGAAAACCAGTTTTTTTAACCTTAAATTTTAAAATTTCTTTTAGTTTAATTTAGTTTATGAATTCCGGTGGCAGTATAATTTAAATGATCTGAATTGTCTTGCGCCGCAAAGGGTTAAAGAAATAGCAGAATTAATAAATCAAGAAATAAAAGAACAATATACGAATCCACAAATAGCGCAAACTCGTAATATTGCCACCAACTTCCTGTTAAACGAAAATTATTTCACATTTAATAAAAAATTTTACAAGCAAATTAAAGGAGTCCCGATGGGATCTCCTAATATCAGGTTTCTTAGCTGAATTTAAATTACGTAAAACTGAAAAGAATTTTGATGTAAAAGTAAAACTTAAAAATAAAATTTTCTATTAGTTCCGTTACGTTGATGATGTCTTTGCTGTAATTGATCAAAAAACTGACCCTAATGAAATTTTAAAAACATTAAATCAAATCGATCCTAACATTAAGTTCACCCTTGAAGATGAAAATAACAAACAATTAAATTTTCTTGCCGTCACAATCACTCGCCATAGTAATAAAGTAACCACCCAAGTAATAAAGTAACCACCAAGAAAACCTAATAGCAGCAATGAAATAATTCATAAAAATAGTAAAACACCCTGTAAATAAAAAAGTAATGCCATCCAAGCCCATATTAATTGTGCTATTATAATTTGCAAAGATCCCAAAATCCTTAAAAATGAATTAAAAAATATCAAAAAGTTCACCCAAAAAGCCAGATATTCAAATAAATTAATAGACAATTTATACAGAAAACGTTTAAAAAGTTTAAATCAAATCAACAATTTTCAGAAACCATCACTTAAATACACCACTTACACAATTCCTTACGATCGCGGAGTTTCAAACAAAACTAAAAAAGTTGAAGCTAAACATAATATAAACATACCCATCAAGTCAAACCCTAACATATTTCAGCTGATTAGGAGCAATAAAGACCAAATTAACCATTTAGAAACCACCGGTATATATATAATCCCTTATAATGACAGCCAAGGCAGAGAAAAGTGTTGGAAAAACTAAAAGAAAAATTAAAATGCATATTAAAGAACACAGTCACGATATCGCTATGGGAAAATAACTACTGCTTTGACGCAGATTAATAGGGACGATAATATTAAATTCGAGCAGTTAAGAAAAATAGCCAATTATCAAAACCACAATTATGCCACGGTTAGGGAATCTGTAGAAATATTGTTGAATTTTAATAATTGGAATGGCAACGATGGGGCACTACTCGACCGGCAGTGGCACCGAGTCTTTAAAAGAGAAGGAGGACTGAAATGTCAGTTTCAACTAACTTCGAACACCGTATCGCTGGAGAACAAGCTGGGGTGCCTCATGCGAAACTAGTTGGTTGGTTGGTTGGTTGGAGGATTAAGGCCGATTGACTCCTTATGTGTCCTAGGCCTAGAGGGGGAATGCCCTCCGTGGGGGTCTTTCTAAGGGGTCCTAGCCCGTATTTACGCGAGTTTCGGAGGAAACCACGGAAAACTCCGAACGGCTAGGTCGATGAGCGCGACCGGGGATCGAACCTGGCACCTCCCATCTACCAGCTTTGAGGGCAGAACCGCTCGGCCGCTGGTGGGCCTGCGAAACTAGTTGGCAAGTGACATGAAGAATTAAAAAGGTTGTATATTTTAAAATGTTTTAAATTTAGATGTTTACTTCATGTTTTTTTTTTTTTTTTTTAATAAAAGGGCTTATTATGGCTTTTTCACATATCAGGTTTTGTTTGATTATACACAATAAAACCTGACATATAGCCTCCCATTAAATTGCAAATATCGCGTATAGCACGCCACTTGTTGAGCGGTTGACACCAAAAGTTGAAATACTAATTTAGGTCAAGGTGCATCTACATATAAATTTATATGCAATTTTATGCATATAAACCTGAGATATAGCCTTCCCTTAAACTGCCGAAATCTCTGTACAGCAGTGACACCTGTTGGCCAGTAAGAATTCAAATTGAATCATCATGTCTCATAATAGCCTTTTCACATATCAAGCTTTGTTTGATTATACTCAATAGAACTTTAGATATAGCCTCCTCTTAAATCTCGGAAATTGCTGTATAGCAGCACCACCTGTTGATCGGTTGACAAAAAATTGATAGGCATTAATTTAAGTCAAGGTGCCTCAACAAATATATATTCATATAATTCTGAACAGTAGGGGGGGGGGGGGTTCTGGCAATACAGTCACCACAAAATTTTTGTCACAGACAGACATTTTCTATAAGTGGTAAAATCGTGTTCTAGATCTCTCAAAAGGTGTAAATCTGTCGAAAACTGGAAGTCTAAAATTTTTATGAATCCAATACTTTCTTCTATTGAATTTAGAAGAATGTAAAAAATGCACTTCAATTTAAATGTTCGTAATTTATTGTTTAATATTTATAATCTGAAAAAAAAAAAAAATAAAGATGCATTATTCTTTACTGTTTTTGTGCGATATGGATGTTTACTTTATTATGATAATTTGTGTAGCATGTATGTGATTCGCAGTTAAACATCTGCTTTTTAAGGATCACTGATCTCTTTAAACTCGCGTAATCAGCAACTTAGCTTCCTCCGGTTTCAGTTTTGCCTGGTGCATTATTTATTTGTTCTAGAGAAGACGATAAAGAATATAATCTGCCTTGATGGTATTCGTTTCCTTTGTGTTTATTTTACATTACTTTTTTTAATTAAATCACAACAAGTATTCCCTGTATATTTGCTGTATATACAAATGTAAACGGAAGTAAATTCAAAATTTCGTTAACATAAAAGCAAAGATTAAAATTGAAAAAAAAAATGTAAATTTAGAAATAACTTAAATTTCCAAAACGTAAAAGCAAGGTTATGTTGTATTTCTTTTATATATATATTAACAATATAAATATATATAAAAGTCAATAAAAATTTATACAGTACTTTAAAATTTTCATACAATTTCAACAAATGATCAGTTTTAGATTTGTTGAAGAAAAGAAAATGTATACGGATATTTCCCCCCCCCCCCCCAGGCGAACATCCGCGTATAGGAATAAGGAGCTCCGACACACGGCTAAAATCAGTTAAATCTGTTCAATTGTAAATTTTTTTTTGAAAGGTGTTCTCAAGTCTACTCAACTCGTAGAAAGCTAAACTTGACCTGCAAGAAAAAAAAATTGTCAACCCGACCCGAACCCAATCTGCGGGTTGGGTCGAGGTAAAGGTAAAATCGGGTTACCCGACCCGATCCAGGAGAAATCCACTTTGTGAAATGTTTTTAAGTAGGATTTTTTTTTTAAATATAATGAGATTCTTGCCATCACACCCTCTGATGTGAACCCTGCTAAAATTTTTTTTTTTCCTCGTTTGATGAAAATTTTCTACAAAGGCCCCTATTGTTCTGCGATGTACATTATATTGCAATTTTAAGCACTTCTTGCTTCTGGGATATAAATTAACAATTTAAGAAATGTTTTAAGTTTGATAAAACACACTTAATATATATAATACTGAATATTAAAAGGTAATACAAAAAATTTTACATACCTGGATGTTGATGTTGAATACAACTTTTGTTGATGGGGATATTTAACCGAAACCTGTAAATAGAAATATTTCTATAAAACTAATGTAACAAAGTTTTTATTTCTAAATTGTAGAGATGGGCATTATTTCACGTAACATAATAAATAATATTATTATTGCATTGTAGCCTATTAGCACTGTAATATATTACAAAAAATATCCTATTAAAAAAATAATATTTTCAACTTTATCTCTGCACGCGAAATAGACAAGAAATAAAACTGATATAATATACCATTATAAAAGTAAAAAGCTTGAATTACTTCTTTTATATAATTACTTTTTTATTTATTTTACTAGTATATAACCCGTCAAAAATGACGGAATGTGAACGATAAATCTTCAAAACGATGTTTAGATCATGATGGTTACCACGTAATCATTTAAATGTATTTTAAATTTTTTGTTTATAAATCAAATGTGTTTCGATATTTTATAATTTTCGTTCTTTGTGAGGTCTAACTGTAATAGAGACAGTGTCCGGAGATGAGAGAAGTCGTGTAGAGCCACACCAGATCGTAAAAACGTTAGAAAAATTGCAACTTTGGCCTTTATCATGGTTTTGTGAGGTCTAACTGGAACGTTTCCGGCTGCAATCTTTAAGAGACAGTGTCCGGAGATGAGAGAAGTCGTGTAGAGCCGCACCAGATTGTAAAAACGTGGGGAAAATGTAGGCTTTGGCCTTTATCACGGTTCTGTGAGGTCTAATTGCAACGTTTCCGGCTGCAATCTTTAAGAGACAGTCTCCGGAGATGAGAGAAGCAGAGCTGCCAACCTAATCCGGCAAATTGTTAGTACCGCCTCTTTTTCTACACCACTTAATTTTTAGAGAAATTCTCTTCAAATGTATCTACAATGAATTAAGAAGAAAGATACTCTAAAAATTAAGTGGTGAAGAAAAAGGGGCGGTACTAACAATTTGCCGGATTAGGTTGGAAGCTCTGGAGAAGTCGTGTAGAACTGCACCAGATTTTAAAAACGTGAGAAAATGACGTGAGAATATGAATGACAATAAAAAAACTGCTGTTTGACAAAAAATATAGGCCCGAAAACACAACAGCAACAACACATCCCAGTGTTCCGTTAAGTGCTCTATTTAAAGTCCTCATAATAAGAATAATCTAGTGTGTCACTCACACGACTTTCTCTTACACTGAAATTTAATGCTATAAGTACAGGTTGGAGATTAAGAGGTAAGATAAAGAGTACTGTTATCTAAACCTATGTTAAACAATTCAAATTAGGCTTCGGAAGAGTTTTATATGATAATTAGTTCTGGCCCCCCTCAACCCGCCGTTTCATTAATGCACCTACATTTATATAGAATTTAATTCGGTTATTAAAAAATAATTCAGTTTAAAAAAAATAATTTATTAAAATTATTATTTAAAAAAGTTATCTTGTATGATAATACAGACGATTTCCATATTAGAGAAATAGTATAACACTAAATATCCAAAAAAAAGTTGAATTTATTCTCAATATTAAAGTAAAAAAAAAAATGTTAAAAATGAAAAAAATCAATAACTTTATTTTAAATTATCGTAGATCGATGGTTCAACCATTCGTTTTAAAGGTATTGGTGAGCTCTTTTGAAAGATACCCATCATGAAAATCTACTCCACTCGAGGGAGGACATCCAGGGGGACCCCAGGGGGGGAGGCGAGGCTCCTACATACACAAAAAAAATTTTCCCAGTTGACTATTACAAAAAATATGTATTCGTTTCATTTGGTTTAGTGCTGTCTATAGATGTTAAATTCTACTTACCTGCAATTTCCCCCATAGACGTAATGTATTTGACTGTCCTTGTACACGAACCATTTGCTTCATCTTCACGAAAAGCTTACTGTAGCATCCCTATATGATACACATTTAGAATACCGAGTTTGGAATTTCTGCTACTATTTGTTCTTGAGATATGCTGATAACAGACACACAGACAGACAGACACAGAGACCATTCGCTAAAAACGTGATTTTCGTATTCAGGGGACCCCAGAACATGTAAGTATAACAAAAACTCACGTTCGAAAATTTGACCCTAAAACAATACTTTCTCGACCCTATGGGTAAGAGGAAGTAAATAACGATTCACTTCATTTTACCAAAATACATTTTTTTAAGACTATCGAAGATCCTGTTTCCAAAATACGTAAGCGAAGTGTCACGTTACTGACCTTCCGTGGATGCAAGAAAAAGATTCCCTATATTAATCATCCATTGGATTTTTTGTAAAAAATTATTAAAAATCGAGGAAAATTATTTCCCGATTTTAATACCCGTATTTGGGTATAGATATGCTATCGTATCCCTGTGTTAGATTGAGTTATTTTGCTGTCAAATTGACAAAATTTTAAATTTCAAAACTGTCATCTTTGGCGTTTTTTGTATTTGGCGATTAAAAATATACTACGAAAATATACATGCCATATGTTTATTTTCGTAATATGTATTGTACGAAATATTGTTTCATATAATTCATCGCTCTCTTAATATAAGTTGTTAAAATAACCATGATTTTTGAAACGAATAAAATATGTTCGCCAAATAATTTGGCGATATATTTTTTCCGCCAAGGATGACATATATTAAATCTATTCCGCTGCAACATATGAGTATCTTATATCAGACACTTTATTTAGACATTTGAAAACAAATTTGACTTCAAATTATAATAGAATATTTATCATTTTCCTTTTAATTAGTATATTAGTTGGATATTTATTGTGTAAATATCATCCTTTGAAATGAAATGCTTATGTTTTCAATCGAATATGGAAGTTTGCTATTTTATTTTTCTAAAGTTTTGAAATTTAAAATTTAGATTTTATCAATTTTACAGCAAAAACAACTTAATCTAACGCATGCACACAATAACTAATACATATCTATACTGAAATATGGGAATTAAAATCGGGAAATAATTTTCCTCAATTTTTAATAATTTTTTACAAAAAATCCAATGAGCGATTAACATAGGAAAGCTTTTTCTTGCATCCACTGACGCCTAGTGACGTCATCACTTTGCTTGCGTATTTTCTAACTAACTATCTAATAATTACAGACACTCCATACTAACCCAAATTCACCTCTACTCTATACTCCCAACCAGCTATCTCACCCACAACATTGCCAAAATATCCAGGATCCAGCTAGGGACTTTCTCATTCTCAACCGAACATTTTATCTTGACTCGACATTATCACCTTAGACTACCCTACTTTCAATACTCATTTCAACTGGTGACCTTTACTTGCCCAACCAAACATTCTATCCCAACTATAACTTTACACTAATTTCAAAACTAAAATCAACTGGCGAAATTTACGTACTGAACTCGACGCCAATCATACCTTACAATGTAAACAAATAATGAAGCTTGATAAAAATATTTAAAGACTTTAATATGTTTTTACAAATATTTTAAGATTTTTAAGGCTTTAATGCACCATATTCCCACTTTGGGTTCCAGGCTACAAGAATATCAGCTGGTTAGGCAAACAATCCTCAACTCTACCATAGAAAAGCATTGTGGCTTGAAAATTTTTATCTTGCAATATTATTTATAAGAGTTACAGATTATATGAAATTGAAGTAAGAGTGATATAGTGATACCTTTGTTTTGTTTTTAATTCAGTTTTAGTAATATACTTTAATATTAATCAACATATGTAATATTAAAAGTTGCCATGTGAACTGTGGCGATGTTAACAAATTTAAATGGATGTTCCATTTAATAAATTACTTTATTAAAGTGATTGAAATTCTAATTATTTAAGCTTTGATGTCTATATATATGCGTGTCTGTATAAAATGTTCTTATTAATCTTTTATCCATATATATATATATATATGTGTGTGTGTGTGTGTGTGTGTGTGTGTGTGTGTGTGTGTGTGTGTACATAAAATGTTCTGCAGTTTCACGATATGGAATAGTCTTAACTTTTTCATTTGATTCAGTTGTTTACATTTCTCTTTTGTTCTTGTTTGAACAGATATCTGATTATTAAGTTTCACTGGAGAAATATTTAGGAAAATGTTATGCGTAACAATAAAATAGCATCTTGAATCTAGTTTGTTTACAAAATATCGGCCACGTGTTCGGCGATTTTACCTACTGTGACGTCACAGGAATATTGTCTGTATGTTTTAGAAATATTTTAAGCGTTTCTTTTAATGAAACAGTCAAAGAGTCGTTCATTCGCAATTAAAGAGTTGTCCATTTGGAATTTGTATTTTCTGAATGGCAACAGTTTATGTTTGTTTTTATTTGACATTGTGTTGTTTATAATCATGAAGTTACATAATTCTATTTATAGGTTCATGTTTGTAATAGCCAGTGATCCGTTATATTTAATTAAACATTTAAACATTACAATTGAATAGTTTTTCAAGGTTTTAGAGGGAAATAAATAACAATATGTGCGATACAAAACATGTATGAAAATGATATGTATGTTTTCATAAGTTAAATTGAACAAACGGGGAAAAAAAAAAAATGGCTGCCAAAAGTCTGTTTTGAAGCGGTGTAAACCGGAATCGTGAATGACAGGGTCATTATATATATTAATTTTATTTACAATACAAAAACAAAATTATGAACGCCGGCTAAAGATTCGCATCAGACTTTTCGCGCAGATGTTCGAATCAATTCGTTACTTCACGTCTGAAAAAAAAAAAAAAAAAATAGGTATGAAATCTCAGTAAGCAATGCAAACGATTTCATGCAATCTGTTACTCTGTGATATTCTGAATCAATAATATCTTTCCAAGTTCATAAAATTATCGTTAAAAAAATAATATAGCTGCAGATGTATTATTTTTTTAACGATAATTTTGCAATGATAATATTTTCTAGAATGTATTACGGAATATTCCTTGTGAAATATATTAATCAAAATAATTTTAATAAGCAAGATAATTTTAACGTTTAGGACAAATAGCTTCGTGCTCATATTAATTTAGAAATGATTTTATTTGGTGTTGATTATTTTTTATGGGATAATAAAATCGTTTGAATAAAAAACTTTGATATTACGATTTAACGAAATAGCGTTAATTTATGCAGCTAGCAGAAATAGGTAAGGGGTGATTATTAGATGTTGATTACTATTTAGTCATGAAGGTGAGGAATGACATTACACTTGCTAGGTTTGGATTTGCTTGCGTATTGGGAAACAGATGTTTGATAATTGAAAGGAAGGAGTGTTTGTTTATATTTTAATTGCTTATAGCAGATGGAATTGAAAATGCGTAATGGCATACAGCATTTATTGTGGTTTTATTAAGAATAATTTGAAAAGAAAATTGAATATTTATTTTTACTGTTCAGCTTTTCTTCACTTTTTAATTTCTTCTACATGTAATATAGAGAAAGTATTGGATTCGCGAAAATTTTCGACCTCCGTTTTTTGACGGATCTACACGTTTTGGGATGTCCTGAACACGATTTGATAGTTTTTAGAAAATGTCTGTCTGTGGTTTATTGTTTTCACAGTATCTCACGAACCAAAGAATGAAATTCAACCAAATTTGGTATATAGGTGGACCCTGGTGGAGCATTGTGCTGATTAGATTTGGGGATCAATAGCCCAGCAGGTGGCGCTATGATCGCATTTTATGTAAATTTTTAACATGGCAGTATAGGACAAATTTTCGTATTTTTCACCGTATCTCACGAACCAATGAATGAAATTCAACCAAACTTGGTATATAGTTGGAACCTGACGGGACAAGGTGCTGATTAGATTTGGGGATCAATCGTCCGGCAGGTGGCGCTGTAATCGCAAAATTTCATATTTTTCACCGTATCTCACGAACCGATACATGAAATTGAACCAAACTTGGTGTATAGTTGGACCCTGACATGGAAAGTGTCTGATTAGATTTTGGGATCAATCGCCCAGCAGATGGCGCTGTGATCGCATTTTATGTAAACTTTTAACATGGCAGTATAGGACAAAACTTCGTATAAATGTACATAATGAGCGTTATTTTAAACTTGTGATTGTAAAATTAATATGAATTATTGATAATAGTAGTAGTTAACTACGAAAAAAATGTTGTGCATGTGGGGGCACCGGTTCCCCCCCTGGGGGGTAAATTTTCAAGATGGGTATCTTTCGAAAGATCTCGTCAATACCTTTAAAACGAATGGTTGAACTATAAATCTGTGACAATTTTAAACAAAGTTATCGATTTTTTTACTTTTAACAAAAAAAAAACAGAAAAATTTTTTTTTTTTTTTTTTTTTTTAACGAAATTTAACCAAACTTGGTATTTAGTTGGTCCCCGACGTAAAGTGGCGCTGTGATCGCATTTTATGTAAACTTTTAACATGGCAGTATAGGACAAAACTTCGTATAAATGTACATAATGAGCATTATTTTAAACTTGCGATTGTAAAATTAATATGAATTATTGATAATAATAGTAGTTAACTACAAAAAAATTTTGTGCATGTGGGGGCACTGGTTCCCCCCCTCCCCCGGCAGGTAAATTTTCAAGATGGGTATCTTTCGAAAGATCTCGTCAATACCTTTAAAACGAATGGTTGAACTATAAATCTGTGATAATTTAAAACAAAGTTATCGATTTTTTTAACTTTTAACAAAAAAAAAAAAAAAAAAAAAAAAAAAATTTTTTTTTTTTTTTTTTTTTTTTAATATTGTTACTGGTTGAATATGTATTACTTTTAACAAAAGAAAAAAAAAGAAAAAAAAACTTAGAAAAAAAAAATAGCAATTTTTTTTTTTTTTAAATATTGTTACTGATTGAATATGTATATTGGAAAATATAGAAGAAAGTCTTGTGGTGGCCACAACATACTAGTTTTTTTTTTTTTTTTAATCTGATTTTTTCTTGAAACTGTTTTTTTAGATTTAAAATGAGTAAAGGTGTTAAGAATAGTTAATTATGCTCTTATGTTAAAATTAAGCGTCTCAGAAAATACATCATTTTATGCAATTTTTGTAAGCAAAATCTATATTTTTTAACAAGTGTTTCTAATTTTAGAAACATATTCAAAGTGACTGTTTGCTAAGTATGAGTGAAACACACTAATTTTCTTGTCAATCTGGAAAGTTCAAGATCTTCGGAAAATCAAAAGAAACAGTCACTCGGTAGTTTAAAATTTGGGATGCCTTAAAGATGTTTCTTAAAAATTTGCTATTATTATTTAATTGTTTTTTAATTACATATATGGCTTATAATATGAGTTTTTTTTTTTTTTTTTTTTCTTCAGAGAACGGCTCTCATGTACATGTTTCTTGATATTATTTGAAATATTCTGTTTTCATGTTTAAAGGAATTGGTTTAATGAACCTAAAGCCTTGTTTTTTAAGAACACAAAACGAGAACGTCAACGTATTCGGCGTCTTTGCGCATGCGTCACGACGCTCTTTTCTGCGGTTTCAACGCCAGCGCTGATATCAAGGAGACTCTGATTGGAGCGTCGCGGCGTCGAAAACGTTGACGTTTGCTTCCGAGTTCTTAAAAACCAAGGCTTTAAGCTTACTTCGATTGGGACAAACGTTTGTGTAAAATTTTGACTCTACCACTATTTCATATCAGCGTTTTTTTATTTATTTTTTTCTAATTGAAGAAATTCTAGTGTTAAATAAAGTGAAGATTACTATTCGAAAGCATTGGGACTTAAAAACATGAACGGCATCCACTATGTAGGACACATGTATATATTGTATATCATCCAGAAAGGATTAGAAATACATTAGCCATATGTAAATTAAAAAGTAATACGTTATAAAAATAATATGTTGCAAAAACCTATTACCAAAGGAAGTATGGAACGAAGTAACCTATTATTGAAAAGTAACTATTTATCCCATCTCTACTAAATTGATTATTTCTATGCCTTATAAGACAAACAACCTTGCAGGACACTGAAAGTTAGGCACATTGACCAAAGGTTTATTGTACACAAACCCAAAAGTATTCTTAAGAGAAAATGCCGTAGCTTAAGCAAAATTCAGTAGACATTTTATAGGAATACCCTGCAATTCCCTAGATTCATTGAGATGCTGAGCACAATGCTCACGCGTGAGCAGAAAACACCTCACAGTTACTTATTCAAAAGTGGAGTGTATAAGGTTGAATTTTTATACAAACTATGTGAAAAATGACAGAGCTGAGAATTGAATCCGGGCACTCTGATGCAGACACAATGACTTTGCCAATGGATATTATGTGAGAAATGTCGAGTAAGTAATCAGCCAAGGTAGCTCAATGGTAAATCATCTACATGGTAAGTGGAGTGCCCATGTTCAATTCCCAGCTCTGGCATTTTACATATAGTTGGTATAAAAATCCAACCTTACACACTTCACCTCTAAATATTCATAATTTATAAATGCCATTTCTACCTCACAGCTACATAAAATATGCCAAGCAGTTTGCTATTCCAGACAACCACCACAACAAATGGGATCAGAACTAATACCTATAATGTTCAGATGCCTCTCGTAATGATACAGAGACCAGTAACAAAGCCATAAACTTCCTCAAATCATTTATATTCAGCCGTAAAAGGTCCTTATAACACAGACCAGGACAGCCATGATTTAGCTCTTTCATTTGCTTTTGACCAGAAAAAAAAGATGGTACATGTGGTTACACAGAATGATGTGTTTTTCATTCGCCATGTATAGCGGCTAATAACTTCAGTTAGGAGTAAGTGCCACCTGCCAGCTTCGATTCATGTCTTTATATTCCATGAACTTTCTCCTTTAATTTGATACCTAGTTTTTTTTTTTTTTTTTTTTTTTTTTTTAGCTTTTTTTGTTCAGAAGTTATGGTCATGTGAAATTTTAACTCTTTACTCCATAGACCTACAATGGTGCTAGTTTAATAATTTTAACCTTAACTGTTCAACTACTTCTTTACTATTATATAAAAGTCCAATATTTACAAACAAAAATACATGATGTTAATAATGTATACACAAAATTTTGTTCATTTATTTAAAGTACCTCTATGTTTATACTTTCAATTTTCTTTTTAAATATGGCGTCCATGGAGTTTCAATATAGGAAACTTATCTGAAACAGCCTTTTTAAATTTAAAGTTTTAATAATTTTAAGAAAGTGTCAGATTCTTAAATCTACTATAATTGAATAATATAGAATATCATTTCTAAAAATGTATAATATATTAATTCTACACATAGTCAAAGTATTTAATTTAGTATAAGAAAAGTTTGTTTACGTCGCTTTTACTAAAGTGTTTTGAGTTATATCTGTTTTCTCTCCATTTTTTCATTGCCAGGACTATTTCGAAAAATAATCTTTTTAAAAGAGCTATACTCTATCCTGGGAGCAGCACTTGATATTCTATAATGCGTTTTATGGCTTAGAGTTCTAGAGGTGTTGGAGGCTGCCATCTTTGTCCACCATCATAGGGTTTCTTCAAGTCTACCTTGTCCTTCAGCTATTTTCCCCCCTCCCCCCCCCCTTTTTCTTTTCATTTTTCTTACTAAACAAGTTAGTATTAATGTTTTTAGGGTCATTTTGTTTTCTAAAATTAACTTTCCCGCTAAGTGTCGCCCTTTCGCTAAAGCATTATCTTTGTTTTTAGTTTTTTTTTTTTTTTTTTTTTTTTTCAGTCTAAGTATTTTTTTTTTTTGTCTTTTTCAGCCTCCACTGATTTAACTAACTAGTATAAACAACGCGCATAGTGATTTTCGAAACGGCCGCCAGATGGCATCTTTTAAATTACGCTCTTCTCTAAGATACTTGTTTGGGTTATATCTTTTGTTCTAATAAATATTTTTGATCATGCAAGATATCATTTTAAAGGTCTCGAGTTGTTCTTTCATGTAAAATCAACTAGAAATCTTTATCACTAGGTGACACGTTTTTATTGCATCTGATTTTTTGGGTCAGGTCGTTGCAAAACTGCAATTTTCTATCCATGTTTAAACTCATTATAAAAGCAATATATAGCACTCGCGAGTCCGTTAAAATTCCTATAAAAATAACTCATTTTAGTTAAGTTTCTTTTGGCCAAAGGGTGGCGCTTTCTTTTTATCTCCTGTTTTTAGTTTTTTTTTTTTGCAACTCTGGTTCTTTTTATCGTAGAGTAAAACCGCTTACATATTTTTAAAGGTCTCTTACCCCTCTGTCTAAGAGTAGCACTCTCGGTTTTATTCCACCAGATGGTACCCTTCAATTTCTATCCTAATCGTTTTTGGCTTCCTTCAAAAAGCTAACATGTCTATAAATGTTAACTGCCGCTCCTTCCCCCTCTCTTACCTCCCCCTATTTATTTATTTATTATTTATTTATTCATTTATTTTTAAGTCTACACTGCTTTTTTCTTAGCCATTTTCGTCTTCGGTTTTTGCTTTCTTCTTTACTATATTACTTTCCTTCAAGGGACATGGAGAGAGCTGGTGCAAGCCTCGCAATGTTTGTATTAGCGTTTCAGTGGTTATTTTTGTTATATTAAATATATATATAGTACATTCCAAAAACTACCAGTAACAAAATTCACTTGTATTAAAAAGGAACATAGTTTAAAACAATGTCTTCTTCAACACCGGATTTCTCAAAAGCTTTGACGATGACTTTGGAACATCATGAAAACACTTCTCAGTCTGTTAATGAACTATATCAACATATTGTTGGCATTGAAAAGGCAAAGGTAGAAATACTGAAAAGAGAAAGGATAAATTGAGAAGTATTAGGGGGACCGGAAAATAATGTTGTTTCTGTGCATGTCGATATTTGATTGTCATTTGGTAGCTCATTACGTACTTGGAAGGCATGTCAAAGAGATTTTGAGGTTATTGTATCATATTAGCTTCTGAATAATTAAGTATTAGACTTTTTTTTTTGCAATTTGGGGTGAAATTACCAGACAAATACCAGAAGACCATATCCGGCACTGTATGCTTTGAGTTTCGCAAGGGTAATACCACAACTGCTGCGACTAGAAACATTTGCAATGTTTATCCAAGCGCATTGGACGTTCGAAAATGCCAAAGATGGTTCTCCAAGTTCAGATCAGGCAATTTTGATCTCTCGGACGCCCATCGATCAGGAAGACCAACAACATTAAATAACAACGTGCTAAGGGCAGAAGTGGAAGCAAACCCATGTCAAACAATTCAGGAACTCTCAGCCTTAACCAACCTTGGTCAACCATCCAAGAACATTCGCCGCAGATTGGAAGGATAAGCAGAGCTGATGTTTGGGTCCCCCGTAATCTGTCCGAACAGAATAAAGCCAACCGGTCCATCACATGCAATGTATTGCTTCAATGGCACCGTACAGATCCTTTTTTTGATCGCTTGATCACTGGAGACAAAAAATTGGTCCTGTAGGCAGTGGCTCAGCCGAAATGAATTACCACGAACAACTGCAAAGCCGGGTTTACACCCCATAAAGGCACTTCTGTGTGTTTGGTGGAATACACGCGGAGTTGTTCACTTTGAAGTGTTAAAACCTGGACAAACTGTTAATGCAGATGTCTATTGTGAATAATTGAAACGAGTAAACCAGTCTTTGATTGAAAAGTATCCGGCAATTGTCAACAGAAAAGGAGTTATTCTGCAACATGACAATGCAAGACCGCACTGTGCAAAACGGTAAAGGGCAAAACTGGGAAAATTCATTAGTGGCCAGTGGCCGGTACTGTCAGTTTCATTAGTAGCCACTTTTTTTAAGTTAGTGGCCACTTTTCACATGATAAGACTATTTTTTTCAGACTGCAAAAAGCATTGTCACCATTTTACGGTATAATTACCACAAGAAAAATATGAAAATAAGAAATACATATAATAATAAAATTAACACAGGGACACTGAAATTGTAATTTGCAATTACACTCTTTTTAAAAATCCTAAATTGCACATCCTAAATTAAAATCTGCTTAGGGCTGTAATAATAACAGCAAAAGTTATTATCTTTCAGATAATTCAGTAGTACTTTTTTTTTCAATTTATTTAAGTGAAATAAGCTGTTATCATTCACAGTTCACATTGATATTTTCTAGTAAATGAATCAGCTGATTCATCATCATCACAACCTTTTACATGGTCATGTGTAAATACAGTTAACAGTTTTATTTATTTTTTCTTATTTCTAAAGACACTTTTTTAAGGGGTTAGGGGTAGTCAGGATTTTCAAAAAATCAAATTTTTTTTTTTTTTTTGCATTTTCTTAAAGTGTAATATCTTTTAAATATTCTCTGAAAATTTGAAGTTGATCCGATAATTACTTTTCGAGTGGGTCTAATTCCCATCAGTATGCAAAAAAAAAGGATGCTGCACGTGTGAAAGTGGCAGATCAGCGCGCCAACGACAACACTCGGGAAGGCAGAATGCTTCGTAGGCAACGGCAAATTGATGTTTTGGAAACTTCCACAATGGCTGAAGAACTATTATATGGCCCAGGAATAGATGACTCAGTGTAAGTGATTAAATAATTCGTATTTCTGTACGTAAATCTAGTGCGAAACTTTAAATGCGTTTTTCTCAAAACTATGTTTTTTGAACTGGTGACAACTGTAACTTGAAAACCGCTCAGTAGATTTTAATGAAATTTATACAGCTTTTAGAATACATAATAAACTCGGGCCTGATCGAAGGATTTTTTTTTTTTCAAAAATTTCGATTTTTTAAGACCAATTAACTGTTGACTTTTTCCCAAAAATTTAGAAAAAAATTTCCTGAGTCCGCCATTTTTTTAATTTTTGAAAAAAAAAAAAAAAGCTTCGATCAGGCCCAGGATTATCTATTTATAAAACTAATTTTTCTTATCCGATTGATTTTAGATGAATCTCCAAGGACTTATCATTGTCACCGCAAGGACCTTTTTTTTTGGACTGGGTCAACAGAAACAGCTATAACTTTGGACATTATAATTTTTTTTTTTTCAAATTTTCGTGACTTCAAGTCAAAACATTGTATAATAATGCCATATTATTACTTTTGTAAAATAAAATGATTTAATAGCGAAAAAAAATTACTGAAAATTATCATTTTTTCGTGTCTCTGACTACCCCTAACCCCTTAAATGATTTTATTTCAATAGAGTTAAAATACTTCCTCTTAAAAAGTATAGATATGGAAGCTTCGCTGCCAAATTTGTAGCTTTAAAAATAGGGAGATTTCTACTTTAAAATGGGAAGGGAAAAGGAAGATTTCTACACAAAAGAAAGCAAATACAAAAATTTTTGAAAAATACACATTTAAGTCAAATCAAATTTTCATACACACATTTGTCAACTATCTTAAATGGGTTAAATATACACTAAATACTATGGAGATATTAATGGAAAAAGATTGTGCTTTGCAGGACATTTGATCATTAACTGCTTGTGGAAATGGAGCTTACATGTGTGTGTGTGGGGGGGGGGGGAGGGTACATCTATATTCTTCTTTATATGTTCTAGAATCTAATCAAGAAAGTTTTAAATGATATTTACATTTATGTTATGCATAGAGAAAGATTGTAAACCACAAGACTTCAGTGGAGCATGTGATTGCTAATTGTTGGAGGAGGGGGGGGGGGGGGGGATTACAAGAATTATGAGTAAGAGATATTAAACAATTCTACTTCTTTACAGATTCTAGAATCTGTAAAGTAAGTTTAAAATATATATTTATATTTTTGCAGCAAATGGAGAATGATTAAAAACTATAAAGCTTTCTATAAGCTGTGTGATCACAGATCGTTAGGGGGAGGGAAAGGGAGGGGGGGGGGGGGTCCAAAAAATTATATGAGTGAGACATATTAAACAATTCTACTTCTTTATAGGTTGTAGAATATAATAAAGCAAGTTTAAAATGAACATTGACATTTATGCCATGGATGCAAAAAGATTGGAAATCACAAGGCTTCGATTGCCTATCGTCGCTCGATTTTTAGATTATTTTAATGATCATAAAAAGTGGCGACTTTAGTGGCGATCGATGCATAATTTTTAATCGCCATCTTTTTTTATTTAGTCGCCACGTGGCCGGTGGCGACCGTTAATTTTGCCCTTTACAAAACGGACCTTCGAAAAAATTAACGAATTGGGGTGGGAGGTACTGCCTCACCCACCATACTCGCCCGATATTGCACCCTCGGATTACTATTTATTCCGATCACTACAACATTGTCTTAGTGGCAAAAAATTAGAAAATTTTGATGATGTCCAAAATGCTATCTCGATTTATTTTTCAGAAAAACAGATTGATTTTTACCGCTCCGGCATTGAAAATTTGTATACTAGATGGCAAAAGGTTGTTGATAACGAAGGTGAATATATTGTTGATTAGAAATAAAAACTTGTTAAAAATGTAGTCGTGTGAATTTAACTTAAGAAAACAACATTACTTTCCAGTCCCCCTAATATAAACAATTTCTGACACAGGTAGAAGAATCAATAACAAAAATGTAAACTCTGTCTACAGATAATATCCGAAAATACTGTTGAAATCAAGGATATGATAACTACATCTATAAAAGAATCTCTACCAACAGTAGTAAAAGACAACATAAAGGACGCCTTCACAGAAATACTCAGAAAAGAATAGACTCTGCTACACCAAACCATAACAAGGCAAGAAGATGCCTTCCCATCATACTCAGGCACATATGCAAACATTCTTACTGCACCAATGCCAAGAAAACTAAAACCAGCACTCATAATTAATACTTAGGAAGAACAACAGAATATAAATGACATTAGAAACACATTGAACAAACTTAACAACAAAGACATTAATATATCACAGTGTAGATCATCGAAGTCAAATAAACTAACAGTATACTGCCACAATGAAGAAGACATACAAAAACTAAAAGAACAGTTGAAAAATCAGGAATCCCTGACTGACAAAATAGAAATAATGGACAGAAAACAGAAAAAATTCAAAGTGATAATATTTGGAGCACCAACACCCGAATTGGGAATCTTCACCAGAGCTGAAGTACAAGAACAGGAAAGTGATCGCACACAGGAATATAAAGAAGAATTCCTTAACAAATCTTTAGAGAGAACCTTGGGCAAGCCTATAGAAGTTAAAATATGCTGGATGACGAAGGGAAAAAATGACCAAGTAAATGTTGTGTTGAAACTAGATGAGATTTCTGGAAAAACGATGGTACAAAAAGGTAAGATTTTGATGGGATTCAATAACTGCCTTGTTAAAAGATTTATATCAATTATAAGATGTTTCAATTGCCAGGCTTTTAACCATACCTCACAACAGTGCCGAAATAAGAAGTAGTGTGCAAACTGTGGAGGTAATCAGAATGCAGGGGGTCAAAATGGGTCAAGTAAGGTGTAACAACTCCCCTCACTGTATCAATTGTGATCTCTACAGTAGATCATTGTCAGCCTCAAATAGCAAACGCCTAAACATCGACATGAAACCCCCAACCTACTCGCATAACTGTGCTGCTTTTCACTTAAAGATTAAAGAAATTGAAAATAAAATAATTAACTCAGGTCAGAATATTAGGAAACAATTTTCTTGATTTTTCAACAAAATCTTAATAGATTAGCTACAGCAGCATTTTTTCAGTTTTTAGTGAGTGAGGGAGCAGACCTGGCATGCATCCAGGATGCCTATATTTTTAATAGCAAACCAATTGGCAAACAACAAAATATGAACTGTTATAGTTCTATTAGAAAAACCAAGTCATATTCTAATAATAAATCCTAACATAAAGCATTGCCAAGTGACACATTTTGAAAACTCAGTCATAGTAAATATATCTTTTAATGATCAAGAACTCACAGTAATATCACAGTACACTCCCCCCTCGGGGATCTCAAGGCAGACCTGGATGCATGGTTGACTGCTGAACACCTTTTTCATAAATCTTTTATTCTTCTGGGCGATCTAAATGCACACAGTCCCTTATGGGGATATCCCAGTCAGGATGAACGCTGTAGATGCCTAGAAGATTTAATTAATGATTTAAAACTAATAATAATTAACCAGGTTTCTTCTATCCCTACTTTTGAGTGTGGTAATAAGCAGGGCTTGTCGGACGTCTCTCTGACCTCTCTCGAATATTACAGATATGTGAGAGCATGGGTTGTTCTGGACAATCTTCAATTCGGGGACCACCGATCAATAAAGATAGAAATAGACCAAATAATATCTGAATAAAAAAGAAGAATATTCAAAACAAAAAATACACCAATAACTAAATTTCTAAATGCAATAGCAGAAAAAACTCCAATAGAAGATATGAATTTTGATAACATAAGAACAATTTCATATGAAATACAATAATTTTTATACATTAATAATTAATCAAGGAAATAAAAGCCTAAGGAAAAGAAAAAGTTACTACTTAAAGTTACTTGGTGGACTCCGGCTTTGAGAGCAGATAGAAATCAATTAAGAGCTCTATACAAATGAACAAAGCTACAAAATTCCACAGACATAGATAAACAAATTTTTAGGAGAGAGCTCTTTACAAAAGAAAATTAGAGGGAGCAAGGAGAGACGCCTGGATTAAGTTGTGTCAATCACAGACATCCCCTTATGGCAAAGTAAAAGACTTGGCTTTTAACGAACATGTAGACTATACCCTGTTTGTCATTTTCAGCGCCTCCACTCCCATCTTAGATCCTCCAACCAGACATTCAACATTAAAATCAATAACCACAGCAATCTTTGGTCCATCTACCCCTACAGCACAAATTCCATTCATTCCCGTGGATGAAGAACCACTTTTTACAATTCTAGAGTTAAAACAAGCAATATTTAGTTTTAATAAAAACAAAGCACCTGGTCCAGATAATTTAGATCATATACTGGTAAGAGCACTTTTTTAAAAATTACCACTTCTTTTTTATTCAATGTACAATACGCTCTTAAAATTAAATTACTTCCCAAGTGCCTAGAAAGTAGGCAAACTGGTTTATTTTAAAAAAGAAGGCAAATCTCTGGTCAGCTGTCCTCGTACCGTCCGATTACACTTCTCCCAATATTAGGCAAAATTCTTGAAAAATAAATTCTAAAAAGAATAAATCATCATCTTAACAATTCTAAAATATTATCCAGAAAGCAACATTCTGTCGAACTTAAAACAGAAACAGCTCTGCAGAAGGTAATACGGATTATAAAAAGTAATAAAACCTATGAATTATATGCAGCCTTGATTTCCATAGACTTTTAAAGGAGCATTTGATAACTTCCCATGGGACGAATCAATAAAATCTCTCAAAAAACTAAAACTCCCAATACAATATATTAAATTAATCAGTTCATTTCTAAGTAATTAGAGAGTGCAGTATGACTGGACTGTTTCAGAAGCACAACATCAACTCAATAAAGGTTGCCCTCAGGGTTCTTGCCGGGGGCCATTTCTGTGGTTGGCACTGCTGGATGATTTGCTCAGCTCATGTGTGGGTGATAATTTCACACTGACTGCATAGGCTGATGACCTCTCACTTCTATAGAAAGATTAAAACTTCTTCACACACCATAAATTTTAAGTCAGCACAACCGGTTTCGAAAGGACGTAGCCTTCCTTCATCAGGTGCAAACATGTGCTACTGCCTTGGAGGCAAAAGCAAGACTGAAAGCAGGGCAAAATCCAGAGGGGGAGGAGCAACACAAGCAACCAATAGGAAGCATCATGCAGGACCAATCAGAGAGGAACACACGTACACACACACAAAAAAAAAGGGGGGGGGGGAGGGAAGGAAGGAGTAATCAATTAAATTAAATTAATTTTATTTGTTTATTTACTTAATATTACACTAATAATTTAATTAAATTTATTTATTTATTTATTTAATTAGAATTATTTTATTATAACTTATGTTATAAACATAAAGAAGGAAATTAACTGAATTAAACAAATTTTTCCAGGCTGTAGACAGCAAAGTGGAATCGGATTTTTCATTGACAATTTTATCACGATTAAGGTAAATGGTTAAATTTTCCAAAAAATCCAGTTCGGAAGCGTGTTTGGCATAAAAGATAATTCTGGCACTCTTAAAATTAAAACTATGATCAAATTCACAACTGTGCTTTGCAATAGAAGATTTAAAAATTTCTTGTCTGGCAACATACCGAGAATGTTCAAGTAAACAACATTCAAGATTTCTTTTTGTTTGACCAATATAAAGATAAATCACAATTATTACAAGGGACATTATAGATACCGCACTTATGAAGCTCAGGAACAGGAGATTTGGTTGAAGGGAAATGGAATTTATTGACAGGTTTAAAAATAACGTGAAAATTGAAATGCTTCAAAACTTTGGCTAATTTAAAACATAAGGGGGGATAAAAAGGCAAGACAACAAGATTATCGGGTTTAATTTTATCATCAATGGAAAGAGTAGAAAGTTGGCCTACTGAACTTTTTGAGAGCTTTATCAATTATAGAGGGTCTAAAACCTCTTAATAGCAACAGACTTTAAATAATTGAGTTCTTCTTTAAGAGAAGTAGTATCAGAACAAATTTTAAGGGCATGATACACGTAAGTGTAAAAGTTCGGTTTCCCCTTCTTCAGCAATTTGTGCTCGTTTTTATGCTTTACCTAAAGTTCATAAAAATAATGTTCCCCTCACACCTATTGTTTTGAATATTGGTACTGCAACTTATCCCCTCTCTAAATTTTTAGCTTCTATTCTCCTTTATGCAGCACTAATTGTCATACTATAAAAAATTCCTATGATTTTGTTATGAAGTTAAATAATCTGAATCCCGTAAATTGCTCAATGCTATCTCTTCATGTGAAGTTTTTTATTTACTAATGTCCCCAACTGAAGCAGTGCCGTAAAAACCGGCGGTGCGTCGCACCTGGGCCCATGAAGCAAGGGGCCCCACAGCCAGAAAATATTTTTATTTTATTTATTTACTTTTTTTAAGGGGAAAAATGCTTAGAACCTTGAAAATCTGCATTCCCCCCCCCACACACACACATAATCTGTAAATATAGAAGAAGAAACGTTCTTGAAAAATCTACTGTTTAAAAAGTCCTACTGCCTACTCTAATCTTCCATTTTTAATCCTTTACTTACTCTCTGTGGACACATGGAAAAGGATGTTACTATATTCTTTGAAAAGAAATAGTCTTTTCTCTTCCATACAATAGGAAAGTTTGTCTACCTCGATATTGTCTCAAACGAACCGGAGTTTTGTGGGACTTGACAAAGTGAGATGTTCCTGGAAATACAGCAATTGCACGTGAAAGAGTCAGTTCAGCGTTCACTTTGGAGGAAATAGTCTCAAAGAAATTAACTATTACTACAGAAGTCTTCGGTCTTTGTTGATTGTGTTATATCTCTCAGACATAATTTGATAATTATTTGAAAAGAAGATTAGACGAAAGTAAAGGGTAAATAATTTCGGATATATTACGATCTATGGACCATAGTCTTTCATGTACATTTCAACATCTTTATACTGCATTAAACAAAATTAACGTGTGTATTTTTATATGTACAATAGAATGTTTCCTACAGAAAGTGTTGTCTATGGTATTAAAGATTTGTTTAGAGCCAGGGTTTAAGCTGAGTAAAAATTTTCTTTAGCAAAAAAGCTAAAATCAGAAAAAAAGCTTTAGCAAAATGCTAAAATGCCTGAAACCATAGAAAAAGATGAACATCAGTTTACACATTATTCTAAACCCCTCGATATGTTTGATTTTCATTTGTAAATTAAACTTAAAAGTTTTTAATTAGGTCTTTAAAGAGTTATACACAGAAGGTAAAATTAAAAAAAAAAAAATTTTTTAATTTGAAATGAAAAACTAAAAAAGTAATTAATAATTGTACTTACCACTGTAACCAGATCAATTTGAATACAGGGTTCATACTCAAATATGTGAAAAAAATTCCCTGAGTTTTCTGTGAGTTCCCAGACAATTTTCAAGAAAATATTAGCGACATATTACAATAAATGCTCTTCTAGACAAGACAAAATATAGCTACTTCCACTGTATGATGTCATATTACTGCCGATCATGATAGAAATTCAGGTAGAAATCATTATTTACATGCGTATTTTCACAATAATTAATTATTTAAATTTTGATACAAAGCTAAACAAGAAAAACACAACTTGAAAAAAAAATTGTTTTTCCAGGTTTTATAACTGATTTTCCCTGACTTTTAATGAAAATTTTTATTTTCTCTGAGTTTTCCCTGACTATTTTTAACAAATTCCAAATTCCCTGAGTATTCCCTGTTTTCCAGGTTTTCCCTGAGGAGTATGAACCCTGGAATATAGTACAAGCATATATCTTAACACATTTATTGGCAGACATGAAAAATATTAAACTTTTTAGATTACTTTATATTGTAAACTTTTTAAAGCAATACGAACATCTTAGATAATGACTTATATTGTTTTTCTGGAGACATAATTATCACTATAGCATGTAAAACTACATTAAGCTTATACTGTATCAGAAAATAAAAACATAACTTACAAAAAAAAAAAAAAAAAAAATTGTCTATTACTATTCAGAGCTTCTTCGTTTACAATTTATAATTTTTCTTTCTTTCATTCTAGACCAACTTTACAAATGCCTCGTGTTTATTTACAAACTGATTTCCTGTATGCGATTCTTATGCATAGTTCAGTGTTTAATTTTCCTTATATGCATGAACCGATCATGGGCGTCGGCATATAGGGGCAAGGGCACTTGCCCCCTCCTGGAAAATTCCAATAAATAAATAATTATTAAACAAAATTACAATTAAAGCTTTAAAGCTGTGTCATTAGAATTAAAATAACCAAATAAAATGTGTCACATTATTTAATTAACCAAATAAAATTTGCCAATTAGAGTCAAACCAACTCGACCTGCATTTATAAGTTGACTCTAACCTTTCCCGGCAAACAGATTTTAAATCGACTTGACAGTACGTTTTTCGGATTAGTGTTGGTTTAGAATAAGTTGTATAATTTCTAAATAAAATGTTGTAGCTTAAACTGCATGTCTAAAATATTGTTGTAGTAAATGCTTACATACTGACTTACTTAATCACCTCAATCAACCAACCAATCATTTGAATCTAATTGAATTTTTAAAAACATGCTGAGATTTCACAATTTGAAGTTTGCCCCCTCCTGAAAAATTTTCTAGCGACGCCACTGGAACCGATGGATTTTTATTTATTTATTTTTAATTTTTTTTTTTTTTTTTTTTTTTTTTATGAATGTTGCTTTTTTTTTCCCCCCCACGAAAGATTAGTTATAATATTTTCACTGAAGATTTTTTTTCAAATTGTGTTTAGTAAGATGCTTTAGCAGAAAAGTGAAAACATGTTATTTCATTTTTGCATTTTGGATAAGTCTTTTAGAATTTTGCGAAATGCTACCGTAGCGGAAACACTGTTTAGAGCGCAACACAAAGGTATGAAGATACCTGACTGGTAATCGGTAAAAAAGCTGGAAATCATTATTATTATTTTTTTTTATTCCCATTGTATGAAATTGTAGTACACTTTGTGGGGCGTCCGCAATTTATATAGAATATTCTACCCAAAAGTCAGTCTAACATATTGCTTCACACATCTCTCTCTTCATTCAAACTTTTCCTGTGGTGTTGGAAAGTGTTTCATAACACAGACCTGGAAAAAAAAAATTAAATTTTTTTGGTAAATTGTGTGTTCAAGGATGCTGAATCTAAAATGACCTCCATCTTTGCACACCACGTATACAGTTATTTTTGCACAATATTGGGGTTTAGAATAAAAATTCACTATTTTATTGCATGGAACTGAACATATTCTTTTTCATAATTATGCAATCAGTTCTTACGTGATGTACTTACATTTTGTGCTCATTCTTTTGTTTGTGAAACTTCTTTGTCTTCCTTTTTTTTTTTTTTTTTTTTTTTTTTTTGGACGTCCCTCCGAACACGCTTCCGTATTCATTCCTTCCACTGCTAATCCCCCTCCCCTAATTCCTCCTATTTTTTATTTTTATTTATTTTTCAATTTACTTTAATAAAGTTGAATATTTTTCTAGTAATCAGGATGATTGTGAGTAGGATTTTTTTTTCCAGATTTCAGGATTTTTTCCAAATTACATTTTACTAGTAATTTCTTAGATTTACAAAAACTTTACATGTACTTTATTGATTAAAATAGTAAAAAATGTTCATCGCACCCTGGCCTTTTCTTTTCTTTTTCGTGTAACTTTAAGATTTTCAAACTAGGATCACAAACAAGCTTGTATACTCAATAATAGGATACCAAATTTCATAAATTCGAGTAAAACGCAACTAAAAAATTACAATGTCAGACCCAAATAAAGGACTAGGGAATTCACGCCTTCCCACGCAAAAAAAAGGGAATGAAAGAAAAAAAAAGGACACTTACAAACAACGAAAATTCATATTGAAACAGCTGAATATTAAAAATGGATTCAGGAGATCTCAAAAGGTATTGATACACCAAAATCTCACAGTCTAATTTTATTATGAATTACAATACTTTCCTTACTATAGATTTAGAACATAGTAAAAGATGCGTCTGTGCATTTGTGTTGAAAAATAATAAAATACATTGTATGAAAATACCATAAATAGAAAGAAATGCAGCAATTGTTCCAAGTCGAAATAATAGCATGCCCCTCATTTTTTTTTTTTTTTTTTTTTTTTTTTTGCCGATTGATGAAAGGCCATGCTATTATTTCGACTTTCGACCCGAAACAACTGTTGAGAGATTTTTGCTATTTATGGTGTTATCAAACATTTTATTTATTTCATAGAATTTCATACATTTATCGCCAACACACTAAGTGACTTATTTAGCGATTAATTGATAAAGAACATTCTCAATTTTTTTGCTCGAACCAACTTAAAAAAAAAAAAAAAAAAAAAAAAAAAAAAACGTGAAATTGTTTTATTGCTGATATTTGTTGATAACTACTTAACACGGCCGATCTTAATGCAGATTGACTGTGATTACTTAAATTAAACCCAGTATTTCTGAAGGACTTAAAAGAAAAAATGTGCCGGAAAGTTTACTGAGAAATATGCAAATGACATAAATTCTGACATTATACTCCAGATAGAAACATTCAGTACAATGCAAAATATATAATGAAATATTCGTAACGTTGCATGTTTTATTCTGGAAAATGATTATTGCTCTTGTTTTCCAGATCTAGTCACATTACTTGTAATTTTCCTAAACTTGCCTGTCACAGTAACTTCAGCTGAACAGTCATTTTCTAAAATGAAACTGATAAAAAAAAGTACCTGTGGAGTAATATTTCCTTTCTCAACAAACATTTCTGTTCTGAGCATTGAGGGCAAGCAGTTGGACCGTTTGAATATTGAGTCTGTTGGATGGTTAGAGGGGTTTTACGTCGCACTAGTTTTGCCTTATGTTCAGTTAGTTACGGTCTCCCCCCGTCCTCCGAAGGATGATCAGGAGACATGCCGTCACAATTGGGATCCTTCACGGAGTGGATGCCCTTCCGCTTCGGTGACGCCAGGCGTATAATTTGGGTGGGAAAGTGAAGTACATTGCAGCTTTTACGTGCACCAGCCACCAACAGTGTACACGATGGTCCTTGTCCGGCTAGAGTATCGAACCCATGAACTTCCAATTACGAGCTAAGCATCCGTTTATACGGTTACTGCAGTCCCTTGAATATTGAGCATATAGTTAAAATGTTTGCTGATGGCAAAACTCACAAACGGAAGTTTTAGACCTTGTACGTGAAAACTGTGAATGTTGCTATTATTCATTCTATATTTTTTCGTATTTTTACTTTCTCTTACCCATAAGGTAGAGAAAGTATTGTTTTTGGGTCAAATTTTCGAACGTGAGATTTTGTTATATTTACACGTTTTGAGGTCCCCTGAATACGAAAATCATGTTTTTAGCAAATGGTCTGTGTGTATGTCTGTGTGCCAGTATGTTATCAGCATATCTCAAAAACAAATTATGGCAGAAAATTCAAACTTGGTATTCTAAATGTGTATCATATAGGGATGCTACAGTAAGCTTTTCGTTAAGATCAACCAAATGGTCCGTGTACAGGGACAATCAAGAGAATTCTAATACATTACGTCTATGGGGGAAATTGCAGGTAAGTAGAGTTTAACGTCTATAGACTGCACTAAACCAAATGAAACGAATATATATTTTTTGTAATAGATAGTCAACAGGGAAAAAAAATTGTATTTAGGAGCCTCGCCCTCCCCCCCCCCCTTTCGAGGGGAGTAAATTTTCATGATGGGTATCTTTCAAAAGAGCTCGCCAATTCCTTTAAAACGAATGGTTGAACCATCAATCTGCGATAATTTAAAACAAAGTTATAGAGTTTTTTTTACTTTTAACAAAAAGAAAAAAAAATCTTATATTTTTTTTTCATTTTATATTGAGAATAAAATGTACTTTTGTTGGATATTTAGTGTTATACTACTTCTCTAATATGGAAGTCGTCTGCATCATCATAAAATATAATTTTTTTTAAATAATAATTTTAATAAATTATTTTTAAAAAACAGAATTATTTTTTAATAGTCGAATTAAATTCTTTATAAATGTAGGTGCATTAATGAAACGGGGGGTGGGGGGGGGGGGGGGGGGTAGCTCCCCCTCACACAAAACTAATTATCTAATAAAACTCTTCCGAAGCCTAATTTGAATTGTTTAACACAGGTTTACATAACAGTACTCATTATCTTACTTATTAATCTGCAACCTGTATTTATAGTATTAAATTTCAGAGTAAGAGAAAGTTGTGTGATTGACACACCAGATTATTATTTATATAATTAATTTAACTTCATTTAATTTTTCCAAAGCACTCATAACATTAAAATAAACATTGAAATCAATATTGAAATAAACATCAACTTCCCTTTCTTGATGTTTTAGTTACTAGGTGTGATTCCTCTTTTAAAACCTCTGTGTACAGGAAACCTTTCTCTGTTTCTACCTCTCCCCATGCTCTCTCTAATCATCCGGCTACACAAAAAATTGGCACCTTTGACACTTACATGTATCATGCCCTTAAAATTTGTTCCGATACTTCTTCTCTTAAAGAAAAACTCAATTATTTAAAGTCTGTTGCTATTAAAAGAGGTTTTAGATCCTCTATAATTGATAAAGCTCTCAAAAAGTTCAGTAGGCCAACTTATAATTCTACTCTTTCCATTGATGATAAAATTAAACCCGATAATCTTTTTTTCTTGCCTTTTTATCCCCCCCTTATGTTTTAAATTAGCCAAAGTTTTGAAGCGTTTCAATTTTCACATTATTTTTAACCTGTCAATAAATTCCAATTCCCTTCTACTATATCCCCTATTCCCGAGCTTCATAAGTGGGGTATCTATAATGTCCCTTGTAATAATTGTGATTTATCTTATATTGGTCAAACAAAAAGAAATCTTTAATGTCGTTTACGTGAACATTCTCGGTATGTTGTTAATCAAGAAATTTCCAAATCTTCTATTGCAAAGCACAGTTGGGAATTTGATAATAGTTTTAATTTTAAGAGTGCCAAAATTATCTTTTATGCCAAACCCATTTCCGAACTGAATTTTTTGGAAAATTTAACCATTTACCTTAATCGTGATAAAATTGTCAATGAAAAATCCGATTCCACTTTACTGTCTACAACAGCCTGGAAAAATTTGTTTAATTCAATTAAATAATTTCCTTCATTATGTTTATAACATAAGTTATAATAAAATAATTCTAATTAAAAATAATAATAATAATAAATAAATAAATTTAATTAAATTTACTTATTAGTATAATATTAAATAAACAAAATAAATAAATAAAATAAATAAATTTAATTGATTACTCCTTCCTTCCCTCCCTTTTTTATTTATTTTTTGGTGTGTGTGTGTACATGTGTTCCTCTCTGATTGGTCCTGCATGATGCTTCCTATTGGTTGTTTGTGTTGCTCCTCCCCCTCTGGATTTTGCCCTGCTTTCAGTCTTGCTTTTGCCTCCAAGGCAGTAGCACGTGTTTGCACCTGATGAAGAAAGGCTACGTCCTTTCGAAACCAGTTGTGCTGACTTAAAATTTATGGTGTGTGAAGAAGTTTTAATATCTTTCTATTGATTGTATTCTCACTTCTAGTTTTGGGACAATCGAGAAGTACACTGGAATCAAATGGTAATCAAGCTCTAGAAAAAATAGCAAATTGGTCAAAATCTAAATGCTTAAAAATATCTAATGAAAAAACCCAAATGACACACTTTGGTAAACCAAAAATCTTAAAACATCCACCTATTTTCAAAACAGATAATATAAAATTTGTAAAACAAATAACTTATCTGGGTATAACAATAAACAAATCCCCTCTCTCGTTTCTGCCCCATCTTAAAAACAAGTTTACAGGTTCAAAAAATCCCGCAAAATTTATACAAATTTTCTTCTAGATCAGGTAGTCTTCCTCAAAATTTTTTCAAATTGTGGTATAATGCCATTTTGCAGCGTAAATTAGCTTATGCGTGCTTGGTGCGGTTCCCACATATGTGGCAATCGCACGGAAGCAGGCACTTATCAGCACAGAGATTGGCTCTCTTACTTATCTCAAGGGCATACAATAAGACATCTACTGTACTTTTACAAGCAATAACAGGTTCTCCCCCATAATGGAACAATTGAGAATGGAAGCTGAGTTCTCTCTGGTGACGAGGCACTCAACAACTATTATGAACCATTTCCCACCAGATTACAATACAAAAGTCTCAAAGCACTTAATTAAACCAACATGGAAAGGAATAAGTTTGCTCTCCCAAGAAAAATACAAGGGTGGTCTAAAAATTTATACAGATGGCTTAAATGGAAAAAGGAACAGGTTTTGCTTTCTGTGTTTTCAATAATGGAAAGAGAATTTATTCTGAAAGTGCCCGTCTATCGGACAGGAACTCAGTCTTTCAAGCAGAGTTGTGTGCAATCAGACAAGCTGTGGAATGGTTTAATTCCTCACCATTTAATTCAACAATAATACTTTCGGATAGTCAACCAGCACTACTAGAATTAAAGAAACTGAAATTTCAAGACTCACTAATTGAAGAAATTCAACAAAAAATGATAAATATAAACAAAGAAATATATTTTGACTGGGTGAGAGGTCATATAGGTATTCAAGGCAATGAGCTGGCACATGCATTAGCAAAGGAGACAGTCGGGAACGAAAGTGCAAAGTAAATATATCAACCAATCCCATTATTATCATCATTAAAATATGAACTAAAAAATGAACTTATTCAAAATTGGCAAAAAATATGGGAAGAATCAGAAAATGGGAGGTATACGTTTAAATTTATTCCAAAAATAAACCATGAATATAACATAATAAATAGACATCTATATATCTTTTTGAGAAATCATGGTCCATTCCAAACTTATTCATACAAAAATTGGGAAAATATCATCTCCAAACTGCATTTGTGGCAAACACTTTGCACTACGTTCTTGATTGCCCTTTAACAGAGTGTTACCACCTTAAAATGAATGATAATCAGTCACTCATGAGCTGGTTCAAACATATTACAAAACACAACAGTCCGAGAAATAAAATAATAAATTGTATAAAATATGTTGAAGAAAAATTTATTTTTCAAACTACACAACCAGCATTAAATGAAGATCCCTAAAAATATTTAGTAATTTAAAACTCAAAATCCGAGGCTGAGGCGCTTAAATAGAGATTAAAAACAGTATATTTGTATCAAAAAATACACGAATGAGAAATATTTAACAATTCTATCTCTTTATACATTCTAGAATCTAATAAAACAAGTTTAAAATCAAAATTGACATTTATGGAGTGGATGGAAACAGATTGAAAATCCCAAAGCAAAACGTAGTCAGAAATGTTGCAGTTTTGGTACTAGATAAAAATTCGTAATTTTGAGCCGATTTTCGTAGCATCGTAGTTTACAGCTCAAATTCGTAGCAACTACGAATTATTCGTAGAAGCAGGCAGGTCTGATAGTTTTATAAAAAAATTAAAAATGACAGAAAATTACTAATGTTCTAAAAAAGTAGAATTAACTTCTCATTAATTTATGTTCCACATTTTCAATTTATGGAATGCTAAAAAGGGGGAAAAGAAATAATAATATTCTTGATGTCCATTTATCAGAACTTACTACATGTATTTTAATTCATTGTTGAAATATTTAGGTCTGTTGTGCAATGATAATGATTTTATATTATATCATATATCACTGTTTTAGAAGCAATAGATTTTTTTATTACCCTGCTGCTAAAATTGCCCTTAATAAAGATAAATTACTTTGGGGGGAAATTTCAATTCTAACTCAAATGGACTTTTTTAGAAACAAGATAAAAAAAAAAAAAAAAAAAAAAAAAACTGTTGTGCCAATTAAAATGACAACCTTTCCGTTTTTGCAGAATATTGTTGTACAGCAGCGCCACCTATTGGCAGATATGCACCCAAATTGTATCATCATAATGGCCTTTTCATATATCTAGTTCAATTACACGCAATAGAACCTGAGATACAGCCTTCACTTATACTGTAGAAATCGCTGTATAGCAGCGCAATCTTTAGAGTGGCATTAAAAGTTGACAGAAACTAATAAATGTCAAGGTGCATCTGCATATAAATTTATAGGCAATTCTGTGCAGTAATTACTGAGATATAGCCTCTCCTGAAACTGTCCATAGAAAACCGTAAGTCAAAATTTTTTACGAATCTCATACTTTCTTGTATTGAGTATAGATGAAAGTAAAAATCGGCTTAAGCAAGCTCTGGGCACTAGTAAAGAGAAGATTTGTGGGATTTTATATTATCCAAATTTTCTTTGTTGTTGATATTTTGAAGAAAAAATTTGATTGAGGGTTAAAATATTTTTATTTGTTCTAATAAAGCAAGCCTATAGCAAATCTCATACCTAAAACAGAAAAAAAAAAAAAAAACCTTGCTTTATAGATCAATTTTTTCCAACGATAGTCACACTTTAATATCGTTTCAATCAAAGAATCTATTCTTTCGTTTCAATCATTCAAGATTTATTTCACAATATTTCACTAAAAACCAGAACATCATGTCCATATCGCATTCATAAATAAAATCAAAATATCAAAATGCTTAATCATCCCCGCTACTCATGAGTGAAATGAGTTGGCAATGGCAATACGCTTTATCATCGTAATCATATAGTTGATTTCTGATTCCTTAATCAAATAAACTCATACTCACATTCACTCACTCACAGGGGCGTGGACAATATTCATGAATATAATCAGAAATATTCATGAATATAATCAGAAACATCACGCTTGTGCAGAATAGCCGATAAACACTCAAGGGAAAATACTCTTTGTTTACTTATATTACTGACGATTGCCGGAGATCGTGATTGAATATTATGGGACAGTGACGGGGAACAAGCATGTTAAATTTTTATTGTTTGATTGGACTCATAATTTGATTATTAGAATTGGTAGGAAGATTGTTGATTTTTCGATATTAATGAATAAATGAATGGTAAGTATTGAGCTACAATGAATCTTACATAAAGATTAAAGAGAGTAAATTAATAAAAATCTATCATTTTGTATCTGCAATAGTTTTTTTTTTCTTCTAAAAATATTTAAAAAAAGAAAAGGTTTACATGTATATAATTTAATTAATGGTATATTTCCGATGCTAATTAATTAATCTTGTCTAAATTTATTTTATAAATGAAATTTATAAACAGAATTCTTTGTTCTATATAATTATTTTTAAAAAAAAAATTACGATATACATAATTCATGATGCTAATTAATGATTGAATCATAAATGAATATATTAAAACTAGATGAACGATCAAAAATTTCTACAAACCAATCAGTATTTAAGGTCTGGTTTTGTTGAAATTCTTTTAAAATAAGCAATATTTAAATATATACTTATTTTTTGGGGGTATTTATTAATTTAAAATCTTCAATTTTTAAAATGACAATGAGGCATACTATTGATTCTTTAGAATATTATCATTCGGTATCTAAATCAAAGACTAAAAGTAAGGTTTGGTCTACTTTTGAGATACCTGCCAATGAGCATGGTACTGTTATTAACACCGATGTGGCAATTTCTAAACTCCGCAAAAAAATGTGCAAAAGGAAGGAGTACAACAATTCTCATTTGAATTTCAACTCATTTGAAAGTGCACCATCCATTAAAATTTAGTGAGTACACTTCAAAGAAGCTATTGACTCCTGTTATACGTACATACAGTGAAATGAATAATTATGATAGTTCACCTGTAGAAAGTAGTGTTTATATTTGGTATACTAAATGATCTTTGCATTAAACAATTTTTCATTAGAAAATTTTATTATACGTTTACCAAGCAATGAGTTTAGTCGTAGTTTAACTATGAGTTATTTCGTAGCTTGACAGTCAACGTGTTAAAATATTTTCTGTATTTCTCTGCCTATATTTTAATAAATATGTCAATTTATAGAATTTTGCTTGTTTAATAATTATAATTATTTAATAGCTAATTTAATAATTACTATAATGATTTAATAACCATAATATTTTATTTGAATTTGTCGTGATATCGATATATCACAATATCGTGATATGAGGATGACGATATATCATGATATTAAATTCCTGATATCGTCCAGCCCTAGTCACAAGGCAGAGTTTCATTCGGTTTGAGGTAATTTTTTTGTTACAGCTGATTATTTTTTTCGCGATGCTTTTATTTAAAAATAGAAATTCAAACAAAATCGAGTTTAAGATATAAAATCATACAAATCTAAGATTCTTTTAAGTTTATTATCATAGGCTCAGGCAGCGCCAGGCAGGTCAGCTAACATGTAGTCTTAAACGAAATAGAAAATAAAAGATAACAACTGTTTATTTGGAGTCAGTTTGATGTCACATTGACAGTACTACTTTGTAGAAAGTGATGTCATCTATGTAGTATTTTTATTTATAAGCATTTTTCAGAATTTCCTTTTTTTTAGTGAAATGTCGTAAATTACATTAGATGTTTTAACTTAAAATACATTTAAATAATGAGGTGTTGATTTTTGAAACATTACAGTCAATAAAGTGACCGTCGAATTCGATGGGTTCCAGCTAGTTATAGTTTATAAGCATTCTTTTAGAATGCTAAAGAGAAATCAGGCCAATGTATTTGTATATAATACAAACTTATTTTAGAGTTATATATATTTTAAAATAGAGGTTTTCGCTTATTATAAGATATGCATATGCAATTTTCAGAAATAAGTTCTAGATAAAAAAAAAAAAAAAAAAATCTGGTGGGAAGCAACTACATGACTTCCATTACTTACTATTACATGTATTATATGCATCTTTTGGAGATAATATAATCAGATGACATAAAATTGACCTAACAAATTAGACACCTAAAAATTTTCTGGTAAGATAAAGCTTATACACGTGTAAAGATATATAAAATAGATTTACATAGCGAATATAAAAATAGGAAGAAGAAAAAAATCAGTTTAGCTGTTTTTCGAAACATTAATTTCCGATATCTAAAACTAATCTAACTAATCAGGTTGACTGCTAATTTACCTTTAATAACCGCGTTATGCATAAGAAAGGATATCTAAAATGGATTTATGTAACAATTTTCAAGAAAATCATTAGAGCTGTTTTTGAGATACTTTTACCAAAACTTGGCATGCTCAATTATTGACCGGAAACAATTACATACAAAAGGATATTTAAAAGAGGTACTATAGCGAGTTTGAAAAACATCCCTACAGCCGTTTTTAGAGGAACACACTTGTGTTCCTAACCGTTCCTAGTTGAGAGACCTGAAATTGAGCTGTTTATACAGGACGCTTATGAATTTTCCTACGTTAACTAACTATATCATTCGAACGGATATCGAACAGAGTGTTTGTATAGCAATTTGAAGAAAATGTTGAGCCGTTTTTGAGATACAGACTTATGGTACCACTTCCAGTTTCCGATGTCCCACTTCCGGTTTTCCAATTTTCACCAAAATTTGGAAAATTCATCTGTACACCAGACCAGTCTCAATTCTGAAGTTTCGTAGTTCTATCTTTATTAGTTTAGGAGATATGATAGTCAGAAGATTCCCCACAAACATATATACATACACGCGTACACACTGACCAATTGCCAAAAAATACTTTTCTGGACTCAGGAAACCTTAAAACATTTAAATCAGGTGTAAACTCGATATCGAATTTTCGGACCAAATACAATACTTATGTATTACTATTTGTATACTTATGTATTACAAATACAATACTTATGTATACAGTGAATTACGGTAGTTGGGTAATAGAAGTAAAAAACCATAACAAAACTTTCATATCATATATAACAACATCATTTACTGTCTAACGAGTGTCCAAGTGTTTTATAATAGTTTCTCGCAAGAAAAATTTCAACTATATATGTGATTTGGTGCGATTTTAATCATATGGAAAATCATGGAAGGTGAGAAATAGCAGCACTACCTATCGGACGATATACACCCAAATTAAGCTAGCTTTCGTTTACATAATGATTGGTAATGTCAAAAATAGAGTTCAATGCATTTAGCAGCTACAGAAGTTGAGATTTAGATGCAACTAAATTAAATCAACAAAGTTTCATAATAGGCCTCTCATATACCAAGTTTAGTGCCATTATATACAATATAATCTAAGGCATAGCCTTCCCGTTCATGGGAAAATAACAGTGAGATCATGCATCGGATAGGATTCACTGATTTATTGGGTCTTGTTTGCAACAAGACGGGTCAACTTAAAAAAAAAAAAATTACCATAATAAGAAGAAAAATTGTTTGACATAATCATAACTGTAATTGATGTAAACTAGAGTCCTGTACATTGATTTTTTTTTTTTTTTTTTAACTAGAGTCATTTTTTTCTGTAAAATTCATAAAATTTTATTTTTTAATTTGAAAACTCTAGAAAAATAAAATGACAGACTTCCATTTTCGACTATAAACATAAGCATGTCATTTCAAAGGAACATATTTGATATCTGTCTCCATGGCAAAATAATAATAATAATAAAAAAAGACGGCCAAATTATCTGACGAACACATTTAATTCCTTTCAAAAAATCATGGTTATTTTAATAAAGTATATTAAGAGAGCAATCAGTAATATATGAAACAATATTTCGCACAATATATATGCATTACGAAAATATTCATCTGGCATGTATGTTTTCGTATTACGTTTTGATCGTCAAATACACAAAATGCGGAGGGCAAACGGATATCAAATCTATGCCCATTTTCTTTCTAGAGTTTTGAAATTTAAAATTTTGTCAATTTGACGGCAAAATAACTTAATCTAACACATGTGCACGATAACTAATTTGTAATTATACCCAAATATGGGGATTAAAATTGGGAAATAATTTTCCTCGATTTTTAATAATTTTTTACAAAAAATTCGATGGACGATTATGAAATTTTTTTAATTGGCCACAACGACGGTCAGTGACATCACACTTCACTTGCATATATCTTCTGCGCATATATAAGAAGAAAGCATAAGATTTGAAAAAAACTTTTGGTTTTCTGAGAATTTACACGTTTTGAGATTTCATTGCATTTTTATTAACTGAAATTGACTACTTATTTTTTAAAAAGTGGATTTATTATTCTGTCTTCTGCATATATATATAAGGAGAAAGTGCAAGATGCAGAAAAATTTTAGATTTTCGGTTTTCGATGAAGTTACACGTTTTCAGATTTCCTAAACATAATTTAATCTTGTTTAGAAAATATCTGCCTTTTTGTGCTCGAACACTGTACTTTATGAACCACTGAACTTAATTTAAACTGAACTTGATATTTGGTTGGATCTTGGTTTGAATTAGTGCCGATCAGCTTTTGGGTTATATCACCGAACACGGGACGCTCCCACATTGCGATTACCTCTCATTTCAGAAAAAGCTCAGCACTTACAGCTACAGCATGTCAGCGTACCAAACTAGTAAAATATATTAAATAAAACACTGCTGATTCACTTATGAATATACACTAACCAATTGCCTCACTTTTCTGGACTCGAGGTACATGTCATTAAGTCAAAAAACTGGATGTCAAAACTAAGTTTTTGGCTGAAAACAATATTTCTATTAGATACATCAGTCGAGTGATGGAAGTAAAAATTCATTAGCAGATAGGATTTTTAAAATTCTGTAGAACTCGTTTTTTAATGAGATTCTATTGTAGATATATGTTTATAGATTTTCTGAGATATATTAGATGATATAAAAAAATAAATATATATGAATTTTTTCGATATAACTATAATAGCAGGCTTTGCTGCTATTAGCTATATGTATTTTTTTTTTTTTTTTTGTATGAATTACATTTTATATATCTCACTTTATTAAAAAAAAAAAAATCCATTGAAATTACCCCGAACCTCGTTTCGGGTAACTGCTACCAATGACATCGTTACTCCCACCAGCGTTGTATCGGATTCAGATTTCCACTGCATGCAGAAACGTCTTTCCTGGACACTTCAATTTGGATATCTATCGGCTTACAAGTTGATCTATTACAATTTTAAAAATAGCTTTATCTCAGCATCCATTGAACATTTTAGTTTATGCACCATGTAATTTATAGCCCTCGCACTGTTTACTATATTACCATATGATTAATAATATAAAAAGTAAAAGATTTTTAATGGAATTAAATAAATTTCAGTTAAACTCAAGTAATTTTTTTTGCTATATTACCAATTTGAGTTAATTCAATAAACCAAGATTCAATAGTGTAACAGCCGTTGCTATGGGACGCAAGCGATTGAAATAAAAGAATAAATTTAGGAAAAATAAATGTATAAAATCGAAATATATATTAAAATATATACATGTTACCGTTAAAGCTTGATATCCGATAATGTGCAGATTGCCTAGCTAATCTGCAGATTAACTAAAATGACCCGTTAAAGTGCGGAATCAAGAGGTTTCTGCATTTTAACTAGGTAATCTGTACATTAGCGGTTTTTGTACCGTTAAAGCTGAAATGTTTGTTTCGAGCCTTAGTTTTTTTTTTTTACATTCACTACAACGTCAAACAGCCATGTGATACAGTTATGCGAATGACCTTCAAACATAAACTAAAACTTTTACCCCTTTTGCTACGCTATGAGGATAAACAGCAAACGCAAAATGTGGAGGGTCGAAGCCATGATTAGGTTTATTATTATGACTAACACAAAATTTAAAGTAACAAGTAAAATATAATTGTTTTAATTTTGATTTTATTTCTATCTTTTTTAATTCTGTCAATATGTTTGATAAGGGGTCTGCATTTTATTAATGAAATCTAATCTTAATTAAAAGCTGTCTTTCGTGAAACTCCATTTTGAATTATATATTAAATTTGCATTACAGTAATAATTTTCTTCCGAACTAAAACTATTAAACCATAACTTTTTAAAACTATTTTAAAATTGATTTAAATTACTATTACTTACTGGGAAAAAAAAAAAGTATTAATTTTTAACTTTGAAAAATATTATGGCATTTAATAAATACTTAATATGAAATTTTTGTGCATTTTTTAGCATTTCATTACATTTTTTTGTTTGTTTGTTTGTTTGTTTGTTTCTTTCAGTTTTAAGTTTTCTTTATATATCATGATTATATTTTTATTCATTTATTTTAATTTTGTTCACTTTTTCAGATAATTTCGTTGTAGTTTATCACATAAAAAGTTTTAATAAAGTTTTTTTTTTTTTTAACTGTAAAATTAATATAGTTGCTAAACTTGTACAGATATATGTATGCCGCAAAATATAGTTTAATAAAGCATTGAAAAACTGACATTTTAATTTTCATGCATTCTAAAAAATATTAAAGCAGTTTTAATTATTTGAAGTACTACTTAAATAATGCTTCTGATTTGTCTAATTTAATACTTCTTTAGCGAATTAAAAATTGGTGCATAGCATTTTTTAAAAAATAGTAATAGCAATATAAGTTGTTAATAATTTTTTTTTTTTTTTTTTTTAATTTAAATGGTTAAATATTTTTATTTTGAAAAGAAATCGGTACTGTATTACAATTCTAACATTCATTTATAAAATAAAATTTATTGAAAGCTATTAAAGATACTATATTTCATATTAAAAATGCATTAAATCCTCAAACTTATACTGACAGAATAAAAAAGGCTAAATAAATTTTAAAAAATCAAAATAAATATAACTTTAAAAGATATAAAAATTAAAACACATACAATGTGCAGAATATCTAGGTAATTCGCAGATTACCTAGGTATTTTGAGGAATGAAACAATTTTCCTCACTTTAACGGATCCCCTAGTTAATGTACAGATTACCTAGCTAATCTGCAGATTAACTGATTTCTGCATTTTAGCGGTAATATATACATGTCGCTGAAGTGTACTCCTGCAGAGTCCAAATTACTCCTCTGCCAGGTTTTGTAGCTCTGTGGTCAATATTCTGAGCTCCAAACTGCAGAGAAACACACAGACCCTTCTCTATATTTCAGTAACATTATACATCTTGGTTATTTTTTTTTGGTTAAATTAATTATATCAAACTACAAGTTTCATTATAAAGAATATTTTCTTTTGTTAAATTTCGCTGTTACATAATTTGCCAGTATAACTATTGAAAGCCTGAAACTGGCTGAAAATAGCATAAAATACACTCATGTCTATAAATTAAGGATAATGCTAGCTGAGGCAAATAAAGGTTCAGAAGCAAAACAAATATGACTTATTCATAAAGTCCATTTATTAAACAAAAGATCAAGAACAAAAAAAGTGGTTTATGTAGGATACCATTTATAAAAACTACGATTTTTGCTCCCTGAAGCAATTACAAAAAATATCTCCCTTACAAAAACTTAACATTACATGGTTGGTATGATGGTTAATACATTGTATGTCTCTCAGATGATGAAATACAGTCCTTAGAATGCCTAGGAATGCTGAGTATTAAATTATTGATCTGATCTTGGGGAAGATTACTCTACTCAGTAAGCAACGCTCTCCGAAGTTCTGGTACACATGTAGGAGGTGGTTGGCGGACTACAACTCGTCGGAAAGGCATGTCGGACACATGTTCTATTGGATTCTAGTCAGGTGAGAATGCTGGCCATTCCATGTGGCTAAAAGGCTTGGGCCCTTTTATCTCTAGTAATTTTAAAGAACTTTTACTGTTTTTTTGCGATGCAAAATTAAAAAAATGTCAGATTTTACGTTTAAATGAATTTTTATCTGTCAATGAATTAACTGTCCTCAAAATTTGCCATTATAAGTGTGTTGTGCATGAATGTGTGTGCCCCTTTCCCCGGGGAGATCTTCTCAAAGAATTGTTAACCTATACATAATAAATATAAAATAAACCTATCTTTACTTCGCAGTCGTTCTGAGATCTTTCAGCGCCGGGCACCCGGGCCTCTTCGGAGAACGTTAACACTGTGACGGAGTCTTGGGTCTCTGGCTGCTTCCTTGTTGATCTTTCAACAGGTGGTTCCATGCCCTATTTGGGGGCACTGCGCCGCTTTCGTTACAGGTGTCGTCATTGGTGGATATTTCGATGGATTCGCGATACATGGCGTATTGATAGTTATTGTAATCGGATAGTTTAATGGTTTTATCGAATTCTATTTTGATATCGTTTTCGTTATATGTTTTGGCTAAGGCTGTGTTGGATTTTCCAGTTTTGATGTCATGTTTATGTTCTTTAACTCTGGTTTTTATTTTTCTTTTGGTGACGCCAATGTAGGAACCGGGTTTATTGTTTTTATCTGTATAAGGAATTTTATATATACCTGCGGTTTCGAGTGGGGGGATGGGATCTTTGTCACTACGGATTAGTTGATAAATATTCTTGTTTGGTTTTATAGGAATGTTTATATTGTATTTACTGGTGATGTTTTTTATTTTATTTGCGGCCCTGCGATCGAAAGGGATGGATGAAGTGAATTTAACGGGTTGTTTTTGATAATTCGGTATATGTTCTAGTTTTTTAAGTCTATTTTTAATTAATTTATTTACGATTTTATTCGGGTATCCTGCTTTTCTTGTTAGATATTTAATGAAATCAAGTTCTTCCTCTAGGTCTTTAGGTTCGTTGCAGATCAAAATGGCGCGATTGATGTAAGATTGGATAGCGTTTGTTTTGTATTTGAAGGGTGTTTTACTTTTAAAATAGATAATTTCATTACTATTGGTTGGTTTTCTGTAGACAGTGGTTTTAAACTTATTTTTAATCCGGGTTATTGTGACATCAAGAAAATTTAGTTTGGATTCTTTCTCTTCTTCGTAAGTGAATTGGATGTTTTTATCGTAGTTATTGATATCGTTAAGGATTTCATTGACATCGGTTTTCTTATTAACTATGGCAAAAACGTCGTCGACGTAGCGATACCAGTACAAAATGTCGTTTTTAAAATTTCTTATTATTTGATTCTCTAGTTTTCTTAATTTAAATTCTGCTATGAAGCCTGATATAGGTGACCCCATGGGCACGCCTTTAATTTGTTGATAAATTTTATTGTTAAAAGGGAAGTAGTTTTCTCTAAGTAAAAAATTAGTGGTGGAGTATAATGTTCGGGCTATTTCAGGATCAGTATAATTATTGTCAATGGCTTCTTTAACTATTTCACAAGCTTCTTTAATGTCTATTGAAGGATAAAGGTTTATGACGTCGAAACTAACAAGGTGATAATTATCGTTGTTTTCTATCTCTCTTAATTTACTAACGAAATCTTCAGTTGATTCTAAGCAGTGAGGTGAGGGGGGAATGATTCTCTGATAAATGTCTGCCATGTATTTCTCTAAGGAATAGGTTGGTGCTTCATTTTTATTTACTATGGGTCTGAGTTTAGGGGGGGGGTTTGTGATCTTTGTATCTGCCGAATATTCGTGGGGTATTAGGTGCGTGGTTTATTATTTTGGGGGGGGATGTTGTCGGGCCATTTACCATCTTTAATAATTTTGCGTGTTTTATCAATTAATTTGTTATTTGGGTCTTTTTCAATGATGTTGACTCCTATTTCATTTATTGTTTCTTCCATTTTGGATACATATTCGTTACGATTGAGGATGGCGATTTTTCTGGTTTTGTCTGTTAGTGTGCAGGTGATTTCATTATTCTTTTTCAGTTTTTTTTTTTAATTCCGCTAAATCTGCTTTATTGATATTTTTATTTTTAGTGGATTTTTCAATCTCGGCTACGGCGACGTTACGGATTTTATTTTGGTTATTTTCTGGAATTTTGTTTAATACGGATTCAATTTTGGCAATGCTGTGCTTAATATTGACGGGTTGATCTAAAATATATTTGTGTCCTAGGTTTAGCAGTTCATGTTGGTGATTGTTAAGTTTGGTATTAGATAAGTTGATATAAGGTATTTCATTTTTTAAGATTGGTTCGTAATTTCGTTTTCTAAGCCAGAATTTGAGTCTTTTATTGTGTTTATTAACGATCGCGTTTTTCTCAGTTTCATAGTATTGGTTGATTTTTTCTTTGTAGGTAGTCCATAGTTTTGAATCAGTTGATTTTTCAAGTTTTTCTGCTGTTTTGTTCCATATTTCTTTGGTTTGGTAAAATTCTGCTTTTCTTTTTCTAATTAACTTATTTAAGACTTTTTGTTCTAATTCACGAACTTCTTCTCTAAAATTATCTGTTAAGAATTTATTGCCGACGCAGATAAATGTTGGAGTGAGTTTAAAGTATTTACAGTTTTCTAAGAAGTTGATTTTTTGTTCTGTTTTAGCGAGTTTCTTATTTACATTTTTTAAATCATTAAAGTTTCGGTTATTCATAGTTAAAACACGCTATATTAAACAGTTTTACAAGTACGTATAGTTATGGCAAAATTAAATACCTACATTAATAAAACTAATGTTAATTAATTACGCTGTATAAAGCAAACTACAAATTTATTTTAAATAATTACGTCCGATTATCGATTGAGGAAACGTGAGAAAAAATTTTATATTACGAAACATATGTTATAAAATATTTAAGAAAAGATTTATTAATTAAGATATCGTTATATACAAACGTGTCAATAAACATTACCTACCAATTTAAACGAAAAGAAACAGGAATCGAAGTTAATAAAAACATGGTAATAAAAAGTAAAAATGTGAGAAATGTGAATTTTTTTTTAAATATGAGTTGTAAATTTCTTTTAGATTAAAAAATCAGTTACGGATTAGAAGGATTTGTAGATTATAAATCTGCAGATTAAAGGGAGTTTACTGTACTGTATGTGACTATAAGGAAAATAAAGTTTTTGATGACATTTTGTAATACAGTAAAAGTAATTATTGCATTACTGGTATTTTAATTAATTGGATTACGTTAAGAGCTGTTTCATCAGAAAGTATAAACAAGTGATCCAAATTATTATTTATTACCAGTTAAAGAAATAAAATTGTCTAAATTATAAAACTTTATACTGTTTAAATTGAAATTGATTTTTTTACTGAATTTTGAGTATTTTGGAACGTGATCATCAGATACAGAGGCTCATTATAATTAAAATAAACTCATAATTATTAACTAAATATGTTATTAAATTTATATAGGTATATTTAAAGTTACTTAAAGTTGTTTATAAGATCAATGCATCCATTGTATCTTACAAATCTGCAATTTATAGGATAAATATTTAAGAAAAATAGTTTCTTCCATTTCTTCCACTCGGAAGAAACCTATTTCTTCCGGCCGGTTTTTTCCATGGTTTTTTCCGCCTTGGAAGAAACTTGCCAACCCTGTTCCGCGTCAGCAATAAATTCTTAACAGATAATTTTAGAGAAGAAGTTAGTGAATTAGAACAAAAAGTCTTAAATAAGTTAATTAGAAAAAGAAAAGCAGAATTTTACCAAACCAAAGAAATATGGAACAAAACAGCAGAAAAACTTGAAAAATCAACTGATTCGAAACTATGGACTACCTACAAAGAAAAAAATCAACCAATACTATGAAACTGAGAAAAACGCGATCGTTAATAAACACAATAAAAGACTCAAATTCTAGCTTAGAAAACGAAATTACGAACCAATCTCAAAAAATGAAATACCTTATATCAACTTATCTAATACCAAACTTAACAATCACCAACATGAACTGCTAAACCTAGGACACAAATATATTTTAGATCAACCCATCAATATTAAGCACAGCATTGCCAAAATTGAATCCGTATTAAAAAAAATTCCAGAAAATAACCAAAATAAAATCCGTAACGTCGCCGTAGCCGAGATTGAAAAATCCACTAAAAATAAAAATATCAATAAAGTAGATTTAGCGGAATTAAAAAAACTGAAAAAGAATAATGAAATCACCTGCACACTAACAGACAAAACCAGAAAAATCGCCATCCTCAATCGTACCGAATATGTATCCAAAATGGAAGAAACAATAAATGAAATAGAAGTCAACATCATTGAAAAAGACCCAAATAACAAATTAATTGATAAAACACGCAAAATTATTAAAGATGGTAAATGGCCCGACAACATCCCCCCCAAAATAATAAACCACGCATTTAATACCCCATGAATATTCGGCAGATACAAAGATCACAAACCCCCCCCCCCTAAACTCAGACCCATAGTAAATAAAAATGAAGCACCAACCTATTCCTTAGAGAAATACATGGCAGACATTTATCAGAGAATCATTCCCCCCTCACCTCACTGCTTAGAATCAACTGAAGATTTCGTTAGTAAATTAAGAGAGATAGAAAACAACGATAATTATCACCTTGTTAGTTTCGACGTCATAAACCTTTATCCTTCAATAGACATTAAAGAAGCTTGTGAAATAGTTAAAGAAGCCATTGACAATAATTATACTGATCCTGAAATAGCCCGAACATTATACTCCACCACTAATTTTTTACTTAGAGAAAACTACTTCCCTTTTAACAATAAAATTTATCAACAAATTAAAGGCGTGCCCATGGGGTCACCTATATCAGGCTTCATAGCAGAATTTAAATTAAGAAAACTAGAGAATCAAATAAGAAATTTTAAAAACGACATTTTGTACTGGTATCGCTACGTCGACGACGTTTTTGCCATAGTTAATAAGAAAACCAATGTCAATGAAATCCTTAACGATATCAATAACTACGATAAAAACATCCAATTCACTTACGAAGAAGAGAAAGAATCCAAACTAAATTTTCTTGATGTCACAATAACCCGGATTAAAAATAAGTTTAAAACCACTGTCTACAGAAAACCAACCAATAGTAATGAAATTATCTATTTTAAAAGTAAAACACCCTTCAAATACAAAACAAACGCTATCCAATCTTACATCAATCGCGCCATTTTGATCTGCAACGAACCTAAAGACCTAGAGGAAGAACTTGATTTCATTAAATATCTAACAAGAAAAGCAGGATACCCGAATAAAATCTTAAATAAATTAATTAAAAATAGACTTAAAAAACTAGAACATATACCGAATTATCAAAAACAACCCGTTAAATTCACTTCATCCATCCCTTTCGATCGCGGGGCCGCAAATAAAATAAAAAACATCGTCAGTAAATACAATATAAACATTCCTATAAAACCAAACAAGAATATTTATCAACTAATCCGTAGTGACAAAGATCCCATCCCCCCACTCGAAACCGCAGGTATATATAAAATTCCTTATACAGATAAAAACAATAAACCCGGTTCCTACATTGGCGTCACCAAAAGAAAAATAAAAACCAGAGTTAAAGAACATAAACATGACATCAAAACTGGAAAATCCAACACAGCCTTAGCCAAAACATATAACGAAAACGATATCAAAATAGAATTCGATAAAACCATTAAACTATCCGATTACAATAACTATCAATACGCCATGTATCGCGAATCCATCGAAATATCCACCAATGACGACACCTGTAACGAAAGCGGCGCAGTGTCCCCAAATAGGGCATGGAACCACCTGTTGAAAGATCAACAAGGAAGCAGCCAGAGACCCAAGACTCCGTCACAGTGTTAACGTTCTCCGAAGAGGCCCGGGTGCCCGGCGCTGAAAGTTCTCAGAACGACTGCGAAGTAAAGATAGGTTTATTTTATATTTATTATGTGTTAGTATAACTTCGTTTTTCTTAATTTAAAAGTTGTTAACCTATATTTATGCGAGTTTTTCAGAAAACCGCAGAATTTTTTAAATAGCTGTGCTATTTGAAAGTGTGACCTGAGTATGAATCTGGAATTTCTCCTTCCCCTTCCTTGAGAAAAGAATCTTTCAACAACTGATGTGGCTTGCTGCTTTAAAATTCATTTTTGTATAATTGCAACAGCCTGTATTTTGCATGGAAAGCAATAATTATGCTGCATGTAACAGTCATGAACTTCTGCAAATAATTAAAAAATATATGTCTGCTTTATTTGAAGTTTTACACAGATGCTTTCAGGCCAGGGTCCCGGCTGCCCTCAACGCTTGCGTGATAGTCTACGAAATAAAAAGAAACAGAAGAAAATAAAAAGTTAATAATTTAGGAAAAATGAATGAACAATAAACCACCTAAAATTTAAAATCACGTACCTAATACAGCCCGTATACTTAGCAAATTTAAAGATTGTAAGAATTACTCTAAATTTTACTAAACAGTAAATAAAAGAGAAAGTCCAACTTTCCTTCAGAATACATATGAAACACATTTACCGTGAAATCCTCCTCCCTTCAAATAGCTTAAGTTCCACTGGCAACTTTATAAGAAAACTAAGAGAAATTAAAATTAATGAAAATAGCACTATTGTGAATTTTGATGGCATTAAATTGTTCCCATCAACTCACATTAACAAAACTATAAATGAAATAACGAAAAAAAGAAATATAGGTAAAACTAAATCAGCACAACACTAATAGCAGCAAACGACTTAATTCTCAATGAAAAGTACTTTAGATTGAAAAAAAATTTTTACAAATAAAATAAAATTTAAATTAAAGACTTTTTCTACTAGCTTGATTCACACTAAAAGGTATGAAAAGATTAAAATGAAGTGTTGACACCTAAATTTCATACTTTAATTTTTAAAAATGTAACTGTCGTGTCGAAAAACTGTTTGCACCCTTGGATTCAGAAAAATCGCCCCTTTCATTTGGTACTGAATTTGATGAGCCACATACTTTTTAAAACGACTGAAATGAATTAAAATGAAGTGTTGTCACCTAAATTTCATACTTTAGTTAATTTTTAAAAATGTAACTGTTGTGTCGAAAAATGTCTGCACCCCTGGATTCGGAAAAATCAACTCTTATTTGGTACCAAATTTGAACGATAGGACTGATATTTCTAATTTATTTTCCACTTTTTCTGTTTTTAACCTGGATTCAGCAGGTTTATGACAGAGAATAGTATAGGCTAAAAAAATAACAAAAGAAAAATTAATCTTACATTGCTTATTGGTCACATGTGTTAGAAATTCCCAATAAAAATATAACTTTTTTTTTGTTGCCACCTAAATTTCATACTTTAGTTAATTTTAAAAAATTTAATTGTTGTGTCAAAAAACTGTTTGCACCCCTGGATTCGGAAAAATCGCCCCTTTCATTTGGTACCGAATTTGTAATGATAGACCTGATATTCCAATTCATTTTCCCTTTTTTCCCATTTTTAACCTGGATTTGGCAGAAGGTTTAAGACACAGAAAGTAAGATAAAAAAAAAGTAACTTAAAAAAAAAAACGGGGGTTGGTGGGGGGAGTCCCAATGGGATCACACTATTCAGGTTCATCACTGAATTAAAAATTAGTTTAACAGAAGAAATAATTTTTGAAATTTTAAAGATGAAATTAAATGTTGGTCTAAATATGCCGATGTTTTTGCTGTCATCAACAAAAATGTAAAAATTAAAAAACACTAGAAAAATTAAATAAAATAAACCCTAAAATCTAAATAAAATATGAGAAAAGCTGGTTATAAGAAAAACCTAGAGTGTAAACAATATAAAGAAAAAATTAAATAACTCATATTGAAAATGAACAGAAACCAAATGAAAAATATACTACAGCAATTTCATTTAATAAAGGTGCACCCAATAAGTTTAAAAATGAAGTTTCAAACCTAAACATAAATATCCCCACTAAACCTAACAGATATTTTCCAGCATATCAGTAATGACAAAAACCCCATAAACTGCAGACATTTATGAAATAAAATATCAAACAGAGGAAAATACAAACAGGTATTACATAGCTATGAGCAAGAGGAAAGTTAAAAAAAAAAAAAAAAAAAAAATAGGATAAAAGAACATGAAACTAACATTAAATATAATAGAGCTACTACAGCCCTAACCAAAAATAATACAGAACAAAATATAAAAGTAGACTTTAAAAATGTAAAACAACTAGCGACTTTCAAAAATCTTACATGTGCAAAAAAAAAAAAAAAAAAAAAAAAAAAAAAATCAGGAAACAAAGAGATTTTAGCCAAAGTGCAGTTGCAAATGTATGGAGACCAATAGGAGTATTGACCAGAGATGGCTACTTACTCTGCTCGAGAAATCGAACAAGAGAAGAATCAGCCACTGCAATACTCAACCATCACACAAGCAGCAAAGACGGTGATGGGAATTGTTCATACATGCAATACTTACCAAATGTAATTCAGGGTTTATGAAAAAAGGGATGATACAACAGAATTATAGAATCTCAGCACTGAGCTATAAAAGTGTCATGAATCAATGGAAATCAATGAAGTCTCAATATTAAATAAAATTGCACTCCATACCACAACTCCCAGTTGTCAGACCATGCAGCAGACAACAGTCAAACACAACTGTCACATTTTTAATTTATACCATAACAATGTTAGTAATCACCTTTTTATTCATTCCTCTCCACTCTTTTTTTTTTTTTTTTTAACTGATTTTCTTATTTAATTGTAACTGCATATTGGAGAAAATCATTTTACAAAAAAAGCAGTGTTAAAAAAAAAAAAAATTGGCCGGTACTAATAATGTTACAGAATAAATTAAAATTGTGGCAATTCTGAGTAAAGTGAATATCTAACTATTAACTCGGATGTCTACAGATATGTCTTTGGTGGTCATCAGGGTTGAATTTGTAACTGGGCTCATTACTGAAAACAGTTTGTTTCCTGATCAATTATATCCAGTACAACTATAATGGTTCTAGTACTATGCAACAGTGAGGGACAGTCAGCGAAACGGTCTTTTTAATTTTAGCCCCAAAAGCTCATTCGCTAAGTTATCTATGAATAATAGTGTTCTTGTTACACATCAGATCATCGGTCATTAAAAGTTAATCATTTTATTATTATAAGTTATGTGCCTACACGATTTTATCACATTCGAATAATTTTTTGGGCATAAATAAAACTCTTATGACTTTTAGTGGAGGGAGAGAAAAAAAAAGGGACTTAGGGACCATTTTGATAAAAAAAAGGGACTTTTAAGGACCTGAAACTAGTTAAGGGACTTTTAGGGACTTTAGGGAACACACTAAATGCCCTGAGAATCCAATATCTAGCCTTCTCGTTCACGAGGAAACTGCAACAAAGCAGCGCCACCTATCAACCTAAACGTACCGAGTTTGAATCAGCATGATGATTCATAATGGACCTATAAATATCAAGTTTTGTTCCATTATACACAATAGAACTTGTGATATAGCCTTGTCTTTAATGTGATAAATCGCAAAACAGCAAAGCCACCTGTGGAGTGAATTTCCCCAAAAGTTGATGAACATTAATTTTATGTCTAAATGTAACTACATATGAATTTATATGAAATTCTGTATTCTAGTTCTTGAGATACACTTGCCACAATATTTTATCACAGATAAGGATGCAGAAGTAAAGATAGACATTTAGTCATGTTCTGGACCTCTCAAAACGAGTAAATCCATCGGAAACCGAAAGTGGACATTTTTTACGAATACGAAGAATCTTTTATTTTATATTGTGGAGGAAGAAATTTTACAAAAACTATTTTTGTAGTTTTACTTTTAAAAAAACATTTATGGCAGAATTAGACGATACTTCCCATAAATTTGTATAAGAGGGATTATCACTTCGAAAATTAGCATGGAATTGCATGAAAACTAAAATAGTAATAATAATAAAAAAAATTACATCAATAAAATTACATAGCGATTGAGGTTGGGCGAAGTGTGTTTTAAGGTTAGCCTAATGGATGCGACACTTTAATTTCTGACTGTGCTGCAAAATAAACCGAATTGACGGCTCTTATGAATACAGTAGGGCCTTTTATCAGAAAGATATTAGAACAAATATTTGATAGGGAACCAGGTTAAATTTGGGGCCCTTTAACTGCCCTTTTTACAAAATTAATATCTAGGGCAATTTAATGTATTTTTGGAAACTTCGCATACTGTAACTTATCACAACAAAATAAATCATTAAAGAATTGAGTAAATTTATTTTTGAAATAACACAAACAAACAAAAATAATCATATTTATTGTAAAAAAAAAAAAATCCTAAACAAGGTTATTTTTAAGCATTTAAATATTTACACTTTATTTTTAGTAATCTGTGTATTATAAGATTATGATTTAGATTTTAACACATTCGCTTATACTGAGTCTTTCCTCTTCTGAAACACATTTATTTTTTAGTAATAGTCAAATAAATCTAAGATTAGACAAAATGTTAACGCTAACATAAGTTAAAACATGCTTCAGATTCACATTAAGAAAATATATAAGCATAATTTTTATAACATCAACACATTTATCACATGCATTATTTTATACATTTTCTTCTAAAAGCGCTAACTAGCCAAATAAAGTAATCCTAGTTCAAAGTATCCTTTCTCCCTCTTTCTACTTCGTTCACTAATTTACCACAATAGACTCTGCCGAGACCACGTGACTCCTACGTCATAGCCGCCATCTCCTGACGGCATAGCAATAGTTACAAATAATGTTATTAATTTAAATAACTTGAATAAATAAATAATACAAAATATAAATAGTATTTTGAGAAAGACATCTAACAGTTTCAATATTTTTGCTATTTTTCCTTCATGAATATGAATTATACTTTGTATTTTAATTAAAATTACTCTAATGTAATACACAACTATTTATAATATATAAATTGTGATTTACTCTGTTTTGTATCTTGATTTACAATAAAATACTTTTAGAGAGAAAATTTTTGATGGTTTTTGACAGTTTATGACACTTTTCGACACGTCATGTCGAAAAGCACTTTTTGACGTCAAAAACCCAACTTTCATCTTCGTATCCGTTGATCAGATACATACACTGAAATTTCCCTAAAAGGACTACCCATTTTGAGCATAGTATCCTTTCTGTATACAGACAAGTCTCTAATGATCTATTGATTATCATTTAAATTTCCTGAAAGGCAATACTAATTTTAGCTTTTAATTTTTAATCTTAGTTAATATTAATATTTTTATTAAAAGCTTTTAATTGAAATTGGATTTTGTCATTGTGTCATGTTAAAAAACAAAGCACCTCCATTTTAAAGTAAATACAAGCTCTTTCTCATGTCGCTCTTTAGCTCAGTCGGTTAAAATCAAGGTAATGCAATAGTTGTGGGTTCAATCCTCAAAGGATGACGTGTTACTTGTTACATTTTTGCATATAATTAATATACCAGATGTCAATTGTTAAAACAAAACATTTAATTGTCTACTCAGTATCCTAAGAAATTTTGATTAGTTTTTTTAAGAAGTTTTTTTTTTTTTTTAGTTATTAAAATGCACAAAATTAAAAAAAAAAAAAAAAAAAAAAAAAAAAAAAAAAAAAATGGCACTGGAACCCTAAAAAGCATAAAACATATTTATTCTTGAAGAGGCATATTATAAAAAAAAATAAAAGTTTTAACAATAAGAAAATTTTAATTATTCAAAATATTTTAAAAAGCATTCGTGAACAATATTCTTTTTTTATTTATTAGATATTTCCAGCATGTTTATGACTTTTCTTGACTGTTCTTTGATTTTTGGTTAGAGCACCATGCTGTAACTCTATGGTCGTGGGTTCGATCATTGCAGGAGGATGTGTTACTTTTTTGCAGATAATAGAAATATATATATATATCAATTGCTTAAAAAAAATAAAAAATCTTCCGTTGTCTACACAGTATCCTAAGAAATTTTGATTAGTTAAGTTAGTCTTTTTTTTTTTTTTTTTTTTTTTTGTAACTAAAAAGCACAAAATAAAAATGTAAGTAAAAAAATATTTTTTAACGTTACAAGCTTTTTATTGTGGAGCCCTAAAAAGCATAAAATAAAAATTTATTCTAACAAAAACATGCTAAAGATAAACATTTTTAAATATTCAAAATATTTTTAAAAGCTTTTGGGACCTTTGAATTTTATGGCTTAACAAATAATTATACAAAAACTAATAATTAAGAATATTGATCTCTTAAGCTTTTTAAAATATTTTGAATATTTAAACATTTTCATCTCTTGCAAAAGTGAAATTTTCTATAATTCTTCTCTAAAATTTTTTTAGGTGTTGAAACTTATTTATAGCATGGCTTTGCTAGAAATTTTTTTTTATTTTATGGTTTTTAGAGCTTCACAATAAAAAACTTCTAATGTAAAAAAATGTTTTTTTTTACTTAAATTTTTATTTTTTTGTATTATGAAAAGACAACACTACACATTTAGAAGGCATTGAATTTAAACTTTTTTGGTAAATGTAAGCGGTACATCATGAGAAAACTCTGAAATCTCTAAGGTCGGCAGTCAAGTAGAGAAAAATTGGTAGTGAATAATAAAATTAATAAAATATTACAAAAGTCTGAAAAACAAAATTTCAACATACTACTGCTAGTCATTTTTAAGCTATACAAGATACCATATACATTTCATGTACGAAGATTATAATATTTCCTTTACTTTGTTCAAAGAATCAAAAAGATATGCTGAATAAAATTTCAAAAAATTAAAAACGTTCCTCCCCCCCGAGAGATTTTAGAAATATGGGAGGGGGGGGGGCTTTGTTCTTTATGCTTGCTTAGCTACATTACATTTTTATTCTGAAATTTAATTTAATTAGTTGCAATTATTCTATTATTCAAACAAGTTGGTTGTTAAGGCTTGGATTTTGAAGCATGGAGATTATGAAAATATCTTTAGGGGCAGGGTTGTTCGGTTTTTTCCATAGTGGAAAAAACCACTGGTAAAAACCTGGTTAAAACCGTCCCGGACAAAATACCATTTTGTCCACTTTTGTCCACTATTAATTATTTGCGAGTACTAAATTAAAAATTATCTCTATTCTTTCCACATATATAAAACAATTCTTTATCAATATGTGTATGTGCAGAGCTCGTGAAATACAATCACCTGGTCATCACTTGCAACCAATATTTTTTAACTAGCAATAATGTTTTCAACTTTAATTTTTTTTTTTTTTTTAATATATATTTTGGTGAAAGAATTGGTCCCAGAATCGTGCTAATTTTCGCTGTTTTGATTCCTGCTTCTCTCACCACTTTTTAAGACATTGTGTTGAATTAGAGGATTTAGACGTCTTTGTGCATGTATCACGACTTGTGTTAAGTTATTGCACTGTTTCAGGGAATTGGTTTACACTGCTTTCGTCTGCACATGCTATCGACTTGGTGCTGAATCGTTGTACCTGTGTAATGGTGTATCAATAATGATGTATCAATGTAGATAGTGTATTGGTTTAATGAAAATAATAAAACCAGTTTCATGATGTTAAATTTAAACAGGTGTTTCCTGATGTAAAAAGAAGAAAAAAAATCATTCAAGCCTAATAAAAAATTGTTTTTTATATATAGAATCTTAATTTCTATATTCAAGTAAGTTTTGAAACTGAAAAAAAAAAAAAAAAAAAAAAAAAGCGGTGAAGAATATTTTTTGCGGGTTACCAGAATTTTTTGCTGGCGACCATTTTTTTTTTTTTTTTTTTTTACAAATTCCTGAACCCTGTGTATGTGAATATAATCAATTTAAATATTTCAAAATAGACATGAATGATTGAAATAAACATGCAAAGTTAACAATATTTAATAAATAAATATATCGATTTTCCTAAGGGTGGATTGAATGCAAAAGTGATAGTTTATAGTTTCAAATTTAATTCCCCTTTTTTCCCCCTACTGCTTTCAACTACATTGCCATCTCCTCTCTCATAGTCGTAAATACCTTTTAAAAATATGTTATTAAGCATGATGAAATGAATGGTTCACATACCTTTCATGGAATTTTTTACTTTCTGAAAATACATAGGTAAGGAAAGTATTGTAATCATGACAAAAATTTGACTTTGATGTTAGTGTATCTATATGTTTTGAGATCCCATGAGTTCATTTTTGCTATTTTTACGATGATGTATGTACGTCTGAGTAGAGTGAACACAATATTGTCTAAATGCTTTGCTCAAATGAGCTAAAAATTGGTACATATGTTATAGGTTATCGTAGCACAAACTGTATACATCTTGGAGAATCCAGCACAGTTTTTTTTTTTTTTTTTTTTACCAGGACACAAAGATAAATTCTGTATCATTATAGCCTATGGGCTCAGATAATTTAAAGTGTGATAGCATCTAAATTCCTTAATCAATTCAGCTGAAACTTTATATACATGTTATAGGTCACTGTTGAATGAACTGTATAGATTTATTTTGATGAATCTAGCATTTATAGTTTTTTTTACAGGGAAATAACGAAAAATTCTGTAATATTATATAGTCTGAAAATTATTTAAAACATGATGGTGCCTGAACGCCTCATTTCACTGAGCTTTAAATTCATATACAAGTTATATATCACACAAACTGTATACATTTTAGTGAAGCTAACACTATTAGTTCTTTTACAGAGATGCAGAAAAGAATTTGGATACATACCATTCCATTAAACAATATACTATTTGGGAACAGATAATCAAACACTTATTATAATTTTCTTGTTTGTTTATTTAATGACTTCTCTTACTTCATTTTATTTAAACAACAGTGAATTACTTAATGTTCAGAAATTCGACTGGAGTCACTCAACATTTTTATTATTTCTCTTAAAGCTCCTGCATATTTATCAAATTGATTATAAATATATATATACATCTATATATACAGTCATATACATATATGTCACATTTATATTATTAAAGACATTACTTTTGTGAAAAAAAAGTTTTCTATGTGGAAATAAAATTTAATTTTGTATATTTTTCATCTGGAATTTCTATTACCTACCAAGTATTTTTTTTTTTTTTTTTAACAAAATTAAAATAAGAATATAAAATTATCAAATGATTAAGTATGTAAATTTGATCTTTTAAATTCTTGGATAAAAAAATGGCATGTTGGTATTGTAAATAAAGGGCAAAACTGGGAAAATTCATTAGTGGCCAGTGGCCGGTACTGTCAGTTTCATTAGTAGCCACTTTTTTAAGTTAGTGGCCACTTTTCACATGATAAGACTATTTCTATCAGACTGCAAAAAGCATTGTCACCATTTTGTGGTATAATTACCACAAGAAAAATATGAAAATAAGAAATACATATAATAAAATTAACACAGGGACACTGAAATTGTAATTACGCTCTTTTTAAAAATCCTAAATTGCACATCCTAAATTGAAATCTGCTTAGGGCTGTAATAATAACAGCAAAAGTTTTTATATTTCAGATAATTTAGTAGTACTTTTTTTTTTCAATTTATTTAAGTGAAATAAGCTGTTATCATTCACAGTTCACATTGCTATTTTCTAAGTAAATGAATGATTCATCATCATCACAACCTTTTACGTGGTCATGTGTAAATACAGTTAGCAGTTTTATTATTTTTTTCTTATTTCTAAAGACACACTTTTTTAAATGATTTTATTTCAATAGAGTTAAAATATTTCCTCTTAAAAAGTATAGATATGGAAACTTAGCTGCATCATTAAAAATAATTTACTTAGCTGCCAAATTTGTAGCTTTAAAAATAGGGAGATTTCTACTTTAAAATGGGAAGGAAAAAGGAAGATTTCTACAAAAAGTTTTTGAAAAATACACATTTAAGTCAAACCAAATTTTGATACACACATTTGTCAAATATCTTAAATGGGTAAAATATACACTAAATACTATGGAGATAATAATGGAAAAAGACTGTGCTTTGCAGGACATTTGATCATTAACTGCTGGTTGAACTGGAGCGCACATGTGTGTGTGTGGGGGGGGGGGGAATACATCCATATACTTCTTTATAGGTTCTAGAATCTAATCAAGAAAGTTTAAAATGAATATTTACATTTAAGTTATGGATGGAAAAAGATTGTAAATCACAAGGCTTCAGTGGAGCACGTGATTACCAATCATTGGAGGGGGGGGGGGGGATTACAAGAATTATGAGTAAAAGATATTAATCAATTCTACTTCTTTACAGATTCTAGAATCTAATAAAGTAAGTTTAAAATAGATATTTATATTTTTGCAGCAAATGGAAAATGGTTAGAAATTATAAAGCTTTCTATAAACTGTGTGATCGCAGATCGTTAGGGGGGGGGGGGAGTCAAAAAAATAATATGAGTGAGATATATTAAACAATTCTACTTCTTTATAGGTTGTAGAATATAATAAAGCAAGTTTAAAATTAACATTGACATTTATGCCATGGATGGAAAAAGATTGGAAATCACAAAGCTTAGATTCCCTATCGTCGCTCGATTTTTAAAATCTTTTAATGATCACAAAAAGTGGCAACTTTGGTGGCGATCGATGCATAATTTTTAATCGCCATCTTTTTTTATTTAGTCGCCACGTGGCCGGTGGCGACCGTTAATTTTGCCCTTTAATTGTAAATGAAATGTTATATAGAAATGAAAGCTTCGCTTTGAAAGGACTTGCGGACATAAATTCATAAAAACATTCTTCTATATTTATCAGATTTCTTTTTTTTTTTTTTTTAACCTAGTATAGAAATGTTAAATCAGATATTTCCATGTTAAGCACAAAATAACAAAGAAACAATTTAAATTATTTTTAAGATTATAATCGTCTATGTATTAATCAATCATGTCGTTTGTGAAAAACTTTAATATTGAAAGTAGTCTCTTTCCAGGAGGGGAGGAGGTAGGGACGTTGGGGGGAGAGATTAAGTTTTTTTTTTTTTTTTTTTTTTTTTTTTGGTCAACATTGTGTACTGAAGATAACTCAACATTATGCATGAAATCTTTTTCTGGCTAAACAGCCATGTCTATTTCTTTTGTTCTTAAAGATTTAGATATAGCATTAAATAACTTTTTTTTTTTTTTTTTACTTAATATCCTGTATGATAATATTATAATAGTCCACAACAGATTTACTTCGTTACATCTACAAACTGTACATACATAACCAATGTAATTAGCATTTCCTTCATGTTTTTTTTATTTATTTATTTATTTTTTTAACATGATTAAAATTAAATTACATTTTTCAATAATTAAATTATTAATTTTTAATAAAATATTTCTATTGCTAAAAGTGTTAATTTAAACTTAAAACTGCAATTTATTGTTTCAACAGAATACTTTTATGTACTTAACATGTACAGTTCAATGGATTTTATTTTGTCCAGTTCCGTGTGGTTTTTTCCAGTTTTGTCCAGGTTTTTTCCACTTTTGTCCGGCGTCCCGGACTTTTGATAAAAAAGTGGACAAAATGACAACCCTGTTTAGGGGTGACTAAAGAACAGGATACGGTTGACTTTTTATCGCCAACCGAGGCAAATAGAACCAAATCTTTTGACCCATGATTTCACCAAATGGCCGTTTAGTTGTGGTAACCTCAATTGGAAAACCACCATGTTTTGAAAACGTGCTCGTTATGACGTCATTTGAATACATTTTCTGGGTTTAGTAATACTTTTTAATCTCCCTATTTTTTGAAAGTTTTTATTTTTTGCAGGATTTGTGTTTTTATGATGTTTCGTAATTATGATTTCAATATTTCTAAAGGAAATTGTGCTTGAATGGTTTATAAACAAAAGTTGGATAAGCAAGTGACGTGCAGATTGGTTTTTAGGGATAAAAAGTGTTGATGTGTTTGATTTTAGTTTAAGGGTGGGGTAAGGGTTTTCACTTTCGAAAAATAGAATTTTTTTTTTTTGTCTTATCTTATTGTTTCATTTCAAGAATATGTTCTTAAAATTTTAAGCCGATATAAGCAATATTCTTAAAGTTATTGTCTTATTAATCTCCTGGCCTTTAACGCTATAACTGTAACAGCTGCGGGCGGTCAGGATAGCAGTGCAGCTGTCGAACAGGTATACAGTTTAGTCATTGCTATTGTCCTGACCCATTATCCAAATTCAGAAATATTTTGTTCAGTAAGGTCAGGTAATAAAAGCCATAAAGATATATTTTATAGTTGTATGTATACTATACACTACAATATTTTAACACGTTCAGCACATAGTTGCGATACGCTGGAAGGAATGAAAAATGCAATCTGGGCAACGTTCTACCACCAGCAGTCAACAGACGATAACCCTCAACACCATAAATGCATGAGCGGTGAGAACTCGTGGTGTCCATATCAAAAAGCTTTGGCCACAACAGGAGTGGAAAATTTCAAACATGACTACACTCCACTTCCAGAAGATCTCATACAAGCGATCAAACCGATTTATGAAGATTTGAGTAAAGACGAACTTCTAGAAAGGTGTCTTGGAGGCTTTACTCAAAATGCCAACGAAAGTTTGAACCAGCTGATTTGGAGAATTGCACCGAAAAAATTATCTGGCAGCAGACAAATTGTTGAATTTGCATCTTATGTAGCTGCATGCACTTTCAATGAAGGTGCTGGTGCTTTCCTAACTTTTCTGTCTGACATGAACGTCAGCGTCGGCCCAAGCACTCATGATTATGCGACATTCGCGGACAGCAATCGCATTGCCAGGGCTGAGATTCAAGCTGAGCAGCAGAGCAAAGAAGCCAGAATAAAACAAAGACTTGAGAGAAAAGAAGCTGAAAATATCGACAATGCCGCAGGAAGTCTGTTGTATGGAGCTGGAATCGATGATTCTGTGTAAGTTGGAAAAAAAAAAAAAATTTTCTTCACTTTTTTTAGTTCATAAACTTTAGACTCGTTTTTCTCAAAACTACTTTTTCAAAGTCTGTGTTCACTGCCATTTAAAAATTACTAGACCGATTCATTTCAAACTTTGTACACATTTTTGACATATAAAATACCACCCCCCAACGTTTACTTTTTTTTTTTTTTTTACATTAAGGCTGTTTCCCACCCACAAAATTGCAGAATTTTTCGTAGAAAATAACAGTTCACACTTTTGATGGCCGCTAAAAATTTTTAAATGAAAAAAAAATATTATCAGAGAACGTTGGGGGGAAGATTTGATTATAATTTAACTAATTTTCACGGTTTTTTGTTTTCAGATAATTTCCGGCCGTTTTATGGTGAACAACGCAAATTGTTTTTTTTTTCCAAGACGTTCTGGGGGAAGCTCTGTTACCGGCTTATGATTTAATAATTCTGCATGAAAAAATTACACAACATTGTCAAAAGTATGCTCAATAATGTACAAAAGGTTTGAATGAAATTGCTCAATCCATATTTGAGAAAAAAAAAAAAAAAAAAAAAAGAAGAAAAATCTCAAAAGTATTTATTTTATTTTTTTTTTTTTACGCTGAAACCCTTACTCCGCCCTTAAAAAGGAAATTTTTTTTTTGCAAATATGGAAAAAATAACATGATTGTGAAAATGTATTTTTGAATACTTTTACGACTTTTACATTTTGAATAGTAAAAAAAAAAAAAAACTATCCGTAAATCACTGTTTTCAAATAAAGCCAATTATTTTGAAGGTCCGAGCAAATTGCAAAATTTAAGAAGAAAATGACTTAACAGCAACTGGCAGTGTTAACATGTTATTTATGTAGGCGCCCAGTAGCAGAATTTTCTGTATTTGTCTGCAGCAAAACAAAATTTGTCATTGATTCGAATGTCCGACTAAATTTGACACAACAAGAAGTATCAGCAATTAATCAAATACATATAATTTATATCTACAAAGATAATAAATTAAGAGTATACAAAAAGAAAAACATTCTACAGTTATAATGAAAATTATATTTGTATTTTTAAGCCTAGCAGCTCTTTTTGAGATGTTAAACTTATCTGCAGAGCTTTGAACAATCTGAAGCACTCGCTGCCGGGCTGCACTGTTTCAGCTACTGGGCGTAGGTGTAAGAAAAGCAATGAAAAGAATGGTTTTCAAATTTTTATCAGAAGTTTAAGAATTGGCCGGCATTAAATTTTATTTATAAAAATTTTGGAAAATTATCAGTTCCCTATTTTTTTAATTCGTATTTAAATTCCTTTAATTGGCGCTAAACAGGACACAACATTAAAAAAAAAAAATTACCATTTCATATATGAAAGAATTAATATTCATCCAAACACTATGCCGGCTATTTATAAAAAGCAAATAACTTCAAGCACTTGGGTTTATTTAAAATTAAACTCTCTAACAATAAATTCGTCAAACTAATGAGGGAAAAAAATGATAATGATTATTAAAGCTTAAAAAACTTACTTTGAAATGTGAAAGAGCTAAACGTACGTTCCGCCACATTTTGAGAAAATTAAAACAACTTTCTAATCCGATTAAAAAGTCCTTCGTGGAACGAATACGGACGAAATGAAAAGAAACTAACCTAAGACCTAACGATTTTGCCAATTTTAACAATGTTCGATAACTTTGTTATCGAACGTTGTCATCGAATCATCGTCTAGGAGAGGGGGCAGGTTAAGGGTTACATCCAGTCTAAAACATTGTGATCACAAATAGGTAAACAAACGCAAATCTGGCTGTGTTTCAATCCAAACGCAACATTTGTTTATAAAACTGATCGCAAAGTTGTGATCGATGAGGGGAAAATTTGCGACTGCCTCGGAGCTCTCACAGGCATAGATATACGGTTACATCCAGACTGCAACGCTCGCTCGCTCACAAGCGAGTGATCACGAATCCGAAATTTGTGATCGCCAAGAATGTTTCATTCCAAACGCAACAATTTCAGTCGCTCACAAATGACGACGGCTGATCGCAAGTTTGTGATTTCCGGTTTCCAATACATCGATTATTTTAAACGATAAACCGTAATGATTGGCTAAGAGAAACATGTGACCTAGCATATGCTTGCGTTTTTGTTTATATTTATTTATTAACGTATCCGTGATTAAAAATACAGAAATGTTTAAATGTAATTGTTTTCCTGGAAATGTCTCTCCCTGTGTATTATCAGAGGGAGATAAAATAAAAAATAAAAGGATAGTCACACTTATATATGAAGTTTAATGCAGTTTTTGTTTTTTAAAAAAATTAGTTGAACTTTTTTTGTTATAAATTGTTTACATGCAGCTTTTTAAAACTTAGTTTAGAAATATTAATGTATTTGTATATTTTATATTTTTAGCTTCAGAAAATTTATGTATACTCATCAACTAATCTAACATTTAATTCATATTTTAAGCATTTATTTAAAAAAAAAAAAAATTCTAAAGTTATTTTATTTGCATAGTACATGAAAACTAACATTTATTTTAATTGTTTAGTAGCTAATTTTCAACAATTAAAAGCTTATAAAGCTTTTGTAAATTGATTTAATTTTGGATAAACTGTCAGGCTCTTTCATATTATTTAATGACTAGGGACAAATGATACATTGCTTAATTATTTTTTAAAAAATAAATTAAGGTTTTTTATTACCGGTACTTTTCTATTTCGGTGGTAAAAATCTCACCAAACAAAAATTTTAATAATGCTACAAATCTCGCCAAGAAAACTTTATTGATGACATTGACAACACACAGTTTACACATAAAAAATTTTTAATAAATGTTAGTTCTAAGAATTTTTTTGCACAAGAAGTAATTTTAGGCTAAATGTCTTTTGCTTGAAATAAACTGACAGATTCTTCCTCTGTTCAGGCAAATCCCAAATTTTTATTGATTTTGGTTTCTCATCTATTATTGATGTATTAGGAAAAAGATGTGACTAATAAGAAATGAATGCAGCTTGTTTTAAAAATGTGGCGGTAAAAAGTTGCCAGTAAGGATATTCCATTTGGTGTTGGTAGTATCTTTTTTGGCGACTTTATAGAGCGGTACTTTACTATCATTCATTATTATAGGCAAATGTCCATTTTCCTTCATTATGATTATTACGTCATTAGTTATATAGTAAAGATATGGAAGCACTTGGATGCAAACAGCAGTAAATTTTGTTTGTGTAAATAGGGTAATGTGGAGGTATTTTAGTTAATAAAATTTAACACGTTCGTCTCCATGTCATCCAGATATGGGTGATGGATATGCTTTCGTGGGCACCACATCACCCAAACATGGGTGACGCTCTTCTTGTTCAAGTTAACACAAGAGCATGGGTGTCAGGACAATGAGGCAAGGAGGGGGCACTTGCCTCCCCCTGGAAAATTCTAATTAGCATTTTTTTCTTTCCCTTTAAAACTATGCTATCAGATTTTTTTTTTTTTTTTTTAATATTTTTTCAGGTTGTGCCCCCCTTGGAATTTTTTCTGTTGACGCCACTGCATGAGAGTTGTCGCGTCATTTTTTATATCGCCAGTAGTCACATGTCGGTCTATTCCTCGCTGTTGTTTAGTATTAGGGGAAAGCCAGTAGAGAAAGATGAGCTGCCTTTAGTTCATGCAAAACTTTTCCCGCAAACCTCTAACCTTTCTGAAAAACTAGAAGTGGGGAAAAAAATAATCAACATTAATAGTCGCGTCACAGTCAAATACCGATTTGAGAAGTAAAATGTTTTTAACTGCTCAAAAAATATCAAGAATGACTTGAAAACAGACTGTTAGAGAACATCCACTCAAGGTTAGTTACACAGAATTTTCATACTTTATTTTTAAGGGGTGATCTGTTGGGGAAATTTATAATCAATGGGCGGCAAATAGACCAATATGCGACTACTAATGCATTAATAGGATATTTAAAAGGAATTTAATGGAATACGCACTGAAATATAAATAAAGAATATACAACATAAAAATATACACATTATGCTGTACTTTTTATCTATATTAATAAAATCAGACTTTTGTCTGTAAATTTGTTAGAATCGAAAAATTTTGCGATATACACACCATGAAAGCCAAAAATGACTTCAGAAAATTTTGCCTGTGTGTATGTGTGTGTGTCATCGTGTCTGTATGTCGCTTTTTTTGTCCGGGCATCACGCAAGAATGGCTGGACGGAATTCAACGGCGCTTGGCAGGAATTTAGTTCTTCACTCAACTTAAAATTATGTCTATCAACTTTTCTGAAATTCCCCCCCCCCATTACCCCCTGGAGGGGAAAAGTCAAAAACACGTTTGTCCGGGTATCACTTGAGAACAGCTGGATAGAATTCAACAGTGCTTATCAGGAATTTAGGTCTTTACCCAACTTAAAATTATATCTATCAGCTTTTCAGAAATTGCCCCGCGTTGCCCCCTGGGGGGCAAAACACAAAAACACGTTTGTACGGGTGTCACTTGAGAATGGCTGGACGGAATTCAACGACGCTTGGCAAGAATTTAGGTCTTTACCCAACTTAAAATTATATCTATCAACTTTTCCGAAATTCTCTCCCCCCCCCCTTCCGTTGGCAAAAGACAAAAACACATTTGTAAGCATAACTCGGCTCCTAATTACTTCACAATAAAGAAATTCCACATGGAGAGACTAGACATGAGTATAAATAAAGCATTATCTGCAATTTAGGAATTTTTGATTTTTAAGGGAAGGAAGGGGGAAAATCGATTTTTGGCAGATAACTTAGAAAATTCCTGATTTGCGTAGAACTCTACCAAAAATGGAACAAATATGTTGAAAAAAGGCTATGCCACTTTCTTACGATATTTCCTAAAACACATTTTTGATTTTTTGTGATCTACCATTTTTTTTTCCTTTGGGGAAAGGGGGGGGATGTGTTACAAAGGGCAAATTCGAGACATCCTTTTTAGCGCTGAATTTGTCCTGGAAAATATATAAGAGCTGCGGTCATGAAGTTTGGTTCTTGGATTGTTTATATGCTTCCGACACCTAAAGAAACGAGATTTATCGAAATACCCCTTTCCCCCAGGGGGACAGGAAGCAAAAAAAAAAAAAAAAAAAAAAAAAACCTTTGTAAGCATAACTCTGCCCCAAATTACTTCATGGTGAAGAAATTGCACATGAGACTAGACTTGAGTATAAATAAAACATTATGTACTATTTTAGAATTCTTGATTCTTAAAAGGAGAGAGGGGGAAAATCGTTTTTCACGTTGGAAATTTCAGAAATTCCGAATTTTTTAGTAGAGCTCTACTAAAGATGTTACAAATGTATTGAAAACAGCCATGTGTCTTCTTTAGAATATTTTCAAAAACACATTTTTGTTTTTTTATTATTTTCAATTTTTTTTTTTTTTTTTTTTTTTTGAGGGGGGGGGGAGGAGTTGCAAATTCAAGAAACTCCTTTTAGCGTTAAATTTGTTTTGGGAAATCTATGGGATCTACGATCAGGAAATTTGGTGCGCAAATTGTTTATATGTAAGCGAGATTTTATGAAATTCGCCCACTTATCCCATTGGGGTCGGAGTGTGTGTGTGTGTGTGTGTGCAATAAACACGTGTAAAAGCACGTTATTCTGTTGGAATTCGCTGTACATTATCTTAGAATGATGAGTTTTGGTGTGTGGATGTTGAATAGGTGTACGCATTATGTACGGTGAGATTTCGCAAAACTTCTAACTTAGCCACTGGGGAACGGGAAGTAAGAAGCGGGTAAGTTGCTGCCGTAGGCAGTGTGGACCCAGAATCCCCACGTTGCGAGCAGAAAAAACCTCTACGAAATACAGAGGAAACTTACTTAGGTTAACTTACTTTTTTACTCAGGTTATTAATAATAATATGGAATTTTGACAACTCATTTAAGTATAGTGTTCAGCAAAGCGAGCATAGCCTGCTAGTTAATTTATATTTAGGAAAACATATTACATTATACATACTTGCCAACCAATTTTAATAAAAAAAGGGAAGATTTTTGTTGAAAAACCAGAAGATTTCATAAAAAAAAGGGAAGATTTTTTTTTTTCTCTCTCTTTGACGTATTAAACAATACAGTTTTACAATTTTAATATTTAGAAGCAATCTATAAAAACGTTTTACTATAGATTGATTATTCTAAATATATAAAAGTTTTAAAAGAAGTTATTCCTTTTCAACACATAAATATCTACAAAACAGAATCTGTAAGAAATTTATTTAACAATAGACAAAAAAACTTAGTTAAGTTAAAGTATAACTAATTTTTTAAATAAATATAGAATATGATTTTTGTGTATGTACATTAATCATACATATAAAAAATAGTAGCAGTAGCTAATTATCAGTTTCAAACGTGCATAAAACCAACTGAGTATCAATATTCTTAAATTGATTTGGGAAAAATGTTCCTACCTGAAAACATTATTCTTCATTTTTTCCCCATGTTTACACATTTGGTATAAATATGACATACAAATATTTAATTTAATTGATGAAAAATAAACAGATTCGTTAAATTCAGCAATAAAGATCTAGAAATAATTACATACGTGAGAAATATTGAGCACTTCCATTGCTTTATACTTTATTGTTTCTAGAATTGATCCCAATCCAGGGAAAAGATGGGGGGGGGGAGGAGGGATACAAAAATAATTACAGAGTAAGAAATCTGTCAACTCTACTTCTAGAATCTAATGTAATAACTTTAAAATTAATATTATTATTTATGTTGCAGATGGATAAAGATTAGGAAAGAAAAGATTTCTGCAGAACATTTGATTGCTGATCACTAATTATAGATAAATAAAGGGGGGGGGGGGAAATAATTACATCAGCAAGAAATATTTAACAATTCTATTTCTTTAAATGTTCTAGAATCTCATAAAGCAAGTTTGAAATGAATATTGACATTTATGTTATGGATGGAAAAAGATTGGGAATCAGGAGTTTTCGTAGAACATTTGGGTTTCTTTTTAAAACGAACGATATCGCGATTTTTTTAAAAACGGAAGATTTCATCATCTGCCCGGAAGACACGTTAAAAAACCGGAAGTCTTCCGGGAAAACCGGAAAAGTTGGCAAGTATGCATTATACTATATTGCATAGTGTTCGTTAAAACACTCTAAGCACATTTGAGGTGATTCTGGACAATAGAAACAATCAGGTCACATATATAGTGTTTTCTTTGTTTCTTGGCATTTGGCAGTTTGTTTCCTCTTCTGGTAACATAGAGCGCACACGTACATGCTTCTTATAGGTTCGCTTTTCTGATTCTTACAAATCTATGAAGGGACACTTCCTTGTTTTACTTCTTTTTTTGTCGGGCATAGCGTTTTCTGAGGATAACCATGTGATAAAAAAAATTTCTGAAATTTTCTTTTTTTGTGGCTCTCTGGTACATGGCATCTCCAACGATCGACTTTGTGCCCAGTGAGAAACTCAGCTGAATCATGCTGGGCGATGAACGTGTTAATAATGGTATGGGTCTGAGTGAGGTACCTTTAATCTCAGTTGCAGAAAGTTGTAGCTGTCTGCGACAGGCTTTTAAAATTTCATAATCTGTCTGCAAAATTTGCATGTAATTAGGGGAGAAAATGGCTTACACTCAAAAAGCCTGAAAACTGATGAGAGGGGGGGGGGGGGTAACAGCATGATCTCATGCAACAATGCACGAAGGCAGTAGGGACCCGGTGTGAGTTTTTACCCGATCATGATTTTTTTTCTTCTTTTCCTAAGGGTAATGTTAATGAGTGGTAAGATGCAATTTTGAGAATTCATTCATTATAGTGATTCATTTAAAAATACTGACCCGCTAGCGGGCGAAGCTCGCTAGTGTGAGATAAAATCCATTTCGCAAATCAGGATTACAATACTTTCTTATACATTGTATAAGGAAGTAAAAAGAGATTGTATATAAGTAAAATTTTAACGTATTTCAAATGTTATTTTAATTATGTTTTCGATGCATTAGGTATATACAGTCAAACCTTATTAACATGAATTACTTTTAACATGAACTGTTTCCACTATCCCCACCAAAATGAAGATTGATTACTGATAGCATGAACAATTTTTTTTTTCCTCTCGAGATTCACGTTAACAAGGTTCAGCTGTATTAGGGTAGTACGGGAAGAGGGGGGACATTGGGACACTTTTTATAAAAGTATATTATTTTCCATTTTATAAAAGTTTTAATGCTTTTGTGCATTTTTATTTAAATATTTGTGTTATTGGTCACCTTTTAAATGTGTAATGAGCATTGTTTAATGTGTTTTACAAACAGAAATAATTAAAACATAACTTATGCAAAAGTGTCCTAATGTTCCCCGCGCAGGGGCAGATTGGGACAACACTGATATAATGATGGGGCACTTTGGGACAACCATCTTTTTATTTATCTGATTACAATATTGCAAAATATTTTGCTGAAGTAAATGAAAGGCTTTCAAAACAATGAATTTGATACAATAACAAATAATAATAAAGTAGGTAATTATGAAAAAATGAAATTGTTATGAAGCATTACTAAATATTCATATCTTAACACACATCAAAACCCTGCAAGTCTACACAAAACTTTAATGTTATGTAGGATCGTGTCATAGTTAAGTTGAGAACATGATATTAAATAATCTTTCAACAAGAGTTCTTTTTCAGCTATGAATATTTGTTGAGATGTATATTTGGATTGAAACTTATAATTTATATTTGTAGTACACACTCAATCTTTTTCAATCTATTAAATAATGTAGATTTTGGTCTATAATATTTCATTGCAGCTTCCCTCACAGAAAGTTTATTGATTATTTTATTTATTGCCTTTTCTATATTTTCTTCTGAAATTTTAGTTCTTTCAGTTTTTGGCTTATAATTTCTAATCATTTTCTATTTATTTAAAGAATACTTAGAAAAAAAATGAATACAATTAGCTTATATGTGCAAAAAATAAGTAAATAAATAAAAATATATTGGTGTTAGAAATGAATGGGCCATTGGAGCAGTCCCAATGTGCCCCGTGCATTGGTGTCCCAATGTACCACATCAGGTCATTTTCAAAACAAATGTTTAGGCCTAATTTTCTAGAGCACATGGGCTAATGATCTATAGTGGAAATGAAAGCTTAATGTTTATAAATCACATAGTACTTTTAAAAATTAAAATATTTATTTCCTATTACCTAAAAAATCGACATTAATTTACTTGAAAAAAATTACTTTTCATATGATAAAATAAACTAACCTTGTTCACAGGCAGCAGAGTTGAATGAATGAGTTGAAATCACAAATATGAAGATGTACTACTAAGTGCCATCTAGTGTGATTTTTTACAAATTTTATTTTGCAATTATAAAGGGATAAAAGCCTTTGTCTCAATGTGCCCCGTGTCCCAATGTACCCCCTTCTCCCCTATGCATTTTAAAAAAGTATTTTTTTTTTTTTTATGTTATGATTGATTGACTATTTTGATTCATTTTCGGAACATCTATAAATCGGTAATCAGGCAACAACTGTTTCCTGCTGATGCTTCAGCTGGGAACTGAAATTGAGCACTCCGCTTATTGTGTATCGCTGAGCTACCCTGTTAGATACCAGCTCAGCATTTCCCATATAACATCTGTTTAAGTACCCGAGTTAAATTCTCAGTTCTGTCGTTTTTCATATAGTTGGTATAAAAAATTTATCCTTACATGCTAATGGATATTATGTAGGAAATGCGGAGTTGGTAATCAGAAAGTCAGTTGCTGACCAGAAGCCGAACACATGTTATTCTATGGGGAAATTTGTTTCTATACTTACTCATTGCTTAATGCATTTTTTAATTATGGATTCATGTTGTGAAAATATATAACCGTTCAATTAGTATTACTTTTAAAAAAATTAATGTTTCGTTTTTGAGTTTAAAAAATAAAAAAATATTTAAATGTATTTTTAAGCTGAATAAAATGTTAGAAATTGTGAAATTTAGTAGTAGTATGGTTCTGGATTTTCTGAAGGGGAAAACAGAATTTAAGGTAAAATAATAATAATAATCATATTAACAAAACATGACCCTTCATCAGGCGAATAAAGTAGGCATGAGTGTTTGTTTGCAGCACTCATGCCTACTTTGTTCACTTGACAAAAGATCCTGTTTTCTTTCAACCCAAAATTATTTTTGTGAATGAAAGTGTTTTATGGTGTTTATTTCAAAGTTTTGTATATAATTGCTTTTTAACGTCAGTTTTGCGGTGCGGTTTTTTTTGTTTTTTGGAAAAGATACTAAAAGCTCTCATTTGAAGATATATGTCAAGTATAAAAATATAGATACAATGGTTTTGTATGTTCACTTTTTTGTAATATTATGAATTACGCAGAAAATTATAACTGTAACATTTATGTAGTTTATGAATTTTAGGCTTATTTAACCTTTTTACAAGCCAACGTTCCCAATTTGGAACATCAAATTAAAACTTATAGCACACATATTTAAAAGATGACTTGATTTTTTTTTTTAAACAGAAGGAACATTTCTATCATTAGTTGGTAACTGTACAAAAAATCTTAAAAATCATCATTTTCATATATATATATATATATTATCAAGTTTTTTAATTATTCTTATTGTAAATAACTGCTACTATACATTTAACTTAACTGTCTGATCAGTCAATTTTTTTATTTATGATATATATTTATAGTTGAAAAAGTACAAGCCACATTCTTTCTCTATTAGTATTAGTGCTGTAATTGGGTTTTGAAAAATAAAAATATTCTACCAAACAATAATGCATATATATAATTTGTAGCTGTAGCTATTTCACTATATTTAAATTCAATATTAGCTGTTAGCAAGTTTTAAATTTAAAATTTTGCTATTAAAAATGTTATTAATGTTTCTCTTTCAGGCTACAATGTTTTAATTCAAGGCTAATTGGTTATAGTTATTTGACAATAAAATATTTTTATTCTCCAAAACTCATTTTCAACACTAACAATAAAGTTGTATATTTTCAGCTATTCAGTTTTATATAAAATAAATTGACTAATCAGGCTTTTACAACCAAATGCAATAGCTGTTATTTACAATAAAAAGAATATTTATGGTTTACTACACCGAATTATAAAGTTTTACGAAATATTGCTGTCATATTATTATTTTTTTTTCGCCTACACAGAATAAATAGATAATAGAATAAATAATTGACTAATCGGGTTTTTGTTTACAATGAGAAGAATATTTATCCAAATGATATCATACCAGATTGTAAAGTTTTAACGAATAGTATAGTCATCTCATTAAATAATAGAACATATTATTCTGTATTATAAATAAACAATTACATATATTACGTTCAATTTACATTAAATAAGCCTAACATTTATAAAATATACAAATGTTACAATTATAATTTTCTGCATAATCCATAATAATATTTCAATGTTGAACATTTAATCTTACTTACATGAATATACAAAACCAAAACATAACATATTTTTACACTTACATTTATCTTCCAATGAGAGCTTTAAGTATCATTTCCGAGCAAAGAAGAGCTTCGCTATTTTGGATACTATTTAATTCATATAGTAGATTAATGAAGTATTATAATAAATTATTTGTTTTGGATTATGTATTATTTTTTCATTTATGATTATTACCACAGACAAATATATCCTTGTCTGTGACTATTACTTTCTTCGATAACACAAACACTGGACGACAGCGGCCATGTTTTTCGAGTTGCGATCGAGTTGTGAGAGCTCCGAGGCAGTCACAAATTTCCCCCTCATCGCTCACAACTTTGCGACCAGTTTTGTAAACAAATAACAAATGTTGCGTTTGGATTGAAACACAGCCAGATTTGTGATTGTTTACCTATTTGTGATCACAATGTTTCAGTCTGGATGTAACGGATAGTAATTTATATAGATCTATCATCCCCATGCAGTGATCTCACTCGTAAATTTCTAATTTTCCTTTATTAAAAAATTATTAAATTATTAAAATTTCCCTCTTTTTCCCTTTTTTGTTTCCATTTTTCCCTCACTTTTTCCCAATTATCAAATCGGGTACTGTTAAAATTAATCAGCTAATAACAGAGAACTATACTTTCACAAGGCATGTTTTTGTTGTTGTTATTTTCGTAATAGTTGATTATTTAAAATAACTTTATTTATATATATTTTCAAAATTATAAAAGACAAAAAGAATTCAAATGAATTTTAAAAATCTAGGGAACGGCTATGTCCTCCTCCCGTATATCTACCGGTGCACTCTTAGAAGATTAGTATATTTTTGCTGATATTGGTATCTACAATGCTAGAGACGCCTTTCCAAAATTTGTAAATATCGTCGATTTTCTCTATATTCTTATCTATGGCTAATTCTGCCCACTCCTGATCCAATGATTTGACGCTGACATTGTTACATATATATTTTCTTGTTAAAGGCACGAGTGATTCTGGATTACAATAAAAAACATTTGAAGACTTAAAAAAAAGTGCCAGAGATCTTCTTCAGTACCATCTTCTTCAAAAGGAAACCTATTTTTAATCTGCCTAAATGCTTCAACATAAAATGCTAAATATGTTTCTTTAACAGATTTTTCACTTTTCGCTGAAGGATTTTTTATATTCATTATTAAATCAGTTTCATCAGGACAAAGTAAATTAATATATTCAGGAACTGTAAATTTAATGCTATGCGCTTACAAATTTGTAGAATTTTTCCTTTCAATCAGTTACTCATTCCGTTTCGACATTTGCTCTTTATAAACTTTTGAAACAAGTCCTTCCGGTTCAGTCGGAAGAGTATATTGATTTCTTTCTTCTTATCAAGTTGACGCCATTTTAAAATTAGGTGATCGATCCCGTTAATTAATAAAGTTGATTGAGACATTGCACGGATTAGGATACAGGATGATAAACTAGATAGGGCGGTCAGCGTGGAGAACGGAGCTTTATTTTCCGCATTAATTCAGCCGAATAGAGTAAGCGATCCGATCGCCGCCTGGTGTATCTTTGAAACTCATCGGAAGAAAGGGAAAGCCCGCCCTTTCGGCTTCAGTCATCCAACGAAGGAACAGCCAGAAATGTAAAAACGCGCTGATTGGTGTATTTTCGAGATTTGGTCGCCCTCTATCTGTAAGATGAAAATTACTACCTTTCCGTAACATTAGTAATACATCCTTCTCTTTTAATCCGTGAGACATTGCTAGAAATATCTATGTACCAAGTTTTACGCAAATCGATTCATAAATGCGTTTTTTATGTGGAAACAAAATAACGGATCAATTTGGTTAATGACTTATCCACGACATTTATAAAATAAGTCCGCTGTCCTGTCTCACATTGTTCGTACTGACTATTTTGGAAATTATCGTGATGACAAATTTTCAAGTGATCACTCTTTTGAAATAAGATGTGTGATCAAGTTGTAAATCGCACTCTTTTGAGAAATTTCTAAGATAAGTTCAAATCCCAACTTTGTTTCGAATTTATTGAATTTTACATAAAAAGCTATCGGATAACACATTTTCAAATGGCCACAATGCTGCTTGTCATGAGTAAATTGTTTGCAATCTGTTTTTCCGAAGGAGAGAATGATCTTTAAAAACTACTATTATTGCAAATACTTATAATACCGTAATTTTTACTTTCAAACAATAATTTTCCTTCTGACACCATGTAACGTTCCTATATATATTTAGCAGAATTACCTAGGATGGAAACTAATATAAAACTAACTATAAACTAATTCACTAAGCGAAACCATTTCGCAGCACATATTTATTAGAACGTCAAACACACAACTGTACTTACAACATAACTGAGAAGAGAACAAATCTGGACCGTTGCCAACTCTATAACATAAAACATGGTGTTGCCAAACAATCATACAAATATTATGACACTTAGTAATTAGATTTTGCTTGTAGAAGTAATGTTTTAGAAGTAAAATTTTGAAGTTTTATTTAAAATCCTTTTGACATGATTAGTACTGTGTAGGTTTTTGTATATTCAGCAACTGCTTTATTTATTTATTTTTATTTTTTTTTTTTTTTCCAGGGACATTAAATGATGAACAATTAATTTTGGGATTTTATTTTAATGGGTTTAATATTGGATGTTATTTAAATTTTTGTGTTACTGTGTGTGAAAACTGTTAGTTAAGTCTGTTGTGTACAGTCTGGACGCTTTGTACTAAGAAAAAAATAAATCTTCCACTATACGAAAATTAATACTATGTTGTCGGCCAAGAACTCTTTGACTGCTGTTGTTTTTTATAGTGTTTCTCTAATTTGATATTCTGGTGATTCAGTGGCTAGTGCACTGATGCTGAGAAAGTTTTAATTTGATAAGCTTCTGTTTTACATTTTTTAAAAAAACAGCATCAGTCAAAGTAGTTGTCAGTTGTGTTAAGTTAAAAGTCATCGTACATTCAATCAGTCAGAAATAAAGAAATAAATACATCATAATAATAAAATCATTTTGAATTAATCTGTTTTGTCTGAAAGATGAAAATAGTGATGCTTTCCTTAAATAAATAAATAAAATAATATTTTCTGTATGAGAAGCATATTGAAATTTTATAACGATTTGCATCATCTTCAGAAACTGCGAATAATAATCTATTTAAAATTTTTATGCGTTTGTTGTGTTTATGTGAAATTTGCAATACTGTATGATAATCACTTATTACAATATCAAAGCATTATTATTAACCTCTAAGACATATCCAGCTTCTGTAGTAGAATTCAAATATTTTTTAAGGAGACCCAGACCGATAAGCAAACGTCTTTCCTAAAATCAACCAAGAAAAAATCTTTCACATTTTTTAATGAGACCATGCATTCGAATGCTTCGCAAAATTTCTTATATATATGACGAAAAAGTCTATTTCATCTGAATTCCGAAACTAGAGCTTTTTATTCCTTTCCTCCCCCTTTTTTTTATTTCTCGCCTGGAAATAATTCACTAAATGATATAATGTGCATGCATTTTCTTTATGCTGAAACATGCTATTTAGTGCGTTTTTAATTTTATTTAAATGAATATATATATATATATATATATAAATATATATTCATTTAAATACACTACGCGACACAAAAAAAAAAAAAAAAAAAGCCGCACTTGGAAAATTTACTTTTCACCTTCTACAACCGCCAATTTTATTGCTTAGAAAGCAAATTTTCGAACAGATTTTATTATGTTGTCCTCCACATACACTTTAGCATTGACTCCAGTGTTAAAAACAAAATGCAGTTGTCAGGAAAATTGTAATTTTAAAAATTATTTCAAAAATGGTAAGAATAAGGCAGTTATTGATGCCACAAAAAGCATTAATTTTTGAATGAAAATCAAAATATTTTAATACGTGAGATGGAAAAATAATTAAATGTTAACGAAATATTGGTAAAATGGTTTTTAGCAAGATATAAAATTGTTTGGCCGTTTAAACCTGGAAATTTGGCTTTAGGCGGCCATGTTGCTCATCCAAGCGAGATGACCGTAAGTTAAAAAGCCATTGCTTATAAAATCGGTTTGTATTACATTTAGAACATAAAAGAGATTTAAAAAAAAAAAAAAAAAGTGTTTAGCAGCATAATTTCTTTAAATACAGAGCAGCAACTATTAAACAGAGCAAGTTTAAATGACAGAAAGTTTGAAAATATTCCATTCTTAGTGAAGAGAATTAGGAAAGCAAGACCTCAGATGGCTAAAACAATTAAAAAATGATTAGTTAATTATTGGGCTGAACTGGTTCTCTCTGATGAGTCAAGTTTAACTTATTTCGAGCTAAAGAAAACAAGCAGATCTGACAACAAAAATATCACCGACTTAATGAAAATCGCACTTTTCAAACCGTGACACATTCTCTGTACATTATAGTACGGAGGTGCATAACTTTTCAAACAGTCGGGCAAATTTTTACGCTCAAAGGATCAATTAACTCGAAATAAAACACAGTCTTTATAAAAGTGGTGCCTGACCGACTATTTTGGAGGTATCTTGGACATTTCCGCAAACTGCATTTCAAGATGATAATGCACCTTACTGCACGGCGTCTGTGGTAAGTTTATTCACTTCAAATTGTGAAAATTTCCTATCCATTCCCATGAGAACCTATAATTCTGTAAGTAATCATATCTTTTTTCACTTTAAGTTAAATCCCACAAAAGATATAGTAGAATTTCTTCTTTACCAGACATGGAAATAGTCCTAATCGCGATCCGCTCGAAAATGTTTCGTCTATAAAAAGTGGGGGAGAGGATTCGAAATTTGCAGCTTACAACTGAACAGAACTGGAAAAAATTATTTGTGATATTTGGCACATTGAAATTTCTGAGATTTATATTAAAACACTGTATAATACTATGCCATTGTGTATTAATGCAGTAATTCCACAGAAAGGTGGAATTAAAACAATACAGAATACATATTTTTAATAAAAAATTGCTTAGATCTCACAAATAAATAATTTTATTTCATGTATTAATATATAACTTGTTTATTTCATATAATAAATCATAATAGAATACAAAGTGTATGGTTATTGCATTATGTTTAAAACGAAAGTTTTATGCAGATTTTTATAAAGTGTAATAAAGCGAATTATTATATCGAAAATGTACATAAGTATCATTTCATCCCTTTGATATTATGCAAAAGAGGGAGTTTTATTTGTTTCAACCCTTAATTTTAAAGTTATTATAAATAAAAAAAGGTACAAGTCATTTTTTCTGCAGTGCGGCTTTTTTCTTTTTTTTTTTTTCTTTTTTTTGTCGCTTAGTGTATATATATATACACACATATATTACCGCAGTATTTCAATCGTAATGTTTGTGCATTTCACTAATTTAGAGACTCAAAATATGTTTAGATGCTGGTTGGTCTTTTAACTTAAATAATGGGGAAGTTGCACTCAGGAGGAGTACCACTTTCTTTTAATAATAATCGATAAATTCAATCTTGTGAATCCCAAAAATCCAATTAAAATCGTAAAATTAATTCAATTTAACTTTTAATTAACGTTTTGAAATCGCTAAAAACCAAAACAAAACCACGTGATCTGAAAACGCTCCGTGGTGGGGTTGACGTCACAGTTTACGAAGTGCGAATGTTTACATTCTTTTACCTATTGCTTTTTACTTTCTTCTATATGTAATATAGAGAAAGTATTGGATTCGCGAAAATTTTCGAAGTCCACTTTTTGATGGATTTACATGTTTTGGGATATGGAGAACACGAATTAATAGTTTTTAGAAAATGTCTGTCTGTCTGTCTGTCTGTCTGTCTGTATCATTTTTTTGTGGACGCTGTATCTCACGAACCAATGAATGAAATTTAACCAAACTTGGTATTTAGTTGCACCCTGACATAAACTGGTGCTGATTATATTTTGGGATCACTCGCTCAATAGGTGGCGTTGTGATCGCATTTTATGCAAATTTTTAACATGGCAGCATAGGACAAAATTCCGTATAAATGGGCATAAAGAGAGTTATTTTACACTTGTGATTGTAAAATTAATAGGAATTATTGATAATAGTAGTAGTTAGCTAGGAAAAAAATTTTGTGCATGGGGGGGCATCGGTTCCCCCCCTGGGGGGGAAAATCCCCCCCGGGGAAGTAAATTTTCAAGATGGGTATCTTTCGAAAGGTCTCGTTGATAATAGTAATAGTTAACTTGGAAAAAATTTTTGCGCATGTGGGGGCATCGGTTGCCCCCCCACCGGGGGGGGAAGGTCCCACCCGGGGGGGGCAAAATTTCAAGATGGGTATCTTTCGAAAGATCTCGTCAATACCTTTAAAACGAATGGTTGAACGATAAATCTGTGATAATTTAAACCAAAGTTATCGATTTTTTTTACTTTTAACAAAAAAAAACTTAGAAAAATATCGCAATATTTTTTTTTTTTTTTTTTTTAACGAAATTTAACCAAACTTGGTATTTAGTTGGTCCCCGACATAAACTGGTGCTGATTATGTTTGGGGATCAATAGCTCAACAGGTGGCGCTGTGATAGCATTTTATCTAAATTTTTAACATGGCAGCATAGGACAAAAATTCGTATAAATGTGCATAATTAGAGTTGTTTTCAACTTGTGATTGTAAAATTAATATGAATTATTGATAATAGTAGTATGTAACTAGGAAAAAAAATTTCTGCATGGGGGGGCATCGCTTCCCCCCCTGGGGGGGAAGTACCCCCCGGGGGGGATAAATTTTCAAGATGGGTATCTTTCGAAAGGTCTCGTCAATACCTTTAAAACGAATGGTTGAACTATAAATCTGTGATAATTTAAAACAAAGTTATCGATTTTTTTCACTTTTAACAAAAAAAAAAAAAAAAAACTTAGAAAAAAAAAATCGTACCTTTTTTTTTTTTTTTTTTTTTTTTTAATGTTGTTACTGATTGAATATGTATAGGTAAATATAGAAGAAAGTCTTGTGGTGGCCACAACATACTAGTTTTGTTCGTTCTGTTCTAATCTGTATTTTATATTTTATTTTTAAAGTTTTTACCTTTTGGAAGAAATAACTTAAACCTTCCATAACTATATTATATCTTATATATATATATATATATATATATAATAAAACATAAAGTAATAAAACATAAAGTATATGTTTAAAAGAATTATATCATAGTATATTTCTAAACAATTTCTAGAAACTTTATTTAAATACTAACACTAATAATTTTTTCATAAATATAACATTTAACAGACACATAAAACTATTTAATAAACACTATAGTATTTAACCAACTCTAATAATACTATTAATACTAATAATATCAGTACTACTAGGCATTTTTTTTACAAACTATTTACACTAAATCAAGTTAATCACTTTCTATTAGTAATTATTTGTTTTAAAATACTACATAGTTTTTAACATGGAGTTTGGTTAGCCATTGACAAGCCAAAAAAAAAAAAAAAAAATTGTGTGTAACTTGACTTTTGAAATTGTGATAAGTCAAGCCTTTTCAAAAAGGTGAGTTGGGATAATGGTGGAAACTGTCGAACTTCTACAGAGGGCAAAAACAAATCAGTTTTCCCGTGCTCTCCGATCACTTTACAGTGGTGAAGATCAGGAGATCACGAGAATAAAAAATACATCGGGCATGGAGTTGATCCTTAACCAAAATTATTCATGACTTAATCAGACTATTGTTACGCGTTTAAAGTGTAAAGTTAATTCTTCTTCAAACAAAATTCCCTGGACTAAATTACTTGATGAAGTTTTAAATCAATATAACTTAACACCTCATTCTGTAACTCAGTTTCCACCTAGCTATTTATTATTAGGAGAATTACCATATGATCCATTATTAGTAAACAGTAGTTACTACCCTTCGATTGATGAAGCTAGAAAAATAGCAAAAGAAAAAACAACACAATATCATAATAAAAACAAAGTCCGATATGATGCTCGATTTCTCCCTGTTTAATTTAAAGTTGGTGATTAAGTTATTTATGAAGAATTCCAATATCCAAATACACGTAAATTAAGTTCACATTATTCAGACCCTTATACAATCTTAAAACAAATATCTGAAGTTAATTTTAAAATTGACAAACCCAGTCCCCATTTTAAGAGAAATTCAGAAACTGTCATATATATATATATATATATATATATATATATTTCAATTTTATCCATTTATTTTTCTATTTATTTTCCTTAAATTTATTCTTTCATTTCATTTGAATTATATTGTTCTACATCGCCTACATTAGCAACGGCTGTTACACAATTATTTATTTATTTAATTAATTCATTTGAAAAAGAAAGATATAATTTAATGTATGGAAAATGTCATTATCGGAGAAAGGATTATTCTTATTAAAATTTAAGTTTAATAAAAACTTATTTATTATTTATTTAATTCCTTTGAAAAGAAAATTTTTGTTGTTTATTTATTTATTGTATTGGTCGAAATCAAATGGTAATATAGCAGAAAGAGCGAATACAATAAAATACATGGTGCCAAAACTAAAATATACTTAATAGATGCTGAGATACAGCCATCCTTAAAATCTTAGTTCTTGAATAATATCAGCTTTTGCCGTCTGATAAGTACCCCAAATTGAAGTACCCAGGAAAGACGTTGCTGAGGGCATAAGAACCCAGACCCAAAAGAGCAGGGTACACTGGCGAGAAAGAGGCGGCCGTAAGCAGCGGATACCCGAAACGATGTTGAGAGCGATTTCAATGAATTTATTTTTTAATTATCTATTTATTTATTTAGTTAGTTAGTTTTTGTTTATAGAATGATATTAAAGAAATAAGGATTCAATTTTTTTTTTTTTTTAATTTATTTAAATTTAGCGACCAGCGAAGCAGGCAAAAGACCGCCAGTTATATTATATACAAGGATTGATACAGGTTTTAATTTTTGGTGCCCGTTTTTGTGAAAAACAAACTAGTTTTGTGAATTTACTTCTTTTTATGATAAAAAGAATTGTGACACGAAACCTTTCACTTTAACAGTTACTCTAATGTTCAATATCAAGTTAGCAGCATATTATTGAACCAAAGTATAGACACTCATTAAAAATAATATTGTTAATGTAGAAATTTTTTACAAAATCATCATCTTTTTAAAAATAAATCTTGTGAAAGGGCTGTTGTTATTAGTGCTGGACGATATCAGAAATTAAATATCGCGATATATCACCAAGTTAATATCGATATTAGTGATATATTGCGATATTTCTTTTAAGGCAGGAAAAAATAGACATTTGTTATTTTTTAAAGACATATGCACACGAATTTTAAAGTATACAAGTATAGAGTGTTTTCCATGTATTTTCTGGTATATTACTACCATAACTTTATCATAAAAAAAAAAAAAAAAATCATAAAAAGTGAATTAATGTTTTGTGTTTCTTATAACTTATACTATTGCTTTTTAGTATACCTCTGTATAGTTTATCCTCTATTCTTCCCATTTCAAGCTTTAATTATTTTAAAATCATATTTTAACACAGCTAATATGTGATCTGTGTTTTATTTGTAACAAGTATATCAAAATTCATAATTCTACTAAAAATAAAGCTTCAGAAAAATTGTCTTAAGATGTAGGTATTAAATAAAAATGAAAATCATTTTAAATAGTTCAGAAATGCCATTATAAATAGTTCAGAATTGCTATTGAATACACCTTTTTTGGTTCTAGAACGTAATATTTTTTACTTAAAACTCTTATATGCATCCTAAATGTCAGTTACTTGTCATTTTTATTTTTGTAACCTCTTACCAAATCATTACAATATCTTTTAAATATATATGTTCAATTCACATTCGAAATAGTTTCACAATAATTGAAATTTGAATTATGTATTATATATATATATATGTGTGTGTGTGTGTGTATTTATGTATACATTGTCAGTATAAAAATTATATTATTTAAACAAAATTATGTTGAAGTTTCATTTTGTTACTTAAAGTAACTCATTTTGCATTTAAACCAATTTTATTTAACATGTACGGCTTTAAAAATAAAATAAATAAATAAATAAATGGAAAGAGAAAAAATAAATGCTACATAAAAAAAAGTAATAAACTATTCAATATTATATAATTCTATAAAGAAACTGTCACTGTAAAATTACTGACGATAAAACTTTATTTTACACCAGTTACATAGCACCCTTTCTCCCTTCCTATGTTATCCAATGGGATTTTTGTCGCTTCGTTTTATAAAAATATTTTATTCAAAAATGAACTTTTTCGAATTCTGTTTTTTGAATATTACTCTTTGAACAGGTCGTCTTTTAGCTTAGTGAGCAATTTTTCGAAAAAATAAATTTAAACATTTTACTTAGAGATCCACACTTAGAGTCCATAATTTACTTATTGAAATAAAATATTGAAATTAATTTTTTCGAAAATTGCTCACTAAGCTAAAAGGCGACCTGTTCAAAGAGTAATATTCAAAAAATAGAATTTGAAAAACTTCATTTTTGAATGAGGTATTTTTATAAAACGAAGCAACGAAAATCCCATTGGATAACATGGGAAAGGAGAAAGGGAGCTATCTGACTGATGTACAGTCTCAATAAAAAAAATATTTTATCGAAATATTTAATAATAATAAAATAATATTTAAAAAAAATACATTCCATAATTGCTTATATTTTCAGAAGTTTTTTATTAAACGCTAAGAAAATTTGCAAAAAAACTCTTCTAGTAGATATCAGATCAGTTCGGCTTTGATGATACACACATGTTGAAGCATGTTATTGGCCATTTTATATCGACACTTTGAAATAGACCGATATCAATGAACCAATAGCAGGAAAGGAGCTAAAACAGAAGATATTGTTTTCATTCGTCATATTGCCTTTTCTGTGGCTTCCATCACCTACGATATGCATGAATGTAGAGTGGGAATTCAATATAGTGTAATATATCAGAACCCATAATAGATATCTCGGATAGGGATATATCGTTTCGACTAATATCAAATCTCTTTCCTAGTAAACACACCTGCTGATTATAGGTATTGTGATATTGGAGTATGTCTGATGAATTTTTTCTGAAGGGGTAGAACCGTGACCTTGAACGAAGTCAGCTTATTCACGGAATAATCAAAGCAGATGGCTTTCAATAAATACTGTTTTTATTATTATTATTATTATGCGGTGGCCTTTTTAAAGCAGTGATGTTTAGATTTGAGGTTATGAAGGATGAGGAAGTATATGTATATGTATTGCAATAGAGATCGTTTGGCGTGGGGCTATTTTTTCTAGTTTATCAGTGAGTAATTAGAGGAAAGTAGAAAATGAGTATTAGAATAAGATATTCGGCGCTTTTTTTCTTCGGGTCTCGCTCTCGTTGGCGGTTGTATGTTGGCTGATCGAGTTTCATTCGCTCGAGTTTCGTTCACTCGGGTGCGCACTCGGCAAAATCGTTAAAGGGATATATTGGAGGAGCTAGATCTTAAATATTTTTATCGGGATATTAAAAAATATCGATACTTGGGGATATATTGATAAATAATCCAGCCCTAGTTGTTATGAATCTGAAATTTGTGAAGTGACCCAATTTCATGGATTTAAATTTTCTGAAGGGGCTCATTTTAGAGATTTGAATTTTGTGAAGGGGCAGCAAGTGGGTCTCAATTTTTACCTGGATCGACCCCGATATATCCTGAACATATTTGAATTTTACATTAAGGCTTCATTGATTAATGAATTTATATATATATATATATATATATATATATATATATATATTAAATTTTTGATTGCTGAAGTTTACTGCAAACTTTTAATTAATTATTTAATGCCGTTCATATTTATAACTAGATCATAACATTTAACATATATTTCATGTGTTTTATTTTATTTTTATTTTTTTAAGCACTTTATTTTTTTTTCTATTGCTAATTATTATTATTGTTATTATTATTATTTTCTCTTTCTATTAATCTTTTCTTTCTTTTTTCCAAATAAAAAAGTAATTACATTATAAAAATGACTAAGCACGTTTCTAGATTCTGAAAAAAATAAATAAATAAATAAATAAATAAAAAATAAAATAATAATTTTGTACGTAGACCTTTTTTTCTTTTATTTATTTATTTATTTAGAATGATAAGTACATATAATTTTCCTTAAATACTTTTCAATTTCTCAAATTGCATCACTATAATGTTTTTAATTATTCACAATCTTCAGCTTTTATTTTAATAGAAATACTGTTAAGTTATAATATTAAAATGCATTTAAAAAGTTACTTCAAGCTTAAAATACTATAGCTTCGGTTGCAAACACTGACAAGATTGCCTGCAGTATAAATATTTATTATTATTATTGTTTATTGATTTTTTTAATCTCAATTTTGTACAAAGTCTAAGGGAAAATATATATACAGATATACTGGCATCTCATAATTATAAAAGTAATCTAATTTAGATTAGTTCAACATATACTTTTCTAGATTATTTAAACATTGAAAATACACATATTATTCAGTTAAATATTATTATCCAATCCCAATATTTTATTTCTGTACTCAGTCTAGAATAATAATAGTAAATCTATAAAACATAATAAAATGAAACGAAACAAGTATTTAAAAGATACATCTTTGGCATACTAAGGAAATTATTTAAGAAAATTCTATTGATCAACTACTATTTCGATTATAGTTTAATTTGAATTAATAACAGCAGGCTAGTAAAAAAAAAGTCTCATTGAAACTTGATGTTATTTATAGAATGAAGTGATGTTTAATGAGTTCAAATTGTTTTAGTAATTTTTTTTAGTGAAAGAATACAAAATTTCGCTGAATGCGCGAATTCTCTTTACAATACTATAGGAAGAAATTCAACAAACAGTTCATTTCGTGAATAATGATGTCACGATAGGTTTCATCACGTGACGCACCGTTTTCGCGCCAACATGAAAACTACGTGTTTTAAAGTTAATTTATTAAAGCACACGGTTTTCAAATATCCATAAAAATGGTATCAAAATGTTTGTATTTTCATGCTCTATCATTTACAAGTCAAAATAAAAACTGTGCAATTTTCCCATTAGCGGAAGTGTCAATGGTCACTTCACTCCCTAGGTCCCTCTCATTCCCGACCTAATGTGGAGTCTGCTAACTAGCGTCTGTGGATTCAATGTGGTAGTATGGAGCAGAACCAATCAAAATCTCTCTTGCATTTCTCCTATATATTCTTTTATGATAGCATCTTTAATTGGTCAAGACAAATGATTACCATCATGTTAGCGAAAATGGGCTTCTTGGCGTTGGCGATATATTTTTTTCTATGTTTACGACCACATTGTATCCCAAATCCCAACTAGCGTCTGCGGATTCAGTGTGGTAGTATGGAGCCGAACCAATCAAAATGTCTCTTGCATTTCTTCTATATATTCTTTTATGACAGCATCTTTGATTAGTTAAGACAAATTATTACCATCACGTTAGCGAAAATGGGCTTCTTGGCGTTGGCGATATATTTTTTTCTGTACGACCACATTCCTGTAGAACGAGAACCAATCAAAATCTCTCTTGCATTTCTTCTATATATTCTTTTATGACAGCATCTTTGATTGGTTAAGACAAATGATTACCATCATGTTAGCGAAAATGGGTTTCTTGGCGTTTTCGATATATTTTTTTTTCTGTTTACGGCCACATTCCTGTATCCCAAACCAAAAGGAAAAGGACTAGACTAGTGTCTGCGGATAGAAAGCGATTTTGTCATTATGCCTTTTGTTTTTATCATTATCATTTTCTCTATTGTAATCTGTGCCTGTTTTTTTCTTATTTGATTGCTATAAATGAAACGATATTAATTAAAAGAATACATTAAAAAAGTAAATGTTTTTTATTTTTGCACGTTATCCATATTCAAACCAAGACTCATGTAAACAAAGTGCGCAAAAGAGATGTCAGGAGGAATGTGTATTGTGTAACGTAAATATTCCATGATGTAAACAAATCGCTGGCGAGATGCACAGAATGAATGTCAAAAAGATTTTGCAAAAGCAAGCCATTCATTTCATCGCCAATTCGCTAACAGGTTGCTATAAGAACTGATAACCAATCAACAATGGTGTTATAAATTTTCAGTGTAAGTTGAATTCTGATTGGTTCGGCTTCATACTACCAGAATGTATCCACAGACGCTAGTCAAATCACAAACGAAAAGCTCGGAGGAAGGATAAGAATGGAGACGGCGAGAGCCGGTTTTCAATGGAGAAAGAGTTAAGGGCGTATCAGATTCAGCAACTTTAGACACAACCAATTTTTGAGCCGACTTTAGCGCCGATTTTTCCTGGACGAAAACACCGTAGAGGTTACAATAGTCGGGTGAAAAGTTGGATGAAAGAAGACTAACTTCTGACGCTTATCACTTTTCTTGGCGCGAATAAAATACGCAATGATTAGCGTTAAAATTCCCTTTCATTTGTGTAAAATATCGCATTATTATTTCTATTTTGATCTTTTTTACAACTATTGTCATAACGCCATACGAAAATAAAAACGATTAATTGAAAATTCTTATCATTTAACTGTAAAATAAACGTGCTTATCGATAATATTTCTTCTTCAAATCTCCACATGAAGCGATTCCCGTGTTCCGCCATCTTGGAAATATGACGTATCAAAATAGCGCATCCTGATTGGACGAATCCGAAGAGAAATTGAGTATACGGACAATTTTATCAAGACAGCTCTGAAAAAGTTGGGCAACTTCGGTCTGCGCTATCACACTGGGAGTAGAGACAATTTTTTCCGAAAAATCGGCGCAAATCAGTGGTTGGCTCTAAAATCGCCTGTAAAGTCGTCGAGTCTGATACACCCTTTAAGTAACTGTATCAGGTCCCTTTAACTCGTGTCCCTTTAACTGTGCACCCAAAACATTCGCTTAAATTCTATTGCCGTTAGTGTTAAACGTACGAAAAAATGGTATAAATCACGGTTTATCCTTCAAAAATACTGAGAAATATTTTTTGTTTAGTGTATCAATCTTTTTTTTACTTTCTCTTACCCATAAGTATTGTTTTTGGGTCAAAATTTCGAACGCGAGTTTTTGTTATATTTACATGTTCTGAGGCCCCCTGAACACGAAAATCATGTTTTTATCAAATGGTCTGTGTGTATGTGTGTGTGTATGTCTGTGTGTGTGTCTCTCTGTGTGTGTGTCCGTCTGTTATCAGCATATCTCAAAAACAAATTATGGCAGAAAGTTCAAACTTAGTATTCTAAATTTGTATCATATAAGGATGCTACACTAAACCTTTCGTTAAGATCAAGCAAATGGTTCGTGTACAGGGACACTCAAAAGTATTCAAATACATTACGTCTATGGGGGAAATTGCAGGTAAGTAGAGTTTAACATCTATAGACTGCACTAAACCAAATGAAACGAATATATATTTTTTTGTAATAGAGATAGTCAACAGGGGAAAAAAATATTGTGTATGCAGGAGCCTCGCCTCCCCTCCTGGAGGGAAGTCCCCCCTCGAGGGGAGTAAATTTTCATGGGGGGTATCTTTCAAAAGAGCTCGCCAGTACCTTTAAAACAAATGGTTGAACCATTGATCTGCGATAATTTAAAACAAAGTTATCGATTTTTACTTTCTTCTATATGTAATATAGAGAAAGTATTGGATTCGCGAAAATTTTCGAAGTCCACTTTTTGATGGATTTACATGTTTTGGGATATGGAGAACACGAATTAATAGTTTTTAGAAAATGTCTGTCTGTCTGTCTGTCTGTCTGTCTGTATCATTTTTTTGTGGACGCTGTATCTCACGAACCAATGAATGAAATTTAACCAAACTTGGTACTTAGTTGCACCCTGACATAAACTGGTGCTGATTAGATTTTGGGATCACTCGCTCAATAGGTGGCGTTGTGATCGCATTTTATGCAAATTTTTAACATGGCAGCATAGGACAAAATTCCGTATAAATGGGCATAAAGAGAGTTATTTTACACTTGTGATTGTAAAATTAATAGGAATTATTGATAATAGTAGTAGTTAGCTAGGAAAAAAAATTTTGTGCATGGGGGGGCATCGGTTCCCCCCCTGGGGGGGAAAATCCCCCCCCGGGGAAGTAAATTTTCAAGATGGGTATCTTTCGAAAGGTCTCGTTGATAATAGTAATAGTTAACTTGGAAAAAATTTTTGTGCATGTGGGGGCATCGGTTGCCCCCCCACCGGGGGGGGGGGGGAAGTTCCCACCCGGGGGGGGCAAAATTTCAAGATGGGTATCTTTCGAAAGATCTCGTCAATACCTTTAAAACGAATGGTTGAACGATAAATCTGTGATAATTTAAACCAAAGTTATCGATTTTTTTAACTTTTAACAAAAAAAAACTGAAAAATATCGCAATTTTTTTTTTTTTTTTTTTTTAACGAAATTTAACCAAACTTGGTATTTAGTCGGTCCCCGACATAAACTGGTGCTGATTATGTTTGGGGATCAATAGCTCAACAGGTGGCGCTGTGATAGCATTTTATCTAAATTTTTAACATGGCAGCATAGGACAAAAATTCGTATAAATGTGCATAATTAGAGTTGTTTTAAACTTGTGATTGTAAAATTAATATGAATTATTGATAATAGTAGTATGTAACTAGGAAAAAAATTTTCTGCATGGGGGGGCATCGCTTCCCCCCCCTAGGGGAAAAATACCCCCCCAGGGGGGGTAAATTTTCACATTGGGTATCTTTCCAAAGATCAGGTTGATAATAGTAGTAGTTAACTTGGAAAAAATTTTTGTGCATGTGGGGGCATCGGTTGCCCCCCCACCGGGGGGGGAAGTTCGCACCCGGGGGGGCAAAATTTCAAGATTGGTATCTTTCGAAAGATCTCGTCAATACCTTTAAAACGAATGGTTGAACGATAAATCTGTGATAATTTAAACCAAAGTTATCGATTTTTTTAACTTTTAACAAAAAAAAACTTAGAAAAATATCGCAATTTTTTTTTTTTTTTTTTTTTTTTTTTAACGAAATTTAACCAAACTTGGTATTTAGTTGGTCCCCGACATAAACTGGTGCTGATTATGTTTGGGGCTCAATAGCTCAACAGGTGGCGCTGTGATAGCATTTTATCTAAATTTTTAACATGGCAGCATAGGACAAAAATTCGTATAAATGTGCATAATTAGAGTTGTTTTAAACTTGTGATTGTAAAATTAATATGGATTATTGATAATAGTAGTATGTAACTAGGAAAAAAAATTTCTGCATGGGGGGCATCGCTTCCCCCCCTGGGGGGGAAGTACCCCCCCGGGGGGGATAAATTTTCAAGATGGGTATCTTTCGAAAGGTCTCGTCAATACCTTTAAAACGAATGGTTGAACTATAAATCTGTGATAATTTAAAACAAAGTTATCGATTTTTTTCACTTTTAACAAAAAAAAAAAAAAAAAAAAAAAAAAACTTAGAAAAAAAAAATCGTACCTTTTTTTTTTTTTTTTTTTTTTTTTTTATATATATTGTTACTGATTGAATATGTATAGGTAAATATAGAAGAAAGTCTTGTGGTGGCCACAACATACTAGTTTTTTTTTACTTTTGACAAAAAAAAAAAAAAAAACACTTTTTTTTTTTTTTTTTTTTAAATATTGAGAATACAATGGACTTTTTTTTGCATATTTGGTGTTATACTACTTCTCTAATAAGGAAATCGTCTGCATTATCATAAAAGATAATTTTTTTGAATAATAATTTTAATAAATTATTTTTACTTTCTTCTATATTCAATAGAAGAAAGTATTGGATTCGTAAAAATTTTCGACCTCGAGTTTTTGATGGATTTACACGTTTTGAGAGCTGTAGAACACGATTTCACCATTTTTAGAAAATGTCTGTCTGTCCGTCTGTCTGTCTGTGTGTGTGTGTGACAAAATTTTGTGGCAACTGCATCTCAGAAACTACTGCACAGAATTTCATACAAATTGGTATGTAGTTGCACCTTGACATAAATTAGTGCCTATCAACTTTTGATAAAAAGTGTTTTACAGGTTTCGTTGCCATCCCGCTTTTTCTAAATGTTTAACATGGTGATATAGGACAAAATTTTGTATAAATGTGGATAAAGAGAATTATTTTTTAGTAATCATTATGAAATTTACAAGAATTATTTATAATGGAGATAGTCAACTGTGAAAATGTATTTGTATGTGTAGGAGCCTCGTCACCCACCCTGGGGGGGAAATCCCCTCTCGAGGGGAGTAAATTTTCAAGATGTGTATCTTTCGAAAGGTCTCGTCAATACCTTTAAAACGAATGGTTGAACTATAAATCTGTGATAATTTAAAACAATGTTATCGATTTTTTTTACTTTTAACGAAAAACAAAAAATGAAAATATATATATATATGTGGAATTTTTTAATGAGTGGAAATTTAAGTTATTGGAGAAATTTAAACTTGATTTAGTTTATAATATGCACCATCTTTCTAATATCAAGTACTATGATTTCAAAGAAATTCATTCAGCAATTCTAGACTTACAGTCTAAATTTATTATTACTTATGTTGACAAGGCGGCTAATAACTATGCAATTATTTGCAAAAAGTATTATAAACAACTTCTTTTTGATACTATGGATACTAGTAATATTTTTCTTAAGATTAAAGACAGTATCGAAATTAAAAATAGGCATATATTTAATTATTATAAGTTGTTAAAAACTAAATGTAATAACTACAATTACCCTTATCTAGTTGTAATTCCAAAATTTCATAAAGATCCTATTAAATTTCGTACTGTTACTGTTGCCTGCAATGCCTATACTTCTAATGCTAATATTATGTTATTGAATATCCTTAAAAAATTACATAGTTATATTGTTTCTAACAAGTGTAATTTTTTTCTAAAAAATAGTTTTCAACTCAAAAATAAAATTAAAAATCTTACTGATATTACTGGTATAAAAACTTTTGATTTCAATGATCTTTTTAATAATATTGATATTAAAGATATGTTTGATATTATAAATAAACTTTTTGTAGAAAATTTGCAGTATTTAAATCTAAATGTATGCATAACTCCTTCAGCCTTTAAAACTCTGACTAGGTTTATCCTTTTCCATAACTATATTTTATTCAATACATATTTATATAAACAACGTTTAGGATTGCCACAAGGTGGAATTGCTTCTAGCATATTAGCTGATCTATACTTATATTATTATGAGTGTGACATTGAGTGTACTAACTTTAAATTACTACGATACATAGATGATATAATTATATTATATTGGGATAAAAATCACACCAATCTAGACTTACCTGTCAAATATCCTGAAAATCTGTCTCTAAGTAGTACTGATTTGGATTCTAGTGTCATTAATTTCTTAGATTTAAAAATTATTCTTAATAGTAATGGCCAATTAGAATTTGACTTATACGATAAAAAGAAAGATTTCCCCTTTAAGGTAAATTTTTTCACTAACTTTAAAACATGCTTACATAAATCAGTATTTGTCAATATTCTTCTTAATTTTACTCTAAGGATCAAATATTTAGTGTCTGATAAACATCAAAAATTACAATTTCGATTCTTTAAAAATTTAGCATTAATTAATGGCTATCCAAAACACTTAATAAAAAAATTCTTTTAATTATTTATTTAATTATTATTTATTTATTTATTTATTTATTATTATTTTTTTTTTTCTGCTCATACATTTTATTCAAATTTAAATTTACGTTTAGGTATTATTATTTGGTTTTTATCAAATACATATTATTTGAATCCTAAATTTATTTGATTTTATTTTTCCATTATTTTCATCTTATTACTCCAGATGGCAGCACTATTCATGATTCAATATTAAGCATCATCTTCTGATTTTTTTTTTTTTAAGGATTTGAATCCTTATCATACATGAATTCCACTGTGAATCCTAAAAATTACTCAATGGTCAATGCTATTTTGAACTAATTAACTGTGGATCTAACTGCTAACTGATTGTTACATTTTTACATGTGCGAGTGTGCGACGTTCATTGCTTCAATTTCATTTAGAAAGGTTAAAGTAATCTTATTATTCTACAGTTTTATGGGTTTAATTTTAATCTTATATTTAAATGGTTATGGTTTTTCATATTTAGGTAAAGGTTTTATTATGATTATCGATTTATTATCGTTTCATTATGATCTTCGTTTTTCTATATTGACTATGTCTATTTCTTTATTGAGTTGTGTTCATTTCAAATATTTTATTCAGTAAGTTGAATTTTTGTATTTTTATTTTAATCTTAATTTTATGGTTTTGGTTTGTCATATTAGGTTATAGTTTTGTTTTTATCTTCTCGTTTAATGGTTTTTCTATGGGTGTTTCGGGCCTGCGAACAAAGAAATTCTTAGCTTTTGCTTTCTTTGTTACAGAAAAACATCCATATTTTAGCTTATTTGCATTCTACCAGGCCCTTGAAAACGTTAGAATGCAAATATTGCTTTTTTTCTTATTCCAATTTACAATATTTATTTCGATTTTTCTTTAATTCTTCTTTGATTTGATATGGGTAGTCTTAGCTTGTGATCCAAGGAATTGTTTTAATACTGAAGTTGAGTCATCTTTAAATTTCATAAAAAAATTTTTGCACTGATTATATTAATGTATTTCTATATATATATATATATATATATTTAATATTGTTACTGAGTGAATTTGTATAGGAAAATATAGAAGAAAGTCTTGTGGTGGCCACAACATACTAGTTTAAAAACAGAATTATTTTTTAATAACCAAATTAAATTCTATATAAATGTTGGTGCATTAATGAAACGGCGGGTTGAGAGGGGCGGTAGCCGCCCCTCACACAGAACTAATTATCATATAAATCTCTCCCGAAGCCTAATTTGAATTGTTTAACATAGGTTTACATAACATCGTTATCTTACCTCTTAATCTCCAACCTGTGTTTATAGTATTAAATTTCAGGATAAGAGAAAGTCGTGTGAGTGACACACCAGATTATTGTAATTTTTTACTTTCTTCTATATGTAATATAGAGAAAGTATTGGATTCGCGAAAATTTTCGAAGTCCACTTTTTGATGGATTTACATGTTTTGGGATATGGAGAACACGAATTAATAGTTTTTAGAAAATGTCTGTCTGTCTGTCTGTCTGTCTGTCTGTCTGTCTGTATCATTTTTTTGTGGACGCTGTATCTCACGAACCAATGAATGAAATTTAACCAAACTTGGTATTTAGTTGCACCCTGACATAAACTGGTGCTGATTAGATTTTGGGATCACTCGCTCAATAGGTGGCGTTGTGATCGCATTTTATGCAAATTTTTAACATGGCAGCATAGGACAAAATTCCGTATAAATGGGCATAAAGAGAGTTATTTTACACTTGTGATTGTAAAATTAATAGGAATTATTGATAATAGTAGTAGTTAGCTAGGAAAAAAATTTTGTGCATGGGGGGGCATCGGTTCCCCCCCTGGGGGGGAAAATCCCCCCCCCGGGGAAGTAAATTTTCAATATGGGTATCTTTCGAAAGGTCTCGTTGATAATAGTAATAGTTAACTTGGAAAAAATTTTTGTGCATGTGGGGGCATCGGTGGGGAAGTTCCCACCCGGGGGGGAAAATTTCAAGATGGGTATCTTTCGAAAGATCTCGTCAATACCTTTAAAACGAATGGTTGAACGATAAATCTGTGATAATTTAAACCAAAGTTATCGATTTTTTTAACTTTTAACAAAAAAAAACTTAGAAAAATATCGCAATTTTTTTTTTTTTTTTTTTTTTTTAACGAAATTTAACCAAACTTGGTATTTAGTTGGTCCCCGACATAAACTGGTGCTGATTATGTTTGGGGATCAATAGCTCAACAGGTGGCGCTGTGATAGCATTTTATCTAAATTTTTAACATGGCAGCATAGGACAAAAATTCGTATAAATGTGCATAATTAGAGTTGTTTTAAACTTGTGATTGTAAAATTAATATGAATTATTGATAATAGTAGTATGTAACTAGGAAAAAAAATTTCTGCATGGGGGGGCATCGCTTCCCCCCCTGGGGGGGAAGTACCCCCCCGGGGGGGATAAATTTTCAAGATGGGTATCTTTCGAAAGGTCTCGTCAATACCTTTAAAACGAATGGTTGAACTATAAATCTGTGATAATTTAAAACAAAGTTATCGATTTTTTTCACTTTTAACAAAAAAAAAAAAAAAAAAACTTAGAAAAAAAAAAATCGTACTTTTTTTTTTTTTTTTTTTTAATATTGTTACTGATTGAATATGTATAGGTAAATATAGAAGAAAGTCTTGTGGTGGCCACAACATACTAGTTTTTATAATGAAATAAAAGCAGGAGCATTTCATCGTTCTTTTCCTTTTTCATGCCGTAAAATTACACAACACAGCGGCCTGGAAAAACTTTCTTATTTAAAGTTAAATATCACATTTAAAAAGCTGAAAACTTATAAGAAATATAGTTTTTAAGATTACTATGTTAAATTGGCGAGAACATAGGTTGCTTTGATAATGATAAACTGTGATAATGATTTGAAACTGTGATAATGATAAAAATAATGATTTTTATTATTTTCTTCTATTCAGAAGAAGAAAATATTGAATTCGTGAAATTTTTGGATGCATTTACACGTTTTGTAAAGCCTTGAAAATGATTTGCCTATTTTTAAAAATGCAAGTCTGAGTGTGTATCGTGTATGTGTTATCAAAATTTGTGGGTGCTGTATCTCATTAAGTAATGGGCAAAATTCCACAAAACTTTGTATTTAGTTAAATCTTCATATGAATTGGTACTGATTATATTTCGGAGTAAATCGCCCATCAGGTGGCGCTACTATGCATATATGTATGTGTCATCAAAATTTGTGATTGCTGTATCTCATTAGGTAATGGGCGGAATTCCACAAAACTTTATATCTAGTTAAATCTTCATATGAATTGGTACTGATTATATTTCGGAGTAAATCGCCCATCAAGTGGCGCTACTATGCATATATGTATGTGTCATCAAAATTTGTGATTGCTGTATCTCATTAGGTAATTGGCGGAATTCCACAAAACTTTATATCTAGTTAAATCTTCATATGAATTGGTACTGATTATATTTCGGAGTAAATCGCCCATCAGGTGGCGCTACTATGCATATTACTCCCATTTAAGATAAAGCTATATTTCATCTTCTGTTGTTTATAATTTCGTAAAATTTTGTATTTAATTGGATCTTAATGGGATTTTATTCTGATAACACTTTGTAGTAAATTTCCCAACAGGTGGCGCTGCTATGCTGTTAGGCTTATTAAATGTAAGTGTAAAATTTACAATATTGATTTTAATTATCTCAAAATAATTTTAAATGTTTGGGTTTTTTAAATAATGCTTATGTAATTAAATATATTTACATAGTCATTATGAGTGTATTTTCAGCAAGATAAAATTAAAAACTAAATTCTGATCCTCATTATCTGAAATTTAATGAAAATTTAATTTAAAATTGTTATGAATAATTTAATTGTTCTTTCCTTAATAATGCAAAATCTGCTACAAATGTAAGGCGATATTTTCTTTGTCCTATTTTTGGGATTTGAAATTAATTCTTTAATATACATAATCTCAATATTTATTTGAAAGATGGGCTATTTATTTAAAGAATATTACTATTTTTAGAAAATCTTATGTAAATATTTATATATTTTCCTTTTTATCAATTATATATTAATAAAAATTCAGTCTATATTCTTTAAAATGTCAATTTTTAAAATATACTTTTTTTTTTTTTTTTTTTTAATTATTATTATTAAAAGGTTGGCAAGTATGTAGAAGTTGATAAAACCCTTCTAAAATAGTTTTCTTGATCCCTGTTAGTTATAATGATATGAAAAAAATTGTTTTATTTCATATCAATTGTTTTAAACCCTTGCACTTGAGAGATCATATAGATCATAATTTTCACTACCCAACACGTTTTTCGTAAATGTTTTGAGTGCACCAATATGGCTGAACCGGTTACAGTAACAATAACTGTTAAGCTTATGTTTTAACTATGTTCTGACCCAAAGTTAATAATACCTAACGTAACCCGATCTTTACGAAATCTTAAATTTGGCATTGGTTCGGGGTTAGTATGACAAAGACTGCACTGTTGGAAGGGGTGGTCTGAACCCCCCCCCCCCCGATGCCTTATGTCTAAAGGTTATGGTTCGAAATTTACGAAATTTTAAATTTAGGGTTGGTTGGGTGTTAGTATGACAAATAATACACTGTTAAAAGGAGGGAGGGTCTTACCTCTCCATGGTGCCTGATCTCGAAAAAATTATGGTCAGAACTCTAGGAAATTTTAAATTTGGGCTTCGTTGGGATGATAAACACTGCACTGTTAAAAGGAGGGAGAGTCTTACCCTCCCCCCCCCCCCCCACACACACACAGAGTGCCTTGTCTCAAAAACTTATGGTCCAAACTTAACGAAATTTTAATTTGGGGTTGGTTAGGTATTAGTATGACAAAGAAAGCATTGTTGGAAGGGAGAGGGTGTCTATCACGAAAAGTTACAGTTCTATCTTTACGAAATTTTAATTTTGGCATTGGTTGGGTGTTGGTATGACAAAGACTGCACTTTTGGAAGGGGTGGTCTAACTCTACCCCCCCCCCCCCTCGATGTCTTATGTTGAAAAGTTATAGTTTGAAATTTACAAAATTTAAAATTTGGTCTTTTTTGGGTGTTGGCATGATGAAACCACATTATTTAATGAAGAGCATTTGTCCCCCTTCCCCTCCCATGGTGATAGGTATTTTAGAAACATAGTCAGATCTATACGAAATTTTAAATTTGAATTCGGTTAGATGTTGCATAACAAATAGTACATTCCTTAAAGGGGAGGGAAATAAATTATTTAAACTAAGAAGAGGTAAATGATTAAAATAAAAAACGTGTGGTGCATTACGGATGATGGATGCATGCATAATTTACAGAAGTCACTAACAATTTTATTGCTGTACAAATGATATAAACAGTTGGGTGAGTTTTTTTAATGACAGATATTTCCTAAGCTCCTTACTGTTATCTATTCCAACACCCCATGTTTTTCGTTTCAAATATAAGAAGTCTTTTCATAGTTAGCTAATAGAAAATTACAATCACGAATTTTCAAAAAATCTGTATGGGGCTAGGAGAAATTATTTTACACTGTTTTAGAAACGTGCATTCATTTTTTTTTAAAGTCATTTAAATATTTATTGATATTTCAAGTAGGAAGTTAATCTATCAAGTGACGACTTATTTCGATTTTTGAATTTTACTAGAATGATTTATTTAAGTAGTTTCTAATAATTTTACAGAATACACACACATACACACGCGCGCGCACACACACACACACACATATATATATATATATTTAATCAAAGTAAAACAGTTTTGTAAAAGTATTTTTCTAAAATATTTTTTTATTTAAACATACTAATATAATGCTATATGCGTTAAAGTATGATAATTAATACACATCCACATAACAGTAACTTTAAACTCTCAATGCTTTTTAAAAATATCTAGTAAAAAATGTGCTTCATCTTTAAAATACTTTTCATACGACTTAAAGCATATTCTATCATTCAATGCATAATACCATGTTCGTTAGAATATGTTAAAATAAATAGGGATGAAACGGATATTCGGTAACTATCCGGTATCCGGCTGAGTTTTAAATATCCAATGGGGTACCGGATATCCGAAGGCGAAACTTCAACTCCCCTCAGATGAAAATTTTGCAACAATTTTTTTTTTTTTTTTTTTTTTTAGATCAGTTGTGTAGCTTGTAAAGGTTAAAAAAAGAGTTGGCTTCTGCGAAAGTCGAATTTGGCCACTTTAGCAAACAAATTTAGCCAAAAATAGCTTCAGGTCTAAAAAATATAGAAGCCCTATTTTATTTTTTTACAGAATTATCTAGGTTTTTCCACAGTGATCTAACACTCCCCATAATAATAAAAAGAGCTGTTCATCGTTGTTCCGGAACAAATGATATTCATTCTCTGCAGTGCATATAAATATAACTCATGAATTTTGTTTAATAAGTTGTTAGATTGTTTATATTGTTAGTCTTCAAATTAAAAGTTGTTAGATTGTTTCGAGAATGAGTCAAATAATGTGCATTTATTGACTTGAACCTATTTATTTACAATCCACTTAAAAAAAAAAATAATAATAATAAAAAGAAAGTTTTTGTGGCCATATATTTATAATAGCAGACCCTCTGGCATTGTCTGAGACATCTGCTTATTCTATTAAATGTGCCATCTACCTATTTGATTTGGATTTTAAAAAACCTCCAGTTATATAAATTTGCACTTTTAATGGAATAGCTTGTTAAAGCACCTGAATTTAGAATTTCCCCTTGCATTGCATAGATATATTCCCAAAATTTAAAATTACTTCAAATAAAAGTACATATAGTGCCACCACGTTTCCTATGACTAGCAGTGAGGTCGAGTCTAAAAGTGTCGAGGGATGCAAAATTGCCCGAGAGATAGTTATTTGGCAAACATCCAGTTATTCGGCGTTCCCTTATCGCTTGTTTTCTCTCAGTCACCCCTATTTTAACACTGGACTCGTTCAATGCGCACTTGCGCAAAGGCTTCCATGGTCGCAAGAAATGTGGTTAAAGAATATTTAAATTTTCAGAAAGTATGTACTTTTACTTTCAGATTGTTAAAGAAGAGGGGAAAAAATAAAATAAATAAATAAATAAAAGTTCAATATTTAAAGTTTTGGATTTTATGCATTAGTAAAACTTAACTTACTTTTAATTAATGAATTTTAATAAATAATCTAAGATTTTCTTTCTTATCTGTACAGAATATAAAACTATAAAATGTATACAAAGAAAAAAATATATAAATTTGTTTTGAATTATTACTTTCTTCTATATTAAATAGGACATAATGGATGTGTAAAAATTTTTTACTTCCAATTTTCAGTATATTTACACATTTTGAGGGGATCAGAACACAATTTGACCATTTTTAGAAAATGTCTGTCTGGTAAAAATTTTGTGTAGCAGCTCTAGCTCAAGAACTAATGCACAGAATTTCATATAAATTTATACATAGAAAATAAAAGTGCACATCAATTTTTGATGCAAATCACTCAACAGGTGGCACTGCTATACTGTGATTTCTCTCATTTACTTGAAGACTATATATCAGCTTCTATTGTGTATAATAAAAAAAACTAAGTCTGCCATAGGGCAATCACGAAACATGTTTGTTTAATTCCTGTGCACATCGGACAATAGGTGATGCTGCTATACTTCAATTTTTCCTGTGAATAGGGTAGTTCATTCAGATTGATTTGTGTATAATTACACAAAATTTTGTATGTGAGAGGGCCATTTTTATAAAACATCATGTTGATTCAATTTTGGTGCATATTGGCCGATAGGGGGCAATATTATGCTGCAATTTACTCTGTCTATAGGAAGGCTAAATCTCAACATCTATAACATTTAACTACACTTAACTTGATATGCAAGATAAATAATATGAGAACAAAAGCTGGCTTAATTTGGGTGTATACTGACCTACAGGTGATACTGCTGTTCCCCACTTTTTGTGATTCTCCACATGGCTACATCTCAACCTTTTGATTAAAATTGCACTAAACTCCATATCTAAATTCTTTATTGAGAGAAGCTATGATTAAATTTCTTCTGTGCATGTTAAACAGCATGTAGCATTATTATATAGAGTGATATAGAAGAAAGTTTTGTGATGGCCATAACACACTAGTTAGAAGCTTTTAGTTTTTCTTTTTTTTTTTTTTTTTTTCCCCTTCTTTCTTTTATGTTTTCTTATGAATGTCACAAAAGAAAGTATTAGATTCATAAAAATTTTCAACTTCTTGTTTTCGATGGATTTACACATTTTAAGAGGTCCAGAACCTGTCTTGATCTCTTTTAAAAAAATGTCTGTTTGTGTGTGTGTGAGAAAAATTCTGTTCAACTATATCTCCAGAACTACGTAGTAGTTCCGGAATTAAAATAAAAAAATAAATTACATATAAATTTATATGTAGTTGCACCATGGCAGAAATTAGTGTCTATCAACTTTTGGTGCAAATGGCTCAACAGGTTCTGGTGCACTGCGATTTCTGCAACTTAAAAGAAAGCTATATCTTAGGAACTACTGCACAGAATTTCATATAAATTTATATGTACATGCACCTTGGCATATATCAGTGCCTATTAAGTTTTGGTGCCAATAACTCAACAGGTGGTGCTGTCATACAGTACTTTCTGCAATTTTAGGCAAGGCTATAACTTATGTTCTAATGCGCATAATTACACGAAACTTTATGTTAGAAGGGCATTATGAGAAGTTATGCTGATTCAATTTGGGTGCATGTTGGCCGATAGGTAGCACTGCTATACTGGAATTTCCCCCAAAACGGGAAAGCTTTATCTCAGATTCTATCGTGTATAATTGCACAAAACTTTGTATGTGAGATAGTCGGCCATTATGAAACACTATCGTGATTTTATTTTGAGTGTATATCAGCTAACAGGTAGCATTACTGCACTGCAATTTACCCCATGAATAGGTTAAGAGTAGGTAAGAAAGGAGAGTTTCACCCCAGGAGGCGGGTGCAAGTCAAGCCGTGCGGGTGTTACACCGCCCCCTGAGGGTCTAGACGAGTTTGCGTCGACCTTGAGACATCCCTCTGAATTAATTGTAAAACGTGATGAGGGTATTAATTAATGTTGTTAATGAATTAATATTAATGAGTGGTTTTTGTAAAAGATGATGGTGGTTTCAAAAAGGTGTTATTTTGGACAAGTTTGAAGGTTATTGTTTATGAGTAATGAATTATGAAAATTTAAAAATTTAAAAATAAAATATGAATTAAAATAAGAAATAAATAAAAATGAATTTAAGAAGAAGAGTTAATGATTTTGTTGCAAAGATTTTATGAAAGAAAATGTACAAATAGAGAGGATCGACTGGGATTCGAATCCAGCACCTTGTAGTAAAAATATTTCCATAAGACAGTAGTTTTCGAGTGTTTAACCGCTGACCTATAGAAATATGACCTGATGATTCTATTTTAGATATAAATACGGGTTTTTTGATTGAATATCATTTAATGTTCACCATGTTACCGTCGCAAGAGGAAGGGAGTTTTGTGTTTTGCATTTATTTTTTTATGTACGTCGTCTTTTCAATTCTTTATATTTTTTTGTGACGTTGGAAAGTTTAACGTTGATTTCATTTTAAATTTAAACGATACGGGAAATCTATCTTTTTCAATCTAATGTCTTCTCACGCGTGTTGCCATGGAGGAAACTTATCGGGATCCGAAAGCGGTTGCAAGTTTTGGAGGCAAGTTATCAAAGAAAAAAATTCGATAATGGTTACAAGGAATAGATGCATATTCACCTTACAAACCGATTCGAAAAAAATTCCCCACGAACCGTGTCGTAGTATCCAGAATTGATCAACAGTGGCAAGCAGATTTAGCAGATTTGACTTCTCTTCAAAAGTTTAACGATGGATTTCGCTACATTTTAACTTGTATAGACATCCTCTCAAAACGAGCGTGGGCGATTCCTATGAAATCTAAAAAAAGTGAAGAGATTGTGAAAGCTTTTAAAAAAAATTTCTCTAAACGAAAACCCAACTGTTTGAATACGGATGCAGGAACCGAATTTTTGAATAACAAGTTTCAAAAATTTCTCAAAGAGGAAGGCGTGAAATTTTTCAGAACTTTTATCAACACGAAAGCGTCTGTAGTAGAACGATTTAACCGCACTTTAAAAACTAAAATGTGGAAATAATCGTCGTACTTACCGATACGTAGATGTGTTATATCAATTACTTTATAGTTATAACCACATTTATCATTCGAGTATTAAAAGAGCACCCGTCGAAGTAACGTCGGAAAATGAAAGTGACGTGTGGTTTACTTTGTATGGGGATATGGGGACTGAAAAGAAAAAGTCTTGTGTGTTTAAACCGGGGGACACTGTTCGAGTATCCAAACAAAAATTAACTTTTGAGAAAGGATACGAAACTAATTGGACGGAAGAACTATTCGTTGTGACCGAGTGCGTACCACGGGAACCGCACGTCTACCGGATCAAAGATTTGATGAACGAACCTATTCGAGGAACGTTTTACGCGCAAGAACTTCAAAAAGTTCAACCTAAAGAGAAGTTTGCTATCGATAAAATTTTAAAGAAGTGAATGAGAAAAGGACAATTAGAGCATAAAGTGAAATATAAAGGTTACCCCTCTAAATTCGACCAATGGATACTGGCTTCTAATTTATTTCATTTATAAATTGAGACGCCATTCCTTTTGAGAATCATTCCTCAACATGTCTTTCTACGTGACGCTACCTTCAGACAGTTCTTTAAACTACTACCCGGAAAATAAAATTTCACATTTTATTACGAGATTACCTACGCCCATCGAGTTGAAAGGCGAGTGGGAAGTAGGACTTGTAGAATTTTTTTACCCGCATACCTGGTATAACATTAACCCGAATAATAACTTAATCGGTTTCAGCGTGGATAATCAACCTTCAAACGGTAGACGTGTTCCTCCTGGTTATTACGAAATAGTCAATGATATTTTAAAAACACTTCTTATTAAAGGCATTGAAAATAAAATTTCTTTCTCTTTTAACCCCAATACGAAAAAAGTACGTTTTAATTTGAAAGAAAAAACGAAAGTGATTTTGGAAGACGGTTTATCTCAAGTTCTGGGATTCGAACCCTGCGAATTGAAAAGACCTACTAAAAAAGAAGAGCACTGATATTACAGTCCCTATGTTGCGGACCCGTGTGCTCATTGCAGAGTGCTGATGATTTATTCGGATATTGTGGAACCTCAAATTGTTGGTGACGTGCAGGGCCGGTGACAGGGGGGGGCACAGGGGACAACTGCCCAGGGGCCCGGGTGTTGGGGGGGCCCGGAACAAACGGAACAGAAGTGACAAAAATTTAAATTTTAAAATATGAAGTTTCACGTTTTTTTTTCTTGATATTTTCCACAATTCTAAAAACATGAGAAAAGGAATAACAAATTTAGATAAAAACCGCTTAGCAGTCCTAAATACTAGCGGTGATAATGGGCCCGCGACGCGATGCGGCGGGATTTAGGACCTAAGGGCTAAGGGGAGCTCAACAGGGAAGCGATATTTTTATCTGATGCATTATAATTTCTTTTTTTTAGAAAAGTCCTTTCAAACACTTTACGGGGGGGGGGGGCTAAGTACTGCCACTGGAAGTAGATGCAGGAAGGGACAAATAGACTAGTAGATGTCGAATAATAAGGAAGCCTCATTTCCTTTTCTTTAATCGTTTCTTTAACGCATTTCGCATTTGGAAAAACCATTAGTATCAACTACTCAGAATTGAGGGGGTAAACTGTTGCTAGTAAAATTTCACAATCAATAATAAAAAAAAAATACTTTTAAAGAAATCATTATGGGAAGGAACAAAGCCAAAGCATTCCGAGTGGAATAAGAAAAATATTTCGCATGTGCTCGACTTCCTTCGAAAGTTTCAAAACAACATGTTACACTTCACATGTCCAACCTGATGTATTCAAAGAAATGTGTAATTGGGATGGTATTTTTGGTGTTTGGGAATAAGGCCGATTGACTGCACTAGAGTCCAAGGCCTGAAGGGAAATGCCTTCTGTGGAGTTTTTTCTAAGAAGTCTTAGCCTGTATTTATGCAAGTTGCGTAGAAAACTACGAAAACTCTGAACGGATAGGTCGACTAGTGCGACCTAGGATCGAACCCAGCACTAGAGGTCTGCACGGGCCGAAATTTTGAGGTCCAGGCCCGTTTGAAAACTTTGCTTACCCGGCCCGGCCCGGTATGAAATCGAAAAGTTCGGCCCGGGCCCGGCGCTGCCCGGTATGAAATCGAAAAGTTCGGCCCGGGCCCGGCGCGGCCCGTTTGTTTTTTCCCAGTGCATGGCCCGGACAAAAAACGATAATATCAGGCCCGACCCGGCCCGGCCCGATTCAAAAATATGTAAAATAACAACAACAAAAAAAAAGCCTGCTTTTCTATGAAAAAAATTTTTAATATGTGTTTTGTAGCAGTTTTATATAGCCAAGTAATAGAATGTTCTTTAACAAAACTGCTGAACTTTTACAAGGTAATTATATATAAACAGAAATTCTTTATTACAGACGTAAAGAAGGCACAAAGACAGACAGAAAGTCAAATAAAAAATATTAGCATTCTAATCCAACCATATTCAATAGAAAAGTTGCTTTTGCACATGCTAAAAATAATGCTACTTTCATCCAGTGCACTGGAGTAAAGAAAAAGGAGCTTTCGCGAGAAAGTTACAGTGGAAGGATTTTTATTGTCTTCATACCACCTAAACTCTACAGACATATAGGACGCACAGTAACGTACCTAATTTATTTTGTTTGTACATGTGCGAAAATTAGTAGTGACATGCATACTATTTTGATTAGAAAACCATATAATATTACTTTAAATAAAATATATTAATTTCGAGACATGCTAAAAATGTTTGCGGAAAATTAAATTGCGAACAGACAGACTGATAGACAATTAAATTGAAGTTAGATTTTTTTAACAAAATAAAATTTTATGTGACATACCAGCCTGTAAGATTATGTAAAATAATATTTTATCACTTTCCTTTTTCATTGATTAACGAGGAAATTAAAAGAAGATTCGGGCCGACACGGCCCGGAAAAAAATTCGTCCAGGCCCGGCCCGGCTTGAGTATACACAAAATAATTGAACCTGAGCCAGCCCGGCCCGAGAGCAGATTGAAAAATTCGGCCCGTGCAGACCTCTACCCAGCACCTCATGCTTACCACTTGTGAGTGCAGAACCGCTTGGCCGCTGGTGGGCTTCTAATTGGGATGAGAGCGACCAAATCAGTGCAAAAGAACTATAACTGGCCGGATATTGATAAAAAGTTAAATAGAAGCAATGCAAGATAAAGATATACTAAAAATGCAAAATTGTTGAGAAAGTATGAAGTCCACTTTTTCTTTTTACACATATGCAAGATGACAAGACATTAATAATAATTATAATAATAATAATGATAGAAATTCACTAGTTTAATTAAAAATATGCCTAGAATGTATACAAATAGGATTTTATTTTTAGACAAAACTTAACTTGAAATTTTTAATTTAATTGAGAAATAAAATAAACTGATAAATATATATAATCTGGAGCAATAGGAGGGAATATTGCACAGGACGGGAGGATTTTTCATAAGTTTTCTGAAAAGTATATATATCTTTTTTTTTTTTTTTTTTTTAAGATTATTACGACACCTATCATTTATATATATATATATATATATATAATATTTATTTGAAAAAGAAAAGAAAAAAAAAAGTTTGTTATAAAATATATTTTGAATATCCCTCCTCTCAGCTTTTTATTTATTTTTTTCCCGTTATATTCGAATGTTGATATATGATTGTATAAAATATATTTTTCTAACAAATTAAGAACCTTATAAAAACAAAACGAAGGATTTTTTTTATTTTTATTTTTTCTTTTAAATATTCATCAATCGCAATAAAAATAGCTAAGTACACAAATATTAACATATCTTAAAAATCACAGAAAAAACTAGAATTTCTATATAGTTCAGCAACTCCTTTTTTTTTCACTATATATTAGTTTAATAACAAATATTCCAATTTGTAGAGTTGCATGAAAGATACACCCGTAACAATATGGTATTGTCGTGTTTGAAAAATGTATATACACCTTCATTTAATTCTTTCAATCAGATTAAGAAAAAAAAAGTGATAAGGTACATGTTTATAATTATTCATACTTCTAAATAGTGTATCATCATCTAGTTCTAGTATTAATTTTTTGCAAGCACAAGAAATTAAATATATGTTTAGTTTAGTTTAACAATCACGATTCTCTGAGTTGTGTAGAAAATAATAAAAAATCTCTCTTTTCTTTTCTTTCTTTTTTTAAATAAATTTTCATGTATATCTATACTTTGAGATTAAAAGTAAATCATATGTAAAACTTGCACAATAAATTAATAAAAAAAATATATATGGCTCCTGTCAGTAGCCGAGATGTTCTCCTCTAGAAGCTGGTAGAGAGGATATGTCGGGTTCAAACCTAGATTTGGTTCATCGGACTAGACATTCAGGTTTTCCTGTTTTTTTTTTTATTATTATTTTTCTAAATTCGCATGAATACCATTTCTTTAAACGTTTAAATTTCAGAAAATGATCTAATCAAAATATTATTGATATAGTACATTTTTTTTTTCAAATGTTTTAATTAAAGAAAGTTTTTATATACTGTGCTGTATCTATTTAAAATTTCAATCAGTTCATTCCTAAAATCAGATAAATCAAATACAATGACTGAAGGTTCATGTCAGTTATTCATTACTGTAACTCCGGAGCAAAAACGGCGTTTAGAATCATTAAACTCTTATCTTTTACACAGATCAAAGGTGTCGTGAGTTGTGTTCCTGCTAAAAATGTTTGGTCAAGTGAAAGGAAGAATCTGTCTTGTTTAAGTGACATGGGAAACATTTTCACACATCGAAACTTGAAAAAGTAATCACTGCTCATCGTTAGCCACCTAGTCAGTATTCATCTAAAAAAGGAACAGATGAGGGGGGGGGGGGGTCTGCATCTCATTTGGTGCTTTGCTTTGCTTATTTCCCAAGCAGTGCAATCTCATCTGTGCAATGTCCATTGGCTGTTATCAGTGGGAATGGTGGTAAAAACTATGTAATTACTAAAAATCTCATTTAGGAACGCAAACGCTAAACACTGCTGTTAAGTTTTTACATTCAGATTCAGTTTGTAGATTTTAGTGAAAAGAAGAAAATTTATCAATTACAGTATATGTTTATTAATACAGTATACAGTAGAAAAAATCATATATATATTCCTGTTCTGGCCTTTTTCTAATGCCTTGTCAAAATCTGGCTTGAGAGAATTTCCTCTGTGATTTTAAAGTAAGTTCATTTAAGATTATTTTAATTTTTGTTATAGTCTTTTAATATTTTAACTAAATTTCATCACACTATATCATATATCATATTTATTGGTGTATAAATCAATCGGTGTATAGGTCGTAAATCGATGAGTAATTCCAATCTTAGGAAAAAAAAAAAAGTTGGATTTAAGCTAGATTAGCCCACAGACTTTTTTTTTTTTTTAGAAAAAAGACTTTTTTAAATAAAAAACTGATTATGCCTTTACTTTTGCTTGTTTAAAAAATTAATATTTTAAATCTTATTAAACACAGAAAAAAAAAGAGACTGAAAAGAAATTATCAGAAAACTTTCAGCCTTACTGTCGGCAGCAAAATTATTTGAGCGCTAGCAATAATTCCTGTGTAAAAAAGTACACTTAATACTGCTTTGTTAAAGAAATCCTTGTCAAGTCATGTTTTTAGTCAGTCTAAGAATATAATTCCACAACGATTTATTTAATAAAACAGTATTAAATGTACTTTTTTCATATAAGAATTATTGCTAGCGCTCGAATAATTTTGCTGCCAATAGTATATACTTTTATGAATCTACTCAGCCTACTCGGTAATTATTAATGTTCACTTCATTCAAAAGTTAATTTTTAAAATATTTAATTATAGACCAAACAAATTTTCAGGGGATAGCTTAATAAATAAATAAGGCTCAAGGTTGTCAAAAAGAAATCCAGAATTTCTAAAAGAAATTTTTAGATAAAATATCATTTTTCAAATATATTACATTTATATTTCAATCATGATATCTTTATTTTAAAATTTTATATTTAACTTTAAAGTACAATAGGTAATGCATATATCAATCAGTGATTGATCACAAGTCTTCTTTTGTAAATTAATATATTGAAAATGAAATGCAAAGTAATTGTATGTTTTTGTCATGGATGAATGAATCAGCCTTCTTATTTAATCAAATTTCATCGTATAAATGTATAGTACGATAATGCACTACTTACTGTATCACTTTATTTTATTGGAGCTATTTGAAATACCGTAGTACCCAAAAATTCAAACTATTTTTCGATTAAAATTTAATAAGTGATTATGTGTGTGTGGGGGGGGGGAGGGGGGGGCTGACTTTTGTTTGCCCAGGGGCCCGTAATTCCTGTCACCGGCCCTGGTGACGTGTTGGTGCCCCTTTTACGTATCGTGAATGTTACCGGAAAAGATGGAGAGATGATTTGCACCTCATTTGATCGACCTCACTATTTATCCGTTAGTCGAAAATCATTCGACTATTTGGAAATCGTTATAAGGAACCACCTTGGTGAACTCACGCCATTTGAACGTGGGAGGTCATACGTGAAACTTCATTTTCGTCAAAAGTATCTCTCATAATGTTTGTTCCTTACAAGTTTTGCGCGAAATCTTTTGAAGATTATTACATCCACCAGTCGGGTAGCGGTTTGAACTACTACCAAGATTCTGCTTTACAAAAAGGATATGGGTTCGGTGAATTGTTTCGATATCTTTTTCGAGCAGCGGTACCCCTTTTTAAATCGAGTGCGAAAGCTGTCGGTAAACAATTGTTTCATACGGGCGTGGAGGTGCTGAATGACCTGTCACGTGGTGAAGATATAAAAAATGCTGCCAAACGTCGGCTGAAAGAAGCTGGAAAAAAATTAACTGACAAGGCTGCTACAAAAATGAAAACAATGGTTGGTTCAGGACAACGCTATAAAAAGAGAAAGCGATCGAGCAAAACCATCATTCGTCCCAAAGTGAAGAGAGTGAAGACACACGATATTTTTGCTTAATCATGTCGGGTCTCATTCATAAAGATTCCCCTGTCTGTGTCAAATCTGAATTGGACTTGTTTTTGATTCCACCTACACAGACGGCTATTGAAAAAGGACATTTCATCGAATTTCATCCAGTAGCGAATATTCGCGATGGAGGACCTGTGGAATTTAACATCGTAATGAGTAATGGAGAAGAATACATAGATTTATCCTCCTCGCACATGTACCTAAAAGGGAAAATTGTGAATGCTGACGGAACTGATCTAGCTGATAAAGAACCTGTTGCACCTGTTAATTTATTTTTTCATGCATTGTTTTCCCAAATCGACGTGAGTTTGAATGAAAGATTGATATCCTCTTCGGGTAACACTTATCTATACCGTGCCTACATCTGTTGAATTACGGTGAAGATGCTAAAAAAGTTTGCTAACTTGTGAATGTTTCTACAAAGACGAGAATTTAACTGTATTCGACCCCTCACAAGCTGCTTCTCAAAATCCTGAATTGTTAAAAAGATATGAACTCACCAAGAAAAGTATAATTTTAGATATGATCGGACCTTTATACTGTGACATTTTTCAACAGAATCGACTTTTACTGAATATGGTGGATTTGAAAATTAAAATGATTCGAAGCACTCCTCAGTTCTGTTTAATGCCAAAGCAAGTGGCTGGACAGGAAAAGAAATATAACGTCGTGTTAGAACATGCCCCACTGTTTATTCGCAAATTGAAAGTGAACCCCGGAGTTTTATTAGGACATGCTGCTTTAGAAAAAAAAATTGAAAAATATCCCATTGATCGAGTTTTATGCAAGACTTATACAATACCTGCTGGAAGTATGTCTTTTATGCAAGATAATATACTTTTAGGTGCTATGCCAAAACGTGTTATAATTGGATTGTTACATACAGTGCGTTGCATGAATATAAACGCACCTTAGCTTTAAGAATTAGAATGATATAGAAGAGTAATAAAAAAATATGAAAAGGTGACACTTGATGCAAACTGTATGTGTGTGATACAAGAAATGAAATTACGAGTCAAAACAATGAAAAACCAATATGTTTTTTTAGAAAACAATTTTATCGAATTTATGACGAATATACACGTTGCATGAATTTAAACGCACATGTAAAAAATAAATAACTGAGTAACAAATACTGTATGTAATACTTTGTAAAGCCACCATGGCTTCTAGAAGAGCCAGTAAACGCCTTGGCATTGACTGATATAGTGGCATGAGGTCATCCAAGCTGATTGTCTTCCAAGCTAAGCTAACAGAATTGACGATTTTAGTTCATCTTTCGTATTAAACTGCCTTCCGTTTGCGTAAACACGGCGAACCAGATTACCCCATACGTTCTCCATTATGTTTTAATCGGGGGTTTTGAGGACCAATCCAGAACTTTAATTTTATTGTCACGGAACCATTTTTTCACGATATGTGCTATATGTACAGATGCACAAACTTGCTGAAAAATATAATTTCTTCCAGATTTTTTGACTGCTTGACGGCAAGGTTCCTTGTGAGCATCTGAACATAATCTACAGAGTTCATATTATTCCCCAGGAACTCTAATTCGAAAGTCCCTTTAAAACCTATGGCTGCCCACACCATGACAGACCCACCTACAGATTGACATTTTGAACAGACATTTCTTCGGTTATCATAGCGTGCCAGTAGTTATGAAATCCGTCCTTGCCATCGAGATTAAACTTTTTTCCATCTGAGAAGATGACTTTTCCCCAATTCAGTCGATCTAGAATCCATTTTCTTGCCCTTTCCAACCGCATATCCTTGTGCTTTTGAGTGAGGGGCGGTTTCGTCTTCATTTTATTATATTTAATGAATTTTGCAACTTTGATAGTTCTCCATATGGTTGTCCGATGAACACACAGCTTGTATTGAGCCTTTATCTTCGCACAGGAAATATTCTTATTCTTTGCAGCGTTGCATATTCGACATTTGTCGTAACTGGTGAGCTTTCCTGTTCGCTTCTCATGCGCTTTTTCCCCATAATTTGCTCCTTTCTTTATATAATTTCGCATAACACTCTCACTTCTTCCGATTCAGCGCCCTATTTTGCGATTGCTATAGCCTTTACCACGCATAAAGTCGATTTTTATCCTCTCGTCTACTGTCAAAGTTTTCCCTCTTGCCATTCTGTACAAACTCCGTAAATTTTGCACTCAAGCATTAAAACTGATTTTATAGAATTTTAGTAGCACGACTATTTGTGTTTTAATTTAATTCCGGCGACTCTGTTAAATTTTAAACCCCGAAACACGGAGTGCGTTTAATTTCGTGCAACAAACGAAAAACAGTGAAAAATAAGAAAATGCTTAAACATTCATTACATAAGCTTGCATGAGCCTAAACATACTTGCTCAAAGCACCTTATTCAGTTGTTAGTCATATGCAATAACTGTAAGTCGCATTCCTTCTTTTAAAATTTTAAAAGTTCTATTTCTGGTTATTGGAAAAGGTGCGTTTATATTCGTGCAACGCACTGTAATACCGCCATGAGTGGTAAATATGACTTAAGCCCTTTTTACTTTCATCACTACAACGTTAACTCTTTAAGTGTGTATATGGACGGTCAACTATAAGAGCTTATCATCGATTATTCTCTGGTTTCAATCGTGATGCGGGAAATTATATTCTACGAGAAGATTTCGTGAGTGGTCATACTTTGTATGCTTTGCTTTCGATCTAAGTCCTGATTTGTGCGACGGACCCCATCTCAACTTACAACAACAAGGAAATTTAAGAATTGAGATAAAATTTGCTACGACATTACAATCCACCATCTCTGTGTTTGTTTATACAGAATTTGAAAACATTATCGAAATCACCAAGTCCCGACACGTTTTATGTGACTTTGCCAATTAATGAAAATGGACTCTCTACAAATCAAGAATATTTTATCCAGTGATAAAATCACGGAAAAATATTTCTTAGATGTTTTCCCAAGTGATCATCTACCCGAGGTGGTCGTATGTTATCCTACTTGCCTCGTATGTAACACAGAGGATTCGTCTGAACCCAGAACCCACTGGTTAGCCTTCATGCAATCTGATGATAAAATGGAATTCTTTGATTCGTAGGAAAACGACCCCAGTTATTTCAAAGGACCTATCCTGAACTTTGCATCCCGATTTTCACATGTGAACTATAATCCTCTGATGCTTCAGAGTGCTATAACTGCCATATGTGGCCAATTTTGGGCTTATTATTTATATTGCAGATGTAGGGGAAATCCCTGAAAGGTTTTTTGTCTATGTTTGTAACCAAGAATATCTGTAACGACCATCGAGTCTATAATTTTGTTGCCAAAAGATTTCGTGTGTATGCAAAAATTTCGGAATTTCTGTACAAAACAGCGCTATCCTCGGAAAAATGAAGGAAATATACCCTCTGCAGATTTCAATTAATCATGTACACCAACCACATTAACACCATTTCACATGCTACTCAAAAGCTTTTTTTTTTATATTCAGTATAAATATTCAACTTTACAAAAGCAATCAATCACAATTTTACATAAGAAAAGCGACAAACTGAATTTGCAAACGTGTCTGTGACAGATGAAACGAAACGAAAATCCACATTGCCTACTGTTGCCGAAATTAAAAAACAAAAACAAATGAAACATATCAAATAAAACGTTCGCCGAATAATCCAAACTATAAAACAAAAATACCAGAACTCTTTCTGAAAAGACCAAAAAAAAAAAAAAAATCACACACACTTATCCTGAGTCTGAGGAGAATAAATTTTCTTCACCGCCGCCAAAAATGCGTTATAAACATCATCCTTGAGAGATTGCCCATGCATCCTCCTCCACATATACTCGAATAAGTAGCTGTCGAATTCGCCATTTAAGTGGTTGGTGTTTTTTCGCAATTATTGCTTAATAGCAGACCCTGTACCCTCTATACTGTTAGTATGAGCGCCCGTCTCGGGATCCTTAAAGTGAAGGCTGGGGTTGACAGTGAGATGTTCAAAGCCTAACCTCTCGAAACCTCTATATGCTTTCCAGCAATCTCATATTATAGTTGATCCCGGACGGACAAACTCAATAATCACACTCTCCAAGCTTCTTTTGGACCTATCTGCAATCTCTTAAAAAAAAAAAAAAAAAAAAACACTTATTCGTTCCCCTTTCAATCCCACCTACCACCCAGTGCTCCTCCACATATTTCCCTCTTCCATACTTCTTTTGCCAAACTTACACTCATCCCCTTCTACTATAGCACCTTCACCGCCAATCGCAACACTTTCTTCCATCACAGACACCATACAAACCTCACGACAAAACATATACCAGTCAGCCACTGCATGATCATACACTTTAATCTCTTGCATAGCCGACTCATTCGCTACTTTCAAAAATCAGTACATCGTAATCACCATTATCTGACATAAACTCATATGGCTGTAGCTCAACCACGAACCTTTCCTCACACTCCTATTCACATCATGTGCATCCACTTTCTCTTGCTTTCTACATCGCCACTCATACTCCTTTCGCTCCGTCATCGCATTTTCTGACCACATGTGGGGCAAAGATAAAAACTCGCAATCAAACCAGCTTTCATAAACCACTCAAGTACCGCTTTCTTCCCTTGCACTTCAAAAAAAAAAATAAATAAATAAATAAATAAATAAATAAAATAAAATAAAATAAAATAAATAAATAAATAAATAAAAAATTTCGTTGTACATTCATACATCTCTTCCAACACTGCAGATAGATCCATAGTAACAACAAAATGACGAAAACACACGACAACCAAAGGCAAAAACAGAACCTTCACGGCACAAAACTTTCCATGAATTAAAAAGAAAGAAAAAAAATCCTCGAACAGCAAAACGATTAAAACAACCAGTTAACATCAAAGAAACCGCTACAAAACTCTCAGAGAATACAACAATACCATTAAATATAACGCAGATAAGTAGAGTGGATTTAACGTCACACTACTACTGCGCTATGGGCAATAATCTCGGAGATACGCAAGTAAGGTTACATTTAACATCGAGCTAGCACTGCGCTTCGGCGACTTTTTGCAGCAATCAGTAATATGCACGTCTGTACGCTCCGCGTACATGAAATAGATATCTCACCCGCATTCTGCATGAATCTTTAAAATGCATGAAATTTCAAAACTTTTTAAAAACACGAAGCATATCTCATACTTAATTAAATAAATACCTTTATTTTGCTTCGTTACTCATGGCAAAAAGCTTTTTCGCCGGAGGGCCCTCCGCGTACTCGGTGCCTCCCGCTTGTAGTGGACGTCTGCCATGAGTAACGAAGCAAAATAAATGCATTTATTTAATTAAGCGTGAAATTTCGTTTTGCAGCAATCAGTAATATGAACATCTGTACGATCCGCGCACATGAAAAACATGAAAAAAAAAAAAAAATCACTGCCCTAAAAGCACACCTTCTCCAAATGATGTCCTCAGGCTGTCTTATGGATGAAAGGACGTCCTGTGGACATCTTTAGGATGTATTATGGACATGTGTGTTGTTAGGATGGATAACTCACCCGCATTCTGCATGAATCTTTAAAATGCATGAAATTTCGTTTTGCAGCAACCAGTAATATGCACGTCTGTATGCTCCATGCTCCGCGTACATGAAAACAAACAAAAAAAAAAAAACATCACTGGATACCTCACCCGCATTCTGCATGAATCTTTAAAAAGTACGAAATTTCGTTTCGCATCGATCAGTAACGCGTACATAAAACCCAAAAAAATATCACTAAATGCGTCTAAGACAAACTCCATGAATCTTTAAAACGTAAGAAATTTCGTTTCGCATCGATCAGTAACGCGTACATAAAAAACAAAAAATTATCACTAAATACGTCTCACACAAACACAAACCCCCACATTCAGATGTCCGCTGTTAAGGATCGTTAACTAAAGATCTTTAAAAAGATGCATTTTCATTGGTCAATCGAAATGCAAACAATCTTTATTTACGACTTTCCTTAAAATAGAAATTCAGATGTCCGTTTAAAGATCTTTAACTTTAACGATCCTTAAATTCTTAAGGATAGCTCTACACCTCTCCTTAAACATAAAGATCGGCAACCATCTTGTTTTTCTTGTGTGTGCGTGTGGTGATTTTGCATTATTTTTATCATTGCTATTTTTCAAATAAAGTAAGTAATAAAGTATTTTTCTCAAGTCCTTACTTATACTGTCCTTATGTATTAGATATTATAGATGCATTTGTACTGCCTTAATAAAATAATTTTGATTTTTCGTATGCACTGCGAACTTATGTGAAGCATAAAAGAATGAATCATATTCATAAATAGTATTCAGTTTTCTTAGTCATTATGGTCATAGGTAATGTGTAAGTGAAGTGAATTTTAATAGTTGAACATACGTCAGTGTCTAAAACGGTAATTATGTAATGCACGCGAACAAGGCTTATCTACAGTTAAAAGGTTCATCTGTAGTTTAAATGGCTGTTCAACTGCTAAGATTCGATTCTGTATAATTGTATGCGTAGAAGTTGTCATTCCGTTAAAAAACAATTTCATTTTTCATTTCTTTAGACGGGCTACCGGTACCGTATAATAGGATGAAACCTTATTGTTTATGTTTTATCGGTTTCGTGAAAGTATGAAACATAGAAAGTATTCATTTGACTGTAGGTACCGTTTACTTATTATTATTAAAGAGCATGGTTATATAAATAGTCATTTTCATAATAACATGCTCATTATTATAAGATATTGCTTCAGTTAAGATCCTATGATGCAATAAGATTATTATTGTTTACGTTTAATCGATTTCATGAAAGTATGAAATATAGAAAGTATTCATTTGACTGTAGCTACTGTTTACTTATTATTATTAAAGAGCATGGTTATTTAAATAGTCAATTTCATAATATTTTAAAATGAGATAAAAAATACATAAATTTAAAACTTTAAAATACATTTTAATTAAAAACATTAAAAAACAAGACAGACGTTTCGGCTAGAACACTAGCCCTCCTCAGTGTCAAACATACAAGCACAAACAACATTTGTGCTTGTATGTTTGACACTGAGGAGGGCTAGTGTTCTAGCCGAAACGTCTGTCTTGTTTTTTAATGTTTTTAATTAAAATGTATTTTAAAGTTTTAAATTTATGTATTTTTTATCTCATTTTAAAAGTTACATTGGTTTTAATATATTAATGAGACGTATAAACTATGTTTAATTTTATTAAATTTCATAATATGCTCATTATTATATATAAGATATTGCTTCAGTTAAGATCCTATGATGCAATAAGATTATTATTGTTTACGTTTAATCGATTTCATGAAAGTATGAAATATAGAAAGTATTCATTTGACTGTAGCTACTGTTTACTTATTATTATTAAAGAGCATGGTTATTTAAATAGACAATTTCATAATATGCTCATTATTATAAGGTATTGCTTCAGTTAAGATCCTATGATACAATAACATTATTATTGTTTACGTTTAATCTTCCATCTTTTGTAATGTATAAATTTAATGTGTGACTGATTTTATTGAGTGTTATTTCTGTAGTGAATAACCACTTGAACAGATTTTTTGAGAAAAGAAAATTTTATAAAAAGACCTGAAAACATTTCAATTTTTCATTATCATGATAATGGTAGTAAATTTATATTTGTTAAAAGAAGTATACTTTCCCACAATCTACATAAAATTTTTGAATTTATATATGTACATATATACAAATAATTAAAATTTTGTTATGTTCATATTGAACCAGAATGTAAATAAATGCAATTTTCTTCTGTTTAATATGTTTCTAATTCCAAAATAAATGAAGTGAGGGTTATTAAATTACAGATACGAAAATTTGATATCTTTTATGAAAACACTTATTAATAAGATTTATTATAAGTTTGTAACATATACGTGAATATATTTTTATGTAGTTATCTATGATAAATATTTTTATTATTACTATGAATTTCATGACTGTAAAAATTATTAGCATAATTTAATTTGTATAATTAATAATAAAAGTTTATACTAACACTTATTTAAGACATTCTCAGAATAAATAAATAATTTTTTTCAAATAATATTCATTAAAGCACATACGTCGATATGGAAAAGAAATTTCTGATTATTAGAATGGAAGAAGGTGTTTTAACCCTGAGCAAGAGGAAGATCTTTTTATTATCATCAGTCACGCTAACTGGTAGAATTTTGCAAGGTATTAAATTTTATTACTTTATGCCTTGCAAGATGACTACTTGCTGGCTTTAGAATGAAGAATGTGCTGGCCTTAAAACAGAGATGGTTATCAAAAGCTAATTAAGGTATGTATTCCATTCGGAATTTTTAAAATATGTAATTATATAAGTTTGCTCCCATATTCTGAGTTGTGTTTTTTATTTTTAGTGTTCATAGATTTATTTAGGGATCTGTTTGCATGCTTAAAGTCTCTTTATTACCTAGTATACTTTCTATTTTAAATTTTGTAATTACTGTATATATGAATATCTGTATATATACTGTATATATTTTGTCATCAGATCAATTCTCTTTTAAAATCACATTTAAAAAAAATCCATTTGACAAAAATATTAACGTTCTTATTAATATGATGGAAACAGTATTGTTATGGTATGTAATTTAAAATATTTATTTTTATTAGTTATATAAGTAAAATGGTTTATATCTCTTTTATTCACTTTGAAAAATACTTACCTTTTCTAACGCTGTTGTTTTTCTTTTGTTTTTGACGTGTTCCGTGAATGAGTCAAATGATTCATTCACGCTTACGACAACATGCCGTTACTTTTGCAACCGCCTCAGTTAGCGGTTACAGGTAACGTTATTGTAATACGCAATCATTCAACGACGCATGCCGATTCGCCGCTGTTGAGTAGAAAATATGCAAATTTTCCATAATATGAAAAAGTATAAATAGGGATGAATGTTAGTATGTGTGCGCGTGGCTGACAAGCTAGTGGCTATGTTTTTTTGCAGACGCAGGTCATCTTGCTGTTTTTCCTTATAAGTTATGATTTTGTTTCTTTAAGTTCTTTTAATTTAAACTGTTAAAGAAACAGTTCGCTTTAATAGTAATGCTGAATAACCTATAGGTGCAATGATAGTTTTAAAAGAGTTTAAGATATTTCAATAAGTTAATTTTTCTTGCTCTATGATATACTAAATAGGTTTAAAATGGTTTAATAAGTTGATATTAGTTGGATATCTATTGATTCTACAATGCAATTAAAAAGTCAAGTATATTTCTTCACCATAAAGTTCGTGTAAAAAAGTGTTTTTTTCAACATGGTTTATGTTCAACGTCATCTGGATTCTACATTGTGATATTGAATGTGCTTATTTTTGGTATGTTTTCCTTCATCATTTGTTTAAAAATACCAACTCATCCGGATGTCTTGTGAGTAACTTTTGAATTTTTCATAACTTTTGAATAGCTGCTGTATACTTAAGAATTAAACACCATCTATAATAATGTGGATTTTTGATGTTTATCTACTGTTATTACAATTTAAATATGAACGATATAAATTATTTTGAACAGATAAACTTGTGTATTTTTGCATAAATTTTCTTCATGACTTGCATTTAAATAGAGTTATTAATGTATACTTATAATTCTTTATATATATATATATATATATGTATATTTTAAAGTCATAAATAAAATTGTAATTTATTCTAAATTTGTGTCTTTCCTGTGCCAGTCACACACATAGTTAGGACCAGGTATTTATCACGTTTTTTTACTGTATACGACTCTACTTCAAATGTTAAGCTTTTTTGTTGAACTTTTCAACATTTACAGCATATTTAGGGTTATGGGCTTCAGAAACCGGTCCATACCATGTGTGAGTGGTCTTTATTTTTGGCAGAGTTTTTCTAGCAGCTTTAATATCTAATTTTTTTTTTTTTTTTTTTGGGGGGGGGGCATTTTTGCTAAACATGGCCTTGACATTGAGTCCTTCAATTGAAAAACTCACTTATAAAAATTACGCAAGTTGGTCTCATGATGTTAAATTTTTACTTAAAGAGAAAAAGTCTTGGGAAATTGTTACGGGAACTGAAAAACTTCCTGTTGATGAGGATTTAAAATTAAAAGAAAGTTTTGAAAATCTGTCACGTGCGGCTTTGACCGCAATTTATTTAAATTTAGATTCAGAACTTAAGTGTTTAATTGAAAATTGTGACAGTCCAAGCGATGCTTGGCAAGTGTTGTAATCTAACTTGGTTCCTGACAGTCGGGTTGAACAATTTTCATTGTTTTATAGATTTTTGGACTGTTTTATTAAAGAAAATGAATCTATACGCACTTACTTGGCGAGGCTGTCAGAGATAATTGAACAACTCTGAAATATGGGTTAGACAGTAGCAGACATTTATGCCTGTTATCAAATTCTTCGTCGCTTACCAGATAAATTTCAGCCAGTTATACAATTTTTACTTAGGCTAGATCATAAAAATTTTTCATTTAAGGAAGTTGTTTCTCATTTAATCGCTGAAGAGACCCGCCCAGAATTGCGTGAACTTGAATTTAATAACTCTAAACCTAGTATTGAAGTCCAAAATGTAATTTGCTCCTCTAATACTGTTAATTCTGGTAATAAATTTTTTAAGAAAAAAGTTAAATGTTTTAGATGTGGCCGAAATGGTCACTATAGTTCAAATTGTTTTGCTGCATTACCTACTAGGACTTTGCCAAAATCTACAAATGTGGCTTCAAGAAATTTTAATGCTGGTAAAAGGAAACCTTTCGGAAGGGGAGCAGAAACTCGTCCACAAGTCAATTTCACTAATTCAGTTTTCCCTCAAAATTTCTTTGTGGCAGAATCGTTACTAAATTTTAATTTGGATGGCAGAAATAGATGGGTCTTCGATTCGGCTGCTTCTCACCATTTCTACAAAGTTAAGGAATATTTTTGGGATTTTCAAAAGGTTGACAATGAAAGCATGTCTGTTGCTGTGGACGGGGTCAGCTTCCCGATCGAAGGTAGAGGTATGGTAAAAATGCTGTTTAACAATGTTGTTTATCAGTTTAATAATGTATTGTATTCTAGTAAATTGAGGAAGAACCTTATGTCGGGACCACTGAGCTTTAATTTAGGTAGAGAGCGAAATGGCAGCCCCCTTGTGTGGCCAACATCATCGAGATTTGTCATGTGACAATAACTTTAAGATTTCTCCTTTCTCCTGTGGGCGTGAACTACTAGAGTGTTGTGTTAGCCGAAAGCCGAATCATAGAAGTAAGCGCCCGCGTGGTTTGTGATCTTTCCTCGTTGTGCGTAAGCGCATAGCGTCAAACCACAGATAACTAGTTATGTGTGCGCCAAGCGTGAATTCTCGCCAAACTCACTTAGCTCCGTATAGGTCTGCCGCTACAAAGAGACGCTAGTAACATCGAAATATAGTCTTGATCTTCAATTCTCATAGGAGTTATGTATTAAAATAATTTTTTTAATTTTCATTATTGACGATATTGGCATAAAAAAAATAAACCCATCAAAAATCGAAGCAAAAATTTATAGGAATATAATACTTTCATCTTATAACTGTAAAAGAAATTGCATTGTAATAATATAAAAAAGAATAGGACAGATTCTATTTTTTAATGTCTTCATAATAATATATTTATTAATAATCTAGATGCATCATTATTTAAGATATTTGCTTTGTTTATTATTTTCTTCTTTATATTTAAGAAGAAAGTATTCGATTAATGGAAAGTTTTAGTCACTGGTTACCAATGAATTTATACGTTTTGACATATCCTGTACACGACTGCACTATTTTAAGTCCCTTCGTGTGTGCCTAAACTTTTGTGGATGCTCTATCTCATAAATAAGTGGACGAAATTTAACCAAACTTGATATTTAGTTCTAACATTGAAAATTAGTGCTTATAAGCTGTTGCTGAAAATCGCCCACCAGCGACCGAGCGGTTCTGCGCTACAAGCTGGTCGACGTGAGGTGCCGGATTCGATCCCAGCTCGCGCTCGTTGACTTAGTCGTTTGGAGTTTTCCGTGGTTTTCTCAGAAACTTGAGTAAATACGGACTAGGACCCCTTAGAAAGACTCCTCTACGAAGGGCACTCCTCTTTATGCTTAGGATCCTAGGGTAGTCAATCAGCCTTACTTCCAAAACACCAAACGCCTAATAGGTAGCGCTGTCATCCCGTATATATTTATTGTATTTTATTTATTTATTTGTTTCAACAAAGTACGAAACTTCGCATAAATATGCACAGTGGGAGTAGTAAGATAATGTTCGTTCTGCAACAAGAGGTGGTGATGTAGGTTGCGTTGTTGCGCGTTGCGTTAGGGGATGTGATAATGGAATGCAACATTCCTATTCACTACTACCTATTCGTATAATACAAGCTTGAAAGTAACCTTCTATAGTATATAACATAGCAATTTTGGTATTGCATCATATTTTAGTGTTTAAAAATAATTTTTAAAAACTTATTATCAATTATAATGTTCATAAAATTACTTTTCCTAATATTTTTTCCCGCTAAAATTTTTACAAAACAATTTCCCCTCTTCTTTCTTTTTATGTTATTTCAAAATAATTCACACACATTCTAAAAAAAAAATAGGTGACTTTGAAATAAAACAGACATGGTTTACAGTTAATAAAAAACCTTTATTGTAACAATATTTACAAGTATTACTCATAATTTCATTCAATATAATTAAATCTTAATCAATTTCGCAATGTCCATATGCTACACTTGTTATTCCATCCAGGGCGGGTGACAGGAATTACGGGCCCCTGGGCAAACAAAAGTCACCCCCCCCCACACACACGCACACATAATCACTTATTAAATTTTAATCGAAAAATAGTTTAAATTTTTGGGCACTGCGGTATTTCAAATAGCTCCAATAAAATAAAGTGATACAGTAAGTAGTGCATTATCATACTATACATTTATACGATGAAATTTGATTAAATAAGAAGGCTGATTCATTCATTCATGACAAAAACATACAATTACTTTGCATTTCATTCTCAATATATTAATTTACAAAAGAAGACTTGTGATCAATCACTGACTGATATATGCATTACCTATTGTACTTTAAAGTTCAATATAAAATTTTAAAATAAAGATATCATGATTGAAATATAAATGTAATATATTTGAAAAATGATATTTTAGCTAAAAATTTCTTTTAGAAATTCTGGATTTCTTTTTGACAACCTTGAGCCTTATTTATTTAATAAGCTATCCCCTGAAAATTTGTTTGGTCTATAATTAAATATTTTAAAAATTAACTTTTGAATGAAGTAAACATTAATAATTACCGAGTGGGCTGAGTAGATTCATAAAAGTATATACTATTGGCAGCAAAATTATTCGAGCGCTAGCAATAATTCTTATATGAAAAAAGTACATTTAATACTGTTTTATTAAATAAATCGTTATGGAATTATATTCTTAGACTGACTAAAAACATGACTTGACAAGGATTTCTTTAACAAAGCAGTATTAAGTGTACTTTTTTACACAGGAATTATTGCTAGCGCTCAAATAATTTTGCTGCCGACAGTAAGGCTGAAAGTTTTCTGATAATTTCTTTTAAGTCTTTTTTTTTTTTTTTCTGTGTTTAATAAGATTTAAAATATTAATTTTTTAAACAAGCAAAAGTAAAGGCATAATCAGTCTTTTATTCAAAAAAGTCTTTTTTCTAAAAAAAAAAGTCTGTGGGCTAATCTAGCTTAAATCCAACTTTTTTTTTTTTTTCTCCTAAGATTGGAATTACTCATCGATTTACGACCTATACACCGATTGATTTATACGCCAATAAATATGATATATGATATAGTGTGATGAAATTTAGTTAAAATATTAAAAGACTATAACAAAAATTAAAATAATCTTAAATGAACTTACTTTAAAATCACAGAGGAAAATCTCTCAAGCCAGATCTTGACAAGGCATTAGAAAAAGGCCACAACAGGAATATATATATGATTTTTTCTACAGTATACTGTATTAATAAACATATACTGTAATTGATAAATTTTCTTCTTTTCACTAAAATCTACAAACTGAATCTGAATGTAAAAACTTAACAGCAATGTTTAGCGTTTGCGTTCCTAAATGAAATTTTTAGTAATTACATAGTTTTTACCACCATTCCCACTGATAGCAGCCACAGATTAGATTGCACTGCTTGGGAAATAAGCAAAGCAAAGCACCAAATGAGATGCAGACCCCCCCCCCCCTTATCTGTTCCTTTTGTAGATGAATACTGACTCGGTTACATCCAGACTGCAACGCTCGCTCGCTCGCAAGCGAGTGATCACAAATCCGAAATTTGTGATCGCCAAGAATGTTTCATTCCAAACGCAACAATTTCAGTCGCTCACAACTGACGATGGCTGATCGCAAGTTTGTGATTTCCGGTTTCTAATACATCGATTATTTTAAACGATAAACCGTAATGATTGGCTGAGAGAAACATGTGACCTAGCATATGCTTGCATTTTTGTTTATATTTATTTATTAACGTATCCGTGATTAAAAATACGGAAATGTTTAAATGTAATTGTTTTCCTGGAAATGTCTCTCCATGTGTATTATCCGAGGGAGATAAAATAAAAAATAAAAGGATATTCACACTTATATATGAAGTTTAATGCAGTTTTTGTTTTTTAAAAAAATTAGTTGAACTTTTTTTGTTATAGATTGTTTACATGCAGCTTTTTAAAACTTAGTTTAGAAATATTAATGTATTTGTATCTTTTATATTTTTAGCTTCAGAAAATTTATGTATACTCATCAACTAATCTAACATTTAATCCATATTTTAAGCATTTATTTCAAAACAAAATTCTAAAGTTATTTTATTTGCATAGTACACGGAAACTAGCATTTATTTTAATTGTTTAGTAGCTAATTTTCAACAATTAAAAGCTTATAAAGCTTTTGTAAATTGATTTAATTTTGGATAAACTGTCAGTCTCTTTCATATTATTTAATGACTAGGGACAAATGATATATTGCTTAATCATTTTTTTAAAAATAAGGTTTATTATTATCAGTACTTTTCCATTTTGCTGGTGAAAATCTCACCAAACAAAAATGTTAATAATGCTGCAAATCTCGCCAAGCAAACTTTATTGACGATAACACACAGTTTACATATAAAAAATTTTTTAATAAATGTTAGTTCTACGAATTTTTTTGCACAAGAAGTAACTTTAGGCTAAATGTCTTTTGCTTGAAATAAACTGACAGATTCTTCCTCTGTTCAGGCAAATCCCAAATTTTTATTGATTGTCGTTTCTCATCCATTTTTGATGTATTAGGAAAAAGATGTGACTAATAAGAAATGAATGCAGCTTGTTTTAAAAATGTGGCGGTAAAAAGTTACCAGTAAGGATATTCCATTTGGTGTTGGTAGTATCTTTTTTGGCGACTTTATAGAGCGGTACTTTACTACCATTCATTATTATAGGCAAATATCCATTTTCCTTCATTATGATTATTACGTCATTAGTTATATAGTAAAGATATGGAAGCACTTGGATGCAGACAGCAGTAAATTTTGTTTGTGTAAATAGGGTAATGTGGAGGTATTTGAGTTAATAAAATTTAACACGTTCGCCTCCGTGTCATCCAGATATGGGTGATGGATGTGCTTTCGTGAGCACCGCACCACCCAAACATGGGTGACGATCTTCTTGTTCAAGTTAACACAAGAGCATGGGTGTCAGGACAATGAGGCAAGGGGGGGGGCACTTGCCTCCCCCTGGAAAATTCTAATTAGCATTTTTTTCTTTACCTTTAAAACTATGCTATCAGAATTTTATTTAAAAAAAAATATTTTTTTTTTCAGGTTGTGCCCCCCTTGGAATTTTTTCTGGTGACGCCACTGCATGAGAGTAGTCGCGTCATTTTTTATAACGCTAGTAGCCACATGTCGGTCTATTCCTCGCTGTTGTTTAGTATTAGGGGAAAGCCAGTAGAAAAAGATGAGCTGCCTTTAATTCACGCAAAACTTTTCCCGCAAACCTCTAACCTTTCTGAAAAACTAGAAGTGGGGAAAAAAATAATCAACATTAATAGTCGCGTCACAGTCAAATATCGATTTGAGAAGTAAAATGTTTTTAACTGCTCAAAAAATATCAAGAATGACTTGAAAACAGACTATGTTAGAGAACATCCACTCAAGGTTAGTTACACAGAATTTTCATACTTTATTTTTAAGGGGTGATCTGTTGGGGAAATTTATAATCAATGGGCGCAAATAGACCAATATGTGACTACTAATGCATTAATAGGATTTTTAAAAGGAATTTAATGGAATACGCACTGAAATATAAATAAAGAATATACAACATAAAAATACTAAAAATATACGCATTATGCTGTACTTTTTATCTATATTAATAAAATCAGACTTTTGTCTGTAAATTTGTTAGAATCGAAAAATTTTGCGATATACACACCATGAAAGCCAAAAATGACTTCAGAAAATTTTGCCTGTGTGTATGTGTGTGTGTTATTGTGTCTGTATGTCGCTTTTTTTGTCCGGGCATCACACAATAATGGCTGGACGGAATTCAATGGCGCTTGGCAGGAATTTAGTTCTTCACCCAATTTAAAATTATATCTATCAGCTTTTCAGAAATTGCCCCGCGTTTTCCCCTGGGGAGCAAAAGACAAAAACACGTTTGTACGTATTATATTGTTTATATGTATTCGACACTTATTGTAGTGAGATTTTATGAAATTCGCCCACTTACCCCCTTAGGGTCGGGGTGTGTGTGTGTGTGTGCAATAAACACGCTTAAAAGCACGTTATTCTGTTTGAATTAGCTTTACATTATCTGAGAATGATGAGTTTTGGTGTGTGGATGTTGAATAGGTGTACGCATTATGTACAGTCAGATTTCGCAAAACTTCTAACTTAGCCACTGGGGAACGGGAAGTAAGAAGCGGGTAAGTTGCTGCCGTAGGCAGTGTGGACCCGGAATCCCCACATTGCGAGCAGGAAAAACCTCTACGAAATACAGAGGAAACTTACTTAGGTTAACTTACTTTTTTACTCAGGTTATTAATAATAATATGGAATTTTGACAACTCATTTAAGTATAGTGCTCAGCAAAGCCTGCTAGTTAATTTATATTTAGGAAAACATATTACATTATACTATATTGCATAGTGTTCGTTAAAACACTCTAAGCACATTTGAGGTGATTCTGGACAATAGAAACAATCAGGTCACATATATAGTGTTTTCTTTTACATTTTTCTTTGCTTCTTGGCATTTGGCAGTTTGCTTCCTCTTCTGGTAACATAGAGCGCACACGTACATGCTTCTTATAGGTTCGCTTTTCTGATTCTTACAAATCTATGAAAGGACACTTCCTTGTTTTACTTCTATTATTGTCGGGCATAGCGTTTTCTGAGGATAACCATGTGATAAAAAAAAGTTTATGAAATTTTCTTTTTTTGTGGCTCTCTGGTACATGTCATCTCCGACGATCGACTTTGTGCCCAGTGAGAAACTCAGCTAAATCATGCTGGGAGATGAACGTGTTAATAATGGTATGGGTCTGAGTGAGGTACCTTTAATCTCAGTGACAGAAAGTTTTGTAGCTGTCCGCGACAGGCTTTTAAAATTTCATAATCTGTCTGCAAAATTTGCATGTAATTAGGGGAGAAAATGGCTTACACTCAAAAAGCCTGAAAACTGATGAGCGGGGGGGGGGGGGGGGGTTAACATCAGCGGTGATCTCATGCAAGAATGCACGAAGGCAGTAGGGACCCGTTGTGAGTTTTTACCCGATCACGATTTTTTTTCTTCTTTTCCTAAGGGTAATGTTAATGAGTGGTAAGATGCAATTTTGAGAATTCATTCATTATAGTGATTCATTTAAAAATACTGACCCGCTAGCGAGCGAAGCTCGCTAGTGTGAGATAAAATCCATTTCGCAAATCAGGATTACAATACTTTCTTATACATTGTATAAGGAAGTAAAAAGAGATTGTATATAAGTAAAATTTTAACGTATTTCAAATGTTATTTTAATTATGTTTTCGATGCATTAGGTATATATAGTCAAACCTTATTAACATGAATTACTTTTAACATGAACTGTTTCCACTATCCCCATCAAAATGAAGATTGGTTACTGATAGCATGAACAATTTTTTTTTCCTCTCGAGATTCACGTTAACAAGGTTCAGCTGTATTAGGGTAGTATGCATTTTAAAAAATTATTTTTATTTTAATGTTATGATTGATCGACTATTTTGATTCATTTTCGGAACATCTATAAATCGGTAATCAGGCAACAACTGTTTCCTGCTGATGCTTCAGCTGGGAACTGAAATTGAGCACTCCGCTTATTGTGTATCGCTGAGCTACCCTGTCAGATACCAGCTCAGCATTTCCCATATAATATCTGTTTAAGTACCAGAGTTAAATTCTCAGTTCTGTCGTTTTTTTCATATAGTTGGTATAAAAAATTTATCCTTACAAGCTAATGGATATTATGTAGGAAATGCGGAGTTGGTAATCAGAAAGTCAGTTGCTGACCAGAAGCCGAACTCATGTTATTCTATGGGGAAATTTGTTTCTATAATTGCTCATTGCTTAATGCATTTTTTAATTATGTATTCATGTTGTGAAAATATATAACCGTTCAATTAGCAGTGGCGTAGCGTGACATTTGAATCTGGGCATGCTCTGAAGTCAATTATGGAAAGAACACTACTCATGAAGGCGATATCATTTCATCAAATTTAAGCTCGGATTTTTCCATTTTCTTGGTTGGTTGATTGTAGGATTCAAGTCCGATTGACTGTACTTGGATCCCAGGCCTATGGGTGGAATGCCGTCCGTGAGAGTCTTTGTAAGAGGTTCTAGCCAGTTTTACGCGAGTTTTGTAGAAAACCACGGGAATCTCTGAACGGCTCGGTTGATGAGTGCGACCTTGGATCGAACCCGACACTTCCCATCTACCAACTTTGAGCGCAAACCCTCTCAGTCGCTGGTGGGCTTCAATTTCTCGGAATTTTATATAAAATTTTACATACAAATTTTGTCGCTTTAACTTTAAATCATACATCTAAAGGACTCTTATATTAACTTATTGAAGGCCGCTTCACTAATAGCTGTATTTAAATGAATTTTCAAAAAAATTTAATCACAATTTTTTATATCACTTTAGAAATAAAAAATTAAAAGAAAAGAAAGACAAAAGGAATAGTGGGAACCGGAAAGAAAAAATCCATTAAAATCGCTGAAAACTTGGTTTTAGGCTCTCGCTGCGTTCTGCTGTGTCTTCCACAACCGCACAATGTCGGTCTGAAGACCCCACTGCTATTAGCACGCCGTAAGGGAGCGCTTGAATGTAGGTGCTTATCTGACCTCTGATAGTTCTTATACAAGAAGTTAATTGTTACAATTTTTAATAAAGTTAACTATTTTATAAGTTTAATTCTTTCTATCATATTACCATTTGATTTCGAGAAAAACAATGCATTAAAATTAATAAACGTTTCTCTTCAAAGGGAGGTATTACGCCTTTACATAAACAATTATTTTTGAAAACGCAACTATTATGTGTATTTTTTTTTTTTTTTTTTTTTTTTTTTTTTTTTTTAAGAAAGAAAGAAAGAAAAAAGAAAGTTTAGCTCAGGAAAAGATATAACCAAATTAAGAAAGTGTTTCTTGTTCAAAACTAACGTTAAAAAAAAAAAAAAAAAAAAAAAAAAAAAGGAAGAAGAAGAAGAAGCAGTATTAAAATTTTATTATATAAAAACTATTTAATTGCATGGCTTAATGTGAAAGAATGAAAAATAAATAGAATAGCGATCTTTACTAAGGAATGCAGGATGAAAAGAAAAACACACAAATTAGATAAAATTTAATAAAATAAAGCAGAAAAATTAACAGAACATTATAAAATAAATAAATAAATAAACAAATAAAATAATTAATTTAAGAAATTCAGATTCGAAAATTAAGAAAAGAAAAGAAGAAAAAAAATTTAAGAAGAAAAAAAAAAATCTATGAACACTTGCAAGATCAAAGCTACGCATCTGCCAATTTTTTATAGATCTGCGATCAGTGACCATCATAGCGCATACACAGGCATACATAAAAAAGACATTAGGGAAAAAAAAAAAAACTTTTTCTGGCACATAAAACAAATTTTGGAAATTTATAAAAATTTATTTTGCAATTTAATCATCATTTTCAAATCAACTTTTTTTTATAAGTTTTTTTTTTTTTTAAGTTTTTTTATTACATCATTGTAAAATGAAGTATAAGTTTTAATTTATCAATCAGTTGAGAAACCAACTCTCTATGCGAACATCTCTACCGAAGGTAACAAAATCCCTAACGCTGCAAAAATACCTAAAACTGCAGAATATGCTCTCCAAGGATCGCATGCCTTGAATCGTTTACACAGCGGAACTCCACCTTGTACTGTACTTAGTACGAGAGAAAATTAAAGGGACGTTGAATATTCCCTCAAATAGCAAAAAATCCCTATATAAGGGCATGCTTTACAAAGGCAGCATGACCTAAGCAATAACCGGTCAGCAGGAGAAGAGGGTGACGGTATCTCTGGGATGATATTGGTCAGCAGATGACGCCTAAACAAAGCCGGAGGGTACTAACGACAATAGTAAAAAAGAAAAAAAAGCACTCGGATTTATCCAGGAATAATTTAACAAAAGAAATTTCCTTTCACTATAATTTTTCAAAACTGAATGACGGATAATGTATAAATGGAAGCGAGTATTTAACAAAATTAGTTGAAATAATTTATTTTTAAATAAATTCTGCTTAAAGTTTAGATAGTTTTTAGTGGGTATGCGGCGCATGCCTAGCATACCCAGAGAATACGCCACTGTCAATTAGTATTACTTTTTAAAAAATTAATGTTTCACTTTTGAGTTTAAAAAACAAAAAAATATTTAAATGTATTTTTAAGCTGAATAAAATGTTAGAAATTGTGAAAACTAGTAGTAGTATGGTTCTGGATTTTCTGAAGGTGAAAACAGAATTTAAGGTAAAAAAAAAAATAATAATCATATTAACAAAACATGACCCTTCGTCAGGCGAATAAAGTAGGCATGAGTGTTTGTTTGCAGCACTCATGCCTACTTTGTTCACTTGACAAAAGATCCTGTTTTCTTTCAACCCAAAATAATTTTTGTGAATGAAAGCGTTTTATGGTGTTTATTCAAAGTTTTGTATATAATTGCTTTTTAACGTCAGTTTTGTGGTAAGTTTTTTTTTTTTTTTTTTTTTTTTTTTTTTTTTGGAAAAGATACTAAAAGCTCTCATTTGAAGATATATGTCAAGTATAAAATTATAGATACAATGGTTTTGTATGTTCACTTTTTTGTAATATTATGGATTACGCAGAAAATTATAACTGTAATGTTTATATAGTTTATGAATTTTAGGCCTTTTTAACCTTTTTACAAGCCAACGTTCCCAATTTGGAAAATCAAATTAAAACTTATAGCACACATATTTAAAAGATGACTTGATTATTTTTAAAAACAGAAGGAACATTTCTATCATTAGTTGGTAACTGTACAAAAAATCTTAAAAATCATCATTTTCATCAATATATATATTTTATCAAGTTGTTTAATTATTCTTATTGTAAATAACTGCTACCACATTTAACTTAACTGTCTGATCAGTCAATTTTTTTATTTATGATATATATTTATAGTTGAAAAAGTACAAGCCACATTCTTTCTTTATTAGTATTAGTGCTGTAATTGGGTTTTGAAAAATAAAAATATTTTACCAAACAATAATGCATATGTATAATTAATAGCTGCAGCTATTTCATTATATTTAAATTCAATATTAGCTGTTAGTAGGCTTTAAATTTAAAATTTTGCTATTAAAAATGTTATTAATGTTTCTCTTTCAGGCTACAATGTTTTAATTCAAGGCTAATTGGTTATAGTATTTGACAGTAAAATATTTTTATTCTCCAAAACTCATTTTCAACACTAACAATAAAGTTGTATATTTTCAGCTATAGAGTTTTATATAAAATAAAATAAATTATTGACTAATCAGGCTTTTACAATCAAATGCAATAGCTGTTATTTACAATAAAAAGAATATTTATGGTTTACTACACCGAATTATAAAGTTTTACGAAATACTGCTGTCATATTATTATTTTTTTTTTCGCCTACACAGAATAAATTGATAATAGAATAAATAATTGACTAATCGGGTTTTTATTTACAATGAGAAGAATATTTATCCAAATGATATCATACCAGATTGTTAAGTTTTAACGAATAGTATAGTCATCTCATTAAATAACAGAACATATTATTCTGTATTATAAATAAACAATTACATGTATTACGTTCAATTTACATTAAATAAGCCTAACATTTATAAAATATACAAATGTTACAATTATAATTTTCTGCATAATCCATAATAATATTTCAATGTTGAACATGAAATCTAACTTACATGAATATACATAACATAACATATTTTTACACTTACATTTATCTTCCAACGAGAGCTTTAGGTATCATTTCCGAGCAAAGAAGAGCTTCGGTATTTTGGATACTATTTAATTCATATTGTAGATTAATGAAGTATTATAATAAATTATTTGTTTCGGGTTATGTATTATGAATGAATGATTATTACCACAGACAAATATATCCTTGTCTTGTCTGTGACAATTACTTTCTTCAATAACACTAACACTGGACGACAGCGGCCTTGTTTTTTTTTTGAGGCGATAGTAAATCTGCGATCGAGTTGTGAGAGCTCCGAGGCAGTCACAAATTTCCCCCTCATCGCTCACAACTTTGCGACCAGTTTTGTAAACAAATGTTGCGTTTGGATTGAAACACAGCCAGATTTGTGATTGTTTACCTATTTGTGATCACAATGTTTCAGTCTGGATGTAACGGTAGGTGGCTAACGATGAGTAGTGATTACTTTTTCAAGTTTCGATGTGTGAAAATGTTTCCCATGTCACTTAAACAAGACAGATTCTTCCTTTCACTTGACCAAACATTTTTAGCAGGAACACAACTCACGACACCTTTGATCGGGGTCGGGCCATTTGGCCCAAAATCTCCCCTAATGACAGCATTTGATGGATCTGTAAAAACCGCAAAAACATGCTATAAACCAAACCTTATAGAGCGCCATTTTTGAACGAGCTAGGGGAATAGACATCTGTTTGGCATGATTTCTTCTCTCCGTAAATTCTTCCCCAGGTGGTCCACAGATAACTGGAAAAATCCCTATTTTAAGAGGGGTGAATATTCAGTGGTTCATTTTTGTTCCTCGGTCTTTAGAAATGTCAGAGCTTGAACTAATTGATAGCAAAAGAAGTGGAAAGCCTTTTATGCATGATAACTTTCTCTTAAAAAATAAATAAATAAATAAATAAAAACGAATAAAAATAATACTGGAAATACATACAGGATAACTGTTATGCTACAGTGCATCAGATAATAAATTAGAAAAAGTCAACGGATAGATTTAATAAAAGAATTATAATACATTTGTAAAAACAAATGTATTATAATTCTTTTACAAAAAAAAAAAAAAAAAAAAAAAAAAAAAAAAGTGAGCTCAGTTAAAAATAACTGAGCTCACTTTTTTTTTTTTTAACAAGAACAGTTGCTTCTTACTTCTTATGCTTTGTTTTAATTTCGATTTATCATAAGGTATCATAAATTGAATTGATTATAATTATCTAGGGAAAATTTAAGGTAAATTTGTTCTGAAACGAAATGTTTTTAAAAATAAATTTGTTAGAATTAGCAGAATTAATTGCTTTCATATTTGAATTAAAGTCATCACATGATAATTTAATATTTGGTAATATATATTAAATCTTATTAGTCTAGGTTATATTCAGTGGCATTAAATCTTCTGTTACCCTGGTTATTGCTGCGTTTTAAAAATTAATTTACTATATATGTGTGTGTAATATTATATTAATACTTTGAAATATAACATATATTTTACTTTAAATAAAATAGATTTATAAATATAAATTATTATTTTAAATCATAATATATATGATCTATTTAGTTAAAATAAGCTTTATTTATAAATATCAATCATCATAAAATATGTATCTATATATTAATAGGCAAGCATAAAATTTGTTGTCCCTTTTTAACATATTAATTATGGGAGTAGAGGGTTGAAAATGGTATCATTCGAAAGGTATGGTTAGCCGGAAGGTGCAAATACAAATATTATTTTCTTACGATGTCAAGAAGGTATTTAAAAATACATTTATTTTTTATGCATTTTCCCCCATTTTTCCCTTTTATGCACGTATTCCTTCACATTAAGAAATACCTAAAAGTAGAAAGTTGTTAAATCTGGCAATTTCATAAAGCTCAAATAAAACCATAGACACAGTAATTTGTATAATGTAGCATCACTATCATCACTATACGCAAGCGAAGTGATGACGTCACTGTCTGTCCATGGAGCCATGTAAAAGATTCAAACTAACGTAAAACTTTGAAAGATGGCCGCCAAGCCCATCACACATAAATAAAAATAATAATATTTTTCAGAAACACGCTATGATGTATTTAGTACAGGAAAGAAGGATTTCTATCAACATATCATAAGGCACTTGATTCACATGTGAAAATTTAGTTAAAAGGGAATATTAAATAAGTATTTGAATGTAAGCTTGGGAATTTGATATCACACCCTTTTTAGACACAACTTTAATCAATTCTCTTTCTTTGAGCTTGGCTTTTTTGTACATTTTAAGTGTCTTTTTTGTAGACGATATAAGTTACTGTCTACATGTGTTTGATTGAGTTATTTTTTCTGTAAAATTGATAAAATTTTAATTTAAAATCACAAAACTCCAGAAAAAAAATGGCGAACTTCCAGTTTCGAATGTAAACATAAACATTTCATTTCAAAGGGTGATATTTAAACAATAAATATTGAACTAATATACTAAATAAAAGGAAAATGGATTTGTTACTAACTGCTGCATGTATAAGTAGACGATACGGAAAAAATTCCGATTTCCGTTTTTTGCTGAATTTACATGTTTTGAGCTTTCTTTACGTTTCAATTAACTGAAATTGGCTGCTTATTTTTTAAAAAAGTGTCTTTATTGCTAGCTTTTGTGGGCAGAAGAAGCAAGTAGAAGATTCATAAAAACTTTTGATTTCCGGTTTGCGATGAATTTACACGTTTGGAGATTTCCTTGCATTTTAATTAAGTGAAATTAGTGAAATTGACTACATATTTTTATCTTTTAAAAAGGGGATTTATTATTCTTTCCTCTGCATATATAAGTAGAAAATATAAGATTCAGAAATGTTTTACATTTTCGGTTTTCGATAAAGTTACACGTTTTGAAATTTCCCGAACTCAATTCGACCATTTTTGAAAAATATCTTTTTTTTTTTTTTTTTTTTTTTTTTTTGTTCAAACACTGTACTTTATGAACCAATCGAATTAATTTAACAGAATTTGATACTTGGTTGGACCTTGGTCTGACATGGTACCTATTAGCGTCTGGGCTGTATCGCACAACAAGGGGCGTTTTCACGTTGCGATTTTCTCTCATTTCAGGAAAGGCTAACATCTACAGAGAGAAATAGTTATATTAAGTAAAACTCTGCTGATTCAGTTAGAGTGAATATTGGCAAACAATTGCCGCAGCTGTGTTGCAATTGCATTCCGTTTAGGACAAGGACTTTGCTTTGCCTCGCTTTGCAAAAAAAAAATGGTCGAGTTTCGACCACTGGGCGATACTAGTATATATATATATATATATATATATATATATATATATATATATATATATATATATATATATATATATATATTCCCTAATAATATAAATATTTTATTTTAACTTTTTTTCCTTATCACATGGTCTATGCAGAGGTTTTAGGGAAATATAAGCACCCGTAACACTTATTTAATCCGCTCCACCCGTTTGGCCTTGATGGCCTCTGCTCCTTCTTATTGTTATTTCAGTTTTACTTGTTTGGATATTGCCCTTGTTGTACAAAAAACTATAGTCTTTTGTTCTTATATTAAATATCTGTAACTCATGTCTTGTATCATATATATATATATACAAGCTGGAAATATATATATGCTGGAAAGATTATCAATTGCACTGTTATTGAATTTTATTTACTATAAAATAAAAAATCTATGAACTATTTACAATTTTTATTATTTAATTTTTAAGCAAAGATTATGAAGGTCTCTCTTTCCCTCTCTCACTCAGTTTATTTTTATTTATTTATTTATTATTATTATTGTTGTTTAAACATTACATTTAAAAATCATTTAATCAATTTTTTCCTTTGGAACTTTTTTTAATAGTTATTTTGGCAAAATTAAACAGTCGTCTGCCTTAACACACATTACTGCGATCGACAACTAATATTGAAGTATCCAATAAGTATCCCCAAATGTAAACAAACGCGCTTCGAAATTAATGTCTTTAAATTACATAAAACTATTTTATTGGAGCCAGAGTACTGTTTCTTTCTGACATGAGATAGAAAATCATCGTCAACATTTGTGGTAGACCACTTTGAATTTTGCATATTTTACAAAAAGGAAAAATTGTAAGCAAATTAGGATTCAAGTATTAAATTAAATTTGTTTTTTACATATTTCCCTTTTTAGACTTTCTTCCATATATATAAGTAAAAGATATTGGATTCCTGAAAATTTACGGACTCTGGTATTTGATGGATTTACGCGTTTTGAGATGTTCTGAACACGACATGACTATTTTTAAAAAAATGTCTGTCTCTGTATTTGCCTGTGTGTGTATGTATCACAAATTTTGTGGACGCTGTATCTCACTAGCCAATAAACGAAATTCAACTGAAGATGGTATTTAGTTGGACCCTGACCTAAACTGGTGCTGATTACATTTGGAGATCAATCTTTCAACAGGTGACACTGTATTACTTTTTTTTTTTTTTTTTTTACGTGGTAGTATAGGACAAAATTTCGTATAAATATACAAATGAGACTTATTTTATATACGTGTTTGTAAAATTAATATGAATGATTGATAATAGTAGTAGTAAACTAGGAAAAAAGTGTGTGCATGTAGGGTTATCGCACCCCCCCCCCCCCATTTCCCCTGGGGGTGAAAATTTTCAATATGGGTACCTTTAGAAAGAACTCGTCAATACCTTTAAAACGAATGGTTGAACCATAAATCTGTGATGATTTAAAACAAATTTAGCAATTTTTTTCATTCTTAACGAAAAAAAAGAAAGAAAGAAATCTGCAGTGACTCCACTCGACTTTTCGAACATTAACTTATTAACGGTTGTATAAATAAGTTAAAGTAAGAGAAGTCATTAAATAAACAAAAGAGAAAATTATAATCGGGTATACGAGTGTTTTTCTCTTTTTAGTATGTTGTTTAAATTAGTAACGCTATTGCCCTTCAAATAAATTGAGCCTATAGATCAAAATGATACAGAAATTTTCGTTGTGTCCCTGTAAAAATCTATAAATTCTGGAATCATTAAAATCTATACAGTTCGTACGACGGTGACCAATAAAAAAAATATATATATAAATTTTCAGCTCAATCGGATGAAGCGTTTAGATGCTGTCGCATATTAAATAATCTGAACCCATAAGCCACAATGATAAAGAATTTTTTTTTGTGTCCTTGTAAAAATTATCTAACTGCTAGATTCTCCAAAATTGATACAGCTCGTGTGAAGGTGAACTATAATATGTATATAAATTTTCAGTTCAATCAGATACGGCGTTTAGACGCTATCGCACTTTAACGAATTTAAGCCCGCAGGGCATAATGATAAATTTTTCGTTGTGTCCCTGTAAAAACACTATACGTGTTAGATTCACTAAAATCTGTGTAGTTGGTGCAACGGTGACCTATAATATGTGTACAAATTTTCTGCTCAGTCGAGTAAGGGATTTAGACGCTATCGCACTTAAAAAAAAATTGAGCCCGTAGACCATGATGATAAAGAAATTTTCCCTGTGACCTTGTATAAATCTATAAGTGCTAGACTCGCCGAAATCTATACAGTTCGTGCGACAGTGACCTGTAACATGTACATAAATTTTCACCTGAATCGGTTGATGCGTTTAGACGATATTGCATTTAAAAAAAAATTGAGTCCATAAGCCACAATGATAAAGAATTTTCTTTGAATTCCTCTAAAGAAACTATAAGTGTTACATAGTCCGAAATTCATGTAGTTAAGTGTGGCGGTGATCCATAGCATGTATATAAATTTTCAGTTCAATCCGATATGGTGTTTAGACGCTATCGCACTTTAAACAATTTGAACCCATAAAGCATAAGGGAAAAAAATATTTCGTTGTGCCCCTGTAAAAGAACTATACGTGGCAGTGGCACTTCGTGCAACGGTGACCTTCAGCATAAGTATAAATTTTTAGCTCAATTGAATAAGGCGTTTAGACGCTACAATTAGTAAATGACGGTTTAAATAATTTGGGCCCATAATGATAAAAAAAAAAAAAAAAATGCGACCCTGTAAAAAAAATATAAAGGCTAGATTCACAAAAAAAAATCTACAGTTTGTGCGGCGACGGTGATTCATAACATGTACACACAGAAAAATAAATTGGTCACAGTGACCTGCCAAAATGCTCAGCTGACAATACAGAATTGACTAACCAAAATAACTGACTAGCCAGAAAGTGTACTTGCTGAACTAGTCTCCAAAACTGAAAAGTGTACTTGCTGAACTAGTCACCGAAACTGAAAAGTGTACTTGCTGAACTAGTCACCAAAACTGAAAAGTGTACTTGCTGAAATAGTCTCCAAAACTAAAAAGTGTACTTGCTAAACTAGTCACCAAAACACTACTCCAGACTAGGAAGGTTAATATTATTAGACAAAGAAGGCTAGTCGATAATCATAATTATCTGACCAGGAAAGTTAGTCAACAACCGCAGTTGCCAGACAAGGCAAGTTAGTCAGAATCTGCACTTGATTAAGACGGTTAGTCAGCAGCCAACAGGTATTTTACGAAGCAAGCTAGTCAATTTTCAATGAATATCTGAAGAGGCAGGATAGTCAAGACTATTTACCTGACTAATCTGTCTGGTAATATTTGAAAAGGAAAACTAGTCTCTATTTGACTAAGCTGCCTCATAATATTTGTGGAGGAATTTTAGCCCGAAAAAAAAATATTTGACTAGCCTGTCTCATAATATTTGAGAGAGATTAATCAAAAAAATTTATTTGATTAAAATCCCTCATATTTTATGAGGAAGGGCCTCATACTTGTTTGCAGGGGCTTTTGTAAAAGCATTGTTGTTAGTCTTAACCTCTTTACTTTTGTAATTGTTTAATCCCCCCTACCCTTTTAAATGTTCAACCTTGAAAAAATATTTAAAAACTTTTCTGAAAAATATTACTTGTCCATCAGCTGGATTAAAATACTCATAGCTGCCAACTTTTTCAATTTATTCCAGAATGTTGTTAACATTCGCCCTTTTCTTCATACCATATTCTTAATAGAATAATTTTCTTTAGCATGTAATTACAATTAAATATGAAGATAATTACTCCTCAAAGAATATGGTTTGAAGATAGGGCTAACAACATTCCGGAATCAATTAAAAAAGTTAGCAGCTATGAATACTGGAAATTTAACAAACTACTGAAACAAAGAATTTGCTAGTTTAATCATTCTTCCCTACCTTTATTCATCATTAACGCACGCATTTATCCAACACTTTTTTATCAAGGCATTCCAAGAGGATTGTGGCGCCACATGATTTAGTCCACTTTTTATGCACATCCTCATATATGGATTTAGAAATATATATATATATATTCTCATCGGTGCTTTAATTTTATACGCTGTGGTTACAAAAATAAATGTAAACTTTTTTTTTTTTTTTTAAGTTCCTTTTTTTGATATTTAAGCCACCTGAATATATGCATATATTTTTTTAAAAAATGGATTTTTTCCACCTGATTAAAATTACAGATAAGTACGACGATACAATGTGCTTTAACAATTGATACAGGCAATATAAACAATATGCACGGTATAGACGATACAATGTACTAAACTATAAATAACATCGAACTCAAATTTCAGGTTATTTAAAGTTTTAAAATCATAAATATTAATGATATACTTTTTTTTTTTTTTTTTTTTTTTAAGGTGAGGGTGGACATAAAATTTGCATAAAAAACACTTTAACATATATAATAAGAATTTTTATTTTTAATCATCTCTGTAAATTTTATGCCCAGAGAAATTTTAATATATAACAATAATTTATAAGTATTTGATCAGCCAAAATAACTCTTACTTACCTGATAACATTATTTTCAACATTCTTCAAATCATGAATTTAAGTGGCTTATTTAAATAAGATTTCTCCTTCATTAAAACTATGTAATTGAAATAATACATAAAAGACAAAAATCAAGATAAAAATAATTTTATTGAAAATTATAAATGTTTCATATACATGAAGAAGATTGCTCCATAATTTACATAAAAATTAATCATAATAATAATATAAAAGCACAAATATAATTAGGTAATAAAACGTAATTTTTTTATGCCTAATAGCTCTCCATGATGGCAAGCCACTGAAAATTGTAAGGATAGCACCATCTTTAACAATTGGTTTATTTCTTGGGACTTCATATAACTTTCCTTCTTTTTCATCAAAATATGTTATTGTTTGTATAATTCCATCAGGTTTAAAATAGGGCTCACAAACCTTAAAAAAAAAAAAGAAAAAAAAAAAAGACATCAGGACATTACTAAGAAATACGTTATATGAGGTGTAAATTTCACCTCATTGCATAGGTTGCATTCAATTAAGAAGTTGCATATATCATAGATGGCTTCATTGGAAATCAAATAAATCAATGAGGAGACGAAATAGTCTATCAAAACCTTTCTTAATCTATGCATAAATTATTATATATATATATATATATGTGTGTGCGTGTGTGTGTGTGTATGTGTGTGCGAAAACAGGGCAGTTTGGAATCGCCTAGCAGAGGCCTTCATCCTGCAGTGGGTTGATAGAGGCTGAAATTGGTAATGATGATATATATATATTCTCATATAACACCATACCTTATAATTCGTATGATTACTTTAGAAAAGCAAGCACGAGATGTTTTTAAAAATCGATCTGGTTTTATTGATTTTTTTTTTATTGAATTATTATTTTTTTAATGAATATATCCCTGTTAGAACACTATTGTTAAGCATATTTGAAAGTTGACAGCCATATTATAAATGCTATTGCTGCATAGCAGCGCCACCTTTCGAGCGATTGACACCAAAAGTTGATAGGCACTAATTTAGGTCAAGGTGCATCTACATATAAATTTATATGTAATTCTGAACAGTAGTTCCGTAGATACAGTTGCCACGAAATTTTTGTCACACATACATACACACACAGACGGACAGACAAGACATTTTCTAAAAATGGTCAAATCGTGGTCTAGTCTAACCTCTCAAAACTTGTCGAAAACCGGAAGTCGAAAATTTTTACAAATCCAATACTTCCTTCCATTGAACATACAAGGAAAAAAAAAGATGTAATTACTAATTGTATTGCGTTAAAAATCTGAAGAAAAAAAAAAAAAAAAAAGAGACTAATAATAATGTTTAAACACTTATGTGAGTTGTGAACTTCAAGATTGCAAAAATGTGCTTCAAGGTCAGTGATAGTAGTTCATTGTTTAATGCTTATATTCTGAACAAAAAAAAAGTATCTTTATTTATTGCATTTGTTCGACGATGTGTTTATTTTATATTGTTTTTTACTTTCTTCTGTATTCAATAGAAGAAAGTATTTCAATCGTAAAAATTTTCAACTTCCGCTTTTCAATGGATTTACACGTTTTGAGGGCTCCAGAACACGATTTGACCATTCTTAGAAAAATATGTGTCTGTGTCTGTGTGTGTGTGAGACAAAAATTTTGCGGCAACGTATCTCAGGAACTACTGCAGATAACTGCATATAAATTTATATGCAGATGTACCTTGGCCTAAGTTAGTGCCTATCAACTTTTGGTGTTATTTGCTCAACAAGTGGCGCTGCTAGACCGCGATTTTCGCAATTACAGGAAAGGCTATATCTCAGAAACTACTAAACGAATTTGCATAAATTTATATGCAGATAAACTTTAACGTAAGTTAGTGCCCACCAATATTTTTTGTCAACTTCTCAACAGTTGGTGCAGCTATACATCGACTTTCGCGTTTTCAGGGAAGGCTGTATCTAAGGTTCTGTTGTGTATAATCAAACAAAACTTGACACGTATCAACGTAGTCATTATATGACATTACGCAGATTCAATTTGGATGCATATCAGCCAATAAGTGGCGCTGGTATACTGCAATTTTCTCTGAGAACAGGATATGGCTATATCTCAACTTCTGTGTCATATAACTGTACAAAACCTGATATATGAGGTAACCATTATGAAGAAGCATTTTTTAAGACTTTATTTATAGAGAATTAAACTGTCTTTCTTTTCTTATTATTAGTGTTAGTTTTTTCTAAAATGAAATTATCTGCATTCATTATGGTAGATAATTTTAATAAATAATAGTTTTAAGAAAATATTTTTACTGGGCGAATGAATTTTCCTATAGGAAAATATAGAAGAAAGTTTTGCGGTGGTCACAACATAATTGCTTTAAATGAAATCACGACAAGTATTTCCTCTATATTTGCTTTGAAAATTTCGTTCACATAAAAGCGAGGATTGAATTTTATTAAAAATAAAGGTATTTCAAAAAACAACAACAAAAAAAGTATGTTGTGGCCACCACAAGACTTTCTTTTTATATTTTCTAATACAAATTCGCTCAGTACAAATAATTTATTAAAGCTCTTATTTATTTAAATTACCTACCATACTGAATGCAGACGATTTTCATCTTTGAGAAATATTGCATTGAAAGTACAAAGAAAGACAGCTTTATTCTCTATAAATAATATATTAAAAAATGCGTTTTCATAGTGGTTATCTCACATATCAAATTTTGTACTATACACCATAGAAGTTGAAATATAGCTTTTCCGTTCTCGGGGAAAATTGCAGTACAGCAGCGCCACTATTGGCCGATATGCATCCAAATTTAATTAGCATAATGTCTGAGAATGGTCTTTTCACATATTACTTATTATTATTATTGTACGCAATAGAACTTGAGATATCTCTTTTCCTTAAATTATGGAAATCGCTATATAGCACCATCACCTATTGAATTATTGATACCAAAAGTAGATGGACAATAATTTATCTCGAGGTAGATCCACATATAAATTTATGTGTAGTAGTTCCTGAGATATAGCCTTCCCTTGAATTGTGAAAATCACTGTATAGCAGCGCCATCTTTTGAGAAATTGACATAAAAAGCTGATAAGGACTAGGTTATGTCAAGGTGCAGCTGCATATAAATTTATATGCAATTCTCTGCAGTAGTTCATGAGACATAGCATTCCCTTAAATTGTTGAAATCGCTAGAGACCCTGTATAATATAGTTTCCTAATATATGGTCTCTAGAAATCGCTGTATAGCAGTACCATTTCTTGATGGATGGGCACCAAAAGTTGATAGGCACTAATTTATGTCAAGGTGCATTTACATATAAATTTATATGCAATTACGTGCAGTAGTTCCAGAGTTGCAGTCGCCACAAAATTTTTGTCTCTCTCACACACACAGAGGCATATCTAATATTTTCTAAAAATAGTCAAATCGTGTTCTGGAACTTTCAATACGTGCAAATTCATCGGAAAACGGAAGTCGAAAATTTTTATGAATCTAGTACTTTCTTCTATTGAATATAGAATGAAGTAAAAAAAAATGTAAATTGCGAAATCTTTTCAATTTCCAGGATGTAAATACGAGGTTATACTGTATTTATTTAATTTATATATTAATAACAGTCAAAAAAGATTTATAATACTTTTCTAATTTTCATACAATTTCTACAAAAGATACATATTAGTTTCGTTGAAGAAAAGAAAACAGATCCATACAAATACGGATCTATTTTTCTGGATACGAATAGGGAGCTCCGATACATGTCTAGCATGTGTATAATGTTTAAATTAGTTACAGAGTTATAAATATGCCTACAAATTTAGATTTATAATTGTAAAAAGTATTTTGAAAGGTGAGCAGTACGATAGCTGTGAATTGCAGTCGTAGATCGAATGTGCGCTATCGAAGATAAACAAACACAGAGAGAAAAAACACACACACACACACACAGAGAGAGAGAGAGAAAAAGGCTGATGGTCGTCTGTCTGTTGTTTCAGAAAGAAAATTAAAAAAGGTTTATCAATTATTCGTACCACAGAACTGGCGTTGCAAAATAATCCTTACAAAACTTTGAATAAACACCATAAAATAAAAAAAATTTGCAACAATGGTTTCGGGTCGAAAGAGCACACGACCCTTCGTCAGGCGACCAAAGTAGGCACGAGTACAGCAGTCAAAGCCGTGCATTACCACTTTGACTGCTGCACTCGTGCCTACTTTGGGTGCCTGACGAAGGGTCGTGTGCTCTTTCGACCCGAAACAATTGTTGCGAGATATTTTATTTTATGGTGTCAATTTAAAGTTTTGTAAGTATTATAATATTCATGCCCACTTAAATAAAGTATTTTAAATTACTTGTTGTAAATTATTAAAAAAAGTTTTATTGTTAAATTGGAAATGTTTGCCATTTATACCATTAATGATAAACTTTATATACCTTTTCCGTGTCTTGATACTATTGTGGGGAAAAAATGTTACGTATTAATGAATTTAAAAAAATTTCTGGGGGAACTATATTTGACAATTTATAAGTAAATCATTCATAATTACCAGTTGCAAATTACTAACATATATTTAACCCACTATATCTAAAATTAGTATATGCTGTAGCCATTACAAAATTTTCTTCTATTATTATTTAATATAATAGCACCATATATCAGTTACAATGCACAAAGTAATTAACACAGCTTCTCACAAATAAAGATTTTACAAACTAATTTAACAAATAGATTCTGAGATACTATAACTATCTGGAAATTTACAAAGAGTAATAGTAGCGCGGCACGTCATCTGATGTACATCCAAATTGATTCGGCATAGTTTTTAAAAAGCTAGTTTGGCATAGTTTTTGGATGTATGACATACACCTTACATATCAAATTCGGTGCACATACATATCATAGAAGCTGAGATATGGCTCTCCTATAAATAGAGAAAATTGCACCATGCCAACGTCACCTGTCGGCCGATATGCGTCCAAATTAAATCAGCATAATAGTTCATAATGGCTGTTGCACATATCAAGTTTAGTGCATTTATATATCACAGAAGCTCAGTTACAGCATTTTCTTAAATGTGAAAAGTTGCAACATACTGGCATTACCTGATGACCGATATGCACCTAAGTTGAATAAACATAGTCTTTCACAATCGACTATTTGAACATTAAGTTATGTGAAGTTCTACACAATAGAAGCTAAGATATAGTCTTTCCTTAATTGTGGGAAATTGCAGCATAGTAGTGCCACTTCTTAGATGATTTTTCAGGGTTGCCAACTTTTCAAAAACAGTTTGAGGAGTATTCAGAGAAATTTTGAGGAGCATTTTGGATACTTTGAGGAGCAATTTTAAAAATACATTAAAAAAAAAAGAAAAGAAAAGAAATAAACTACTCACAAAAATAAATTAACAATAATCATATGAAATTTAGAAATATTTATTGATAATCAAATATATTTAGCAAAACAGTGAAGAGAGATAAGAATGGGAAATGATTAAGCCTGAATATAAGCTTAAAACCCAAAAGTAATTTGTTTTTTGCATAATGGCATATTTTCCATACATAAATAAAGGCAATATATGAAAGTAGATTATTCAGTTACATTAAAAAAAAGAAAGAAAGAAAGAGAAACACAAAGGGAAAAAAAAATTAATTTCCAACAATTTTCATGAATGTCAAAATAATTATACTATCACATAAAAATCTAAAAACGAAATCATATAAATGTGTAAATGATCTCATCTCTAAGTCAACTCCCTCTAATCTGCATAGCTTGGGACCATGTGTTTTGTAAACTTTAGAATTTTTCAGATTATTGGTCATAATTTGTTTACTTTTTTTTTTTTCCCAGATACAAATGAAGATATGATAATAAATCATTAATGCTTTAAGTGAATGATAAAATAAAAGCATAATTATTTCAAATAAATCTTAAATAAAGCGTTGTCAATCGGCCTTAAAGTTCAGTAGCTTTGAATCCATTATTTTTATCGATAAATAATTAAAATAAACAATTTTTTAATGATAACTGAAACATTGATACAGTTTAAATGAAAATCAAAACAGCACATAATCATAGCATTTGGTTTCTTTCTTCCCCCCTTTCAGTTTGTGGTTTTAATTAAACACACTCTTAGCTAATGTAAACAAATACTTGTTCCTGTTCTGAGTCAGCAATATTTCGATCACTAGAATGTTTTCTTTCTTTCATTCTTTTTTTTTTTTTTTTTTTTTTTTTTTTATTATTATTATTATTTACTATTTATTTATGAGTATTGTAGGATGAAGCGTGTGGTTCTTCAGCTAAATTGTAAAAGTTAGTTTTATTTTTTTTATTTTCAAGATACGTCGAAGCGCTTTCACAGATAAAAAATAAAATTCAAAGAATAATGTTTTATGCGGCAACTGTTGGAAATGCAAAATCAAAAGTTGATAAGGATTGGACAACGATTTCTGCCTAGATGTGTGCAAGGAAAAAATAAAAATAAAGAAAGAAAGAAAAAAAAAAATTTTTTTTCAGTGTCTGCCACTATTCAATTTTATGTATAAAAAATATTTAAATAGGTGGTCAAGACTGAATTTGCGGAGCATAAACATTACTTCACGGAATTGCGGAGTTTTTAAATTTTTTCGGAGAAACTCCGCAAAAATCGGAGCAGTTGGCAACCCTTGATATGTACCAAAAGCTATTCAGCACGAATTTATGTGAAAGTGCATCTAAATATAAACTTTTGTACAATTATGTTCATTATTTTGTGAGATACAGTACCCAAAACATAAAATTTTGATTAAACACAGACAGACATCTCCTAAAAATGGTTTAATCGAGTTTAAGGAAATCCCAAATTTGTAAATGCACCAAAAGCCAGAAAAAGAAAATTTTGAAAAATCCAGTACTTCATTCTTATATATGTAGAAGAAAATCAAAATTAATTTTAAGTTATTGTGGAAATAGAGTATACAACTAAATGTTTGCAAGAATTACTTAATTTATAGAGCATAGTTAAAAGAAAAAAATGTTGTTTAAATTGACATACCAAATAGTTTTTAAATTTAAATGTGTTAAGAATGAAACAAATAACATGAAATTAAGTACATATTTTAAACAAGATATCTTTTGTTTATCACGAATACTTAATATGCTGCGCATGAACAATTTGATTTTGAATCGAGAATACAGTATGTAATAATTTAAACTCATATTATTTTTGATTAAATTTGTTTTGAAAAAAAAAAAAAAAAAAAAAAATATATATATATATATATATATATATACATATATATGATATCAAATTTTTAATAACTAAAAATATCAACCTTTTACTACAATCATCAATCATTTGAATGAAACAAATAACATGAAGTTGAATATGTATATGTTTATATATATATATATTTATTTACCAAGATATTTATTATCTATCGCTAATAATTAATATTGTATACAAGAACAATTTGACTTTAAATTGAGAGCAGAATATAGTATGCAATATTAAATTCATATTATTTTTGCTAAAAGTTGTTTTGAAAAAAATTGGTGTCAAACATTTAATAATAAAAATGTCATTTTTTTATTACACACTATTATCAACCATTTGCCAAACTTATTTAAATTAAAAAAATTATTTATTTAGAACAGGAATTAAAAAATAAATAAATAAATAAATAATAACAGATAAACGAGAAACCTTTAAATTTTTTTAATTTATCTCATTAAAAAGTTTAAATATAAAAAAAAGTATTAATATTATTTTTTATTGTTCTAAGCTAGATATAATGTTGCAAACGATAATTTAAAAAACATACCTTAAAATTCGGATTTCTTTCAAAATCCCCATGGATAGCATTTTTCTATATCTTTCTTAAATTGACGTCCTTTGGAAATCCAAATATCTTCTGAACCATCTTTAGGGGAAAATAAATCATTACTATTCTGTGTATAAAAATATTAATATGAGCTTAATGTTAAAAGTGTATGTAAACAACTATAGCTTAGACAAATTAAATATACTTACTTTTATAATACAACGATACGTAAAACTAGATTTATAATAACGTATTTTAAATTTTATACATTTTAAACAACTTTATAAATTAGAACAAATTCTAATTACGATTCATATTGTTAGAAGATTGCGGAAGCTTTAGAATTCTACAAATTTACAATTTACTATTCTTACAAAGCTTACAATAAAATAAAGTATTTAGCACTTACTTTTGGCTGTAAACTCGATTCGCTGATTCTGATTACTAAAAAATCTCTCGTTCTCTTTCTAAAATGAAAATGACTCTAACGGCAATTGCAGTATCCCGCCAAATGCGATTAGTTTTTTGTTTATTTTTCGGTTTCGGTTGACTAACACAAGTTGTCAATAGGAGACAAAAAATAAATAACAAATAAAAAAAAAAAGAAGAAGAAGAACAATGTTAGCTTTTGGACTAGCCAAACAAATTTTTCTTAGTCAATTGACAAAACGGGAACATTTATTTTTTATTCTTTCATCTGACTAACCGGTCAAATTTGAGGAAAATGAAAACTGTACCTGGGAAATTAGTCATCTGACAAGTTTTAGAGGCAAAACGGATCATCAGACGAAACACATTAAAGATACATGGTAAAATAAAACGACTTTTGTGTCTCATGACTAAATAGGATTGTCAGGTAGTGTTTTGATTGTTTAAAATTTTGCGTAATTTTGTGCAAATTTGTCAATGTACTTGACAAACGTTTAGTGCCACAAAGATGGCATGTCTCTTGACAAGTTTCGATTTTTCATTTTTCTGTGTGTATATAAATTTTCAGCTCAGTCGAATGAGGCATTTAGGCGCTATCGCACTTTAAAAAATTTGGGTCCATAGACCATAATGATAAGGAATTTTTCTTTGTGTCCCTGTTAAAAAATTGTAAGTGCTTGATTCACCAAAACCAATAGGGTTCGTGCTATGGTGACCTATAATATATGTACCAACTTTCAGCTCATTCGGACAAAGCGTTTAGACGCTACTGTGTTCACTCACATACATCATCGTAAATACAGTAAGTATGAATACACAAAACGTGTAGAAACACCAAAATCTCAAAGTCGGATTTGTTACATGATTACAATACGTTCCTCACTATAGTGTTCGGAAAGTAAAAAAAGTCGCATTTCTTCTGATTTTGGTACAAAATTGACTTTCTTTCAGCATTTAGTGTTAAACTGTGAGATAAAAATCGTCTGCATTCATCATGAAAAATAATTTTAATAATTTAATAAATAAAATGTACTGCATGAATTCATATAAAATTATATAGAAGAAATTATATAGTTCGTGTACAGGGACATCCAAGAGAATTTAAATACATTATGTCTACGGGGTAATTTATGGAAAGTAGAGTGTAACAATCGTAGGCTGATTTAAACAAAACGGAATGAACAAAATTTTGCACATACATAAAAGCATACTTTGTGTAGATTGTGTTATAAAACCATTCATGATTTGTTAACAGGGCTACCCAAAGTATTTGGATATATATTGGGGCTATATTTGGAAATTGTTAGAATTGTAATTCCTTTGCGTTAGATGTTTTTTAAGTAAGATTAAATTTAAGTACCCAATACTGATTACATTGCATATTGTTTATAGACAATATGCAGGCAAGGGATATCCAAAATTGGGCTAAACGTTCTTTTCTAGTGAATGTAATTGATGAAAGTGCTTTGCTACATTTTACAATATCGGTGAACATTGCTCAGAAAGAAAATTATTTTTTCATATCCATACTGTCAACAAAGTATTTTTGAAGTTCTCATTTCAAGTCGTTTTTTTTTTTTTTTTTTTTTTTTTTTTAGTATAATATCAAATTTTTTTAGGCGCCCTGATTAAGAAAGTCCAATTTTTAGCTGTTGATCTGTATATAGATCTGTTATCAGCATAACTTAAAAACAAGTAACTGCAAGAAAATCAAAATTGGTATTTTAAAGATCGTATTAGGTTACCACTCAAACAAATTGAACAAGGTTGGCAAGTTTGAAGGCAAATTATTAACAGACTTGATATATCTATTTTTAAGTAAATGTAGACACCCAAACAGCCACTTACATCCCTAAGACATCTATAAAAGTTAAAAAATGATCCATTAAACTTCTAGAAATTCCTACTCATATTTATTAGCACAACAAAGGTCACTCTTTTTTTACATCCATTAGATGTCTGTTAAATATCCGATAAATCTCCAAATATCCAATAACTAGACTTGTTAAATCTAATAAATATTGAAAATATCTGCGTATTAGACATTGAAAAATGCACATCAAAATTTCGTCTATCATTTAAACATCTAATAGATATCTATAATTAATTCAGGATATCCAGAATTTTTAATGAACATTCTTAAGATATTTCGTACCTTTTTATGGATCATTTGAGGCAATTTAGATGTCTAAATGATATAAGTGGCTGTGTGGGCACGATAAATAAATGGAGAGATGGGGGGGGGGGGGGCTAAAGGGTGGCAGTAGACCTCCTCACATGTCAAATAGAATTGTTCTTAAGCCTATTTTAGATTACTTTTAAAGTACAATGAACATTTTTATCTTACCTTATTTGTCTTAAGACTTAAGTATGCAATCGATCTTTATAGTATTGAAATGCCCCTGGAACCTGTCTCTGGTAGATCCCTAAAAGTATTAGCGTAATGTATTTTCGTCGATTACGGACTTGCGCGCAGTACCTGATAAAAATTGGTTCAGCAGAAGGGATTAAAAAAAGTTTCGCAAGATTTGTCACAGGCAGATTGATTTTTGACTCTGGAAACTATCCTTAGGGTGATAAACCTAAGTAAATAATAGCATATTGCATTGTCGTCGACTAAAAACTCGATTACATATTATTTGTAAAACTTTTTTGCTAGAAATGGTTTAAAAATTTACTGCAAGATTTGATCTAGACGGATAAAATAACCAAGTTCAAAAAATTTGCGTTAAACTAATAATAATAATAATAATAATAATTACTGGCTGTTAAATTGAATAACTGAGATAATTAAATTATTTTCTTTTGAAAGCATTTTTGACTTCCTTGATATTTTAAACATAAAAATATTGCAAAAATTTGTCATACAAAATTGATCTTCAAAAATATTACTGCGCATGCGCAAACGTTTATTACTCATAGGTATAAAATTAATAAAAATTTTAAAATGATCGATAACTATTATTTTAGGTTGATTAAAAATCTATATATTTCTCTAACGTGGACCAGTTACGATTCCATTTTGTAGAAAACGGTGCAATAGTGACTTAATAAAATACGCGATTATAAAAAGAATACATAAGCTACATTTAGACACACGAGCTCAATTCAGTGATCTAAGAAGAAAAAGAAAAATGACAACATTTATCTGATGAGATCATTTTATAAAATTGTAATCTATTTTTATAAGCTGCATCTTTATCATCTTTGCAAGCGTCATTTTAAACCTATCAATACTTTAAAGATATAAACAAAATATGAATTATATTTATATGTTGATTTAAAAAAATGTAATAATCAAAAGTATAATCAAAATACGTGCTGTTGTTTTTTTAATAAAAAAATACGGCAAAGTGAATAAATAAAAGGCGGCAAAAATTTAAAAGTCGCCATGGGGTTCCTATAAAAACCCTGTCTTGTTACGAAAACTGAGGCGTCAAACAACATTATTATTATTTATTTATTTATTTATTTATTTATTTATTTTTTTTTAATTTTTCTATGGATAATTTGGTTTAATTATGATAAGCAATTCATCCTACAAAAACTAATAATAATTTGGCGTCTGATGAATTAAAATTTAAATTGGTTCGTGATATTGGTATAAGATTAATAGGTTTCAAATTTTAAAGGTAAATAAAACAAGAACGAAAAATCGTGCTGTACGCATAGATTATTAACATTTTCCAACTTACACACGTCTTTTATCATATAACTTTAATGTTCTTTGGCTACGTTTTGACTCAACGGACAGTCAGAAGGGCTGAAAGGGTCTTTCGATAGACTAATTACATTCATAATCACTCTTAAACATTAATGGAAAGTGTTAAAAATGCTTAACGCAAAAGAAAATGCTGCCATGAGATTCTAATTGCAGCCCTTAATGTATCTGAATATTTTAATGTAGCCTTATAAATCTGAAGGTTCACCATATCCTATTCTGTACAAAACATTCTTTTAGCATATTGACAATAAATGCCAAATTTCTTTATGCTTTTACAGCAGAAAATTATTTAAATTTTATTTATAAAAATGTGTGTCCTAAAACGCAATGCATTGGAATTTTTTTTTGGTGTCCCTGTACACAAACCAGCTATACAAAACATATTAATGACATTTTAAATGGGAAACATTCAATAGTGAGCTTGGATAACATATCAATTTTTTTAAAATTCTGAAAATATTTAAGGACGCTGGGGGTGGGCTGACGGACAGATAGAGAGATGAACAGTCGGACAGACAGGTACACAAACTGAAATCATATTCACTGTTAAAAATTGTTATAACGTGTAATGTAAACGAAAGTGCAATTCCAGCAAATTTCCAATAATATACCTTAATGTTACTGAATATTTTTGTATAGCCCTGTAAATCTCATGTTAATTATACTATATGCTATAGAAAGCCTTCTTTTGTGCATATGAATAACATATTTCAATTTTATTAAGATTTGTGCAAAGTAAAGTTAATAAATTTTGGCTTATAGAAAGACCTCTCATAGAATGAAATGCTTTGAATTACTTTTAGTTAAACCTGTAGATGAACCAATGATGGTATTTATTCCATTTTCAGTAGGAAACATCCGATAGTGAACTTGAATAACATATTTTAAATTCTTTAAGACTTGTGTAAATACATTAAAATATGGTTTATATAAAAAATTCCTCAAATAGAACACAATGCTTTGGAATACTTTCGGGTGTCCCTGTACACAAACCAATAGAGGTATTCATTTCATTTTCAATAGGAAACATCCAATAGTGACTTTGAATAAAATATATCAGTTTCAAGAAATTCCATGAATATTTACGGGAGTTAGTGCACGGACAGACTGACAGAGAAACAGAAATCATAAATACTTTTCAACCTTGTTGGAAAGTGTTAAAAAGAAAGAAATTGCGTAAATTTCACACGGGTTTGCTAGTTGTTATTTATCTGTTTTTCATATTTTTAAACTTCTTATTTAGTGTATTAGTAATTAAATTTTTAATTATTTTTAAAATGACTTATAAACTGTTTGACAACGAATATTTATTTTATTTTATAACTCAAAATAAAATTTGCAAGATTTTTAGATGAATTAATAATTTTCTTTTAGTTTTCGGATTTCTGGTCGAGTTCGGGTAAAAAGAGATTGGTTTTCGGATCAGATTCATGTATAAAGTACTATAACGTGTCGTAAAAATTCTCTATTTACAAATTATTTATTAAATTTATTTTCCATGGTAAATGCAGACGATTTTTACCTAAAAGTAGTATGATACTGAATGCCGAAAAAAGTCAGTTTTGTACACACATGAGCATAAATGAAATATCAGCCCCCCCCCCCTTTTTTTTCGTTAAAAATGAAAAAAAAAAAAAAAAATCTATAACTTCGTTTTAAATTATCACAAATCTATGGTTCAACCATTCGTTTTAAAGGTATTGACGAGTTCTTTCAAAAGATACCCATATTGAAAATTTACACTTCCTTGGGGGTACTACCCCCAAGGGGGGGAAGCAATGCTCCTATATGCACAAACTTTTTTCCTAGTTTTCTACTACTATTATCAATAATTGATGTAATTTTTACAATCAAGCATTAAGAATAACTTTCATTAAGTACATTTATATGAAATTTTGTCCTATACTGCCATGTTAAAAATTTAGGGAAAAAAGGATGACAACGCTACCTGTTAAGTGATTGATCCACAAATCTAATCAGTACCAGTTTAGGTCAAGGTCCAACTAAATACCAAGTTTGGTTAAATTTTGTTCATTGTTTCGTGAGATACAGCAGCCACAAAATTTGCAATACGCACACAGACAGACAGATATTTTTTTTAAACAGCGAAATCGTGATAAAGATATCTCAAAACATGAAAAACCGTCGAAAACTAGAGTTCGAAAATTTTCATGAATCCAATACTTTCTTCGGATATTATTATATAAAAGAAGTAAAATTTAGATTTTTTTTTTCTAAGATTTTTCTTTTTGTCAAAAATGAAAAAAAAAAAAAAAAAAAAAAAAAAAATCGATCTCGAGGGGATAGGGATGTTTATACATATACAGAAGTGTTTTCCTAGTTGACAATCACTATTATTAAGAATTCTTTTTAATTTCATAATGATTATTAAAAAGTAATTCCCTTTGTGTACATTTATACGAAATTTTGCCATATGCTGCCATGGTAAAAATTTAGAAAAAGCGAGATAGCAACGCCACCTGTCGGACGATTTTCATCAAAATTTGAATGGCACTAATTTATGTAAGATGCAACTACATATTCAATTTTATGGAAATTCTGTGCAGTGTTTCCAACTGCCACAAAGTTTTGTCACACACACAGACAAACATTTTCTAAAAATGGTGTTCTAGATCTCTCAAAACGTGCAAATTCCGAGGTCGAAAATTGTTACGAATCCAATGCTTTCTTCTATTGAATATAGAAGAAAGTAATAAAAACAATAAATGCTAGATTCTCTTAAAATTATACAGTTCGTGTAATGGTGTTCTATAATATGTATATAAATTTTCAGTTCAATCGAAAAAGACGTTTAGACACTATCGCGCAACAAATAATTTGAGCCCATAGGCCATAATCATAAAGATTTGTTTTTATACTGGGACAAAGAAAAATAAGTATTTGATTTACCCAAATCAACAAAGTTAGTGCGATGGTGACCTGTAACATGTATATGAATTTTCAGCTTAATCGCATTTAGGTTCTATCGCACTTTGAACAATTTGCGCCATAATCATAAAGAATTTTTCTTTGTGTCTTCTGTAAAAATCTATAAGTGCTAGAATCACCAAATCTTTTTCAATATCGCGTTTGTAATGCGTTATTTGCACATGTAATTATTTATTGATTAATTCACGCATTGGGATACTTAGCTATGTAAGAAATTTAAAGCTTCTTCAGAATTTCCCATGCCTATCTAAAAATTTGAAATCTGCAACTTTGATTTCTTCCTCCGTATCGTTTACAGAAATTTCCAGATGCGTTTAAGGAAATATAACTAATTGCAATGATGATTTCTTATCTGACCCCAAGCCACGGACGGATAGCGCGGACAATTAACATGACTGATAACTTTCAGAGAACATGTGTTTACCATATTCTTCACTAAACATTGATGACAAACTTTTTTTTTTGTTGTTGTTATTCTAATTAAAATAACCACATGGTAACTAATCTATAATTGTCATGCTATCCAATATAATATTAAGGAAGAGACCTCTCGAACTGTGTCAGGTGCGAACTGTACCAGGTGCCACTTCAAAAAACAGAATTTGGACCGCGATTTTATTTTAATAAAATGGATGAAATGTTATATAAGGATTTAATTAGCTGTACAAAGTATACCGTTAAACCGATAGTTACGAAACTTCGTACTCTTATTGATCGGAATAAAATCTATCTAACGTCATAATGTTTAGCTCAATCAGATAATTAGTTCACAAGATAATAATTAAAAACTCCATTTTAACTTTAAGTTTTTTTTAAGAAAAACAATGTTACTATGTTACCAAAAAAAGATGAAAGGAAAGAAAGAAACGTGTTTATTTATTTATTTATTTACTTATTTATGTTCAACATAAACGGAAATATATTTATGGATGTAAACCTGTATTATCAAAAATTTCTGATGAAATGACGTTACAATAGATTAAAATTGTTTATTAAAATTTAATTATTTTTAAAATATTAATTTCAACTAACCGAATACTTTTATATGCTTTTTACTTTCCGAACGTACAAGTATTGTAATCATAACGAAAGCTCGATTTTGAGATTTAGGTCTATCGATTGGCGGAAAAAAAGTCACGCGTAAGAAGATCTATTGAAGGAAAATAAATAAATAAAAATGCGTTTTCAGTTTTGAAATGCGTTTAAAAGCTTGTAAGAATGTTTTAATGTGATGATTACTTATATTTAGTATAAAAAATGAAAACTATGTGAAATAAAGGCAGTGTTCAAACAAATGAAACTCAACAAAACTGAGGAGGAACAGAGGCCACCACGGCTTAAGACGGGTGGAGTGGGATAAACAAGTTTTTACAGGCGCTTAACCTCTGCAGACCATATTATAAGTAAGAAAAAGTTAAGATGAGATTATTTTTATTTTAGGTAAAATATATATAAATGTATATATATGTGTGTGTGTTTGAAAAGGTTTTCAATATATATATATATATATATATATATATATATATATATAATTACTGATATTTATAAACCAAATTTATATGAACTAAATCAATCATATGTATTATGAGTTAAAGAGTTAAAATAATGATTTATGATTATATATGTGTGTATATATACCTATATATGTGTGAGTGTGCGTGTTAATAGATGCTTTTGAAAGCTATATAAAGAAAATTATTTATTCAAATATAAAAATTCAATTTTTTAAAATTTTTACTTAAAATTAAAATTAATTTATATATATATTGTTCTTGCGATGTTGTGTACATATAATAATTAACTAACAAACACTGATACGGATAAACCATATCAGTTTTATGATTTTTAGATTTCTCACAACTCAAAACGTGTAGAAATGTAAAAAAAAAAAACGACGGTTTAAATTTTTATAACTGCCTAAGATCCCCTACCTATAGTATGATGGGTAACGAAAAATATGCACATATTGATAAACATTTTATAATTCTTTTTCTTTTTTTAATGTAGAATTGTAGATTGCTGTAAAAATGCCATACGACAAAGGTGTAATTGAATTATTTAAATAATAAAATAATTTATTATTATAAAAACAACTTTTTCTTGCTATTACCTAATAATAATTTGAAAGTAATAAACTGTATGTGTTTTCGGTAATTTTAATTTTAATTTTTTTTTCATATTTTACACTTATTTAATCGATATGATACAAAACAAAATATATTAATTGATTGAAAATAATAATTTAAGCATGCTTTATATTAAAATTAATTTTTCTAGCTATTACTTATTAAGACTCTTACAGTAATAAAATACTTTTTTCGATTAAAAGTAATTAAAAAAAAATGTTCAAAGTTTAGAGTAACAAAATAAACTCAAATTATTGTTATTAGTAGTAGTATATGTTTTTGCATATTCATTTAAGAGGGTGGTAGGATAATAGATTTGCATAATAATAAGAACTAGTATCGCCCAGTGGTCGAAACTCGACCATTTTTTTTGCAAAGCGAGGCAAAGCAAAGTTATTGCCTTGTCCTATACGGAATGCAATTGCAACACAGCTGCGGCAATTGTTTGCCAATATTCACTCTAACTGAATCAGCAGAGTTTTACTTAATATAACTATTTCTCTCTGTAGATGTTAGCCTTTCCTGAAATAAGGGATAATCGCAACGTGAAAACGCCCCTTGTTGTGTGATACAGCCCAGAAGCTAATAGGTACCATGTCAGACCAAGGTCCAACCAAGTATCAAATTGTGTTAAATTAATTCGATTGGTTCATAAAGTACAGTGTTTGAACAAAAAAAAAAAAAAAAGATATTTTTCAAAAATGGTCGAATTGAGTTCGGGAAATTTCAAAACATGTAACTTTATCGAAAACCGAAAATCTAAAACATTTCTTATATTTTCTACTTATATATGCAGAGGAAAGACTAATAAATACACTTTAAAAAAAAATAAAAATAAGTAGTCAATTTCACTAATTTCACTTAATTAAAATGCAAGGAAATCTCAAAATGTGTAAATTCATCGAAAACCGGAAATCAAAATTTTTATGTATCTTCTACTTGCTTCTTCTACCCACAAAAGCTAGCAATAAAGACACTTTTTAAAAAAATAAGTAGCCAATTTCAGTTAATTGAAACGTAAAGAAAGCTCAAAACATGTAAATTCAGCAAAAAACGGAAATCGGAATTTTTTCCGTATCGTCTACTTATACATGCAGCAGTTAGTAACAAATCCATTTTCCTTTTATTTAGTATATCAGTTCAATATTTATTGTTTAAATATCACCCTTTGAAATGAAATGTTTATGTTTACATTCGAAACTGGAAGTTCGCCATTTTTTTTTTTCTGGAGTTTTGTGATTTTAAATTAAAATTTTATCAATTTTACAGAAAAAATAACTCAATCAAACACATGTAGACAGTAACTTATATATAACTATACCCAAATATCGGAATTAAAATCGGCAGATAATTTCCGTTATTTTTTAATAATTTTTTACAAAAAACTCAATGGACAATTAACATAGAAAATCTTTTACATGGCTCCATGGACAGACAGTGACGTCATCACTTTGCTTGCGTATAGTGATGCTACATTATACAAATTACTGTGTCTATGGTTTTATTTGAGCTTTATGAAATTGCCAGATTTAACAACTTTCTACTTTTAGGTATTTTTTAATGTGAAGGAATACGTGTATAAAAGGGAAAAATGGGGGAAAATGCATAAAAAATAAATGTATTTTTAAATACCTTCTTGACATCGTAAGAAAATAATATTTGTATTCGCACCTTCCGGCTAACCATACCTTTCGAATGATACCATTTTCAACCCTCTACTCCCGTAATTAATAGGTTAAAAAGGGACAACAAATTTTATGCTTGCCTATTAATATATAGATAATGCACATTAACCCGACCCGAGCCCGACAGATAAGTTTTAAATCAACCCGAAACCCGATCCGAACCCGACAAAAGTTTTCATCCACCCGAAAACCGACCCGAACCCGCAACAGAGAATTTTTTGCTACCCGAACCCGACTTATCTAAGCCGAACCCGAAAAATAAATCAACATTACTTATTCATCTAAAAATCATGCAAAACAATGTAAAATGATATAACATGATATAAAATAAAGTAAATTTTCATTGTCACACAGTTGGTAAATTAAAAAAAAAAAACTAGTATGTTGTGGCCACCACAAGACATTCTTCTATATTTTTCTGTCAAATTCACTAAGTGCGAATAATTTATTAAAACTATTATTAAAAAGTTTAACGTGATGAATGCAAATAATTTTCATCTTAGGGAAATCTAACACTAAATATCCAAAGAGAGACAGTTTTATCGTCTATAAATAACTTCTTAAACAATGCGTTTTTATAATGGTTATCTCACATATCATGGTTCGTACAGTTATATGGCATAGAAGTTGAGATATAGCCATCCTGTTATCGATGAAATTTGCAGTATAACAGCGCCACCTATTGGTCGACAAGCATTCAAACTGAGTCAGCATCTCATAATCGCCTTCTCACATATTAAGTTTTGTTTGATGATACACAATAGAACCTGAGATATAGCTTTCCTTGTAATTGTAGAAATCGCTGTGTAGCATCGCCACCTTTTGAGCGGTTTACACCAAAAGTTGACAGGCGCTAATACATATTAAAGGGCACCTACATACAAATTTATATGAAATTCTGTGCAGTAGTTCTTGAGATATAGCCTTTCCTTAAATTGCTGAAATCGCTGTGTAGCAGCGCCACCTGTTGGCTAATAGGAATTCAATTTGAATCAGCGTCTGTTTGTGTGTCTGCGTGAAAAAAAAAAAAAGTGCGACTGTATCTCGGGAACTACTGCACTTAACTGGATATAAATTTATATGCAAATGTACCTTGACCTAAATTAGTACCTATCAACTTTTGTTGTCAATTTCTTAACAAGTGGCGCTGCTGGACCGCGATTTTCACAATTTCAAGAAAGGCTATATCTCAGGAACTACTACACGATTTTGTATATAAATTTATATGCAGATACACTTTGACATAAGTTAGCGTCTACCAAATTTTGTGTTAATTGCTCAACAGGTGGTGCTGTTATACGCAGACTTTCTCATTTTCAGGGAAGGCTATATCACAGGTTCTGTTGTGTATAACAAAACTTGACATGTATCTGTGTAGCCATTATATGACATTACGCTGATTCAATTTGGATGCCTATCAGCCAATAAGTGGCGCTGCTATAGTGCAATTTTCACTGAGAACGGGATGTGGCTACATCTCAACTTCTATGGCATATAACAGTACGAAACCCGATGTATGAGGTAACTATTATGAAGACGCTTTTTTAAAGACTTTTAAAGCTATTATTTATCAAAATTACCTGCCATAATGAATGCAGACGATTTTCATCTTAGAGAAAAATTACATTGTACAAAGAAAGGCAGTTTTATTCTCCATAAATTGTATATTAAAAAATGCGTTTTCATAATGGTTATTTCACTTATCAAATTTTGTACAGTTATACACCATAGAAGTTGATATATAGCTTTTCCGTTCTCGGGGAAAATTGCAGGACAGCAGCGCCACCTATTGGCCGATATGCATCCAAATTGAATCAGCATAATGTCTGATAATGGTCTTTTCACACATCATTTTTTTTTTAATTATACACAATAGAACCTGAATTTCTCTTTCCCTTAAATTATGGAAATCGTTGTATAACACCGCCACCTATTGAATTATTGGTACCAAAAGTGGAAAGACAATAATTTATATCATAGTACTTATAATCCACATTATAATTTATATCCACTTATACATTTATGTGCGATTTCGTATAGTAGTTCCTGAAATATAGCCTTTCCTTCAACTGTGTAAATCCCTGTATAGCAGCGCCACCTTTTGAGAAATTGACATAAAAAGTTGATAGGGACTAGGTTATGTCAAGGTGCATCTACATATAAATTTATATGCAATTCTCTGCAGTAGTTCCTGAGATATAGCATTCCCTTAAATTGTGGAAATCACTGTATAGCAGCGCTATCTGTTGAGCGATGGGCACCAAAAGTTGATAGGCACTAATTTATGTCAAGGCGCATTTATTTACAAATTTATATGCAATTATGTGCAGTAGTTCCAGAGATACAGTCGCCACAAAAGTTTTGTCACACACATACAGAGACACAGACTGATATTTTCTAGAAAAACTCAAATCGTATTCGGGACTCTCAAATCGTGCAAATTTATCAAAAACCGGAAATTGAAAATTTTTACGAATCTAATACTTTCTTCTACTGAATATAGAAGAAAGTAAAAAAAAAAAAAAACTTGTAAACTGCGAAATCTTTTCAGTTTCCAGAATGTAAATGCGAGGTTATACTGTAGTTGTATTTCTTTAATTTATATATTAACAACAGTCGAGAAAGATTTATAATACTTTTCTAATTTTCATACAATTTCTACAAAAGATACATATTAGTTCCGTTGAAGAAAAGAAAACAGATCTAGATACAAATACGGATCTATTTTTCTGGCGGATATGAATAGGGAGCTCCGGTACGTGTCTGCCCACCAGCGGCCGAGCGGTTCTGTGCTCGAAGCTGGTAGATGGGAGGTGTCGGGTGTCCCAGTTCGCGCTCATCGACCTAGCCGTTCGGAGTTTTCCGTGGTTTCCTCCGAAACACGCATAAATACGGGCTAGGACCCCTTAGAAAGACTCAAACGGAGGGCATTCCCCCTATAGGCCTAAGATACATCTGGAGTCCTCCAACCAAACAACCAACCGATACATGTCTAGTACGTGCAGAATGTTTAAATTAGTTACATAGTTGTAAACATGCCATAAAATTTATGTTTATAATTGTAAAAAATATTTTGAAAGGTGTTCTCAAGTCGACCCGACTTGTTGAAAACCAAACCGGACCCGAACCCGACCCGCAAGAAAAAAAATTCAGTCAACCCGACCCGCACGAAAAAAAGATCAAGAAAAAAAATCGTGTTCAGGACATCCCAAAACGTGCAAACCCATCGAAAACCGGAGTTCGCCAATTTTCACTAATCCAAGACTTTCTCTATATTACATATAGAAGAAAGTAAAAATTCTTTATCGTTGGTTCTTTATGGTTCTTTATGGAATAGCGTCTGAACGCTATATCCGATTGAACTGAAAATTTATATGCATGTTGCAGATCTCCTTCAAACGAACTGTACGAATTTTGTAGAATCTAGCACTTATAGTCTTTTTACAGTGACACAATTAAAAATTCTTTATCATTGTGGCTTATGGGCTCAAATTATTTAAAGTGCGCGATAGCGTCTGAACGCCTCATTCGATTAAGCTGAAAATTTATATAACTTATAGGTGACCGTCGCACGAACTGTATAGATTTTTAGTGAGTCTAGCATTTATTGAGTTTTACAGGGACACAGCGAAAATTTACTTATCATCATGATCTATGCTCAAAATATTTGATGGGGTTAAATTAAAGAAAATGATACATTGGGAAAAATATTTATATACCTTATTATCATTTTCCCTTTTGTTTATTTAATGACATCTCTTACTTTATTTATACAACCGTTAATTACTTAATATTCGGAAAGTCGAGTGGTGTCACTTTAGATTTTTAATACAAATATTATTATTATTAATGTTATTTTGGAAGAGGGCTTGCAAGGGAGATTTCTATCAAGTCTAGTAGAGAGGCCTCTGATTAGATAGTTTAATATTTTGTGCGTAGGCCTTGTATGGGAATCTCGTCTGTATTTAAGTCAAAACCATCCATTACAAAACAGATTACATCATTCAATATACAATGTTGTTAAATCCGTATAAATTTTTATTTTAAGACTAGCAGGCCTTGCCCGCTTCGCTGGACATTAAACTTAAATGAGTTGTCAAAATCCCATATCTTTATTAATAACCTAAGTTCTCGCTGTGATTGGTAGAGGTTTTTCTCGCTCGCAACGTGAGGAATCTGGGTCCCCACTGCCTTCGGCAGGAACTTACCCACTTCTTACTTAACCTTCCTCAGCGGGTGAGTTCGAAGTTTTGCAAATTCCCACTAATATACATAATGCGTACACAATCAATATACACACACCAAAATTCGCCAATCTAAGATAATTTAAGGCGAATTTAAACGAAAAAACATGTTTTTACACATGTTTATTGCCCTCCGACTCCGAGAAGAGGGGGGGGGGGAATTCGAATTTTGTGAAATCCAGTTACAATAAGGGCCGGATGCATACAAACAATTTACTCACCAAATTTCGTGACCACAGAAGTCTTTAATAGAACATATTATAAATAAATAAATACAAAAGCACAGTTTTAGTATGGGACCCCTTTGGTGACTTTAAGTATTTTAAGCCATTTTTGCGATGAATTGAATTGGCTATCTCAACTGTGCAATTAAAGACCTTGGCGAGAAAAGTCCGAGGTATTTCGGGGCCAAATTTGAAATTTTTCCAAACTAAAGCTGTTCCAAACCAAAAAAAAAAACTTTTATGATATGCAAAATCAAAAAAATAAAAAAAATTCTAATAAATTCGAAATTATTACTATTTACAATCAAGGTGAAAACATAAAAGAAATTTTATAAGTTGCATATAAAGTAACAATTAAAACGAAGAATTTTGTTTTACTTTAGAAAAGAAAAGTAAGTATACTACTCAATTAAATAAAACTTTTAAGCTAATATCAAGTATCTCTATGAAAATATTTATGTACACGCGAATATTTCCATAGTATATTAATTTTTTTTCTAATTTTTATTATTTATCACGCGAAATTAAAAATATTTTATTTCCGGAAAAAAATAAATAAACGTGAATTTTTTTTTTTTTTTTTTTTTTTTTTTTTGGCATCAAATATATTTTTCTTTTTAATCATTTTAAAGTTAAAATGGAGTTTTTATTTAATATCTTCTTTCAAATTTTCAAATTTTTGATTTTTTCCAATTTTTTTTTCCTAAAACATCCCTGACGTATAAGGAAAAAAACAAAAAAAGAATGATCGAAATCGGTCAAGCCGTTTACGATTTTATAAAGGACATAGAGACAAACATTCATTTATATATATATAGATAGATTAGTGTCAATTTATGAAATACAGAAAATATTTCTCTTTCTCTCACTATATGTAATAGTTCCTATCTGTTTTTATATTCCTATTAAAAAAAAAAAAAAAAAAAAAAAAAAATCAGATTTTAAATACTCTTAATTTTTGTATGATATTCTAAGAATTCTGGATGAACACCAACCTTTCACATCATTTGCGGCCTAGAGGCTTTGCTTTTGAAGCTGGTAGATTTCGTAGGTGCTTGGTTCTGTTCTAACCAAGGTTGCGCTCATCAGTCTAGTCGTTTGAAGTTTTCTGTAGCTTTCTACAAAACTTTCATTTCACCCCTAGAAAAGACCTCACAAAGAGCACTCCAGCCATGACTAAAACACTCGCATAGTCTAATCGGCCTTAACACCCCCCTCTACTTTTTATTTTTAACTGGACCGCCCTTCTTTTTTTAAAGTTAAGAGTGTAGTGTGACCAGAGGTCCATCGCTTAGAAATATCATTCGTAAGATTATCGGTTTCAACTCATGTAACTTGTTCTTTCTACTAATTTTCTGAAAGAAAAACAAAAAAGAAAGAAAAGAAAAAGAAGAAAAAAAGAAAAAAATTATATATTTTTACCAACTTATTTTCGGGTTTTGCCAGCCAATTTCATAGTTTTTCTAGACTTTTTCAAAAAAGAAGAAAACGAATTTCTAAAGCAAGTCAGAACTAGGTTTGTAATTTTGATAAGTTTGTGGAATTTTTCCCAAGATTAGGAGGTGGTGCATTTCTTGTCCTTCCTAGAGAAAGTCCTTGTAATGCTATATAAAAAGAATATTAATTGCTTTTCTATATTGAAAAACAATTGACTTACCTTCTTTTTTTTTAAGGTTTCTAATTAAAATATTATAATATTGAACTACGCTTCTTTTTAGGTATATTTTCATCGACATTATCTATGGTCTCGTGATTTAAAACTATGATAATATTGGGTTTTATTTCTCTTTTTTTAAAGGGGGGGATGCATGTGTGTGTCTGTGTAAAGAGGATCAAGCCAGGATGGAATGCATTCGTAGGGGTTTGCTAAGTCGTCTTAGCCTATATTCCCTCGAGTTTGAGAGATAATCATGGAAAACTCCCAACGAAGAAGCCGATGAGCGTGACCTAGATTCGAACTAAGTACCTCCCATCTATTATCTTTAAAATCAAAACTCCTTAGTCCGTAATATGGTTCAGAAAATACGTAAATCAAAATTTTAAAAATTTACTTTCATTCAAAGTTTATCTTACATTAAATTTGTCTGAGATAGCAAACGAATTTTTAGATGCTTTTAAATTAAGTTCGGTGTTTTAAAGTCTTTAAAAATTTTTAAAACTTACATTGGAAATACTCTGCAGTTTCTAAAGCTCTAAATTAAATAAAGGTTTCCCATGGAATGCCAATTTCATAATTTTCAAATCCTAATCATCAAAATAAATTTAAAACGTCTGTAAATATTTCACTCGGCTATAGGTGTTATGAACATAAATTATATATATATGTATATATTTATGGCTAATGAATCAGCTAATAAAATGTACAGAACAAGAAATAATATTGTTGCAGGGAAACTTTAGGAACAATTTAACATTCGAAATATTGAAAGAATTCATGAAAATATTCTAAATACAGCTTCAGAAAACTGTAACAAACGTTGATCATCCTCCGTGATTTTAGAGGGGGCGTCGCTCCTGCACTTGAAATTTAATGGGGGCAGGCGCCCCCTCTTGCCCTATGGCTCGCCGCCCATGCTTGTATAACGCAATTCTTTGGAATAATTTCGGATGTCCCTGTATACAAACCAGTGGTTCCATTTTCAGTAGGGAACATCCTATAAGGAACTTGAATAACATATATCAGTTTCAAGACATTCCATCAATATTTACAGGAGTTAGAACGCGGACAGACAGACGCACAGACAAACCGAAGTCATAAACACTTTTCCACTTTATTGGAAAGTGTTAAAAATTAAAATTGAAATATATATAGATACATGATAGATAACTTAATAAAATTTAACCTTAATATTTTAGCATTTAATAGATACATGTCAATGCCAACACAACAAAAATAAAACTGATTGTAACACATTGCTAAAACAGCACAGGAATGTTACGATACATGTTAAGATCCAATAAGAGACAAAAACAATTTAAATTACTTATATAAATTACTAATTTAAATTACTTTTATTACTTATACACATATATGTATATACATTGGCTTAACTCAAATTTTACGCTTTTTGTGGAATTAATTTACAGTATTTACAGTTACAGCTTCACTTGCTGTTTATATTTTCTCTTCATCCCTAAATCCTGCCCCATTCGTACATATTATTTTAAAAATCAAGTAACCACAAAACAATATTTGGGACGAATATTAAAATTTAAAATATACGCGCACTCATTTAATTTCAACATTTCGCTTCGTTTGTGGTACTATTTAAGTCCTAAGTAGATCAAATCAATACTTTTTTTTTTTCCCCTCCTTCAATCCCAATCCAATCCCAATGCGCTTTTGTAGCATAATTGGTAATTTTTTTCTGGCATTTAGATTTTTAATTAATTTTTAGAACTTTTAAGATTTATAAATTGATCACGAATTAAATTATTTAAAACAAAAATCCTAAAATCAATCCAAAAATTCTTTTAATTTTGATAAATTATAAAATCTCTTTGAGGAAAACAAAAATATTAATCCAATTTATCAAGTTTGCTTTATATTAGAAAAAAGAAAAGAAAAGATGAAAGAAAGACAGAAAGAAAATTATTCTTTACTATGTTCAGTTACAGATACACCTAAAATGAAACGTAATATAACATAACAATACATTTAATTTTCTTTCATCATTACAGCTTATTTTTCACAAAGCCAAAAGATCGCAAGGGATATCCACTAGACTACTAAAGGGAATATTATAGGATTTGGAGGGAAAAAGAAGGAAGCTATAACACAGGTGTTTAGTCATCGTCTTTGAACATAGCGGACACTGACCATTAAATATTTCAGCATCAAAATGGCCGTCGATCTACTTGAAACAGGAAATGCTGTCAAGACTTATCTCACTAATGATCTTTGGGCGAAATGGGGTATCACCCTTTGATCTGCGTAAAAGATAAGAGTTTAATGATTCTAAACCCCGTTTTCGCTCCGGAGTTACAGTAATGAATAACTGACATGAACCTTCAGTCATTGTATTTGATTTATCTGATTTTAGGAACGAACTGATTGAAATTTTAAATAGATACAGCACAGTATATAAAAACTTTCTTTAATTAAAACATTTGAAAAAAAAAAAAAAAAAAAAAAAAGGAAAACGTTAAAGAATAATTTAATTTAAAATGTACTATATTAATAATATTTTAATTAGATCATTTTCTGAAATGTAAACGTTTAAAGAAATGGTATTCATGCGAATTTAGAAAAAAAAAAAAAAAAAAAAAAAAAAAAAATCAGGCTACTGACAGGAGCCATATATATTTTTTTTTATTAATTTATTGTGCAAGTTTTACATATGATTTACTTTTAATCTCAAAGTATAGATACATGAAAATTTATTTAAAAAAAGAACGAAAAGAAAAGAGAGATTTTTTTATTATTTTCTACACAACTCAGAGAATCGTGATTGTTAAACTAAACTAAACATATGTTTAATTTCTTGTGCTTGCAAAAAATTAATACTAGAACTAGATAATGATACACTATTTAGAAGTATGAATAATCATAAACATGTACCTTATCACTTTTTTTTTTTTTTTTTTTTTTAAATCTGATTGAAAGAATTAAATGAAGGTGTATATACATTTTTCAAACACGACAATACCATATTGTTACGGGTGTATCTTTCATGCAACTCTACAAATTGGAATATTTGTTATTAAACTAATGTATAGTGAAAAAAAAAAGGAGTTGCTGAACTATATAGAAATTCTAGTTTTTTCTGTGATTTTTAAGATATGTTAATATTTGTGTACTTAGCTATTTTTATTGCGGTTGATGAATATTTAAAAGAAAAAATAAAAATAAAAATAAATAAATAAAAAAAATCCTTCGTTTTGTTTTTATAAGATTCTTAATTTGTTAGAAAAATATATTTTATATAATCATACATCAACATTCGAATATAACGGGAAAAAAAAAAAAAATAAATAAATAAAAAGCTGAGAGGAGGGATATTCAAAATATATTTTATAACAAACTTTTTTTTTTCTTTTCTTTTTCAAATAAATATTATATATATATATAAATGATAGGTGTCGTAATAATCTCTCTAAAAAAAAAAGATATATATACTTTTCAGAAAACTTATGAAAAATCCTCCCGTCCTGTGCAATATTCCCTCCTATTGCTCCAGATTATATATATTTATCAGTTTATTTTATTTCTCAATTAAATTAAAAATTTCAAGTTAAGTTTTGTCTAAAAATAAAATCCTATTTGTGTACATTCTAGGCATATTTTTAATTAAACTAGTGAATTTCTATCATTATTATTATTATAATTATTATTAATGTCTTGTCATCATGCATATGTGTAAAAAGAAAAAGTGGTCACTGTACAATTCCCGCTCCTTTACATTTTCCTCTAAAATTTTGTAAATGAAATTCAGTGTTTTATTTTTATGTTTTATTTGTGATTTTTACTTCATACTTTCTCAACAATTTTTTCATTTTTAGTATATCTTTATCTTGCATTGCTTCTATTTAACTTTTTATCAATATCCGGCCAGTTATAGTTCTTTTGCACTGATTTGGTCGCTCTCATCCCAATTAGAAGCCCACCGGCGGCCGAGCGGTTCTGCACTCACAGGTGGTAAGCATGAGGTGCTGGGTAGAGGTTTGCACGGGCCGAATTTTTCAATCTGCTCTCGGGCCGGGCCGGCTCGGGTTCAATTATTTTGTGTATACTCAAGCCGGGCCGGGCCTGGACGAATTTTTTTCCGGGCCGTGTCGGCCCGAATCTTCTTTTAATTTCCTCGTTAATCAATGAAAAAGGAAAGTGATAAAATATTATATTATATAATATTACAGGCTGGTATGTCACATAAAATTTTATTTTGTTAAAAAATATCTAACTTCAATTTAATTGTCTATCAGTCTGTCTGTTCGCAATTTGATTTTCCGCAAATATTTTTAGCATGTCTCGAAATTAATATATTTTATTTAAAGTAATATTATATGGTTTTCTAATCAAAATAGTATGCATGTCACTACTAATTTTCGCACATGTACAAACAAAGAAATTAGGTACGTTACTGTGCATAAGGTTTGCGTCCTATATGTCTGTAGAGTTTAGGTGGTATGAAGACAATAAAAATCCTTCCACTGTAACTTTCTCGCGAAAGCTCCTTTTTCTTTACTCCAGTGCACTGGATGAAAGTAGCATTATTTTTAGCATGTGCAAAAGCAACTTTTCTATTGAATATAGTTGGATTAGAATGCTAATATTTTCGATTTGACTTTCTGTCTGTCTTTGTGCCTTCTTTACGTCTGTAATAAAAAATTTCTGTTTATATATAATTACCTTGTGAAAGTTCAGCAGTTTTGTTAAAGAACATTCTATTACTTGGCTATATAAAACCGCTGCGAAACACATATTAAAAGTCTTTTTCATAGAAAAGCAGGCTTTTTTTTTTTTTTTTTTTTTTTTTTTGAATCGGGCCGGGCCGGGTCGGGCCTGATATTTTCGTTTTTTGTCCGGGCCATGCACTGGGAAAAAAACAAACGGGCCGTCGTAAGCAAAGTTTTCGAACGGGCCTGGACCTCAAAATTTCGGCCCGTGCAGACCTCTAGTGCTGGGTTCGATCCTAGGTCGCACTCGTTGACCTATCCGTTCGGAGTTTTCGTAGTTTTCTACGCAACTTGCATAAATATAGGCTAAGACTTTTTAGAAAAAACTCCACAGAAGGCATTTCCCTTCAGGCCTTGGACTCTAGTGCAGTCAATCGGCCTTATTCCCAAACACCAAAAATACCATCCCAATTACACATTTCTTTGAATACATCAGGTTGGACATGTGAAGTGTAACATGTTGTTTTGAAACTTTCGAAGTCGGGCACATGCGAAATATTTTTCTTATTCCACTCGGAATGCTTTGGCTTTGTTCCTTCCCATAATGATTTCTTTAAAAGTATTTTTTTTTTTCTTTATTGATTGTGAAATTTTACTAGCAACAGTTTACCCCCTCAATTCTGAGTAGTTGATACTAATGGTTTTTCCAAATACGAAATGCGTTAAAGAAACGATTAAAGAAAAGGAAATGAGGCTTCCTTATTATTCGACATCTATTAGTCTATTTGTCCCTTCCTGCATCTACTTCCAGTGGCAGTACTTAGCCGCCGCCCCCCCCCCCCCTGTAAAGTGTTTGAAAGGACTTTTCTAAAAAAAAAAAAAAAAAAATTATAATGCATCAGATAAAAATATAGCTTCCCTATTGAGCTCCCCTTAGCCCTTAGGTCCTAAATCCCGCCGCATCGCGGGCCCATTTCACCGCTAGTATTTAGAACTGCTAAGCCGTTTTTATCTAAATTTGTTATTCCTTTTCTCATGTTTTTAGAATTGTGGAAAATATCAAGAAAAAAAATGTGAAACTTCATATTTTAAAATTTAAATTTTTGTCACTTCTGTTCCGTTTGTTCCGCCCCCCCCCCCTGTCACCGGCCCCAGGGACCGATTTACTCCCTTGGAGGCCCAGGGCATTCATGTTCAATGGGCCCCTTTTTCTCATATTTTAATATTACAACAAACAAAACAAACTGCATATTTTTGATTCACACCTCTAAAAATTTTCTTCACTTTCCATTTTATTGGTAAGTGTACGGCTTAACTAGATCCATTGCTTGTCTATCGGATCAATGTACATCGAGCCCATGTATCTGCACTGCGGTGCGTGCCTTTGTAAAAGTTTGGAATGCAGTATTGGTAGTATGCAGTTGTATTTACATTTTGCAAAAATATTGCAATTTTGTTTGATGAGCTGATAGTTTTCTCGAAAGAACATACCGCCGATTTATAAAACAGTGCAGTAATACCTCTATCCATTGAAGAAAAAACAAAAAACAACGATCATTATAGAAAAATTTGGAAATTTTTCACTTTAACTATTTTTTTTTAATGTATGATGGAATTTCTTGGAGGCCCCCTCAGTGTGAGGGCCCAGGGCACGTGTTCCGAATGCCCTGCCTTAAATCAGGCACTGACCGGCCCTGATTCCATCTTCAGCAATGTATCGTTTGTCATCAAAAGCCCCATTCACATGAGCAGTTTCAACCCGGGTCATACCCGCGTCAGTCTCTGCGGAGCTGTTCACATTCTTCCTTCCCGCGTAAAAGGAGGGTTAGACAGGGTCATAATCAACCCCGCATTATACTAGGGATGCGGGGTTGACCCGCGAATTACCCAGAATTCTTTTCGCTTGTTTCTGTTTCAGATTACCACAGCGAATTGCGCGCTATGTTCAAAAGATAAACTGCGTTCTTTTATCTTTTTTATTTATTTTATTTTATTTTTGCATGCGTGTGTATTGCTCTCTGAAGTTAATTTAAGAATAATAATACTAGCGGAAGAAATTTAAAATAATGCGTGGATATTATATAAATGAAAAATATAAAACAGACACGATGTTTTGTACTTTTCTTTATTCCTTTTTAATTGAATTTTCTAAAATTCTTAGTAAACTAAAATATAGTAAATTAATATTGTTTTACAATATGAATATATATATATATATATATATATATATATATATATATATATTGTAGTATAACAGTTATTTAAGGAAAAGGTTGACACATTTTTTTCCCTTTGTAAATAACTTTTTAGAATTATAAAAATTTTGTATGCATATGCATTAGAATATAACAATATTAAGCATTAATATTTCTCAAAAACTATTTAAATTCAATAAAATAAAATTAAAAATTTATATATTTTTTAAATATTAATCCGGCTGAACAATTTTTAACTTTTTCTCTTGATTTTATATTATTATAATTTATTTAACAATATATTCTAAACATGTTTGAATATTGCTTTCGCTATTAAATGATAAATTAATTTTTAAAAAAGGTTTTTATGTTTGAACATTAAATTTTTTCATTTAATTTTCAGCATTCAAACAATATATATACATATAAATATTTTTAAGAAATTAATTTATCAGTCAATCTTTAATGTATATATATATATATATATATATATATATATATATATATATATATATATATATAAAAGATTTAACTTACTAATGAATCTACAAAGTAATAACCAAATGTATTTATAAAAAAATATTGCTGAATTGCTGTAATATTTAAAATCCACTGTTCACACTGAGCCTGAACTGGGTGGAATTCCCTTTAGGGAGACTTTCAAAGGGATACTAGCTCATACTCATGGGAGTTTTAGGGAAAACGACGGAAAACTATTAAGATGAGACCGACGGTGGTTCGAACCCGATACCCATATTTATTCGCCTAATAATATGGCCAATACATTGATTTTTTTTTTTTTTTTTTTTGGGGGGGGGGGTGTTAATAAGAGTTATAAGAAGTATATATTTTTTTCCGGGTGGGAGGAAGAGAGGCATTTTTAATTATATAAACAGAGCAAATTTATAATATCTATATCTTGAGTTCACGTATAAATTTAACTTTAGAAGTGGGTTAGAAATAGATAAACTATTTGGGAATATATTTGAATAATATATATATTTCCTAATCGGTTTTATATTTTACCATATTAGAAATTTCATTGAAATTTTTCTTTTATAGATAATTGCATCCCATTGCTACTGTTCTTACATATATGAAAAAATTTAATCACAAAAAAGATAGAAAAAAAAATCAAGCGGTGGTGTGAGCATTAAGGCTGATTCATATTACAAGGGTTCTAGACTTAGGTGGAATGCCCTCCACGAAATTATTTTAAGAGGTTCGGATTATTTAAGAGGTTCCGTGATTTTTTTTTTTTTTTTTAATTGAATTTTGGTTTTAATACTTTAGGTTACAGAATATTTTTAATTATAAAAGGAGTTCTAATAATACAATATATGCACAAAAGTTTAATTTATAGATTTTATTACAGATGCACAAGAATACTTTTTTTTTATGAATTCTTATTTCGATGCATAATAAAAGATAAAGACTTATTAAAGATTTAAGATGAAATATTTGTAAGAATATCTGTTAGTTATGATAGTGAGAAATGAAATAAGTATCTGACCTAGTATTCATTAATGTAGTAATATTACTTTAAATCTTTAAGGTATTAAAATCTAAATTAAAAATTTAATCATTTATTTTATTATTTAATGCATTTAGATTTAATTATAATTATAATACATAATCTGTTCTAACTAATTTAAAATCAAAGTATCGTAAAGTTAATTATATTAGTATTTCAATTAATTGACATTTATAAGTTTAATTGTAATAACAATAATATAAATAAAACTAGTTTCAAAACTTATTTTATTTCCCGATCCTATTTGCATCTTAATATTCAAAATAATATTAATAATTAAATTTCTAATACATAGCCATTTTTCTACTCCATATAAAAAAGATACTGAAATTTCCTGTTTAAAAAACTAAATTTAAAATGATTTGTTTGTAATATTAAATTTGTATTAACAACTTAATATAAAATTAAATATTAATAATGAAGAATAATATAAAATATATAATCCTGAAACTTAATAATGTATGTAATCCTTTTATTCTCAGCTGCTGTCAAACATGAAATTCACCTTTAATAATCCCTTTATTCTATTTTCACCTTTGACAATATCGTTTCGCTTTCTCTTTCATCCGAACTCATGCAACAGCCAATCAGAATTCAAAAAACGTATGACGCTGCTACAGTGATTTTTAACCAGGGTTGATAGTGTGAACAGCCTAAAATGTTGACTCTGTAAAACCCTGCTTTTCAAATTCCCGGGTCGTTTTGACTAGTATACTCATATTTGCACAAAACTGACTTTCTTTCGGCATTTATTATTATAGGTCTTTGAGATAAAAATCGTCTGCATTCATCATGGAAAATAATTTTAATAAATTATAATTAATAAATAATTTGTATTGCGTAAATTTGTATAAGATTATATATAGAAGAAAGTCTTGTGGTGGCCACAACATATTAGTTATGTATTAAAACTTCCGCGGCTGCTAACTAGATATTTAAAAGAATTTTGAAAATTTCATATTACTTACTAATATAAAATCTTAAAAAATCTTGAAATTTAAAGAGAGTATTTAATCAAATATAAAGACAGTAATTGTTTCATAATAATAACAAAGAACTGATTATAAAAATGATATTTTTCGTAAATTACTTGAATATAACTTATTTATGAAAACTTATCCCGTTTCTTTTCATATATTTATTACAACACTTAAAAGCCGTGCAATATTTCGGCATTTTAAAAATTCATTAACATTCTACTCTATTACTATTTCCGTGTTTTAAACTCCCTATTGTCTGATGCCAAAATTTTTTTCGGCATCAAAAATCTTTGCACGATAACATGGGGATAATAGATCTATATAAAATACTATATCTATGCATTTTATGCGGGGTGAAAAAAATAATAATTCGTAATTTTATTTTATGTTATTTATTTATTTATTATTATTATTATCATTATTATTATTATATATTTTTTAATTTATTTTAAATAATTAATTAATTAATTAATTAATTTTTTTTGGCAATAATTAAAAATTTATATGTCCATTTTTAAAGTTTTTACCGAGTTATTATTATCATATTTTAATTAATTTCAAAACATCTAATCAGAATTTCGTTACAAATAAGGTACCAAATGAACGGGGCATTTTTTCTGAATCTGTCGGTTTAATCAACTTATCGATCGGAAAATTAGATTTTTTTAAATTTAACTAAGTATGAAAGGCTGGTGGCAACTTGCGTCAACACACAGACAAACAGACTCAAAAACCTCTTAGCCATTTATATATAGAGAGATAATAAGCCAAGTGGTTTTTGGAATATAGTATTTTTAAAAAAATGCTTTTTTTTTTTTTTTTTTTTTTTCCCCAACAGATTTTGATAAAAGTTAAGATTTGGGTATAAATACTAATTATGGGTTACAGTCCAAAAATCTATAAATTCAATTGAAAGTTAGGAATTAAAATATATAAATATATTAAAATGAGATTTAAAAAAAAAAAAAAAAAAATGTATTCTTATTTTAAAATTTGCGAATTTACTATGATCAAATTTTCAATTCGTGTTACATAAATCCCGCAGCTTTGGGAGTGACAAACATATTAGCTTTTCTTAAAGAAAAAAGAAAGAAATGAAATGGGAAAAAGAAAGAGAAGAAATGAAATGGGGGAAAAAAAAAAGATGTTTTTGCACAAATGAAAAAATTGGCTAAAGACCGTAATCGCAGTCCAAAAATGTCTAGATTCAGTTGAAAATTAAAGATTTTTATAGAAAAGTAATATTTAGATGGGTTCAAGGCCACCCATGCGCTGACATTTATAGTTTCTCAATTAACGTTAAATTTAAATAACATGCAATTACACACACAAAAAAATACTTGGCCAAAAAAATAAATAAATAAATGTTTTTTTCAGCTGCATTAAACAATTTTTATGATTATTATTTTTTTTTTTTCATAATGCTTAAATCTTAAATAAATAAATAAAAAATCAATTGAGGTAGTGAATCAACGAATGCTTTGCCAGCTTCGCTGGTCACTATATTTAAAGGGGACTAATGTGCAAGTTGTACCTGACGGGACTAAAGTGAAAGTTGTACCTCAAGGGACTAATGTGAAAGTTGTACCTCACGGGACTAATGTGCAAGTTGCACCGAACGAACAAACTATTTCTTTCAACGAAAATGCCTACTAACCCTGGACGATAGGTCTAATATATCGTATCATATTATATATCGTATTTATCGTAAATATAACTCAATACTTATTTCGCTTCCTTCTTCGACTCGTTTTAATACGCATTTTTTATATGCATGAGCAGCCCCCGAAAAACAGAAACATTAAATCATTAAATTCATTTTTTTACTTATTTTTATTTCATATTATTTCACGCGCACTTTTTATTTCCTAATTCAAAATTATTAAAAAAAACTTTTCCGATATCGCTTGTAACGATACTGATTATTATTAATTTTCTTTTCTTTTTCTTTCAATAATAATAATAATAATAATAATAATAAAAAGATTTTGATGAAATTCTGGCAAAAGCAGAATTTAGTTTAGGATGGAGGACTATTAGTTTTTTTTTTTTTTTTTTTTTTTTTTTCTTTTTTCAAATTATAACATCGCTTTCAAATTATTCAATTATATTTTCGATAAATTTTAGATTTCGACAAATGTCCAACTGTCGAAATCGACAACGCAAAAATCCCAGATTGAGACTAATAGGCCCTCAATCCTTAAAAAAAAAAAAAAAAAGGGGGGGGGGGTTGGAGAGAAAGAGGAAAAAATAGGTTAACGGAATCAATAATAACTTGAAATATTGAAAAACAAAAAATAATACACATTGTACCTTTACATCCGTAGTTTTCAAAACAGATAACTATTACACATTTATTTATAGATCCCTTCCCTCCACGCATTTAAGGAAAAGGGGAGGTCGAAAAACTCACACTAAAGGGGGGAACGACCACCTGTGAAGTGATTGATTACTGGCCTTGGAGTACGAAGATTCAACTTTAAAATAAAAATGTCTGTTTTATTATTAAAATATCTCTTTTTTCATTTTAATAAATATTCAATATTTTGAAACCAATGCAAAGATAAAAAATTGAAGTTATTAGCCTCTTGATTAAAATTTCAAATATCTCAAACAGAACTGAGTAAATTCCAGTTTTTTTGATGCCTTCTCTAATTTTCATGATCATGTTTGAGTTTTGAAATTAAATTAAATATTATTAACTTTTTTTTTTTTTTTTTTTTTTAATGCCCACTAGTCTAAAATCTAAAGACCTTCAAGAATTGCATGCAAAAATCCAAATTCGTAAATCACAATTTTTAGAAAACTGAAGGTCCTTAATTCCCATAAGATTAACATGGAGAAAGGATTTTGGAGATTTCACTGATGTACAGCCTTAAGACCAAAAGAAAAAAAAAAAAAAAGAGTGGCGTTTTATAGCAACGATTACTATAAAAATTTCTTAAAATTTCTATTGCAGGTTTTATATCAATTTAAATTTAATATATTTTTTTTAATTGCTGCCAAATGGGAAAACATCCTTATATATTCAAAGTGAAACATGACAAATGATGACGACGCGAAATGTCATATTGAAAGCAATAATCCTGTCATACTAAAAAAGGGAAAATAAATATATGTTAAAAAATATCTGAAGCTGCAATTCCCATTCCCAAGCTTTTGCTAGAGCACTTTTTGGAATGATTTGGTTAATGATAATTGTTGTTCCATTTAATGAAAATATATATACGATGTTAAATAAATAAATAAATAAATAAATAAAAAATAAATAAAAGTAATTAAGTCAAAAATGAAATAACAAGTTGGAAATTAAAAAAAAAAAAAAAAAAAAAATCTTGTATATATATTTACATAGAGATGTCATGTTTAGTTTAGAGGATAATAAATTCTCTCTCTTTTTTTTTTTTCTTGAAAAATAATTTCAAGGTCGAGAAAGAATTTAAATATAGATTTTGAAGCATACGTCAAATTTGATTTATTTTTGAAACTTTTCAAATGTATTAGCATTGCTGATTCATTTTCTTCATCTAGTTGATTAGTAGTCATATATAGTTTATACATGAAGAACAAATTTTGTGATTTTTCACAATTTTATAAATGATACAACCAGCAAGGTTATATACTAAAGCATCATTTTGGGTTTTGTTTATTTTAAATTCTCGACGATTTGATGCGCCACCAGGTATTATTTGCACATAATTTTTATCTAAACTGATAACGAAACATAGATTTTTTTCAAACATATTTTCTGGAATATCATTTATTTGTAAAGTATCGGAAAAAATTTCTATGTTTGTGTTTTCGAAACTTATATCGAAGGAAAGTTTTTTTTCCAAAGTATTTTCTTCTTCTATATATTTTTTATTTTCCTTCTCAGATTTAAATTCAGAAAATATGGACATTATATCTTTTTCAGAATTTTCATCAAAGCCATAGCTTCCCTTCACACCACCATAAAAAAACTGAGCTAAAATAACAGTTCTTAGATTTCTTTTGAACTCTTTGCAATCGGGAACCAAATTTTTCTTCTCTCTGAATTACGCTTTTCAGAAGGTGATCGAAATAAACGGAAATCAGTTATATTACTGTTAGTGCAGAATACTGCACAACAAGTAGGCACCTTTTTCTTTTAAACAGTAATTATCTAAAGATGATAGTGATCTCTTCAATACACATTCAATGGCTAAGAATAAGTTTCATCCACAAAATGGCGGCCGTGACGTCACTTACCCTTTTTGACCAATCCGAGGGGGAGCGGCGAAGAGAAAAACGTATCGCTACTTCTGTAAATCGAGGGCTCTATACTCGGGGAAAGCCTAACTTGTCAGCGTTGTTAAGCCTGGAGAAATTGTACATCCGCGAAAAGAAACAGTTCCTTTATGAATTCGAGTATAATACTCTTTCTACTTGACATTTTCCCTCCTATTAAACTGAAAAAAGTCTGACTTTTTAAAGTAGTATTATTTATGACCAACTGTCATATTTTTTGTAACAATGAGGCGTTAATTTAATATAAATGCATTGTTTCGCGAGTAATGTTGCATGGCGAAATATTGGCGAGAGACTGAAATCCGGAAGCAACCTTGGAATCCCCTCTGAGGGTTCGAAAACAGTTTGATGGGAATAATTGCCTCCTTTACTTACGATAATTAAAGATGTTAAGGCACTGTCTGTTTTTACTTTCTTCTATCTTCAATAGAAGAAAGTATTGGATTCGTAAAAATTTTCGATTTCGGGTTTTTGATGGATTTACATGTTTTGAGAGCTGTAGAACACGATTTTACCATTTTTAGAAAATGTCTGTCTGTCTGTGTGTGTGTGACAAAATTTTGTGGCAACTGTATCTCTGGAACTACTGCACAGAATTTCATACAAATTGGTTTGTAGTTGCACCTTGACATAAATTAGTGCCTATCAACTTTTGGTAAAAATCGTCTTACAGGTTGCGTTGCCATCCCGCTTTTTCTAAATTTTTAACAGGGTGATATAGGGCAAAAATTTTCAAGATGGGTATCTTTCGAAAGGTCTCGTCAGTACCTTTAAAACGAATGGTTGAACTATAAATCTGTGATAATTTAAAACAAAGTTATCGATTTTTTTTTACTTTTTACGAAAAAAAACTTAGAAAAATTTTTTTTTCTTCCTCTCCCCTTAATTTTATCAAACTCCCACGGTTTCCGTGTTCTGACAAACTTAAACTAATTTTTGCTTTTTTCCCCTAATTTTGTCAAAGTCCAACGGTTTCAGTGTTTTGACAAACATTAACAAATTTTCACATTTTACCCAAAATTTTGTCAAAGTCCCACATTTTTTTTTTTCTCCCCTTAATTCTATCAAACTCCCACGGTTTCCGTGTTCTCACAAACTTAAACAAATTTTTGCATTTTTCTCCCAATTTTGTCAAAGTCCCACGGTTTCCGTGTTTTGACAAACTTTGAATAATTTTCACATTTTACCCAAAATTTTGTCAAAGTCCCACTTTTTTTTTTTTTTTCAATTATTGTTACTGAGTGAATTTGTATAGGAAAATATAGAAGAAGGTCTCGTGGTGGCCACAACATACTAGTTTTTAATTTCAAATATATCAAAAATAAACTAAAAATTTTGATGGATTTGAATTTTTCAGGAAATTTCACTTCGGATACATACCAAGAATGTACACGAAATATTTTTAAATAACAGAAATAAAAGAAAATATTTTTAAACAAATACGTTTTAATTTAGAAATATTTATTAATGAATTCATCAACCGTGAATATTCATTTTAAGTAAATTGGAGTGTAAAGGTTGATATATATTTTTATTTACCAACTATGTGAAAAATACCAGAGCCGGGAATCGAACCCGGGCATCTCCGCTTAACGCACGGATGCTCTACCACTGAGCTACCTTGGCTGACAACCAGCTAGGTACTTCTCACATAATATTCGTTGGCCAAGTCACCGAGTCTGCAAACGCAGCTGTATCAAGTGACAATATTAATCGCAGCACAACTCCATAGACCACGAAATTTCAATTTAGAAATATTTATTCATGAACTCATCAACCGTGAATATTCATTTTAAGTAAGTTGGAGTGTAAAGTTTGATATATATTTTTATTTACCAACTATATTTAGAAATATTTATTCATGAACTCATCAACCGTGAATATTCATTTTAAGTAAGTTGGAGTGTAAAGTTTGATATATATTTTTATTTACCAACTATATTTCTAAATTGAAATTTCGTGGTCTATGGAGTTGTGCTGCGATTAATATTGTCACTTGATACAGCTGCGTTTGCAGACTCGGTGACTTGGCCAACGAATATTATGTGAGAAGTACCTAGCTGGTTGTCAGCCAAGGTAGCTCAGTGGTAGAGCATCCGTGCGTTAAGCGGAGATGCCCGGGTTCGATTCCTGGCTCTGGTATTTTTCACATAGTTGGTAAATAAAAATATATATCAACCTTTACACTCCAATTTACTTAAAATGAATATTCACGGTTGATGAATTCATGAATAAATATTTCTAAATTGAAATTTCGTGGTCTATGGAGTTGTGCTGCGATTAATATTGTCACTTGATACAGCTGCGTTTGCAGACTCGGTGACTTGGCCAACGAATATTATGTGAGAAGTGCCTAGCTGGTTGTCAGCCAGGGTAGCTCAGTGGTAGAGCATCCGTGCATTAAGCGGAGATGCCCGGGTTCGATTCCCGGCTCTGGTATATTTCACACAGTTGGTAAATAAAAATATATATCAACCTTTACACTCCAATTTACTTAAAATAAAATAAATACGTTTTATTTTTGTATTCATATTTTTAACCCATGATATAATTTTCATTTACCTGTACATAAAATTTATAAATATTTTTTATTCTCGCTTCAAACGACTAATCAGGTGTTTTTATAACTGTTATATTATTTATATTTTAATTTTAATTAATTTTATTTTTTCTTTTAGCGGAACAATTGCTATTTCTTTCACACAGGGAAGAAAATGTAAATAATAATAATAACTTTTTTCTTAAAGAATGTATGAAAAAGTATTATATTTAAATAATTTTTAAAGAAATTCTGTCAATAAATTAAAGTGAAATAAAAATATTGTCTTAAGTATAATTTTATTTTTATAAGTTTTTAACACTTTCCAACAAGGTTGAAAAGTGTTTATGACTTGGGTTTGTCTGTCTGTCTGTCCGTCCGTCTGTCTGTCTGTCTGTCTGTCCGCGCTCTAACTCCCGTAAATATTTATGGAATTTCTTGAAACTGATATATGTTATTCAAGTTCACTATCGGACGGTCTCTATTGAAAATGGAGTTTATACCTCTACTGGTTTGTGTACAGGGACACCCGAAAGTATTTCAAAGCATTGTGTTCTATGAGAGGTATTTCTACAAACAATATTTTCATGCCTTTACTGTAGACATATCTTAAATGAAATTGAAATATGGCATTCAAGTTCACTATCGGACGTTCCCTATTGGAAATGGAGTTTATACCTCACTCTCTACTGGTTTGTGTACAGGGACACCTGGAAGTATTTCAAAGCATTCTGTTCTATGAGAGGTGTTTCTATAAACCATATTTTCATACATTTACTGTAGACATATTTCAATTAAATTGAAATATGTTATTCAAGTTTACTATAGGATGTTTCCTGTATAAAATGGAGGAAATACCACCACCGATTTATGTACAGGGACACTTAAAAGTATTCCAAAGCATTGCGTTCTATGAGAGCTGTTTCTATAAATCAAATTTTAATAACTTTACTTTCCACGAAGTTTTAGGAAAATGAAATATGTTATTTGTATGCACAAAGAATGCTTTGCATAGGAAATAGCATGATTAGCTTCAGATTTACAGGATGATACAAAAATATCCATTTATATTAGGAGCTATTAATAAAAATTTTCTAGATTTGTACTTCTGTTTACATTAAACGTTTTTAACACTTTCTAACATTTTTAAGTGTAAATATGTTTTCAGTTTGTGTATCTGTCCATCTGTCGGTCTGTCTGCCCGACTAACTCCTGTAACTATTCATGGAATTTCTCGAAACTGATATATTTTATTGAAGTTCACTATCGGATGCTCCATATTGAAAATGGAGTGAATATCACTTCTGGTTTGTGTACAGGGACACCCAAAAGCATTCGAAAGCATTGTGTTCTATGAGTGTTATTTTTATAAATATTTTCCCTATAGATTGTTCCCCATTTATAATGACATTAATAGGTCCTGTATAACTAATTTGTTTACAGGGACAAAAAAACAAAAAAAAAAAAAAAAAAAAAAAAAAAAATTGCATTACGTTTTAGGACATAATTTTTTGAAAGTTATATTTAAAAATCTTTCTACTGTAAAAATCATAAAAATATTGAAATGTATTGTTAATAATCTAAAATAATGTTTTGTATAGAATATGATATGATTAACTCTCTGATTTACAGGGCTACACAAAAATATTCAGAGAGATCAAAAGCTGCAATTATAATCTACTGCAGCATTTTCTTTTGCGTTAAGCCTTTTTAACTTTTTCCTATATGCCTAAGAGTAATTTTAAAATCAATTAGTCTATCTGTATATTTTTCAGTCCTTCTGTTTGTTGTGTGATAACGTAGGCAAATAATATTAAATGTTACTCGATACAACAATTACGTACAGTTGGAAAGTGTTACTAATCAATGCGTACTGCATGATTTTTCTTACTTTTTCTTCTTTTTTTTTTCTTTCTTTAATCTTTTATTACCAATGTGGTAGAGAAAGTATTGTTTTTGTGTAAAAATTTCAAGATTGCGTTTTTGTCATATTTTTACGTTTTGAGACCTCCTGAATCCGAAAATAATATTTTTAGCGGTAGGACTGTTTGTTTGTCCATTATCAGCTTATCTCATGTCCACACTGTAAATAAAGTATTGTTTGTAGTTCGATTTTCAACTTTTCTTTTTCTTTCCTTAATAATATAATGCTTTAAAATCACTTGAATAGGAAAGTAAAAATTTTTAGCGGTTGATCTCTGTGTTCATATTAAAGAAATTGAAATTTGGTATTTTGAAATTCGTATGTGGTTGCTGCTTGAAAAGTTTCATTAAGATTGTCAAGTCATTAGGTAAATTAATAACAACTTTGAACTTAAGTTTCAAGTGCAAATTGATAATTACCTTGAACTTTATTTATTTATTTATTAAGCGTAAGCACCATAACTCAATGGATGCTGAGGAGTGCCGTAGCCCCTTCACACAGAAATATATGTCAAATAAAACCGCCCCTAAACCTATTTTAGATTATTTTTCATAGTAGATTAAACTTATTTATTATTTTACCTCATTGATTTTAACCGGCAATCTGTCTTTATAGTATTGAAATGAAGGATAAGAGAAAGTCGTATGAGTGACACATTATACTATTTTTTTTCCTTGAATGTTCTCACACATTCTGCTTTTTCACGGAGGTATACCGTAAAATGGTGACTATGTTTTAATGTGTCAAATGCTCTCTATATTCATAGAAATTCTTATATATATATATATATATATATATATATATATATTCAAAATAGAAACAAAAAACTCAAAAACTTTTATTGGCAGATATCTAAATTAACCCTACATGGTTATAAAATTGATATCCTTACGTTAAAATTCTGTAAGATTGCGTCAAATAATCTAATTTTCATTCATTTGTTCTGATTATTATATATAATTTAACACAATAGTTATTTTATAATTTAAATTTATAATAATCATAAAAAATTGATTCTTCATCTTATAATATGAAATTGTTTCTCTTAACAATAGTTACTACAATAATTTCTTTAAAAAAATTTAGAGTACTTTCTGTCAGTTTTATGGCCTACCAGAGATCGAGAAGTGATGGCTCCGATCCGAGGTTGTGCTCATCGACCTAGCCGTTAGCAGGTTTCCGTGGTTTTCTCCGGAACTCGCGTAAATACGGGCTAGAAGCCCTTAAAAATCCCTTAACAATGCCTCCACGGAGGGCATTTCCCCTTTAGACCTAGGACCCTAAAGTAGACAACCGGGCTTAAACTCCACAACCAACCAACCATCTCTCAATTTTATAAAATAAATAAATAAAATAGTGCTAAAAGAATAAGTGTTTTAATTTGACCTATTTTGTCTGAACTAAATCGTCCCCAGGTTCTTAAAAAAAAAAAAAATAATAAAAAAAAATAAAAAAAAAAATAAAAATAAGAATATTATTTACGTTAAATTTAAGATATTTTTTAAATTTAAAATTGTAGCATTCTTAACCGAAAAATTGAAACTTGTATCAAAGTAAAATGAAAATGAGTGAAATTTCAAAATTTTATTCAAATATCAAAAAGTCAAATAATTTTTATTTTATTTATTTATTTACTTATTTATTCATTTTTTGCATGTATAAAAATCTCAATCCATCCAGTTAAAAATGCTATCAATATGAATGTTTCAACTCATTTTCTGGAAAATAGCAATAGTTAAAGTATGTTTTATCTCTCAGTATTAAATATATACATCAAGAGTCACATTTACTAGGAAATTTAAATTCGTTTACTCTGTGCGTAAGTTTCGTAACTTATGGAGAAAATGGTATAAAAATTGTCATTTAATAATTATATATATATATATATATATATATATATATGAGACCTCTCTTCATTTTTACTTTCTTCTATATGTAATATAGAGAAAGTATTGGATTCGCGAAAATTTCGAAGTCCACTTTTTGATGGATTTACATGTTTTGGGATATGCAGAACACGAATTAATAGTTTTTAGAAAATGTCTGTCTGTCTATCTGTCTGTCTGTATCATTTTTTTGTGGACGCTGTATCTCACGAACCAATGAATGAAATTTAACCAAACTTGGTATTTAGTTGCACCCTGACAAAAACTGGTGCTGATTAGATTTTGGAATCAATCGCTCAATAGGTGGCGTTGTGATCGCATTTTATGCAAATTTTTAACATGGCAGCATAGGACAAAATTCCGTATAAATGGGCATAAAAAGAGTTATTTTACACTTGTGATTGTAAAATTAATATGAATTATTGATAATAGTAGTAGTTAGCTAGGAAAAAAATTTTGTGCATGTGGGGGCATCGGTTCCCCCCCCTGGGGGGGAAGTACCCCCCCCCCCCCGGGGAAGTAAATTTTCAAGATGGGTATCTTTCGAAAGGTCTCGTTGATAATAGTAATAGTTAACTGGGAAAAAATTTTTGTGCATGTGGGGGCATCGGTTCCCCCCCCACCGGGGGGGGGGAGTTCCCAAACGTGGGGGGCAAAGTTTCAAGATGGGTATCTTTCGAAAGATCTCGTCAATACCTTTAAAACGAATGGTTGAACGATAAATCTGTGTTAATTTAAACCAAAGTTATCGATTTTTTACTTTCTTCTATATGTAATATAGAGAAAGTATTGGATTCGCGAAAATTTTCGACCTCCGTTTTTTGACGGATCTACACGTTTTGGGATGTCCTGAACACGAATTGATAGTTTTTAAAAAATGTCTGTCTGTCTGTATCATTTTTTTGTGGACGCTGTATCTCACGAACCAATGAATGAAATTTAACCAAACTTGGTATTTAGTTGCACCCTGACATGAACTGGTGCCCATTAGATTTGGGGATCAATAGCTCAACAGGTGGCGCTGTGATCGCATTTTATGCAAATTTTTAACATGGCAGCATAGGACAAAATTCCGTATAAATGGGCATAATGAGAGTTATTTTAAACTTGTGATTGTAAAATTAATATGAATTATTGATAATAGTAGTAGTTAACTAGGAACAAAAATTTGTGCATGGGGGGGCATCGGTTCCCCCCCTGGGGGGTAAGTACCCCCCGGGAGGGTTAAATTTTGAAGATGGGTATCATTCGAAAGATCTCGTCTATACCTTTAAAACGAATGGTTGAACCATAAATCTGTGATAATTTAAAACAAAGTTATCGAATTTTTTTACTTTTAACAAAAAAAAAAAAAAAATAAAAACAGAAAAAAAATCGTATTTTTTTTTTTTTTTTTTTTTTTTTTTTAAACGAAATTTTACCAAACTTGGTATTTAGTTGGTCCCCGACATAAACTGGTGCTGATTATATTTGGGGATGAATAGCTCAACAGGAGGCGCTGTGATAGCATTTTATCTAAATTTTTAACATGGCAGAATAGGACAAAAATTCGTATAAATGTGCATAATAAGAGTTATTTTACACTTGTGATTGTAAAATTAATATGAATTATTGATAATAGTAGTACGTAACTAGGAAAAAAATTTTGTGCATGGGGGGGCATCGCTTCCCCCCCTGGGGGGGAAGTACCCCCCCAGGCGGGGTAAATTTTCACAATGGGTATCTTTCGAAAGATCAGGTTGATAATAGTAGTAGTTAACTAGGAAAAAATTTTTGTGCATGTGGGGGCATCGATTCCCTCCCCACCGGGGGGGGGGGAAGTTCCCACCTGGGGGGGCAAAGTTTCAAGATGGGTATCTTTCGAAAGATCTCGTCAATACCTTTAAAACGAATGGTTGAACGATAAATCTGTGATAATTTAAAACAAAGTTATCGATTTTTTTTACTTTTAACCAAAAAAAAAAAAAAAAAAAAAAACTTAGAAAAAAATTCGCATTTTTTTTTTTTCTTGTTTTAACCCTTTCATGGTCATGAACGCGTATACACGATCAGAGTTTTTTACTTCTGAATCATATATTCATTGATACGAATTTGCTAAATAGAAAACAATCAGTTTCTCAGTATTCCTGATAAATTTGTAATATTATTAGTATTTAATGACTTAAAAATATATAAAACACATCCGACTAAAATGGCTTCGAAACGAAAAAATTAAAAATGGCGTGACCATGAATGGGTTAAATATTGTTACTGATTGAATATGTATAGGAAAATATAGAAGAAAGTCTTGTGGTGGCCACAACATACTAGTTTTACTTTTAACAAAACAAAACTTAGAAAAATATCGCAATTTTTTTTTTTTTTCTTTTTTTTAACGAAATTTAACCAAACTTGGTATTTAGTTGGTCTCCGACATAAACTGGTGCTGATTATGTTTGGGGATCAATAGCTCAACAGGTGGCGCTGTGATAGCTTTTTATCTAAATTTTTAACATTGCAGCATAGGACAAAAATTCGTATAAATGTGCATAATTAGAGTTATTTTAAACTTGTGATTGTAAAATTAATATGAATTATTGATAATAGTAGTATGTAACTAGGAAAAAAATTTTCTGCATGGGGGGGCATCGCTGGGGAAATACCCATCAGGGGGGGTAAATTTTCACAATGGGTATCTTTCGAAAGATCAGGTTGATAATAGTAGTAGTTAACTAGGAAAAAATTTTTGTGCATGTGGGGGCATCGGTTCCACCCCCCCACCGGGGGGGGGGGGGAAGTTCCCACCCGGGGGGGCAAAGTTTCAAGATGGGTATCTTTCGAAAGATCTCGTCAATACCTTTAAAACGAATGGTTGAACGATAAATCTGTGATAATTTAAACCAAAGTTATCGATTTTTTTTAGTTTTAACAAAACAAAACTTAGAAAAAAAAATCGCAATTTTTTTTTTTTTTTTTAACGAAATTTAACCAAACTTGGTATTTAGTTTGTCCCCGTCATGAACTGGTGCCGATTATGTTTGGGGATCAATAGCTCAACAGGTGGCGCTGTGATAGCATTTTATCTAAATTTTTAACATGGCAGAATAGGACAAAAATTCGTATAAATGTGCATAATAAGAGTTGTTTCAAACTTGTGATTGTAAAATTAATAGGGATAAATTTTCAAGATGGGTATCTTTCGAAAGGTTTCGTCAATACCTTTAAAACGAATAGTTGAACTATAAATCTGTGATAATTTAAAACAAAGTTATCGATTTTTTTTTTACTTTTAACAAAAAAAAAAAAAAAAAAAAAACTTAGAAAAAAAATCGTACTTTTTTTTTTTAAAAAATATTGTTACTGATTGAATATGTATAGGTAAATATAGAAGAAAGTCTTGTGGTGGCCACAACATACTAGTTTAGTAATATACCAACAAATTGTAAGCGAAATTTGTCTCTGCATACATAAAGTCCCTTTTTTTCCCCTCCATAATTTTTATTTTAAATTTCTTATGAAAGCATTATACAATTTTTTCTGTCTGATTTTCCTAAAATTTCTAACATTTACCAGTTTGTCTGTAATGATGCAAGTTGGAAATCTATTTACCCTTTGTTGTTTAACATATGTTTAACATGTGAGTGTTCGTATGCTGTGTACTTCTAAACCAGTTTTCCTAACAATACTTTCAGCCGAATACTTGTCTTTTGTGAGTCGAGTGCAAAAATTGTATCTGTTTCCTTCTGATTTACTTCGAAAACGAGCGAATTTATTCTTTGTTTATATATATATATATATATATATATATATTTCGAAAATAATAATAATTATTATTATAATATTTTCAAATATGGAAAAATCTCCTGGTTCAACAAAGCACACACTTGTTTTTTCTCCGCATGCCAAAGGTAAACCATTGTGCAGCATGGCCAAGGAAATTGTGATGAATGTTTATTTAAAATTACGTGAAAATCATGGCGAAAAGTCGGAAAATACAATTATTGACATGGTGTCCGACTTGACCGGGGTTTCTTCTAAAAGTATATACCGGATGAAAGCAGAGTTTTTAAATCTTGGATTTTTTTCATCACCCGGGAAAAAAAGACCAACAAAAAAAGGATCAAATTCTCGCTTAGAGAAATATGATGATTTGGAATTAAATGCCAAACGAAGAAAAGTTCATGATTTTTTTTCAAGAAATGAGATACCTACTGCGCAAAAAATTTTGGATGTTATCACATTAGATAACGATTTACCAAATTTTACAGTAAGAACTCTCCGAAATATTTTGAAAGACCTTGGTTTTATATACGCAAAGAGGAATCGTCATTCACTCTTAATTGAAAGAGACGATATTGTACAGTGGATAAGACAGTATTTGAGAAATATTAAAAAATATCGCGAGGAGGGCCGAAAAATCTACTATACTGATGAGACATGGATAAATTTTGGCCATACAAAATCAAAAGTATGGCAAGATACAACCATACGATCCGCAAGACAAGTTTTTTTAAGTGGATTATCCACAGGATTGAAAGCACCATCAGGTAAAGGATCGAGATTAATTCTCATTCATGCAGGAAGTGATGATGGTTTTGTGTCAAATGCCTGTGAAATATTTCAGGCAAAGAAAAATAGTGGGGATTATTATGGTGAAATGAATGGAGAGTCATATGAAAAATGGTTTGAGACAAAACTTATTCTTAATATTCAGCAAAACAGTGTAATCGTTATCGATAATGCTCCTTACCACAGCGTACACGGTGAATTCATCCCGAAGTTTTCTTCAAAAAAATCTGAAATTCGGGAATGGCTCTCAAATAAAAACATCCCATGGACTGAAGATATGTTGAAAGCAGAGTTATTAACTCTTGTATCTTCAGTTAGGAAACAATATGAGTCTTTTAAAATTGACAATATCGCAGAAAGATATGGACATAAGATTCTGAGGTTACCCCCCATACCACTGTGAACTCAACCCAATTGAACTTGTGTGGAGTCAGGTTAAAGGGTATGTTGCATCTAAAAATCGTACATATAAAGTTGACGAAGTACAAAAACTTACACAGTAAGCCTTTGCAATTGTTACATCTCAAAATTGGCAAAATTACATCAATCATGTAATGAAAGAAGAAAGTAAAATGTGGGAACTTGACAATCTCACAGAAAATACTGTAGGAACATTGTGCATTGACATTAATAATGATAGTACAAGTGATTCTAGCGAGGCCGAAAACAATTTCACTTAATCCTCTAACTGCCTCAAAAAAGGACAAAACTGTAGTGTTGCTTTCGATGTACAATTTTAAAAATGTATTGGAAAGGAATATTATTTCAATATGAAAAGAGAAGCATAATTATGCATTTGAAAATAAATCTTATTATTTTATTTCATATAACCTCTACTGTTCTACAACGTGTTAAAACGTCATAACTGTTTATTTATTATATTTTCGGAAAAAAAGAAAAAAAAAAAAAAAGCTTAATAAACGAATGCATCTGGTTCCTGCGACCCAAAGGTATGTAATTTTTTATTCTGTTAATGCATATTTTTATTAACCGACTTCAAAAAAAGAAGGAAGGTTCTCAATTCAAACCGTATGTTTTTTTTATGTTTGTTAGCTCATAACTTTTGAACGGATGCTCCGATTTTGATACTTTTTGTTTTGTTGAAAAGGTCTTGGTCTGCAATAGGTCCCATTGTAATATCTTTACGATCTAAAGAAAATACAGGGTGCCCAAAAAAACCAGTCCCAACTCTTTTAACTGCTAAACGGCTGCAGGTCTAGTAATAAAAATGGTATGTAAGTGTAGTAAAGTGGCCCTGCAGTACAAGGTTAAACCGCTAGCTGCGCCACCTGGTGGAAAATAGTGGAGTTAGTGTTCCTATCTCGAAACGGTTCTAGAGAAAAAAAAGTGAATTAGTAAGTTGAAGATTATCATCGATTTAGTACAAAAAGACAGTTTAGACATTCATGCTAGCGTTTCTATCTCGGAAACGGTTCAAGACAGGGGAAAACAATGAATTATAAAATTGCAGAGCATCATCGATTTAGTACGAAAAGATAGTTTTGTCATTAATGCTAAAAGTACAAGGCTAAAAACGTGCCTTTTTTGTTCGCAATTTCTTAAACTATTCACACTTGAGCTACATTGCTCACGTTGTAGCGTAGCTGGTGAGACATACGCTATATAGTTCAAAATACGGTTACTTGATACTTTTTGCTTTGCTGTAGAGATCATGGTCTGAAGTAGGTCCCATTATAACATCTTTACAATCTAAAGAAAATAAAGCGCCATCTGGTGAAAAACAGCGGCATTAGCGCTCCTATTTCAAAAACGGTTCAAGATGGGAGAAAAGTTAATTACGAAGTTTTAGAGTATCATCGATTTACTACGAAAAGACAGTTTTTAGACATTATTGCTAAAAATAGAAAGCTTAAAACGTGCAATTGTTTGTTCGCAATTTCCTACACTGTGCACACTTGAACTACGTTGCACGCTTTACAGCGTAGCGGATGACACGTATACTCTATGGTTCAAAGTACTGTTACTGTAAGCGGTCACATAGATTAGCGCAAAGTCGTTTTCAACCAACTTCAGAAAGGAGGGTGTTCTTAATTCTTGCTATGTGTTTTTGTTGGTGGTTGTAAGCTTATAACTTCGTAAGAAATGCTCTAATTAACCGACTTCATAAAGGAGGAGGTTCTCAATTCAAAGCGTGTGTTTTTTGTTTTTGTTTTCGTTTTTGTTTGTTAGCTCATAACTTCTGAACGGATGATCCGATTTTGATACTTTTTGTTTTATTGTAAAGGACTTGGTCTGAAATAGGTCCCATTGTAAGATTTTTACGATCAAAAGAAAATACAGCGGGCCCAAAAAAGTCAGTCCCGACTCTTTTAACTGCTGAACAGCTGCAGCTATAGTCATAAAAGTGGTATGTAGGTACAGTAAAGTGGACATGTGCTACGCGATTCAACCGCCTAAAGCGCCACCTGGTGGAAAAGAGTGGAGTTAGCTATCCTATCTTGGAAACGTTTCAAGACAGGGGAGAAAAGTGAATTATAAAATTGCAGAGCATCATCGATGTAGTATGCAAAGATAGTTTAGACATTAATGCTAAAAACAGAACGCTTAAAACGTGCATTTGTTTGTTCACAATTTCCTATTTTGTGCACACTTGAAAAACATTGCATATGTTGTAGCGTAGCTGGCAACATTTTATGCTATGTAAAATTCAAAGTATGGTTATTGTAAGTGGTCACATCGATTAACGCATAGGCCCATAGGCGTTTTAAGCCGACTTCATAAAGGAAGAGGTTCTCAATACAAACCATGTTTCTCGTTGTTGTTGTTGAAATTTGTTAGCTTATAACTTCGTAAGAGATGATTTAATTTAAATACTTTTTTTGTGTTCGTAATGATCTTGGCCTGAAATAAGTTTCATTAGGATTTCATTAAGATATAAACAAATTACAGGATACTCACAAAAGTCTGTTCTCACTCTAACTGCTGAACGCAAGCAGCTACAATGGAAAAAGCAGTGTGTAAGTATCGATGTTGAAACTTCTGTCCGTCAGCTGCAATGCATATTTTGCTTTTTGTTTAAACTTTACGCTGCGCAATTTCCAGCGCAGCGGGTGACACGTATTTACTGTAAAGTTCAATATATATGCCTAACAGAATTTTCGGTTACGAATACAGCGTACATTTCTAAAGACTTTTTAATTTAACGTATGTTCGTTCAATAGATAGTTTTTTGGTCATATCCAATAAAGGCAAGAAAAGTGACACAATTTAAAAATGCAGCATTTGAGAAAAATAAACTTAAAAATAACTTGACTAGAATAAAACTGGGACAACTGTCTCTCGAGTGGATAACTTTCTAGATGGAGATGTAACTTTTTTGTTCACATTGGGTATATTTAATGTATTTTTCAGTGACATAAACCATTTTTTGAGTAATGTCACTTTTCTTGGAAGTTGTGATTTGTGAAACTTCCTTCGAATGTCTTCTGATGTTCTGCTATATGAATAAGTTTTCACTGAAAAGAGAAAAATAAAATCTTTTTGTAAAAAAAATAGAACCGACTCCAAAAAGCAACTACTATTCAAACAACTAAAAGAATAAATGAAATGAAACTGTAAATTGCGCCTAAAAGTATAAAATAATTTCCTTCGCCAAACAACCTATAACAGTACAATTAATCATAACTTTTGAAGTCGGCGCAAAATTAAATAAAAATTGATACCTTTATTCAATACAAAAATCAAATCCTATTCAAAATACACGTCTCACATTGTTACCTGCAAAACGCAGCCGAAAACTACTTTGATTCAAGAAAACAAATAAGATTTCGTAAGCAGCAAAAATTGGCGAAGATGCTGGTATCTGACGTCCTTGGTGAACGAAAAATCGCAAAATTATCTGGCAAACATATTTAATTTCTTTGGGATATCATGATTATTTTAATAAGGTATATCAAGAGAGTAATCAAGAATATGAAACAACACATCGTACAATATATATTATGAAAATATACATCTTGCGTGTATATTTTTGCCTTACGTTTTTATCGCCAAATTCAAAGGCCATCAAGGATGATCTAACTTCGTAGAAATATAAATACCGCATTGTGAAGATGTTCACTGTTCTATGTAGATGCTACTAATCGACCAATTGTATACAGTGATAAAATAATAAAGGAAACATGAAAATGGATCATTCGAAACAACAGCATTTGTTGCTACCAATCTAAAGAAAAACCTTTAAAAACTAATTAAATTTTATTTAATTTTGCGCCGACTTCAAAAGTTATGATTAATTGTACTGTTATAGGTTGTTTGGCGAAGGAAATTATTTTATACTTTTAGGCGCAATTTACAGTTTCATTTCATTTATTTTTTTAGTTGTTTGAATAGTAGTTGCTTTTTGGAGTCGGTTCTATTTTTTTTACAAAAAGATTTTATTGTCTAATAATTTCGTAATAATATGTCCTTTTACGTTGACGATATTTTTTTATAGATTTCCAAAGTGCAGTAAAATAAACAATGCATATGTATGTTGAATATTTCTAGCAACATCATGTTAAGTCAAATTTTGCCATTGTAAGTCAAATTTTATTTTAATGGATATTTATTTAAGGATGTTGATGCTGATGTTTGGAAATAAGACCGATTGACTGTCCTACACTGTAAAAAGCAGGTTCTTAAAAATAAGTATATACTGTCTCAAAATAGCTCCGAAACAATATATACTTAAATTTGCAAACCCATGTACTCATTTTTGAGTACATTGACATGCCAAACATGGGGATATTGGGATTCTTATTGGTCAACCCAATTTTTGAGCATGTCAATGTACTCAAAAATGAGAACATGGATTTTCAAATTTAAGTATATATTGTTTCGGGGCTATTTTGAGACAATATATACTTATTTTTAAGAACCTATTTCTTACAGTGTAGGGCCCTAGGCCTGAGGGGAATTGACTTCCGTGGAAGTCTTTCTAAGGGGTCCTAGTCCATATTTGCGCAAATTTCGGAGAGAATTACGAAAAACTCTGAGCGGCTAGGCAGACGAGCGCGACCTGGGTTCGAACCCGGCACCTCACGTCCACCAGGTTTCAGCGCAGAACCGCTCGGGAAAATTGGATGTAAAATAAATAAAAATTTTCAAACTTTATAATAAATGGATCTCAAAAAATAGATCAAACATATATAGAGAGACGGATTGTAGCAATTTCTATATTGTAGTTTTAAATATTTAATTTTAACAATATCATTACAACAAAATTTATTAGAAAAACCATACATTGAATAGAAGTATTGTTTATAATTCTTTGGATTTAATTCTTAAAATAATAAAACTAATTTTATCAAGTGTATAAAAACAATGTTATTTAACTACCATTATGTTGCAATTAAATAAAAATAAAGGTTTTCATTTGCCCCAGCGAATTTAAATGAAATTTAAATTTTGTTCTAAACATAATTTAATTTTGTAAAAGAAGACTATTTATTTATTATGCATGTATGAGACTGTACTCGTGAAACTGCCTGCTTTAATGAATGTAGTGCAGCGCAAAATTTAAACTACACAATTATTATTATTATTAATGGCTGTTTGAAGTAGATAATTCTTTTGTTTTTATAAATCTGTCTTTTAGAGAATTTAATTTTCTTAAGTTTGTTCTTAATTTTGGGTTTGTTTTTAGATTGCATACCTTAGAAACAATTACAATATAAATTTCTGTCTAAAATTATCTCTCAATTTATAATATATATATATATTAACTAGGCCAAAGGAAAAAAGGAAAAAAATAGTCCTTACGTCCATAAAAAAATGTTTGGAAGCATTGTTTCCGAAAATTTTAAGATTTCTTTCTCTCTCTTTTTTTTTTTTTTTTTTTTTTTGTTAATATCACATTAATATCAAAACATTCTTATCCACTGCATACATGGAAATAAATTGAAAAATGCTATCATGTTCTCATTCATAGTCCAAAGAATCGAATAGCACAACAATTTCGCTTTTTCTTATCTATAAAAATCACAATCCATTCTCCTAAACATGTTATGAAAATGAATGTTTCAACTCAATATTTTTAAAATAGTAATCACGAAGGTATGTTTGTCAACATTGAATAAACACATCAAGAAAAATCATATTTATTGGTAAATTAAAATTCATTTCTCTTTCACATAAATTGTGAGTTGAGTAACTTTATTGAGAAATGAATACAAAAATTTTCATATTCATATCTAATATAAAAAAATTGGTTCATAAAGACAAATAAATGCATAAACAAATTACAAAAGGAAATTGCCTCTGCATATGAAAATTCACTATATATATATATATTTTTTTTTTTTACTTATTTTAAATAATATATATGTATACATTTTTTTTTTTTTTACTGTTAAAATTTTCATGAAAGCATTAAACTTTTTCCATTCTCTCATTTTCCTACTACTTTTAAAATTTACTGTTTTACCTATAAATGATAATGCAAATTGAAAATCTATTACATTTTGTTATTTCACAAATGTTAAACATCTGTTTTTTTTTTTTTTTTTTTTTTTTTTTTTTTTTTGTTGTTTTTTTTTATACTAAACCAGTTTTCCATAGCAACACATTCAGTCAAATACATTTCTATTCTGCAAAATTATACTATACGTTAGAAGACAATATTTAAATCATATATATATATTTTTCTTTTTCAAAACATTTATGTATTATTATTATTTTCTTTCTTTCTTTATTTTTCTTAAGGTAAAAATTAAGTATAATTTGTAGTAATAAGTAACAACATGGTTACTACAAAATATTGTAAGTAACCAATTACCTAATTAACGCCAAGTGAGTACCTAATTAACGCCAAGTGAGTAAAAAGGTCTTCATACTATCTGTAACGCTGTCAGGTTAGGCATTCCCCGAGTATAGTAACGTTTTCGTTTTTTTTTTTTTTTTTTTTTTTCAGGAAAACTCTTGTTTTTTATAAAAGTTGTTTTAAAAATGGAACTATATTCCTCCTCCAATTGCTCGCTTTCCTTCGGCGAAAACGTCGTGATGCACTTCTTACTTTGAACGCTTGAGTTGCTCCCGTTGGTTGGTTGACCAACGCGAATGCAGTCAATGAACTTTATAAATTTTCCTTTTTTAACGCAAAAATACTTTATTACATTTTGTACATATTTATTGTATATATATAAGTCAAATTCACTTAAATATATTTTCTCTTCTTGTATGAAAAAGATATTTTTGATTTCAAAATTTCATATTTAGTCAAAAAAGTATTTAGATAACATTTTAAATAAGAAAGTATTTTGTAATTTTAGATATTCCATTTTATCATAATAATGATGAATTTACAATTTTTTAAAGCGAAAAATTTTTAATCTTTCATAAACATCGATTTTATAGTAACTAGTAACTCAATGATTTGCGATTGCTGTTCATGTATCCTTCCGCACCAGGAATGTGAAAAAACAGCAAATGGAGTTTTGGCGCCATCTTTTGTTTTTAACTTAAAACATACACTTGCGCATATATATATATATATATATTTCTTTTTAAAAATTAGAAATCTCTTTTTAAAATACAGTTAGAGTTTAGAGTTTATTCATATATTTAATTTTCAGACTTTAAAATGATACATATTTTAAATATTAACATAATCAGACTGATTTTTTGTTATTATTTAAAGCAATAATGCCTAGGGGATGAAAGAGGGGATAAATACACTGTATATTAAAAAAAAAAAAAAAAAAAAAAAAAAAAAAAAACACGAAAATAGAATTAAAATTCATGAAAATGTGTCAAATAGCAATTATTGAAAAACTCGTCAAAATAAATAAATAACATCTTTAGTTTGAAACCCATAATAATTTATGTAAAAAATATAATTATCTCTTTCTTTCTTTTTTTATTAATTAATTAATTAATTTCTGAATGAAAAATTCCATTTCATAAATATATTTACAACTACAATAAACAAAATACCCTCTTTAATTTAAAATAATTATATCTACATGTTTCTAAGCAATTAAAAGTTTTTTTTTTTTTTTTTTTTTTTTTAAGAAAAATAAATTAAATATACGAATGTATATGGTTTTAATCATGAAGGTAATAATTTCATGGTTTTAATATACTAGATGGCGCCATCTAGTAGCTTATATTAAAACCATATATATTCCTACTTATTTATTTTTCTTAAAAAAAAAAAAAAAAAAAACACTTTTAATTGCTTAGAAACATGTAGAAATAATTATTTAAAATTAAAGGAGGGTTTTTGTTTATTGTAGTTGTAAATATATTTATGAAATGGAATGTTTCATGCAGAGATTAACTGATTAAAAAAAAGAAAAAAAAAAAAAAGGGAAGGGAGAATTATATTTTTTAAATAAATTATTATGGGGTTCAAAGTAAAGATGTTATTTATTTATTTTGACGTGTTTTTCAATAATTGCTATTTGACACATTTTTCATGAATTTTAATTCTATTTTCATGTTTTTTTTTTCTCTTTAATATACAGTTTATTTATCCCCTCTTTCACACCGTAGACATTACTGCTTTAAATAATAACAATAAAAATTAGTTTGATTATGTTAATATTTAAAATATGTACCATTTTAAAGTCTGAAAAGTAAATATATGAATAAACTCTAACTGTATTTTAAAAAGAGATTTTTAATTTTTAAAAAGAAATATATATATAACTTGTATTTTCCATAAAACGTAAGCTTAACTTTTATTTTATTTAACTTGTATTAACTTTAGCTTAACTTGTATTTTCCATAAAATTTTTCTCCAAATGATTTTATCTTATTTTTAAAATTATAGAAATGTAGAGCTTAATTTATATTTTGTCTATTTTTCCCCCAAATATTTTTATGAAATAATTTTTACCTGCACTTTTGATGAAAATTTAAATTGTGAATATTGGAGCAGTATCTATACTTAGCCTCAAAAGGGAAAAGAAAATAAATAAATTTCCATTTTTAACATTAACTTGATTTTTTTTTAATTGTTTAATTTGCTTTTGTAATTTTCTAAAAAGAAACTTGCAAAATGTAAATTACGTAATTCTAACTTAAATTTGAAATTTCCCACTTATTATTATTATTTTAAAGAGTTTGAGAATCCCACTCAATACTTTTTTCTAGTGCGAAGCTTCTCCATTTTGTTTCCAATGGCAGGCTACTTGAAAATTTGTCAGCATGATAACATTTAAAATACTGAATTAATTCAAACTAAATTAGTAGTGTGGATTTATCTCAGAAATGTATTTGTTATGTTCATTTGCCAACTTAATCTACCGTCTTGTTTTCCTGTGCCAGCCCACTGAAAATTTCAAATTTACATTAGTAAGATTTTATGAACCGATTTGCTTAAAACTCCATATATACAATCCTTCATTAATAAATCCACCAAGTCCATTAATAAATTGTAGTTGCCATTTTGTAAAAAAAAAAAAAAAAAAAAAAAAAAAAAAAAAATGGTAGCAATTTCATAATAAAAGATAAATCAGTTTACCCTTCCTAGGAGCCAGAAGGACTTGTTTTAATTTTTTGATCAATAAACCCTAAAAAGTAATGATATCAGTACAAAAACCCTTAACGGGTTAAAAGTTTGTGACGCCGCTACTTTATGGCTATAAGAATTTGAAATATGAGTCTTAAAAATAATGATATCAAATTTTAAGTGACGCTTTGCAATTAGTTAAAATATACATAGATTTTCTTATTTGATCATTTACTTTGTACTTTTATTTATATTTATAATGCAAACGTAATATTTTTAGCTTCAAGATCAGACAGATATATAAATTACACTTACTGATGCTTTTTCATTCACATTTCAAATTCAAAATAAGAGTTTTAAAAGGAATGATATAAAAATTCCAGTGGCGCCTCGGTGTTATTTTAAAGATTTGTTTTTAGATTCCATTAAAATGACTTTTGTTTTGTCTAATAAAGTATATTTACATATTGGAACAGTGCTTTTAATTTTCAAATATACTGTCAAATAATTATACTTTCACTGAGTTTGCATTATAAATTAAAATTATTAATTTCAATAAATTGATATATCTTTTGCGTCACGCTATCCAAAACTGCAAGTAAAATTTGTGTAAATGTTTACTTTACGTCACACTACCTCTTTGCACAAACTTTCACTCAGTTGGATACTATGATATTATGTTTTGGATAGCGTTATGCAAAAGATAAATCAATTTATTGAAATAAATAATTTTAATTTATAAGGCAAACTCAGGGAAAGTATAATTATTTGACAGTATATTTGAAAATTAAAAGCACTGTTTCAATATGTAAATATACTTTATTAGACAAAACAAAAGTCATTTTAATGGAATCTAAAGACAAATCTTTTAAAATAACACCGAGGCGCCACTGGAATTTTTATATCATTCCTTTTAAAACTGATATTTTGAATTTGAAATGTGAATGAAAAAGCATCAGTGAGTGTACAGTCGGTTGCAAAATTATTCGAGCACTAGCCAATAATTCCTATATTTAAAAAGTACACTTAAGACTGTTTTGCTAAGTAAATCCTTGTCGAATCATGTTCTTAGACTGATTAAGAACATGACTCGACAAGGATTTATTTAACAAAGCTGTATTAAGTGTACTTTTTTTGGCAAGGATTATTGCTAATGCTCGAATAATTTTGCAGCCGACTGTATTTTACATATCTGTCTGATCTTGAAGCTAAAAATATTACGTTTGCATTATAAATATAAATAAAAGTAAATGATCAAATAAGAAAATCTATGTATATTTTAACTAATTGCAAAGCGTCACTTAAAATTTTATATCATTATTTTAAAGATTCATATTTCAAATTCTTATAGCCATAAAGTAGCGGCGTCACAAACTTTTAACTCGTTAAGGGTTTTTTGTACTGATCTTAACTTCAATACAATTAATTGGTCCTTATAATTTAAACTGCAGTATTCTCAAAAGTAGCGTAACGGTATGAACACTCTTTATCTTCTCTCATTGCTAGAATGGGGAAGGGGATCACTTTTGCTAATATCTCCTCTTTCTCAAACACTTTATGCTTTTACTATATAATGTTGGAAAGCTATTCATTTGTAATCCTTGAGCTTTCATTTTTCTTCTGTGCAACATTCAAAATTGTTTAAAGGAACACATCGAAAGGCTCACGAAAAGAAATCATTCGCGTTCAATTAAAAGAAAACGAGAGCTCTTTCGATATGATTACAGGAATAGATTTGAAAGATTAAGCGATCACCGGTCTTTATGGTAACGGCAAAAAAATCAACAACAGTTCGTGCGATTTTAAGAGTCTTTTTTTTTTTTTCTAATCCAAAATGATTTAATTATTTTTACTATAGAAGTTTTTTTTGTAAAAATAATTGCTCTATTTATTATTTTTACGATTGAAGAAAATGATTTTGTATAAGAGTAATTATAAAATAATGGTTGAGCAAAACTGAGGTGAAATTTCTGGAGCAGGTTCAAGGTCATCCAAATAGCTCCTTTTTTTTTTTTTTTTTTTTTTTTTTTTTTTGTTTAATTAGTTTTTAAATATTTATTTAAAATAAACCTAAAGATCCCCTCCTCCCCATTAATTAATAAATTTTTATCCTATGTATATTTACCTAATCTTTATAAATTTAAATTCTGGCGGAACTGAAGGGGGGATAATAATTTTATCTTCAGCATTCTTTTCGCATTGCAAAAAGCTTCAACACACCAGGACACAGTTTTAACTGATAATTATAAAAATCCATATAATGTTCTGAACATTTTCAAAGTGAGCTAATACAAAGTGCATAAAAATGTTTAAAATATTGCTCATTAGGGATATTCGACCGTGTTTTTTCTCACTAAACAATTGAATGGGGACATTAAAAAACAAGAAAAAAAGAAAAGAAATAGAAACTTAGCTAAAGCATTTAAATTTGTTCGATGCAGAGATCTTTGTCTAGAAACAACATAAAAATCCAAAGAACACAAAATATTGCTTCGGACTTGTCGCTTTCACGCTACATTCGTACCTACTTTTGCTTTTCTTTCTTTTTTTTTTTAATTTTCTGATGATTGTAACACGAAATAATTATTTCATTCTTATGATTTTTAATGATAATAAAAATACAAAGTTCTTAATATCTGAAGTTCAACTGCCCCCCCCCCCGCCACTTTTTTTTTAATGCTGTTTGCTGCAAATTCAGATTTGGTCATTTTTAAGGTTTCTTTTCTTTTCTTTTTTTTTTTTTTTTCCCTCTTTTCTTTTTCTTTTCTTTCCTCCCTTTTTTTTTAATAACGAAATTTTCAGTTGAAAATAACAGAAAATTTAATTTTAAAAAATCAATTTAATTAGCTTATGTCATATTGTTTAATATATTTTTTGTAACTTTACCAAAAAACATACTTTTTACTTTTCGAACACTACAGTGAGGAAAGTATTGCAATCATGTCAAAAATCCGAGTTTGAGATTTTGGTGTTTCCACATATTTTGAGGTCCTCTGAATACATATTTACTATTTTTACGAAGATGTATGTGTTTTCTCACTTTTTTCCTGTTTTTTCTCACTAAACAATTGAATGGGGACATTAAAAAACAAGAAAAAAAGAAAAGAAATAGAAACTTAGCTAAAGCATTTAAATTTGTTCGATGCAGAGATCTTTGTCTAGAAACAACATAAAAATCCAAAGAACACAAAATATTGCTTTGGACTTGTCGCTTTCACGCTACATTCGTACCTACTTTCGCTTTTCTTTCTTTTTTTTTTTTTTTTTAATTTTCTGATGATTGTAACACGAAACAATTATTCCATTCTTATGATTTTTAATAATAATAAAAATACAAAGTTCTTAATATCTGAAGTTCAACTGCCCCCCCCCCTCACTTTTTTTTTTTTTTTTTAATGCTGTTTGCTGCAAATTCAGATTTGGTCATTTTTAAGGTTTCTTTTCTTTTCTTTTTTTTTTTTTTTCCCCTCTTTTCTTTTTCTTTTCTTTCCTCCCTTTTTTTTAATAACGAAATTTTCAGTTGAAAATAACAGAAAATTTAATTTTAAAAAATCAATTTAATTAGCTTATGTCATATTGTTTAATATATTTTTTGTAACTTTACCAAAAAACATACTTCTTACTTTTCGAACACTACAGTGAGGAAAGTATTGCAATCATGTCAAAAATCCGAGTTTGAGATTTTGGTGTTTCCACATATTTTGAGGTCCTCTGAATACATATTTACTATTTTTACGAAGATGTATGTGTTTTCTCACTTTTTTCCTGTTTTTTCTCACTAAACAATTGAATGGGGACATTAAAAAACAAGAAAAAAAGAAAAGAAATAGAAACTTAGCTAAAGCATTTAAATTTGTTCGATGCAGAGATCTTTGTCTAGAAACAACATAAAAATCCAAAGAACACAAAATATTGCTTTGGACTTGTCGCTTTCACGCTACATTCGTACCTACTTTCGCTTTTCTTTCTTTTTTTTTTTTTTTAATTTTCTGATGATTGTAACACGAAATAATTATTCCATTCTTATGATTTTTAATAATAATAAAAATACAAAGTTCTTAATATCTGAAGTTCAACTGCCCCCCCCCCCTCACTTTTTTTTTTTTTTAATGCTGTTTGCTGCAAATTCAGATTTGGTCATTTTTAAGGTTTCTTTTTTTTTTTTTTTTTTTTCCTCTTTTCTTTTTCTTTTCTTTCCTCCCTTTTTTTTAATAACGAAATTTTCAGTCGAAAATAACAGAAAATTTAATTTTAAAAAATCAGTTTAATTAGCTCATGTCATATTGTTTAATATATTTTTTGTAACTTTACCAAAAAACATACTTCTTACTTTTCGAACACTACAGTGAGGAAAGTATTGCAATCATGTCAAAAATCCGAGTTTGAGATTTTGGTGTTTCCACATATTTTGAGGTCCTCTGAATACATATTTACTATTTTTACGAAGATGTATGTGCGTATGTATGTGAGTGAACACAATAGCGCCTAAGCGCTTTGTTTGAATGAGCTGAAAGTAGTACACATGTTATAAGTTACCATAGAAGAACGAATCCTATTGATTTTGGTGAATCTAGCACTTAGTTTTTTTTTTTTTTTTTTTTTTTTTTTTTTACACAAAGAAAAATTCTTTATCATTATGGTCTATGGGCCTAATTTTTTTTAAGTGCAAAAGCGTCTAAATGCCTTATTGGAATGAGCTAAAAATTTATACACATGTTATGGATCCCCGTGGCACAAACTATATATATTTTGGTGAATGTATCGTTTATGGTTTTTTCACAGGAACACAAAGAAAAATTCTTTAACATTATGCTCTGTGGGCCTAAATTTTTAAAAGTGCAATAGCGTCTAAATTCCTTATTCGAATGAGCAGAAAATTTATACAATTGTTATAAGTCACTGTCCCATGAAATGTATAGATTGTTAGGGAGTCTAGCATTTATAGATTTTTACAGGGACACAAATAAAATTCATTTATTACCATCCATTACAATTCATTTTAGATTGACTCGTTTCTTTCTTTCTTTCTTTTTTTTTTTTTAATAATCCTGTTTTTGCATTTAGAGAACCCACAAACGTTAAGTTAATATACGTTTTCCAAAAATTGACTTTTTAAAATTTTAATATATCATTTTACAACTTGAAAAAAATAAAAATAAAAATAGAAAATAGAAAACTGCACTTTTGCATATAAGAAAGTTTTGTGATGGCCACAATATACTAATTTATTCATTATGTCTAATTTATCTTCTTGCAGGCCTGTGCCTGTGACTCATGCTCACACTATTTTAAATTTTTTTCAAAAAATTTTGTAACTGAAAATCTATCTATTTTTATTTATTTAAATTTTTCATTTAGTAGCAGGCTACGCCTGCTTCCCTAGTAGCTAAATTTAAATAAATTTTTGAAGATAATTGAATCACTTATTTATATTTTATATCACGCTATAAATAAAAAACTAAAAGAAAATTACCTAAATTGGAATCCCTCTAAACCTCGCTTCAGGTACCCGCTATCTACGGCATCTCTTTTCTGCTCGCATTGTGTCTGGTCCAGGTTCCCACTTCCTTCAGATAAGTCCTTTCCTGGACAGGTGGATCTGCTATTATTTAAAAGCTGCGATTTTGAAGATTACTGTATCTCAGCATCTATTAAATATTTTAGTTTTTGAACCATGTATTTTATAACTCTTGTTTTTTACACTATATTATCATATGATACCGGCTAACATAATAAAAAAAATAAAAAATAAAAAATAGATTTTCTTGTAAAAGGAATTACATAAATAAAATACAAATAAATGTTAATTAAGCTTAAATTTTAATCAGCTTTATCTTTTCTATTATATGCCGCCCTTTATTTTCCCCGATAAATTCTGTAAATACTAATAATAAAATATTATTGTTATTATTTTATTTATTTATTTATTTGTTTTTATTTTTTATTTTATTTTATTTTATTTTTATTTATTTATTTATTTATTTTTTCAAGAAAAAAGAAAGAAAGAAAAACATATTTAAAAATTATTTAAAATTTAAATATTTCATTTAAAAAAAAAAAAAAAAATGTTTTGCGTTATATAACCAAGCTGTATATCAAATTAAACCATATAAACTTCTTTTTAAAATGAGGAGTCAAAAACTTCTGTATCTTTTATAGACTTTGAGAAATTTGAAAGTGTTTATGTGAGCTTAAATGTTGATTTTACAAAATTTAAGAAATTTATGAAATTAATATTCAGTTAAATAAAAAATTTCCAAAAGTATATTCTCACTTATATCATCAAGAAAAATGATTCCTGAAAGTTTCATTGTAATCTGAAATGTTCTGGTTAGGTGACTGGTTGATTCGTCATGGAATGACCTACGAGAAATGACAATCTCAGTTTCTATAGAACATTACAGCTTCAGCAAAATGTCTTTTTACATGATGTATCAATAATTGCTTTAATTAAATTTAAACGAAATTCTTTTTTGTTATTACTTTATCCCAAAACCATTAAAAAATATATCCATAAACCGGTAATGCCTGTTTCCCGACGATGCTGGATTATCGATGATTCACTGTGTATATTAATTTACTTTTTTTAATTAATCGATAGTGTAAATTAAATTTTCATTGGTATGTTTTATACAGTCTAAAATTCACGATAAAAATTATTATGAGAGTCTTGAAACTTTTTTTTACTTCCATTACCCCACTACCGTAGACAATGGAAGTATTATATCTGTACTGATATGTATAAAGGATTTAAGTCCATATTCTTGATTTTTCAGGAGACGAAAAATAAAGTTAAACTAACTAAAAAGAAATCAGAAGAACCTATTAGGAAAAAGGGATTTCGTTGACTTACACCCTTTATACCATTCAGTAGTTGTCAACCTTCATTTAATAACGGGAAAAAATTGAATTAAATATTTTATACCATACATGAATGATAAATTTCTGACTAGAACCTTTTTTTACCAATGGATTTTCTCAAAGACTAAACGACATAGACCTAAATCCTTTATACCAATCGATAAAGAATTTTTTTTCTGAGTCTGACTATGTACTTAAATCAAATAAAATGAAAAATAGATTTTCTTGTAAAAGGTATCCATATTTTGGTGAAAATTAAAAAACAGAAAGTGGGACACCGGAAACTGGAAGTGGGACCGTAAGTCCTTATCTCAAAAACAGCTCTAACGATTTTCTCCAAATTTGCTCTATAAACATTTATATTTTTATTATTTTATTTTTTGCCCCCCCTTCCCTTGCCCCTCCTAATAACTTTACACTTTCGAAAATATCCCCATTCGACTTGCAGGCCGTCAAAAACCTATCTGTGCCAATTTTGAACTGCCTAACTGTATTTCTATTTGTTTTTGCCCTAGCCCTCCCCCCCCCCTTGCTGCCCCACCTGGGGGCTGAATTTCGAAAAATCCAGAAATTGGTTTTTAGATATTTGCATTAGCTATATTTTAGAGCAAAAATTTCACGTATATCTGTTTTTTTTTTTTTTTTTTTGAGATATATAGGATTATGTGAAATCACGTTTAACGCATGTGAAATCACGTTTCGCACCCCCCCCCCCCCCATGGGGACCGAATTTCAAAAATTCCAGAAATCGATTTTTAGACATTTGTATTAGCTATATTTTAAAGCAAAAATTTTACGGATATCTGTTTTTTTGTTTGAGATATGAAGGATTTTGTGAAATCACGTTTTGCCCCCCCCTCCCCTCCTTGGGGGGCGAATTTTGTAAAATCGCTTGCGGCGTTGAGTTTCTCGGGTCGTAAACATTAACCGTGCCGAATTTGGTCCCGATCGGTGAAACGGACTAGGATTGTATAGCGGACAGACAGACACACAGACAGACAGACTGACTCTGCTCTTTTATGTATATAGATTTTAGGATCAATCATAGGAATGGTATTTGAATAGTATCAAATTTTAATTCAGTAAAACAATATTAGACCGTACGAAAATTATTGTAGCAACCAAATTGTTTTTTAGATTAATAAAAATAAAATATAGCATTTTTAAAATTTCTTTACACGCACGTAAAAAAAAAAAAAAAAAAAAAAAAAAGTTAGTCTTTGCAATTGTTAATAATAAATACCAGTTTTATATGTTTTATATGTTATATATATATAAATAAACAAATAAGTAACATGATCAGTTTCATGCAGTAAATTCTTTGATTTTTTATTTAGCGGAAATAAAAACATAATACCGAATAATTTTTAACAAAATTAATTTTAAATAATTACACTTAAAAGAAGCGTCTGATTTGCTGTGTAACATAGGCTGAACAGAATCTTTGGTTGAAGTCGCTTTTTCTGAATATATGTGCAGATAGTTTTAAAAATCATAGAACCAGGGCCCAACTATGATTTTTGGAGACCCGGGGCACTGATGCTAGTTGGAGGCCCCTTACCCTACTCTAAAGATTTCACCAAAAGGACCAGTTCTCAAAAACAAAAATAAATAAATAAATAAAGTGCATTTTTAAAAATTTTCCTTCAACTACACCTTCTATTTCCTCATTTTTTTAGCAACCTATAACAAAATCATTAGTTTTATGTTCAAGACAAATGAAAAACTGAAGTACATTGATCAGCCAATGTTTAGGAAATTAGTCACAAAATTTAATAATTGTTTATGCTCTCTAGTAAAATATAAAAATTTAATCAATTTTTGTTTTTAATAGACATATAATGAAAAAAAAAATTATACTATTACTTCTCAGTTTTTGGAAATGAGGCCCCTTAAATTTGGAGGCCCTGGGCCAGTGCCCCGTGTGCCCGTGCCATAATCTGGCCCTGCATAGAACTATATACTATATTGTACAGGAATATGTATATGACAACAACATTACTGAGAGTAGTTTCTGAACCTGATAAAAAAAATACACTTCATATGCGTAAATATTGTTGTAATTAATTTAAACTAGAATATTTATCGGAGTAAAAATTTTTTATCAATTTCAGCATAATTATTACATTTAAATAATATTTTTTTCCTTCCTTGTTTAATGCAAGTATTTTTTAATTTTATCCAATTGAAGCTGAAATTTCTGAATATTATTTACGTATGTAAATAATTTTATTTGCCTTCTCCAATAATTCAAAAACAGATATTCCCTTTTCGCAATCTTTTTTAGCCTTTACAGATAAAGCTTATCTCACCCCCTGATGCCTCTGGCAAGAAAAATGTCAATTAACAGCAAGGGGAGTTGGAAGCTATCAATTACTGAAGTGCAAAATTTTCCATTCTCGTGATTCTCGGAAAGTCAACTGTGAGCAGATTTCCTCCCCCCGTCTTGCGAAATCTATAGACTTCAACAAGCGCCCTCTAGAATGAAAAAATATTTTGACTGACGTAGGGCCTTAAAGGGCGCGCATCCGGAAATGAAGATTTCTATTCAACATGGCCGCCCAGGTTCTAAGAAAAAATTGGGGTTGGCCTAACTTTAAAAACTGACAGCCGATAGCTCCAATCAGTGAATAGTAGAATTTCCCTATTAGTTGAAAAATTATCTTCTTGACTACCTTAATTATTTTGACACTTCCTCTCCTAGCTGTGAGGTGACAGAGGTGATAAGAGACAGTTTCCCACCTGTATTCAATTATCTACAAGAACGCCGCTAAAAAAATATACAAACTATCGCATCGCTCAGTGAAATATTTTGTGAAACGTAAATCACTAAAATAAATAGATTTAAGATTTAAATTCTAATGTCAAGAAATTTAATCTTATTAAATGAATAAATGAAATTCTTTACACAAAATGTTTCGGAACAGAAGAAAATGTTTTTTTTAATTATAAATACATGCATAAAATATATGAATATTATAAAAAAATGTTTATTGAATTATTTATACTACATATATAGTTTCAGACAGTACATAAAATAGCTCTCTCTCTTGTCGAAAGATTCAAACCCACGGTAGTGTGTTTTAAAAAATAGTGGTTGATTTTTTTTTTTTTTTTTTTTTTAAAGTTTTAATAGGAAATATGTTTACTCAAAAGTTTTTTTTTAATTCTAACTATTTACTTTCTTTCACGTATACACAGGGTAAAGAAAGTATTGTTTTTGGGTCAAATTTTCGAAATTGATTTTTTTTTTCTTTATTATATAATTATACGTTTTGAAATCCTCTGAATTGGAAAATGTTTTTAGCGGTTGGTTTGTGTGTGTATCTGTCTGTTATCAGCATATATCAAGAACAAATAATAGCAGAAAGTCCAAACTTGGTATTTTAAATGGGTTTCATATAAATATGCTACACTAAATTTTTTCCTTGAGACAAAGCAAATGGTTCACGTACAGGAATATCAAAGAGAATTCAAATACATGATGTTTATGGGGTTCAAAGTTCAAATAAATTATGTTCTGATAAGTACAATTTAACATCAATAGGCTGATTAAACAAAAGTGAGTAACAATTTTTTTTAAATGCATAAAAGCATGTTTTGTGCAGATTGTGGTATGGAAATCATTCATCATTCGTTTACAGAGCTCCAAAGTATTTGGATATATTGAGGCTATACTTGGAAATTGCTGGAATTATAACTCATTTTGTGTTAGAAGTTTTTCAAGTAAGAATAAATTTAAATACACAACATTGTTTATCGACAATATGCAGAGCTACCCAAAATTAAGCTAAACGCTCTTTTGTATTGAATGTAATTGATGGAAGTGCTTTGCTATATTCTATTATGCCGACGAACACTTGCTCACGAAGCAAAATTAATTTTTCATATCCATACTGTATGTAAACGAATTACTTTTAGTAGTTTTATTCTCAACTCTAGTTTTTTTTTTCTTAATATCACATTTTGAGGTTCCCTGATTATAAAAGTCCATTATTCAGCGGTTGATCTGTATATATATCTGTTATCAGAATAACATAAAAACAGATAACTGCAGGAAATTCAAAAGTGGTATTTTGAAGTTCGTATTAGGATGCCACTTAAAATTTTGATCAAGGTTGTCAAGTTTGAAGTCAAATTAGTAACAGCCTTGATTATTATTCATTTGTTTATTTTTACAATTATGCATTATAAATAAGTGGGTTTGATGGAGGAGGGGAGTATCCCTCTTACAAAGAAATACATGTGAAATAAAACTGTTCCATATGTTCTAAAAATGTTCCGCAATTTTAGATTTTTTTTAAGTACATTATTTTTATTATCGTATGCTATTGATCTTAAAACTTAATATGCAATATATAATGTACTATTGAAATTCTTAGGATTCAAAAAAGTAAAAGTGAGCGCCTTTTCTTTGAATCTAACTACATGAAATATTTTAATACAATTTATCCATATGGCTTGAATCATGAATATTTTAATAGGGTTGTTAAGGTTTATACTAACATTAATCCCCTGTATACTCTGTACTAAATCATAGTGTCAACCAGAAAACTTCTCGTTCAAAAAGAGGTAACAAATCCAATAAATCTACTAATGGTTTAATATCAAAAAATCTCATTATCAAAAATATTCTTGCCTTACAGTCAAATTATCTTAACCTTTATGATTGGATTTACATTAGAAAGTTTATATTTGCTATCAAAAAAAAGTATTTACCCACTTACTTAACTGTATTTAAAAACCAATCCTATAATCAACATTTTTCTGATATTTTCTATGATTTAATATTATACAGAATTAAACTCTTCAATTTAAATATCTCTAAAAAACCTCACAAAATCCAATCAAATTCACAGCTTATTCTAAATTATTCTAATCAAATATTTAATAGCATTAATATTTCATCTATTCTTAATGATAAATCATGCATGTTTCCTATTAAAGACATTCATATTTCTCGTACCTTTAAATATCCTATTACACTTGGTCGCCTGCTTTTTAACTATAATTCAGTCTCTAAGTCTAATTTATCTTCTCATGTGACTTGTAGTTGTGCTCATCCCTCAAATGTAAAATATGTTGACAGAGATCATGCACATATTATCACTGGTGATCTTAATATTATTAATGACTCAAATTTAAAGAAATTTATGGAATATGGTACTAAATATCGACTCCCTTCAAAAACTAATATTTCAAAGATTATACAACAGTTTTCTTATGATATTGATTTGTTTATTTATAAACTCTCCATCTCTTATAATAAACCTATTGAATATTTCAATCAATGGAAATTTTTAGTAATATCAAAACTTAAAGCTGAATTAATTCAACATAGATCAAATCTCACACATTACAATAAATCAAATCTCTTTAAATCTATCAAAGAGTTGCAACAAAACTTTGTTATTACTTATGTCGATAAATCTCCTAATAATTATGCAATAATCTGTAAACATTATTATCTTTCTTTACTCAGTTCATCTATATCTAATAGTACTAACTTTCATACTACCAATAATGATCTTAAAATCAATAACCGCAAAATTCACTGCTTTTATAAATTACTAAAGCTTCCATTTAATAATTTTAAATATCCTTATATTGTACTTATCCCTAAATTTCACAAAAATCCTATTAAATTCAGAACTGTCACTGTAGGGTGTAATACTTACAACAACAATGCTAACAAAATTCTCCTTGATATTCTCAAACAAATCTATGACTTAATTAGTAAATCAAAAAATTTCTTTTGCCATAAAAATAGTTATCAACTTAAAGCCAATGTCTTATCTATGAATAATGTGACTGATATCATGACTTATGATTTTGCTGACCTATTTAATAATATTAATTTAACAGATCTTCATCGTATCATCTTTAAACTTTTTGAAAAATTTAAAAGTCAAATCTCTTTACCAAAATGCTTTTCGGCAACTTCATTTAAGACACTTTTAAATTTTATTATTCATAACAATTACATTCTACACTGTAATAAGATCTATATTCAAAAGGTCGGTATTCCACAAGGAGGATGTAGCTCGAGTATGTTAGCTGACTTATACCTTTACCATTATGAACAGGGATTATGTATTGAAAATGTCTATTTTTACCGATACATTGATGACATTATAATTTTTTATGTCAATAATTTTTCGGCTAATTTATTTAAATTTGAATATCCTTCTCACTTTACCTTAACTTATAATCATCTCAACAATAACTGTATTAATTTCTTAGATTTAAAACTTAATCTTGATGGTAGTAAAATTTATACCGATATGTATGACAAAAGACAATATTTTAGTTTCAAAGTAAATTTATCTACACAATTTACCTCTTGTCTTCATATCTCTGTCTACAGAAATATTATTCTCAATCACCTCTTTCGTATACATAATCTTTGTTCAGATAGGTATAAAAACAAAAATATCTCTCACATAATTAATGTTGCTACAAAAATGGGTTATACTAAAAAATTTATTTATTCACTTGTTTATCAAAAAGGGTCTCTGTCTAACACACACACACACACAAAAAAAAAAAAAAAAAAAAAAAAAAAACTAAGGTTTAATTAAAAAAAAAAAAAAAAAAAAATCAGGTGGATGGGTGGGCAGAAGTTTGATTAAGGAGGAAGGGTGGTGTTGTTTGGCTGGTTGGCTGGGAGGGTTTGATGCTGAATAAAATTTATTAAAAAAAAAAAAAAGTAGGGGGATTGCTGTAAGTTACATTCTTATTTTTTCTGGTTGATTCTATGTATTTTGAACTCTTTTATTTTTTCTGGTTGATACTATGTATTTTGAACTCTTTTATCATTAAATTTTACAATGTGCTTCTGGCTACTTGAGGCTTCCCTTGTTAAGTTTGAACATCCATCTATTTACATAACAAAAATAAAATCTTATAAATATTAATAAAAAGAAAAAAAAAAAAAAAAAAAATCTTTTAAATTTTAATTTTTAATTTTAATTTATGATGACCGCATTATAATGCTTATCTTTATAGTTGTGCTCTTTGGCATTATTGCTTGTAATTATGTCTTCTTAAAACTTAACACTTAATAAATTGACTTCAAAATAAAAATCTTAAAAATTATCTTAATCTTGCTGTTAATACTTCTAAATTATCTTAATCTTTCAGTCAATACATCTTATAAGTTTATAACTGACTTAATGTTATTATAGCTAACCGAAAGATGGCGCTTGTACTTAGTAGTCTTTAACCTTCATTCTTCAGTCCTTATCTTAAACGATTTAATTATTAATAATTTTGGTACGATTTAATTTAACTCTACTAGTATTAATTTTAACATTATCATTTAATATTTACTCTGTGTATTTTATCTTTAATGTAATTGTTCTGAAGTATTTTCGATTAATCGATATCTGTCGAGCTATTATTTTAACTTCAATTCAGGTTTTGGCATCAACCATTTTTCCAGTTTGTGTTAACTGTTTTCCATGTGGTTACTCTGCTTATTTCATGTTATTAATTTGGATTCCTTTAAGATTTTAATTAATATTTATTTATCCTTTGTTTTAATTTAATTTTTCACTTTTTTCTCATTCTTTATGGGTTTTTTGCTGCATTGATCGGGGCGTGAGATGATATAAATTGCAATGATTAGCAATATCGTTTTACGAAATCATTGCAGCTTTCTCTGCTTTATGAAGTATGCGCCCCTGATAAGTATACTTCTAATTTTAAGCATTTATATCCAATTGATTATGTGGTTTATTATCTTTTTTCTCTTTCACAAGTTTAATGGTCCTTTTTTATTATCCTTCAGGTCGGCGTAAGTATTTTAAGTTAATATGGTAACTCATTGGTTCCTTATCTATATCGTAACTTTTTGTGTCATTCTTTCCTCTATGTTAAATTCAGTTCTATATTTTAGTGTGCTGTTATTGTTTTAGTTCTATTAATTGCTAAATTTTAAGATTAAATTTTATTACGTTATCTATTATTTATATATATATATATATATATATATAATGAAAACCTTTTTAAAATTTTTCAGTAAATATTCAATATAATTTTCTTTCATTATTTTATTACAATATGACATTTTCTGTTCCTCCCTTAAAATTTTAGTCTTGAGTCTAAACAGTTTTAAGATTTAATTAAGTAGAATTACAGTTCAAGGAAAAATTTTATTTATTTATTTATTTGTTTTTGGGTCTAATTTTAATGTAATTTTCGAATTTTGATGGAATATAATCCGACACACGCAGAGCTGCAAATACTTTAATTAAGAAAACGTTAAAAATTAAAAAGTAAAATAATACGTTCATTTCCTGATATTTTAACTGTGGATCTATGATAAATAACACCCGTGAAGTTGGAATATTTACAAGGCTTTTAGTTTAGAACCTCATCCCCCACCGCCCTTATTATTTCCCAAAATAATTTACATCTCTGCAGAAAGGAAAAGCAATAAATTATAAAACATTTAGGATAACAAAATTAATAATTTCAATAATTTTCTACTTGCAACTTTAAGTAAAATCAATCCTATGCAGAGGTCCCCTCCTAGGTGATTCTAAACTGCCCTGTTTTCTGCAATTCTAAATTCTGCTCTTCCAAACTTCACAATTTCATCGCTCCAGCGGCACTATTATGTATTTCCTAACCCATAGTTTTATTTTTCATTCCTTTATTTAATTATTTTTAACAAATTATTATTATTTTAAAGTTATGTCCAGACATTACAATTTACAATTTTTTAAAGTCATAAAATTAGTTAAATAAAAGAAAAAAAAATCTTTATGATATTAAAGAAAAAACTTCAAATCAGACTCTTTCTACCGTCTATGTCTCTATGATGGGTTGGTTTGTCTGCTGGTTGACACTGATATAACAAACAAAATCAAATTTGTCAAATCAAATCAAAAATATTTTATCAATTTCACCCACGATAGCTAATTCTTTTAGCACAAAAATGCTGGAAAATCTTTCTTTATCTATGCATATTTTTAATTTATTTTGGTAACTTCCTTTTATATAAAAATCAACCTCTGACTCTTTTTTTTTTTTTTTACAATATATATAAATGTCATAGTAATGGGGAAAATGTTTTATAAATTATGAATGATGCATGGGTTCTGAAACAGAATTTTTTTTGTTTAATCGGTCTCTCCCCCCCCCCCCCCCCCATTCGAAGCACAGTATAAATATACAAAGAAAAAATTCGCTTATTCGATTTTCATTGAATTACTAATTTAATTAACACATTTTCTTGAATAGCAACCCTACCACTAACGAATAGATTTTACTCTCTAAGCTATGAGAAATGTTTGGTTCGATTCAAGGCAGCACTCGTCAGCCTAGCACTAGGAGTTTTCCATCGTTTTCTCCAAAACACACGTTAATATGGATTAGGACCCCTTAAAAAGATTCTCACAGAATCCATTCCACCTAGACTTTTTCTAAATTAATAATAATAATAATGAATACGAATTATAATAGCTTTAATTATAATAGCTTCAATTTTACAGCAAATGCAATACAGGTTTCAGATTCTCTGTTTTAGGTTGGGACGTCATAATTACGACACTATACTATAATAAAAAATTTAATAAAAATTAATATCCATAATTTGAAATGGACACAAAATGAAAATAAGATAATTATTCCGTTAGAATTTTATGCTTTTGTATTGTTATTATTATTATTTTGCCGGAGATTTGCGTTATTTATATCATTTTTAATAGAAAACGTGCCATAGCTACCTTGAATAACATATATCAGTTTCAAAGCATTCTAAAAAAAAAAAAAAAATAAATAAATAAATAAATAAATAAATAAAAAATAAATAAATAAAAATAACGGAATGTTGAAAAAAAAAAAAAAAAAAAGAAAAAAAAAAAAAAAAAAATAATAATCTGGTGTGTCACTCACACGACTTTCTCTTACCCTGAACTTTAATACTATAAATATAGGTTGGAGATTAAGAGGTAAGATAACAATATTATGTAAACCTATGTTAAACAATTCAAATTAGGCTTCGGAAGAGTTTTGTATGATAATTAATTCTGTGGGGGGTACCGCCCCCCTCAACCCCCCGTTTCATTAACGCACCTACATTTATATAGAATTTAATTCGGTTATTAAAAAATAATTCTATTTTTTAAAAATAATTTATTAAAATTATTATTTAAAAAAATTATCTTTTATAATAATGCAGACGATTTCCATATTAGAGAAGTAGTATGACATTAAATATCCAAAAAAGTCCATTTTATTCTCAATAAAAAAAAAAAATAAAAAAATAAAAAAAAACAATTTTTTTTCTAAGTTTGTTTTTTTCTTCGTTAAAAGTGAAAAAAAAATCGATAACTTTGTTTTAAATTATCGCAAATCGATGGTTCAACCATTCGTTTTAAAGGTATTGGCGAGCTCTTTTGAAAGATACCCATCATGAAAATTTACTCCCCTCGAGGGTGGTCTTCCCCCCCAGTGGTGGTATTTACTCCATTTTATACAGGAAACATCCGATAGTAAACTTGTATAACATATTTCAATTTCATTAAGGTTTGTGTACAGTAAGGATATGGAAATATGGTTTATAGAAATGCCTCTCATAGAACGCAATGCTTTGAAATATTTTAGGGGGTCCCTGTACACAAATTAGTAGAGGTGTAAACTCCATATTCAACAGGGAACATCCGATAGTGAACTTGTATAACATATTTCAATTTCATTAAGATTTTTGTACAGTAAGGGTATGAAAATAGGGTTTATAGAAATGCCTGTCATAGAACGCAATGCTTTGAAATATTTTAGGGGGTCCCTGTACACAAATCAGTAGAGGTATAAGCTTTTTTTTTTCGTTAAAAGTAAAAAAAAAAATCGATAACTTTGTTTTGAATTATCGCAGATCGATGGTTCAACCATTCGTTTTAAAGGTATTGGCGAGCTCTTTTGAAAGATACCCAACATGAAAATTTACTCCCCTCGACGGGGGACTCCGAGGCTCCTACATACACAAATTTTTTTTCCCTGTTGACTATCTCTATTACAAAATATATATATATATATTCGTTTCATTTGGTTTAGTGCAGTCTATAGACGTTAAACTCTACTTACCTGCAATTTCCCCCATAGACGTAATGTATTAGAATTCTCTTGATTGTCCCTGTACACGAACCATTTGCTTGATCTTAACGAAAAGCTTACTGTAGCATCCCTATATGATACACATTTAGAATACCAAGTTTGAACTTTTTGCCATAATTTGTTTTTGAGATATGCTGATACCAGACAGACACACAGACACACACACAGACTATTTGCTAAAAACACGATTTTCGTATTCAGGGGACCTCAAAACGTGTAAATATAACAAAATCTCGCGTTCGAAAATTTGACCGTAAGAGAAAGTAAAAAAGAGGAGAAGCATTGAAAGTTACAAATACTTCAATTACAAATAATAATAATAAATAATAATGACATGTTAATTTTTTAATATTCTTATTTTTGAACATAATAAGAAACAAAGCTAAGTTACGGTTTAATATTAACAAGACCTAAATCACAACCCCTATCATACTAAAATACTTTGTATGTGCACGGCAATAGAACAGACTTTTTCAAACTCTAAATCCTAAAAATACTTTAATTAAAAAAAATATCAGCAAAAAAATTGAAATTTAAGAAATAAAATAGTATATTGATTTCAAAATATTTATATTCATAATCTAAATATTTTGTATCGTGACTGAAATTTGGAATTTTCTTTGAAAAAGGAAAACATAGAATAAAGTTTTATATTCAAATATAATATTAAAAAGGAAAGAATTTTGTTTATAAATTTTATCCTTCATATATATATTGCCCTTCGCACAGATACATTCATTAGTATGATAGATAGTCCCTAATTAGACGAAAAATAAACAGATGAAAAAATTGCCACAACACACAAAAGCCAATTTGGTCAGTATTATATATATATATATATATATATATATATATATATATATATATGCGCACATTTTAAACTACAAGTATGAATATTGGCAAAAGCATTTGTTAATTACTCTCTATACATTTGTTTTTATTAAGATATCAAACAAAATAAAACTGCTGTACAAATAAATAGGAAAAATTCAAAGCTATACACAAATAAACTTTTATTGACAAAAACAACATTACAAAATGTCAGACAAATTTAGTAATTTTTAATTTGATTGGTTAATCAATTATTATTTCTGATTTCTATGTGCCTTCTCTCATTTGTCTATTATTCAATCAGATAATATGTTTAATTACACAGGCATACAAAAATGAAGTTTACAAAATTTGATTTGATGATTTCAGCTGACCTTTATGTTTTTTGATATGCTGAAACCGAAAATGCAGCCCAATTTTCTCTATCACGTATTGATTTTTGTCAATACAGGGTGTTTACCGTCACGATTTCTTATATATACCAACATAACAATCGGTTTGTTGGTTGGTTGATATGGTTTTAAGTCGCACTAGGGCTTCACAATTTCAACAATAGGCCTCTATGATTAATTAATCATGGAGAAATAGTGTAAAACTTATTATATAATTATATTGGTGGAAGAGTAATGAAGAAATTGTACCCTGTTTTGACAAAAATCTATACGTGATAGAGACAAACTGGCTTCACTTTCGGTTTCAGAAAACCAAAAAACATAAATATCAGCCAAAATTATAAAATCAAAATTTTACACGTCGGCCTGTGTTATCTCCCGTGGATAATGGATAATTTTTAAGTTTAACATCAAATGAGTTTTCAGATACATTTTTCGATGCTGTAACATATTTTATATTGGTATTTGACAAATGAATTTATCGTTTTCTTGCTTTCAGTTGTATTTCTTTCATTATTTACATATAAGGTCATTGTGCCTAAATGCGACGTGATTTTTGGTAAGTTTATCGCATTTAGGAAACTTATGACATTTTAGTAGACAAATAATTATGAAAAGAAAGAAAAAATGGTTGAATAATATACTCATAGTTCTAAACTAGTGTTTTGAGTCATTTTTTTTCAAGAAATTAAAAAAAATATCAGTAATTTATGAAAATATATACCAGCGTCGCATTTAGGAAATTTTTGTCGCATTTAAGGTACTATATCCTAAATGCGATGTTCAAACTCCCAAAATGCGATAATGCATTTAATGCATGGGAGTTACTTTAATGTTATTAACATTTTCCAAAGAAGGTTGAAAACTGTTATTAACACATTCCAACAAGGTTGAAAAGTGTTTATGAATTCGATTTGTCTGTCTGTCTGTCCGTCTGTCTGTCTGTCCGTCCGTCTGTCTGTCCGCGCTCTAACTCCCGTAAATATTTATGGAATTTCTTGAAACTGATATATGTTATTCAAGTTCACTATCGGACGGTCTCTATTGAAAATGGAGTTTATACCTCTACTACTTTGTGTACAGGGACACCCGAAAGTACTTCAAAGCATTGTGTTCTATGAGAGGTATTTTTACAAACCATATTTTCTTACCTTTACTGTAGACATATCTTAATGAAATTGCAATATGTTATTAAAGTTTACTATAGGATATTTTCTGTATAAAATGGAGGAAATATCATCATCGGTTTATGTACAGGGACACTCAGAAGTATTCCAAAGCATCGCGTTCTATGAGAGATATTTTTATAAATCAAATTTTAATAACTTTACTTTCCACGAAGTTTTTGGAAATTTAAATATGGTATTTATATGCACAAAAGAATGCTTTGCACAGAATATAGCATGATTAGAATTTGATTTACAGGGTGGCACAAAAATATCCAGTTACATTAACAGCTATTAAAAAAAAATGGCTAGAATTGTACTTTCGTTTACGTTAAGCGTTTTTAACACATTCTAACATTTTTTAAGGGTGAATATGATACCTCTACTGGTTTGTGTACAGGGACACCCGAAAGTATTTCAAAGCATTGTGTTCTATGAGAGGTACTTCTATAAACCATATTTTCATACCTTTATTGTAGACATATTTCAATGAAATTGAAATATGTTATTTAAGATCACTATCGGGCGTTCCCTATTGAAAATTGAGTTTATACCTCTACTGGTTTGTGCACAGGACACCCAAAAGCATTCGAAAGCATTGTGTTCTATGAGAGGTATTTCTATAAACCATATTTTCATACCTTTACTGTAGACATATATTAATGAAATTGAAATATGTTATTCAAATTCCCTATTAGATGTTTCCTGTATAAAATGGAGGAAATACCACCACAGATTTATATAGAGGGACACTCAAAAGTATTCCACAGCATTGCATTCTATTAGAGATATTTCTATAAATCAAATTTTATTAACTTTACTTTCCACGAAGTTTTTGGAAATTTAAATATAGTATTTGTATGCACAAAAGAATGCTTTGCACAGATTATAGCATGATTAACATTAGATTTACAGGGTGGCACAAAAATATCCAGTTACATTAAGAGCTATTTAAAAAAAATGGCTAGAATTGTACTTTCGTTTACGTTAAGCGTTTTTAACACATTCTAACATTTTTTAAGGGTGAATATGATTTCAGTTTTGTGTATCTGCCTGTCCGCCTGTTTGTCTGCCTGTCTGTCTGTCCGAGCTCTAGATCTCATAAATATTTATGGAATTTCTTTAAAGTGATATATGTTATTCAAGTTCACTATCGGATGTTCCCTATTTAAAATGGAGTTTATACCTATACTGGTTTGTGTACACGGACACCCGGAAGCATTTCAAAGCATTGTGTTCTATAAGAGGTATTTCTATTGGTTTTACTGTAGACATATCTCAATTAAATTGAAATATGTTATTCAAGTTCACTACTGGATGTTTCCTGTATAAAATGGCGGAAATACTCCCACCGATTTATGTACAGGGACAGTTAAAAGTATTCCAAAGCATTGCGTTCTATGAGAGATATTTCTATAAATCAAATTTTAATAACTTTACTTTCCACGAAGTTTTAGGAAATTGAAATATGTTATTTATATGCAGAAAAAAATGCTTTGCATAGAATACAGCATGATTAGCATTAGGTTTACAGGGTGACACAAAAATATCCATTTATATTAAGAGCTACTGACAAAACAATTCTAGAGTTGCACTTTCGTTTACATTAAGCGTTTTTAACACTTTCTAACATTTTTAAGTGTGAATATGATTTCAGTTTGTGTATCTGTGCATCTGTCTGTCCGTCTGTCTGCCCGCGCTCTAACTCCTGTAAATATTTATGGAATTTCTCGAAACTGATATATTTTATTGATGTTCACTATCGGATGTTCCATATTGAAAATGGAGTGAATATCTCTCCTGGTTTGTGTACAGGGACACCCAAAAGCATTCGAAAGCATTGTGTTTTATGAGTGTTATTTTCATAAACATTATCCCTATAGAATGTTCTCCATTCAAAACGACATTAATAGGTCCTGTACAACTAGTTTGTTTACAGGGACAACAACAACAACAAAAAAAAAAAGTACCAATGCATTACGGTTTAGGACAGAATTTTTTGAAAGTTAAGTCTTTCTACTGTTAAAATCATAAAAATATTGAAATGTATTGTTAATATTCTAAAATAATGTTTTGTATAGAATATGGTATGATTAACTTTCTGATTTAAAGGGCTACACTAAAATATTTTGAGAGATCAAAAGCTGTAATTATAATTTAATGGCTGCATTTTATTTTGCGTTAAGCCTTTTTAACTCTTTCCAAAATGCCTAAGAGTAATTTTAAAATCAATTAGTCTATCTGTATATTTTTCAGTCCTTCTGTCTGTTGTGTGATAACGTTGTAAAGTTTGCGTTGACGCAAACTCCATCTTAACTTAATTAGATCACTAAACGGATAAGTAAGAGAACACAAGACTTGAATTAACAATACTAAAGTTTATTTGAGCAGATTAATGGGGAGGGTGGCCTGGCAATTAAACTAGCTCAGTCAGTGTATTACTCAATCAAAATATATATATCAACAATTAAATTAGATTATCTTAAATGTCTCACCCCAGCAAGCAATTGAAGGTGTAGCGACGGTTGCACTCGTAACTCCACTGCTGCGACTTCACTTTCGATCAGAGGATTCCCTACAGATCGAAATTCCCTTTCACGAGCGCTAGCAAATACTCGTACTAACACTCATCATGACTTATTCCTCACTCCTCTAAATTTCTACTACTCAATATTCGCCAAAATAAGACTTTCAACAATCCACTATAATACTCCAATATCCACACTATAATATGCTCCGACATCCACTATAATATCCTCCAACATCCACTATAATATCCTCCAACATCCACTATAATATCCTCCAACATCCACTTCCATCTACTAAAACCATCGCCATTTTATACTTCTTCCTACATCCTCCTCTCTCCTCATTTCAATCCGTCCTTTTAAAATCACTTCTAATTTATCTAACATTCAAAATCTAAAAGTCTTTCATTCCAGCATCCTGCCGACACAAAGCTAACTCGACCTCAACTTTCGCCGAGTCACTGGCGACGAAGCGATTTTAACCGTCACCACTTTCTACTTTGCTGGAAGCAGCTTAATTAAAACAACTGTGGTGACATTCTGACGTCTCAACCTCACAACGTAGGCAAAGAATATTAAAAGTTATTCGATACAACAATTACGTACAGTTGGAAGGTGTTACTAATCAATGAGTACTGCATGATTTTTCTTTCTTGTTTAAGTCTTAACGTGTTTTCAATTTCTGTATCTATGTGCCCGAATCTCCATTTGTCTATCTGTCCGTGTACCGCACTTAGCGTCCGGAAATATTTTCTGAATTAAAAAAAAAATATATATGTTGTTCATATTCACTATTGAATGTTCCCAAATAAAAAGGGCATTAATAGATACTGTACAACATGTTTATGTACAAGAACGCGCAAAAAATGCCAATGCGTTGCATTTTAGGACATACATTTTTATAATTTACATTTAAAGAACTTTCATACTGTACTTTCAACTGTAAAATCATAAAGAAATTGGCATTTATTGTTAATTTGCTAAAATAATGTTTTGTATAAAATATGATTTTCTTAACCTTCAAATTTACAGGGCTACACTGAAATTTTCAGATAGATTAAGGGCTGGAATTACAATCGAAGGGCGACGGTTTCTTTTGTGTTAAGCATTTTTAACACTTTCAAACAGTGTTTAAGAATGATTAGGAATTCAATTAGTCTGTCTGTATGCCTTTCAGAACTACTGTTTGTTTGTTGTGTGATAAGGTAGGTACAGAACTTTCAAAGTTATAAGATACAACAATTACGTGCAGTTGGAAAGTGTTAATAATCATTGCGTAATGCATGCTTTTTCGTTCTTTTTTTATAGTTTATAAAATACTGAATACCGTATAACTATTTCAAGATAAAATGTTGTGTAACTCTATGTCCAACTCTGTCTTTAACAGTGTGTGGAACTTTGTGTCTAAATCTGCTGTTTGTAAACAGTGTGTAACTCTTCTTTTTTTTTTAACAGTGTGTGTGTAATTCTGTGTGTATTGCTGAACTTTTCTAACAGTGTACGTAACGCTATGTGAAACTGTCACTGTGTGTGCAACCCTGTATGCAATTATCAGTGTGTGTGTAGCTCTTCTTTCTTATTAACAATGTGTGTAACTCCATGTGTAATTTTGTTTTTATTAACAGTTTTTTTTTTTTTTTTTTTTTTTTTTTTTTTTAACATTGTGTGTGTAACACTGTGCGTATCGCTAATTTTTAGCAAAAAACGTGTGTAATTTTACTTATGTGTAACTAACAGTGTGCGTAACCCTGTACGTAATTAAATGTGTGTGTGCAACTCTGCCTTCTTATTAACTCTGTGTGTGTAACTCCGCGTGTAACTCTTTATTAACAGAGCCTTTTTATTAACAGTGCATGTAACTCTGTGTATAATCCTGCCTTTTTATTAGCAGTGTGTGTAATTCAATATTCATTTCTTTTTTTCTTTTTCTTTTTCTTTTTTTTTTTTTTTTTGAACAATGTGTGTAACTTTGCGTGTATTACTGATTTTTTGCTGTGTATAATTCCGCCTTTTTATTAACAGTGTGTGTAACTCCGTATGCAAATCCCTTTTTTTGTTTGACAATGTGTATAACGCTGTGTGTATCGCTAATTTTTTGCTAACAGTGTGTGTGTAACTCTGCATTTTGATTAACAGTTTGTGTGTAATTGTGTGTGTAACTCTGCATTTTTATTAACAGTTTGTGTGTAATTGTGTGTGTAATTTTGCCTTTTTATAACAGAGTGTGTAACTCCGTGTTTAACTCTTCTTTTCTGAGTAGTGTATGTGTAACTCTGATTCCATGAATATTTACGGGAGATAGAGCACGGACAGACAGACAAACCTAAGTCATTAACACTTTTCAACTTTATTGGAAAGTGTTAAAAACATTTAGAAAGTGATAAAAACGCTTATTGTAAACGAAAATGCAATTCAAGCAATTTTCCAACAATACCTCTTAATGTATCTGAATATTTTTGTGTGGCCCTGTAAATATAATGCTAATAATATTGTATTTTATGGAAGGCATTCTTTTGTGCATAGGAATAATATATATATATATATATTTATGACTTGTGCAAAGTAAAATCATTAAAATTTGGTGCTTAGAAATACCTTCCATAGAACGCAATGCTTTTAAATACTTTCGGATGTCCCTGTATACAAACCAGTGATGGTATTTACTTCAATTTACATGGGGGATATCCGGCAGTGGACTTAAATGATATATTTCAATTTCATTAAAATTTGTTTAAAGTAAACGTATCAAAATACGGTTTATAGAAATATCTATCATAGAACACAGTGCTTTGGAAAATTTTGGGTGTCCCTGTAGACAAATTAGAAGAGGAATTCCCTCCATTTTCAATAGGGAACATCCGATAGTGAACTTGAATACGATATATCAGCTTCAAGAAATTCCATGAAAATTTACAGGAGTTCGACTGCGGACAGACAGACAAACCGAAGTCATTGACACTTTTCAACCTTGCTGGAAAGTGTTAAAAAAAGAACGAAAAATCATGCAGTACGGACTGATTATTAATACTATCCAATTGTATGTGCTTGTTGTATCGTATAACATTCAATATTCTTTGCCTGCATTATCAAACAAAGGAGAGAAGCACAGAAAAATATACAGATTGACTAATTCAATTTAAAACCGCTCTCAGACATCGTTGAAGAACGTTAAAAAGGCTTAATGCAAAAGAAAATCCAGCCGTCAGATTATAATTGATCCCTTAATGTATTTGAATATTTTAGTGTAGTCCTGTAAATCTGAAAGTTGATCATATCATATTCTATACAAAACATTATTTTAGAATATTAAAATACATTTCAATTTATTTATAATTTTTACAGTAGAAAGTTATTTAGATGTGATTTATAAAAATGTCTATCCTAAAATGCAAAGCATTGGAAGTTCCCTGTACACAAACACGTTGTGTAGGGCATATTAATGGCATTTTAAATAGGAAACATTCCATAGTGAACTTTAATAACATATATCAATTTTTTAAAATTCTGAAAATATTTAAGAACTCTTGGGACGAGAGCCAGATAGAAAGACAGACAATCGGACAGAAAGATAACCAAATTAAAATCATATTCGCGCTTAAAAATTGTTAGAAAGTGTTAAAAATGCTTATTGTAAAAGAAAATGCAATTACAGCAAATTTTTATTAATAGCTCATAATGTAACTTAATATTTTTATGTGGCCCTGTAAGATTAATACTAATCATACTGTATTTATAAAAAGCATTCCTTTTTGCATATGAATAACATTTTTCAATTTCATTAAGATTTTTGCAAAGTAAAGTTATAAAAATTTGGTTTGCAGAAATACCTCTCACACAACGCAATACTTGTAAGTCTCCCTGTACACAAAACAGTGGTAATATTTTCTCCATTTCACATGGGAAACATCCGATAGCGAACTTGAATAACATATTTCAATTTCATTAAGATTTGTGTAAAGTAACGGTATTAAAATATGGTTTAAAGAAATGCCTCTCATAGAAAAAAAAAAATAGTTTGCAGTACTTTCCGATGCCCCTGTACACAAACCAGTAGAGGTATTCACTCCCTTTTTAATAGGGGACATCCGATTGTGAACTTGAAAAACATATATTAGTTTCAAGATATTCCATAAATATTTACCGGAGTTAGAGCGCCGAAAGACAGAGAGATGGACAGACAAACAGATACACAGATGCACAAATTGAAATTATATTCACACTTAAAAATTGTTAGAAAATGTTAAAAACGCTTAATGTAAACGAAAGTGCAATTCCAGTAAACTTTTCTTAATAGCTCTTTATGTATCTGAATATTTTTTTGTTGCTCTGTAAAACTAATACTAAACATAGTATATTCTATAGAAAGCAGTCTTTTTTGCATATGAATAACACATTTCAGTTTCATTAAGCTTTGTGGAAAGCAAAGTTATCAAAATTTGGTTTATAGAAATACTTCTCATATAACGCAATGCTTTGGTATGCTTTCAAGTGTCTCTGTGCCCAAACCAGTGGTGGTATTTACTCCATTTAATATATAAAACATCCGATAGTAAACTTGAATGACATTTATCAATTTCATTAAGGTTTGTGTACAGTAAAGGTATTAAAATATGGTTTATAGAAATATCTCTCATAGAACACAATGCTTTGTAAAAGGTTTGGGTGCCTCTGTACACAAACCAGTAGAGATATTAACTCCTTTTTCAATAGGGAACATCCGATAGTGAACTTAAATAACATATATCAGTTTCAAGAAATTGCATAAATATTTACTGGAGCTAGAGCGCGGACAGACGAACAGATACTTAAATTGAAATTATATTCACAGATGAAAATTGTTAGACAATGTTAAAAACGCTTAATGTAAACGAAATTGAAATTATAGCAAATTTTTATGAACAGCTCTTAATGTAACTGAATATTTTTGTGTGGCCCTGTAAATCTAATGCTAATCATGCTATATTCTATGCAAAGCATTCTTTTGTGCATATGAATAACGTATTTTAATTTCATTAAACTTTGTGGAAAGTAAAGTTATTAAAATTTGGTTTATAGAAATACCTCTCATAGAACGAAATGCTTTGGAGTACTTTCGAGTGTCCCTGTGTACAAACTAGTGGTGGTATTTATTCCATTTTATATATGAAACATCCGATAGTGAGCTTGAATAACATGATTCAATTTCACTAAGATTTGTATACAGTTAAGATATTAAATATGGTTTACAGCAATACCTCTCATAGAATACAGTGCTTTGGAATACTTTCGGGTGTCCCTACAGGAATTAGAGCTCGGACAGACAGACAGACAGACGGACAGAGGGACAGACAAGTCTAAGTCACTTTTAAACCTTGTTGGAAAGTGTTAAAAGGAAAAAAATGCTTAAACTTCCCTTAATATATCAACTGTAAAATTCGCCGCATTTAAGGGATAAAATTTGTCGCATTTAGGAAAATGGTGTAAACAGACCCTTAAATGCGACAAAAATTTTAAACCCCTCTTTTAAAAAAAAAATGTAGTATTTTTTTTTATTTTCTTCTGGTAGGTATGAAGGGTATTTAAGCACATGACGTAACAATAGTTATTTGATCTTGAAAGATTAAAGGATAAAATTACAGTTACTATTTGAAAATATTTTATCGCAATTAGGAAAAGACGTCGGAAAGCCATAATGGACAATGTTTACTGCAAAAGAAAATTCTACTAGAAAAAACCTTTAAAATTTAATGAAAAGTTTCGCGAACCGTTCTTGAAATGTGTATGTTCCATTATGATTTATAAGTTTGTGATGTAAGCATTTAGATTTTCAGTAGAAGAACTTTGTCGCATTTATGGGTTATCGCATTTAGGCACAATGACCTTACTATATATACATAAATATACACACACAATTAAATATATGATGTAAAATAAAGGCATGACAAGGTACTATAAAAACTGAAAAATAAATAAATAAATAAATAAAAATAAATTGGAAATTAAAAGCCAAATTACATTTTCTGCATTAAATTTGTTGCATTCATTTTCTTATTTAATCAAATAAATTATCACATTTTTCTAATTAAAAAATCAATAACAATGAACGTATTTGCATTTGCAAAACAAAGATATCAAAGGGTAGTATTTAAACTCAGGAAAGTAAAATAAACAAGAACCGAAAACTGAAAACTATGTACACTCTAGGAACAAAATAAAAACGTTCTCTATAATAATAGCCATATTTTTTCAGCGGTTACGCTGAGAACTAACATTATAGCTGCAATAAAACATCGAAATAAATACAGTAAAATTTTACCCATGGCCTTCAAAAAACAAAAAGGTTAATTTGGCAGAAAACAAATACCATCACTTTTGCAACATTATATTGAGAAAATAGAAAACAAACCTTTATCCATAATTAGAAATAAATAATAAGAAAAGTAAATTAAGAATTTATTTCATGGTTTAGTTTAAATTAACCGAATTTACTTTTTTTTTTTTTTTTCTTTTTTTCAGGAACAGCTTTAGTATAAGATCTCCTTGACGAATTCGGCTAGTCACGCATAATCATTATAAATAAATCACATAATATCGCAAAAAAATAATAAAACGAAAACAATCATCACGTAATTTTTTCTAAACTGCTCGAAACAGCTTATCTTTTACTTCATTAATGATCATTTGAAACATATTTTATAAAGAAAACTAACTTTTTTCTTCTTTTTTTAATGAATACATTATTGTTATTATTACTATTATTTATAAAACATTTGTTATCTTACAAACTGTTCGTCAGTCATAACCTACTTTATTTTCGCGGCAGACATTTTAGTCTATGTGAGTATTGAAAATATAAATAAATTTTTAAATGGCGTAAAATTAGTGAAATAAAAACAATAGTCATATAAATTATCTATTTCCAACGTATCTAAGTCATGATTAAAAAACAAAAATATATTAAATAAAATAAATGAATAATAATATAATACGCCAAAACATCGACAAAAAAAAAAAAAAAAAAAAAAAAAAAAAAATCAAAAGTACGGGCTATGAAAGCTCCTATCTGTTGATGTGAGATTTCATAGCAGCTTCAAGCTTTTTGAAGTGAAAACTTCTTTAGGCGCATTGAGCACTTTTTGGGTGAGCAAAAATCATGGAACTCGCGTCATCGTCAGCGAACACTTTGAAATTCTGCAGGCGTTCGTTGCCGTTGTATATATATATGTTTGTATGTATTATCATTACTATTATTATTATTTTATTTTTATTTTTCGCGTGTTAATGAATTTATGCCAAGGACAAAATAAATAAATAAAATTAATTAATAAACTCATAAGTTCATTTATTTATTTATTATTATTATTTATTTATTTATTTTTATATTTTTAATTAAATATTTAATAATTCTAAAACTATTACAGGGATTTTATTTAATGTCTTTTAATTAATTGAAATAATTTTATTTAAATGCTCAATTCTGAGTCCTTGAGTTATTTCGCATCTTTTTGCGTTCAGATTACGTAAAGAGGTAGTCGGAGACACAAACTTTTTTTTTTTTTTTTTTTTTTTTTTTTGTAATATATATATAAAAAAAATATTAGATTTTTAAGCAAAGAGTTCTCTCTCTCTCTCTTTTTTTTTTTTTTTTTTCTTTAATGCATTTGGACTCTGTAAAAGAAAAATTCTGTGTGGGCCCAGAAATTATGTTTTAACGACACCATTATCCCCCTTCCCCTTTCGACATGAACGATATCATCAATCAATCTTAATGACTTCCCGTAAGTTTCGCGGGGCGTTTCCGATGGGAGGCGGAGAAATCTGCTGAAATTGAGATTTTTCAATTTAAAAATTAAAGTTTCTTATATTCTCATTAATAGAGATTTAAATAAAACAATTTATAAAAACATTAATAAAAAGCTTGGTTTTCTTGAGAAAGCGACACGCTATACAGATTTCAGATATTACAATTTGTTGATAAGTTAGAGGCTAGTAAAGCAACACAAGTGTATTTTTCGCATTTTACAGCTTAAAAATAAAGGGTTAAAAATTAAATATAACAGTTTTTGTTTCACGGGTCTTCAGTGTATGGTTGTGAATTTTCTGATTGTGAAAACAGAATTAAAAAAAAAATCATTAGGTAATGTGTAATTCTATAAACAAATTTCGCCATAGAATAACACAGGCTTTGGATGACCTTGACGATCCGTGATGCACCCCCTTAAGGATCACGAAAGTTCGGTAGTGCTGTGTTTGTTATGGTCAGATTTATTTAGAGAAACAGATCGAACGCGAAGAGAGTGTTCTCACGACTAACAAACAAGCTGTAGGTGTCTGACGCAAAAAGAGGACACCACAGAGCGGAAGTTTGTCACAGTTCGAACTTTCAGGGATTGTGAACATGCTAGTCTCGAAGATGGCTGAAAAGAAAATATCAAAAAAGAAACAAATGAATATATATATATATATCTTATCAGGAAATATAAAAAAGGGAAGATCGAAATTTAACAAGAGTCATCATGAATCTCCAAACTAGGATCCTTCTCAGTTTGGATAGGGGGTAATTACCTCCCATTACCCTCTTCTTGGATACGCCAGTGCCAGGCATGAATGTTTGCAGTGGTTTCATTCCACTTCAGCTATTAGTTTACATCTATTCATCTTTAGTGGGAAATAAACAAGCATAGAACGACCAAAATATATTAATAAATTAATTTTGTATTAATAATGTTATTTAAAAATTTTTTCGTGTGTTTACAATAGATAAGTTTTTTTCTTCTTCTTTTAACCTTTAAGATTAAGTACGACATAACGACGTATGTAATTTTATTATCAACAGGAATTTGAAAATGTTATTGTATTACATTTAATATTTTGTTTGTTAGTTTTGTTATTTTGTTCAGCAGAATAAATTAATTAATCCTAATTAAAAAGCATGAAAATCAGTTATTTTCTGTTGATTGTGAAAGTTTGAATCTCATTCCCTTTAAGAATTAAAAACGTTTCTTACAAAAGTCCAGAAAAAATTTAAACGTTGCTTAACGATAATTCCTCAATAATCATTTTATTTCTAAAATTTCAAGTTTTAGAAAAAAAGAAAAATTTTCTGTAAATATCTTTCTAAAGTAAAATTTTATAAATTAAAACATTAATCCATTCTTATGTTATGATTTTATAAGTTGTAGCCTGTGTAGTTTGAAATATTTTGTTGAAAAAAGGGGGAAAAAAAAAACTATTTTCTTTTTAAAAAATTGTTTGAATTAACTAAAATCATAATTTGAAATATAATTTAGTTCATAAAAGTTTTCCGTATGTTTGTCGAGGTTATAAAAAATAATAAGCAGAATAATAAATAACAATAAGTGTTTCATTCAATTAAAACTAGTTTGATAAATTAATTTAGTTTAAAAATGTCTGTGGTAAGTTTACAAATATTAAGTGAATTTATTTATATCATTTTTTCACTTCACTTATTATATGTCACTGTATTATCTAACATTAATATCTAACATACTCAAATGAGAATATAATATTTTTATGATAAAATTTTTCCATTCCCATAGCCTTTTATCATTAAGAAAAAGGGCTGTAAACTCAACGATTTTTATTTTTATTCATTTATTTATTTATTTTTAGATAAGAAAAATAAGTGGGTCATTTCAATAATACATTTAATTAATTAATGAGTTGGTGAACAATTTATTACTTGAGATAAGAAATTAAAAATGGATATTAAAGATGCATAGAAAAAATTCATTGACGCTGAAAAATCCAGTAATATATATTAAACAATAACTATTAAAAGGAAATATTAAAAAGCAAAACTTTAAAACTTTCCTACAGTGTTGATGCATATATTTCAATTTTGTTATATATGCCGCCACAATTCAGAATTTTATTCTAAATCTGTTTATTATTATTATTATTATTATTATTCGTATCTCTCTTTTAGAAAATTTTCTTTTCGACGAAATCAAGAAATTAAGTCATTTGAAAGCTTTTAAAGAAGCCTGTGTGATATTAAACATCGATGACAGAAACCTCGGGAGTACAATTATGAGTCCCTTTTAAAAATCTCTGAAAAGTGTCATCTTATCGTATCCGAAACTAACCATGATAGGCCTAGTATTGCGACTGCGCACTGCTTTTGTGGATTTGATAGTGAACACAAGAATCGGACTCGCCATCAGCTCAGATTGCCATCTGCTTTCCTCCGTGTGCCGGTTTAAGAGCTTCTCTGCTGAAATTCACTGTTTAAGAAGTTTCATGAAATCGTAATAATGGACTAAGACGTCCATGTTAATGCGTAAACAATGCTTTTAAAGCGAAGCAGGTTGAAAGGGAAATAGAGTCTTAAGTAAGTTCACTTTCTTTATTTAATTCTGAAATAAATTTTTTAAAATAACGAAATGAACGAATGTTTAAGCGAGACATAAAGAAAATGTCTTTTTTTTTTTTTTTTTTTTTTTTTTTTTTAAATCAAATTTTATTGTATATGTGAGTTAAAATTGTATGCATATTTAGATATTAATAGAAGGTAAATTTTATTAAAGCTGCCAGAAAAAACAGTATTTATTGAAACAGAGAAAGAATGTCACGAAAATTACTTTGAAAATTTTAAGACGCTAACGCTTTTATTTATTTATAGTACGATTATAAATTATGTAGGTGTGTATATAACATTAATAGTCACCAGTGTATATATATATATATATATATATCTTTTTTTTTTTTTTAATCTTTGTGTATGAGAGTTAAATTTATTTTATAAAATCTAAATGTCATGGGGCTATTACAACCTGAATACTTCTATTACTTTACGAAACATTATTAAAAAAAATTTAAGAGCAGACCTTGAAATTACAGATGAAGTGAAAATTATTAGTTTTATTTAGAGTGAAAATAATTAGAGTAATTTGAATCTTCAATTGTTTTTAATGTATGCATGAATTGAAGAAATACAATTTCACTTGTTGATGTAATTTACCTTTCATTCTTTACGAATAATTTATAGAGGCTTTTTTGAAATTTTTCATCAAAATTTAACCGTGTTTATGACTTTATTTCTTTTGTCTTTGAATTTTCATTTCCTTAAATATATATATATATATATATATATCCATAAAACTGACATATGCTATTCAGGTTTTTTAGAATTACTATAAAATGCTTTATATTAAATATTTTACTTATAACAACGCTGGTTTGTGTACAACGAATCATAAAATAATTTAGACGCATTGTAATTTAGAGACGAATTTTCTATAAGTAGAAATCATAGTCTTTATACTTCACTAAATATGCAAATTCAGGATGAGTTTTTGACTGCAATAACGAATGTTTTTTGGTAGAAAATAATGTGATTAACATGGCTGATTTTCTTACAGGGCCACACAAGAGTATTCTGGTTCATCATGGGGAATTACATGGAGGTGCATTTTGAGTTGCTTTATGCATTTTCTTAATTTCTATACTTTCCAATGATGTTGGAAAGTATTTATGAATTAGTATTGTTGATTTTACGGGTAAATACAGCAAAAAATATGTTTTATAGAATTTAAAAAATATTTTTTTGGAAATGAAAAGAAGAACAGACTAAAATCATATGCACTTTAAAACTTTGTTGAAAAAAAAAAAAAAAAAAAAAAATCTAAAGTGCATTTAGAATTAGTAGAAATTATTAGCACACTTAGAAAGATAAGTTACATAAACAAGTGACTTTTATTTTATTATTATTTTATTTTTAATCTAGAATTATTGCATGCATTAAAAATAAAAGAAAAAAATGAAAATTTCACAGTTATTCTAATAATTTTCCCATTTTTGCGTACGAAAAAGAAAATGAATGAAAAAGGAAAATTTTGAATTTATTTTTTGAATTGTTCATTTAGAATGAATAGAAAATGATGGGAAATAAACTTAATTCCTACAGACTATATTAAGGATTAAGAAAATTATGTTATTATAAATATTATTACCATGTTTTTATTAACTTTGATTCTTGTTTCTTTGTCCAGCAATCGATTTTTAACTAACTTCCCGACTAGCTAGACATTTAAAACTTTCAGGAAAGCTCAGAACACGGTGACAATGCATTTTTTTTAAATACTTTTAGTCAACTGTTTCAGGTCCCTACTGCATTCGGCAGCATTTATATAATTCGACAGAAAATTTATTTAAGGCTTCACTTATCATTTTCTTTTCTACAAGACAATGTTAATCTATGGAAAATTTTCTTTGCACTTAAAACAGTGACATATTAATTGATTGAGAAGCGGTTTTTTTTATTGGATTACTCTCATTTCGAAACTGACGCACCTTTTGTAGATTTTATGAAAGACTTCACTTACCATTTGCTTTGACAATGTTAATCTACGGAAAACTTTCCTTACACTTAAAACAGTGACATATTAATTGATTGAGAAGCGGTTTTTTTTTATTGGATTACTCTCATTTCGAAACTGACGCACCTTTTGTAGATTTTATGAAAGAATAATAGTTGTTTTTTAAAAAAGCTGTTTTATTGCAATATTTGGGTTCATGCATTAAATGGCTTATAAATTATTCACTTAATTTGCTAAAAAAGAATTTAAAGAGGCGCTTTAATTTCAAAGAGTTTAATGAAATGTACGTAAAAGTCTTATATTTTAATATAATTTTAAATTAATTAAAATTCCAAAGAAATTGCAAAAATTGGAGTAAAATGTTCCAATTTTTCGATTTCACCCTCCCTTTATTCGTATAAAAACAGGAGACTTGGCGTTGGAATATTAAAACACGAATAAACTACTACGTCAGAAACGCCAAAAATCTTTTGGCGCCAAAAATCTTTTGGCGTTTCTGACGAAGTAGTTTATTCGTGTTTTAACCCTTTATTCGGCTCCACCTCTCAGACAAATATTTTTGCGTTTCGACGAACAGATGTTAATATTTTTGTGATGAAGATACATCGTCGTGGTTTTTATTTCTTAACTTCTTTTATTATTATAGTTTTTTTTTTTTTTTTTTTTCTTTTTGTATTACGGATGTGAGTCAGAGTAACATATAGATTTAGAAGACAATCGCTTGAAGAGTTATTAATACGAAATATATGATCGCATTTCATTTTAAATATTTTTCGTTGCACATAATACTGTTTGCACAATAAATCTGATATTTTACTCATAATGCAATGAGTGGCAATATACGAACATCTATTTTAGCGATTCGTAAAAAAATATTTAGTTGAATTAAACAGATTTTCAATAACAGAATTTAAAGTAAATAATCTGGTATGGCACGCATACGACTTTCTCTTACCTAAAAGTAAAATACTATTAAGATAGATTGCAGATTGACGAGTAAGATAACAAGTTCCAGATATAACTAGTGGATATGCAGATCAGGAACCTCACCGTTGTATTTGCATCACGCATTATTAAACAGATTATTTTTATTTATTCCTTATTATATAATATATATATATATATATATATATATTGATTCTATTGACTTTTTATATAAACAGAAACGTTTCTGAGGGGGGTGGCTGGCCCCCCTCAACCACCTCTGCTTTTCTCTTTCTATAACTATCTGTGTATGTATGTATTCCTAATAATTGATTGTCTTGTATTTGTACTAATTCCCTGTAATTCATAAGTATTTCTACCAAATTTCATGCAAATTGATTACATAACATACTAGAATTATTTTGTGCAACCCTGTAAATTAAATACTAATGCTATGCCCACATTTTCCCACCGAAAAATATGCTTTTAAAATTCTAATAAAATGTTATTATATTTCGTGGGGTGTAACCATGTTACAATACAATACCAGTGGTGAAATATGGACCGTAATAGAACGAAATTCTTTTATGTAACTCGGAAAAGCAGCCACAGTAATTATGTACACTAAAAGAATTAGAATACACCTATTTAATTAATTATAACTCATGAATATTTTTATGTAATTTGAATCATTTGGATGATTACAGAATGTCATCCGAAATCATTTGTGTGATCCCGCATATAAATCATTTAGTCTATACATATCCCTTTTATTAGAGTAAACATACTTTTAAATATCTTTATAATGTATGTTAATTCCACTGTGTTGAATTAATCATAATCGTTTTAAAATGCGCTTTTTTTTTAAACTGTAGGCAATAATGTAATGAAATTCTTTTGTGTGTCTCTATAAACAATCCATAAACGTTGTATACGTCAGTAAAAACTATTCAATTTATACTACGTGTTCCATGAATAATTGTTCGAAATTTGACATAATTTGGATGATCACGTGATAGTGTCGGAACACGTATGTAAAGTCTTGTGTATTAATTAGGAAGCCTAAGAGCACACGTATTTTCTGCAGAAAACATCAGTTTAAGTATCTCAGTAATACCCTAATTTCGCTTTGTTAAATGCAGAGTACCTATGTTAAAATTTGTTTAAACGAAATTCACCCCGTAGGCCGTAAAGATAAGAAAAACTTTGGGGTGTCCCTGTACATAGACCATAAAAAATATACACATAAAAGTTTATACAACTATTTACATACAGAGCTTGAACGTGTATACCAATTTGCAAGTTATTTGGAGGATTTTTGCAGCCGTTATTGCGGTACATATACACATTCAGTCCATAGGCCATAGTGATAAGGAAAACTTTGGTGTGTCCCTGTACACGAATTACAAATAGAATACACGCCAAAAACTATACAGTTAATTCCATGTGGCTCGAAAACATGTGTACAAAATTGCAAATCAATAGCTTGATTTTTGTTGTTGCTGCGACAGACCCACAGACAAACAAAATATACACACAGACGGAACCAAAAATCTTTTTGAGTCTCCACCGGGAAGCTTCCACTGACGTTTCGACAATGAACTAGTGGATCTGCAGATCTTTAGCCCCAATATCCTATTTGCATCGCACATTATTGAACACGTCATTTTTATTTATTTCTCATAATATAATATATGCGTGTATATTGATTCGATTGACTTGCTACGTAAACATACGTTCCTGAGGGGGGCTGCCGACCCCTCCGAAACTAAGGAAGATAGAGCTACGAAGCATCAGATTTGAGACAGAACTGGTGTACAGATGAATTTTACAAAGTTTGTTGAAAATTGGAAAAATTGAAGTGGAACATCGGAAAACGGAAGTGGGACCGTAAGTCCGTATTTCAAAAACGGCTCTAACGATTTTCTTCAAATTTGCTACATAAACACTCTATTAGATGTCCTTTGGAATGATATAGTTGGTTAGTTCAGGAAAATTGATAGGCTCCCTGTATAAATAGCTGAATTTCCGGTCTCGCAAGTGCGTTTTTTTTTTTTTTTTTTTTTTTTTTTTTTTTTTTTTTTAAACGGCTGTACGGATTTTTTTCAAACTCGCAATATTAACTCCGTTTTAAATATCCTTCTGTATGTAATTGTTATTTCCGATCAATAATTGAGTATGCCAAGTTTTGGTAAAAGTTGGTGTCTCAAAAACGGCTCTAACGATTTTCTGGAAAATTGTTGCAGAAATCCATTTTAGATATCCTTCCTCGTATAATGCGTGGTTATTACAGGAAAATTAAGTATTTTTTTTCCCCTCCTTATTTCTTAACTCGCTATGTAAACTTTGTTTTACATGTCTATATATCAGTTTATCAGGCGTCTACTTCGTTAGGTCAATTTTATGTCTTCTGATCACATTTTTAAAAAATTGTATATAATATGTGAAATAGTGGGTAATGGAAGTCGTGTGGTTGCTTCACACCATTTTTTTTTTCTTTTGTCGCAGATTTAAAGATAGATATTTTTTTAAATGGTCAAAATATGTTCAAGACACCTGAAAATGTGTAAATATACTGAAAGCTAGAAGGTGAAATGTTTCACGAATCCAATATTTTATTTCATCTTGTACAAAGAAAAAAGTAAATAGGAGGATATTTTTACCAATCATAAAGGCTTCGAAAATTTTTACGAATCCAGTACTTTTTTTTCTTATAAATACAGAACAAGGTGCACTATATGAATAACTTTAGTTTGTGGTTATACTTTTCGCATTTTTTCTTGAAATGTCGGGGGGGGGGGGGATAAAGAAAAAGGAGATCAAATGTGAGTTATTTCTAATATGAAGCTTGCAGGAAATGGGAGCAAATATTTATAAAATTATTTCCAAGCGAATAAACCACATTATTAGTAGAGATGGACGTTTTTTCACGTAACATAATAAGTAATATTATTATTGCATTGTAGCCTATTAGCACTGTAATATTTTACAAAAAATATCCTATTAAAAAAATAATATTTTCAACTTTATCTCTGCACGCGAAATAGACAAGAAATTTCTGGTGATAAAACTGATATAATACACCATTATACAAGTAAAAAGCTTGAATTATTTCTTTTACATAATTACTTTTTTATTTTATTCTATTTACAAAATACGAAAACAATATTATGAACGCCGGCTACTACCGAAAATTCAAATCATACGAAAACTGATACAGTGCGTTGCATGAATATAAACGCACCTTAGCTGTAAGAATTAGAATGATATAGAAGAGTAATAAAAAAATATGAAAAGGTGACACTTGATGCAAACTGTATGTGTATGATTCAAGAAATGAAAATACGAATCAAAACAATGAAAGACCAATATGGTTTTTTAGAAAATAATTTTATTGAATTTATGACAAAAATACGTGTTACATGAATTTAAACGCACATGTAAAAAATTAATAACTGAGTAACAAATACTGTATCTAATACTTCGTAAAGCCACACCATGGGCTTTTAGAACAGCCAGTAAACGCCTTGGCATTGACTAATATAGTGGCATGAGGTCATCCAAGCTGATTGTCTTCCAAGCTAATAGAATGGCCGATTTTAGTTCATCTTTCGTGCTAAACCGCCTTCCGTTTACGTAAACACGGCGACCCAGAATACCCCATACGTTCTCCATTATGTTTAAATCGGGGCTTTTTGAGGGCTAATACAGAACTTTAATTTTATTGTCACGGAACCATTTTTTCCCGATATGTGTTGTATGTACAGATGCACAATCTTGCTGAAAAATATGATTTCTTCCAGCTTTCTCGACTGCTTGACGGCGGAGGTGCCTTGTGAGCATCTGGACATAATCTACAGAGTTCATAGTGTTCTCCACGAACTCTAATTCGAAAATCCCTTTAAAACCTATTGCTGCCCACACCATGATGGACCCACCTCCAAATTGACGTTTTGAATAGTACATTTCTTCGGTTCTCAAATCGCGCCAGTAGCTATGAAATTTGTCCAGGCCATCGAGATTAAACTTTTTTCATCTGAGAAGATGACTTTTTCCCACTTTAGTCGATCTAAAATCCATTTTCTTGCCCATTCCAACAGCATATCTTTGTGCTTTTCAGTGAGGGGTGGTTTCGCCTTCATTTTCTTAAATTTAATGAATGTTGCAGATTTGATAGTTCTCCATATGATGAACACCCAGCTTGTATTGAGCCTTTATCTTCGCACAGGAAATATTCTTATACTTTGCAGCGTTGCATATTCGAAGTTTGTCGTAACTGGTGAGCTTTCCTGTTCGCTTCTTATACGCTTTCTCTCATAATTCGCTCCTTTCTTTATACAATTTCGCACAACGCTTTCATTTCTTCCGATTCGACGCCCAATTTCACGATTACTAAAACCTTTACCACGCGTAAAGTCGATTTTTATCCTCTCGTCTACTGTCAAAGTTTTCCCTCTTGCCATCCTGAACAAACTCCGTAAATTTCGCCCTCAAGCATTAAAACCGCTTTTAAGAGAACTTTAGCAACACGACTATCTGTGTTTTAATTTAATTCCGGTGGCTCTGTTAAATTTTAAACGCAAGATACAGAGTGCGTCTAATTTCACGCAACAAACAAAAAAGAGTGAAAAGTAAGAAAATGCTTAAACACTCATTTACATAAGCTTGCATGAGCCTAAACATACGTGCTCAAACACCTTATTCAGTTGTTAGTCATATGCAATAACTGTAAGTCAAATTCCTTCTTTTAAAAATTTAAAAATTCTATTTCTGGTTATAGGAAAAGGTGCGTTTATATTCATGCAACGCACTGTAGTCCAAATCGCGTCATACGGTAGGAAAAAAGTACCGAATAATGAATAAAACACCCATCTTTTCGCATCTAACTATACCCGCACCCCTCATGTTAGATACAGCATCATAGATAAACACACAGATAACGAAGTAACGAGTAAAAGACTCGCATCAGACTTTCCGCGCAGATGTTCGAATCGATTCGTTACTTCACGTCTGAAAAAATAGGTCTGAAATCTCAGTAAGGAATACAGACGATTTCATGCAACTCTGTTACTCAGTGATATTCTGAATCAGTAATCTCTTCCTGTTTCCATGTTCATAAAATTATCGTTAAAAAAAATAATGCAACTGCAGCTGTATTATTTTTTTAACGATAATTTTGTAATGATAATATTTTCTAGAATGTATTACGGAATATTCCTTGTGAAATATATTAATCAAATTAATTTTAATAAGCAAGATAATTTTAACGTTTAGGACAAATAACATCGTGCTGATATTAATTTAGAAATGATTTTATTTGGTGTTGATTATTTTTCATGGGATAATAAAATCGTTTGAATAAAATACTTTGATACCACGGTTTCACGATACAGTGTTAATTTATGCAGCTACCATGAGATAGGTAAGGGGTGATTAATAGATGTTGATTACTATTTCGTCATGAAGGTGAGGAATGGGATTACACTTGCTAGGTTTTGATTCGCTTGCGTATTGGAAACAGATGTTTCGAGAGTTTGATAATTGAAAGGAAGGAGTGTTTGTTTATATTTTAATTGCTTATAGCAGATGGAATTGAAAATGCGTAATGGCATGCAGCATTTATTGTAGTTTTATTAAGAATATTGCTTAAGTTTAATTAAGAATAATTTGAGAAGAAAATTGAATATTTATTTATTTATTTATTTATTTATTTTTCCTTTTTTTTTTTTTTTTTTTTTTTTTAAATCTGATTTTTTCCTGAGACTATTTTTTTAGATTTAAAATGAGTAAAGGTGTTAAGAATAGTTAATTATGCTCTTATGTTAAAATTAAGTGTCTGAGAAAATACATCATTTTATGCAATTTTTGTAAGCAAAATCTATATTTTTAAACAAGTGTTTCTAATTTTAGAAAACATGTCCAAAGTGACTGTTTGCTAAGTATGAGTGAAAAACACTAATTTTCTTGTCAATCTGGAAAGTTCAAGTTCTTCGAAAAATCAAAAGAAACTGTCACTCGGTAGTTTAAAACTTGGGATGCCTTAAAGATGTTTCGTAAAAATTTGCTATTATTATTTAATTGTGTCTTAATTACATATCCCAACAAACACGGAGGTAATGGCCCACTTGTGGCTATGTTACCTTTGGCCATAAGCAACTTGTAGCGGCCCGCTATCGGTAGCCGTAACGGCAACGTAAAAAAAGTGTCACGCCGGCCTCAATACGGCCAAATTAAGTTTGGCCGTAAGTACAGTAAGCTGCCCGTCATCATGCCACTAATGGCTAACATAAATGAAAATTGGCCAAAACATGCCCATTATGATGCCATTAATGCTTAACATAAATGAAAGCTAGCCAGAACTTGCCCACCATCATGTCATTAATGGTCACGATAACTGAAAATTAGCCGAAAGATGCCCACCAACAAGCCACTAATGGTTGACAAATATAAAAATTGGCCAAAAGTTGCCCACCATCATGCCATTAACAATTAATATTAAAGAAAATTAACTGAAAGATAGCCACCAACCAGCCACTAGTGGTTGATAAATATGAAAATTGGCCGTAAGTTACGCGTTATCAAGCCACTAATGGTTGACAAACATGAAAATTGGCCGAAAGTTACCCATTATCAAGCCACTAATGGTTGACAATTATGAAAATTGCCCGAAAGTTACCCGTTATCAAGCCACTAATGGTTGACAATTATGAAAATTGGCCACAAGTTACCCGTTACCAAGCCTCTAATGGCTGATAAACATGAAAATTGGCCACAAGTTGCCCGTTATCAAGCCACTAATGGTTGACAAATATGAAAATTAGCCGCAAGTTACCCGTTATCAAACCACTAATGGCTGACAAATATGAAAATTGGCCGAAAGTTGCCCTCCATCATGCCGTGAACAGTTAACATTAATGAAAATTAGCTGAAAGTGGCCCGCCATCATATCACTAACAGCCATTATACATAAAAACTAACCGACAGTTGCCCACCATCAAACCACAAATGTTTAATATTAATAAAAATTGGCCAAAAGTTTCCCACAGTGTTACTAGCAATAGCCAAAGCTCAAATTATTCCACTGGAAAATTTGTTACCAGAATTATTCATCACTTAATTTTTTTGAAATTCCATTTTCACATTCAGAAAATTCACATCCATTAAATTAGTACTCATTTTCTGAAAATTTGTTAAATTTTTCATATTTTGTGTTACAAAATGTGAAAATTTAACTGTTTGTTTCAGCTGTGAAATAAAATATTAAAAAAATGAACTTACAAAACAGAGTACTAATTGTATGGATGTGAATTTTCTGAATGAGAAAACAGAATTCAATGAAATGCATTATGTGAAGTCATTGTGATAACAAATTTTCCTATAAAATAACTTTGTTTTTCTCTGCTAGTGAACATAAGTATTATGATCTTAAAGTTATATATGGATTTGTTACAGTCATAAAATTGTTTTCAGAAGAGCAAAGTCTGCATTTCTGGTCAATTTTCAATGAGGAGAACTATTAGTGGCGTATCTGTAAAAAATATGCTCAGAAAATGAGAGAAGCAGTTCTGTAACATATAGAAAATTTCAATGTTTCACTCAACTACTAAGTATATTTTCAGAAAACAAAAATTTAATATATATATAGGGTGGTGACAGACCAAATTTTTTCTCCCGATTCTTGGGAAAGATCAGGGAAAAAAGGCAGATCTGTCGCTACCCTGATATATATACATATATAATTTATTGTTTATATATTATACAAAACTAATTTTTGTATTATTCTTCATATATATTAATGTATTAAAGGAAATTTCTGATATATATATTTTTTAATATAAAGTATATTTTTACCAGCAATGGTCATATACAGGGTATTTCAAGAATTCCGCCAAACTTTATCAGGCATACTGAAACAAATAATTTTTACATAGAAACCACGGAAGAAGATTGTATAGGAAAAATAACAAGATAGGGCAGCGAGCGCGGGAACCGGAGCTTTCTTTTCCGCATTAATTCAGCCGAGTGTAGGAAAAGCGATTTGATCGCCGCCTGGTGTAGTATCTTTGAAACTTATCGGAAGAAAGCGAAACCCCGCCTTTGGCTTCAGTTATCATCTGATTTCCGAGAACGACCTGCAAACGAACAGCCAGAAATGCAAAAAGACGCGCTGATTGGTCGATTTTTGAGATCTGGTCGCCCTCTATCTGTAAGATGAAAATTGCTACTTTTTGCAACATCCGTAATACATCCTATACTCTTTTAATCCGTGATAGCACCATACGCGGAACACCATATATGCTCACTAGAAGAAGACATTTGTCTGAAAGTGAATTGAGTAACACAAGCCCTGGCACTGTTGATTGGCAGGGGCTGATCCACTGTCTGGCTACCACGATTTCCCGACTTGTCCCACCCATCAATATCTTCCTATGGGATTTATAAAAGACCTTGTGAACGACTCTGCTTAAGACTTTGTAGCACAAGTTGTTGAAGTAGTACATATCTATGACAGACCTGGACTGTTTGAAAGCGTTTGCGAATTCATGATATGCTATTGTGTTGTTGCAGATGGAAAGTATTTTGAGCACTTTTTGTAACATGCACACAGTGTTTCAATAAACTTGTTTTTTCTTTTAAACCCATATCTGCATTAATTTATATTGTATTGTTGTATAATTAGTGCAAATACATGACATTTCTGCCAGTATGTTTCTATGTAAAAATGTTTTTTTTGACATACCTGACCTACCCATAAAGTTTCTTGGAACTCTTGAAACAACCTGCATACAAAAATTCCTCTTATTTGTTATTGATAAGCAGTGTAACATAATTTTTCTTCTCAAGCCATTATGTGATAAAACTGAATTCTGAATCTTGTTTTGTTGCTAAATTTTATTTACCATGAAGAAGGGTTTTTAAGGGAATAGTTGGCATAAATCCTTTTCATAAATTACTGTCCAAAAAAAAAAAAAAAAAAAAAAAAAAAAAGGCACACATTTTCTTAAAAAAAAAAAAAAAAAAAAAACAATATTAAAATTTTTCAAAATTTTTCAGACTATTTTAATTTACTGAATATTTCAAAAATGCAATTTATAATTGTCTTGTTTTTACATTATTATAGTTTATAATATATTCTAAACGTACATGGATATTATTTTGTAGATCCATTGATAATTTTTTTTTTTTTTTTTTTTTTTTAATGCTGAAATTTAATGGAAAACTCTGGCATTCAAGCAAAAAATATTTTTTTTTAATTTAACTTATCAATGAATTTACAAAATACAAAAATATGTTTAGAATATATTGTTGAACTAAAATAATCTAAGATCTACAAGGAAAATAAATAAATAAATAAATAAATAAATAAAAACTAGTAAGCAAGTAACATTTTAAAAATTAAAAAACCTTGAGACAGCTTTTTTTTTTTTTTTTTTTTTTCTTCTTTACTTTTCAAAATAAAAATATTTAATTTTGCTGCATTTCAATGCATATGTGTGAAAATTAACATTTCAAGCACAGTAATTTATGAAAACTGATTACAATATCTGCGATACCCACCCTTAAGGCTGTACATCAGTCAGATTCCCTCTCTCTTTCTTCTCATTTTATTAAACGGGATTTTTGTTGCTCCATTTTATAAAAATATCTCATTCAAAAATGAAATTTTTCGAATTCTGTTTCTTGAATATTACTCTTTGAACATGTCGTATTTTAGCTTAGTGAGTACTAATAATAATAAAAAAAAAAATCACTTAGAGATCCAAACTTACTCCTAAATTTACTTATTGAAATAAAATATTTAAATTGATTTTTTCGAAAAATTACTCACTAAGCTAAATGGTGACCTGTTCAAAAAGTAATATTTATATATATATATATATATTAAAAAAAAAAAAAAAAAAAAAAAAAAAAAACAGAATTCGAAAAACTTTATTTTTGAATGAGATATCCTTATGAAACGAAGCAACAAAAATCCCATTGGATAACATGGGAAGGGAGAAAGGGCTCTTTTAATAAATTAACAATGAAAAAATATTTTCAAATGCAATATATAGCACTTGCATAAATCTCAGTTAAAATCCAGTGTTGATTGTAGCTCACAGTAGAGAATCTATGTATCAAATCTTTATTATTATAAAAAAAAAAAAAAAGAAGAAGCTTTACATGTTCTACTAAAATATAAAATTTTAACATTGCATTAAGAACTGAAATATTTACCACAATTTAATCATGTCACATCATATATATGCAAATACTTTTCTCATTTTTAATAAGCAAGAGTAAACTGAAATTAGGCTCGTAAATACTAAATCTAACTGAAATAAATGTAAGACTACAATATTTTTTTTTTTATAAATAATGCAAAAAATCCAAGGAGCTATAGCCAGATTCTCATGTAAAATGTTTGTAGACCTTAAAAAAAAAAAAAAAAAAAAAAAAAAAAAAAATCAACAAAGATTATATTTTATTAGCTTTTTAATATTTAAATCACTTTTTTCTCTTTTAAATATTTTATTCTGATAGAACTATGCTTGAAAAATCATTTATTTTACTATTAATAATAACAAATTAAAGAGAAAGTTCTTAAGTCGAACAATTTAATACTTAAAAAGGATGTTTTCATTCAAAGTTGCTACACGATCCTCGAAAAGAATTTTCATCAGTTCTTATAAAAGTAAAATAGATGAAATGTCATCATGCAACAGTAGAATCTAACACATTTATGAGTCAATTGGCAATAGGATATATTAATTTTATTAGCTTAGTGCAGTTAGAAAAAAACATATAATTAACTTTTTTTTTATTTTCATATTAAGCATTAACAAACAATTTAAAATTTTAAACTAAAAGACTTAATAACTTGAGACTTTAAATGATTTTAAAGTCTCCCAAAAAATTGACTGAGTTTTTCCTGTTTTTACAATAAACTGTGAAACTAACTGAGCTTTCCAAGTTTTCATTAAAATTACAGGTTCTGTAGCAACCCTGTCATTTTCTAAGTTAAAAAAAAACTAACTTAAGCTTTTTGTGTGTGTGTGTGTGTGTAAACTTTGCTTTGTCACAAACAAAAACAAGTAACTTCAAAAAATTCATTTATTTTTTTTCCACCTAGTTAATAAGGTGATTGACTTTTTCCAGATCTGATCCTCCTCACAGCAGCTAGAAAAATAAAAAATAAAATAAATACTTATTTACATTAAAAAATCTTGACATGTGAAACATACAATCTGTAATTAAAATACAATGCTTTTATGAGCTTTAAATGATAGCTCAGTTTGTTCCCCTAATCTATTTCTTTTTTTACTCTATATTCTTCGCATAATCATTAAAAAAAAAAAAAAAAAAAAAAAAGTTTATCAATATAAAGAAAACTATGGGATTCAAGAAAATTATATATATATATAAACATACCGTAAAATACTGCTCAAACTCCCCCTCAATCTTTCTTTGGAAGTCAGGATATATTCAGAGAGAAGACTGGGGGTAAACAAAAAAATTGGCAAAAGTATAGAAATTAACAAGTATTTTCCAGCTGAAATTAAACATGGTTAACCTATTTATTGAAATTTTATTTTTCCGACTGAGTGAAAATAATGCCTGGACCGGGAATCGAACCCCGGATCTTTGACTTACAAGGTCAATGCTCTACCACTGAGCTATCCAGGCCGACATCCCGGTCTGCATTACTCACTCAGAAAACCTTTTAGGCAGAAACATCTCTGGACTATCATTTAGATAGCTCAACAGAAAATAAGCCGCAGGTAAAGGAAAACACCATTAAGGTAGGGAAATACAGTTTTTTATTAAAATCACACAATTAACTGTGGAAGAAAATCATATTTATTGAAATTTTATTTTTCCGACTGAGTGAAAATAATGCCTGGACCGAGAATCGAACCCCGTATCTTTGACTTACAAGGTCAATGCTCTACCACTGAGCTATCCAGGCCGACATCCCGGTCTGCATTACTCACTCAGAAAACCTTTTAGGCAGAAACATCTCTGGTCTATCATTTAGATAGCTCAACAGAAAATAAGCCGCAGGTAAAGGAAAACACCATTAAACACTGGGAGGGAAATACAATTTTTTATTAAAATCACACAATTAACTGTGGAAGAAAATCATATTTATTGAAAATCATATTTATCAATAAATATGATTTTCTTCCACAGTTAATTGTGTGATTTTAATAAAAAATTGTATTTCCCTCCCAGTGTTTAATGGTGTTTTCCTTTACCTGCGGCTTATTTTCTGTTGAGCTATCTAAATGATAGACCAGAGATGTTTCTGCCTAAAAGGTTTTCTGAGTGAGTAATGCAAACCGGGATGTCAGCCTGGATAGCTCAGTGGTAGAGCATTGACCTTGTAAGTCAAAGATCCGGGGTTCGATTCCCGGTCCAGGCATTATTTTCACTCAGTCGGAAAAATAAAATTTCAATAAATATGATTTTCTTCCACAGTTAATTGTGTGATTTTAATAAAAAATTGTATTTCCCTCCCAGTGTTTAATGGTGTTTTCCTTTACCTGCGGCTTATTTTCTGTTGAGCTATCTAAATGATAGACCAGAGATGTTTCTGCCTAAAAGGTTTTCTGAGTGAGTAATGCAGACCGGGATGTCGGCCTGGATAGCTCAGTGGTAGAGCATTGACCTTGTAAGTCAAAGATCCGGGGTTCGATTCCCGGTCCAGACATTATTTTCACTCAGTCGGAAAAATAAAATTTCAATAAATATGATTTTCTTCCACAGTTAATTGTGTGATTTTAATAAAAAATTGTATTTCCCTCCCAGTGTTTTCCTTTACCTGCGGCTTATTTTCTGTTGAGCTATCTAAATGATAGACCAGAGATGTTTCTGCCTAAAAGGTTTTCTGAGTGAGTAATGCAGACCGGGATGTCGGCCTGGATAGCTCAGTGGTAGAGCATTGACCTTGTAAGTCAAAGATCCGGGGTTCGATTCCCGGTCCAGACATTATTTTCACTCAGTCGGAAAAATAAAATTTCAATAAATATGATTTTCTTCCACAGTTAATTGTGTGATTTTAATAAAAAATTGTATTTCCCTCCCAGTGTTTTCCTTTACCTGCGGCTTATTTTCTGTTGAGCTATCTAAATGATAGACCAGAGATGTTTCTGCCTAAAAGGTTTTCTGAGTGAGTAATGCAGACCGGGATGTCGGCCTGGATAGCTCAGTGGTAGAGCATTGACCTTGTAAGTCAAAGATCCGGGGTTCGATTCCCGGTCCAGGCATTATTTTCACTCAGTCGGAAAAATAAAATTTCAATAAATATGATTTTCTTCCACAGTTAATTGTGTGATTTTAATAAAAAATTGTATTTCCCTCCCAGTGTTTAATGGTGTTTTCCTTTACCTGCGGCTTATTTTCTGTTGAGCTATCTAAATGATAGACCAGAGATGTTTCTGCCTAAAAGGTTTTCTGAGTGAGTAATGCAGACCGGGATGTCGGCCTGGATAGCTCAGTGGTAGAGCATTGACCTTGTAAGTCAAAGATCCGGGGTTCGATTCCCGGTCCAGGCATTATTTTCACTCAGTCGGAAAAATAAATTTTCAATAAATATGATTTTCTTCCACAGTTAATTGTGTGATTTTAATAAAAAAAAAAAAAAAAAAAAAAAAAAAATGGTTAACCTACATTCAACAATCTGGAAAAGATATCTAAACTTTCCTCACTTCCAATAAATTGTTTTTAAAAAATTGCCGCTATTTTAGGAAGCATATTACAGTGCCACCTCTATGACAGAAAACGTGAGACATGAGACATATATTGCTGTTTTTTTTTTTCAAAATAGTATTGTTTAAAAATTCCAAGTCTCCTGATTTTTAATAGGAAGATTGCAATTTCCAATTTTTCTCCCTGCATAGCATAAATGTCCTTTTAAACATGCTTTGTTAAATTCTGGAATTTAAAGAGGGAGATTTAAAATATGTTTAACTTATGTAAATAGATTCCAGAACCTATAAAGAAGTAGAAATGTTCAATATAATTTTGTGATCCCCCCCCTCCTAAAAATCTGATTAAATGCTCTGCAGAAGCCTTATGATTTCCAATCTTTCTCCATATGCAGCATAAATATCAATAATTTTTGGAAGCTTGCTTTATTAAATTTTAAAACCTATAAAAAGTAAAAGCGTTCAATATCATCCATTCATGTAATTTTTGTTGTTTCTTTGAATATATACAAGATTTTGCATCCATTTCAACGTTTGATTATCTTGTCCTACTCTGGTTTGAGCACCAAATCTTTGTAAATGTAGTTTCTGACTACAAACATTTAACTAGTCAAACAAAATTATGAACAAAAATTTTTATCTTGTGTGATACCAAGAATATTGCATAAAACTCTTTAGCTTACTTTATGTATTATTAAAATTTCATAATTACAATGCTTTGATCATACCTATCCCCCATAGCAGAATACTTTTGAATGTTCTGCAACAAGTTTTCCCGGTGGTCAAAAATTTTTGACAGGACACATACACATTTTACAAATTTACTCTCAATATTACTGACACACACATATATATACATAACAGCATAAAAATTAATACTAAATTGATATTTAAAAATAATTTTACTTAACTTGTAATAAAAAAAAAAAAAAAAAAAAAAAAAAAAAATCAGAAGGTTGTGACCACCACATTACTTTCTTCTATATAATTTTACACAAATTCATGCACTGCAAGTTATTTATTAAATTATTATTTATGGAAATTTTTTTCCATAATAAGTGCAGACGAGTTTTATCTGACAGAATTATATCACTAAATGCCGAAAAGAAAGTTTTGTGCCAACATAAGAAGAAATGTGATTTTTTTTTTCTAACTTTTTGTTAAAGAATAAAAAAAAAAAAAAAATTATAACTTGGTTTTAAATTATCACAGATCTATTGTTCAACCATTTGTCTTAAAGTATTGAAAAGTTTTCCGAAAGACATCCATATTGAAAGTTTACATCCTGAAAAGGGGGGGGGGGGAGAAGCAATGCTAATTTACTAGTACTATTACATCAATAATCCATATTAATTTTACAATTACACATTAAAAATAACTTGTATACGTACATTTGTGAAATTTTGTCCTATAATGCCATGTTAAAATTATTTTAATTGAGATCACAGTGCCATCTGTTGAGCGATTGGTTCCCCAATCTAATCAGCATCTGTGTAGGTCAGGGTTTAACTAAATACCAAGATTGGTTAAATTTCCTTCATTAGTTCTTGAGATATAGCATCCACAAAATTTATGACACACACAGACAGACATTTTAGAGTTGAAAAATTTTCACAAAACAAATACTTCCTCTCTCTCTATACAGTGTCCATTCTAGGCAGAATTAACGAAGCGCTGCACCCTGTTTGCCCTTCAGATAAAAGAATTCCGCCCCGATACCCTTTGAACTTGATTGTGCACCCCGAAATTTGAAAATGCAAGAAATGATCGAAAAACAAAAATTTCAGAGTAAAACGGACGAACGATTCGAAGGAAATATCGATTTCAAAAACAAATTCTTATGAAAATTGTCTGTTGATTTAATTAATAAAAATAGTCTGCTTATATAGCTAATGTGGAAAATAATATCTATATACTGGAAACTTCTTTTATATGTGGAAGCCAAAAAAAAAAAAAAAAAAAAAAAAAAAGAATCATCTGATAGGTTAGCATTACATCATTGTTTTTGCATCTAATTTCGTTCTATCCATTAGAAAATGTTAATTTAAATTTTTCAACTTGCATTCTTTTTAATTTTGAACACCTAAAACTAATCCAATATATCAGTTTTTGCCAATATTTGATTTTTTTTCTATAAGTATTTCAATATTAAAAGTGCTTTCAAGTGAAACAGCGTAATGACCACAAGCTTCAGGATAAGGCTGACTCCTATAGCTGAAAAAAGATAAGTCTTTTTTTATATTTTCTTATTTATTTTATCATTGTTTGAAAACAATCAATAAAGTGCTAATATTAATGTAAATAAATTAAAAAAATAAATGAAAATAAAAAGAATTAGAGCTGAAACTGAAAGTCATTCAGTGCATTTTAATTTTTTATTACTCAAATGCGATTTTGGAGATATAGTATAGCGACGAAAATATGCAAAATAAATGAATAAATTAGGTAAAGTAAAATAAGAAAATAAAAGAAAGAATAAAATATATACATATAATTAAGAGAATACATAAATATTTCATGATTAATCCAAGCTAAAAAAATTAACAAATTTCAAATTATCTTTGTTATCTAACTAAAGTGCCACAATAATCCTCACACAGACCACATAAATACTTTAACAGAGCGCAGCGTTATGTAATCAAAGTTCTAAGAAGGAAAATAAATATGTTTATTTTAAATGATAAACGGTATTGCATCATTACATCGCCGGAAAAAACACCGTGCTTCAAAACATCGCCAAAGAATAAGTTTTATTTCTACATATAATAAAAATGTCTATTTTGTTTTGTGTATGTCGGTTGCTTTGTTGGCAAACGGATTCCAGCAAAAAAAAAAAAAAAAAAAAAAAACATATGCAGATACGTTTTGACCTTTCATGATGTACCTCGTTGCTTGATTTTCGAATTTTTTTTATTACAGTTATAAAAATTATTAAAATATGAAATTTGACTTCATTTTATGTTTTTTTCGGCGATGTTATGACACGGTAGCTTTTGCAGATTCCCTCTCGGAGACAATCGTTTAATTGAGAAATTAGCCACGATAAAGGTAAATTTTGTTAACAAGCCATAAAGCGATATATTTTGACGACCCACCGCAAGAATATAACTTTGTTTTGTAGTGAATTAATGGCTTATTTCAGCATATAATTTAAACGATTAAATGTAAATTTTATCGACAAAACGATCCCATATTTCGATAGACTTTCGTATTGTGTATTACGGCAATCACGCATAAAAAAGCAATTCTATTATTTTTTGTGAAACAATCGTATATTTATCTTTGAAAAATATACAAAATTTAACAATTAACAGTAAAATAATAACCTTTATTGGCAATAAATGCTATTACATAAATTTTAGGGTGGAGGTCGATTCCCCTGACGTATGATATCTTGACAGAAAAAATGGGTCGTTTCCCCTCACCCTTTTTTCGCAGGCACAGGTCGTTTGCCCTGACACCCCCCTTTCGTGTGTCCATTGTCCATGTTTATGGCTGACATGTACTGATAAGCATGGGGGGGATGTGTCCTTCATTCCCTTACAGGTGACATAAATAGTACACTCTCACACACACAAGTGCAAAAAGAAAAAATAAATTAAAGAATGTGTAATTAATTATTTATACGTGTATGTGCTGTACTTTTATTTTTATTTATCTATTTTCATTTTACCAAAAATTCAAGTACTGATTTATCAGGTCATGATATTAGAATATAAATTTATTATTTTTGTATTATTTTTGTATTAACAATATTAATAAGATATTGTGTAAAGATTTTGTAAGGAATACAATGGGAATATTTGATTTTCTTATTTTTAAGTTTTAAAATAAAATTTTTGTTTGTAATAATTTGCGATAAAAATTTGAAAACCGGGTTCAAGAGAAAAAAAAACGCTTTCAAATGTGTTACTTTCTTTCTTTTTGTTTTTTAATTATCACTAAAATAATTATTTATAACCAACTAGTGGTGAAAGAAGGGAGAAAGTTAGAATAAATATATTTATATATATAATTTATATTACTGTGATCAAACATAAGGAAAGAAGGCTTGAATTAATCAATAAACAGTTACTTATAGAAATATAGCCTTTTACACGCAGAATATATTGAAAAAGTTAATGAGTTGTATCTGTTGTATTTACTGATGAGTTATGTGTAACAAATATAAACAAAGTATAACAGAAAAAAATAATAATAATTACTAGAAGAAGAATAAGGAGCAGAATCCACCACAGACAAGTGGAGACCTTATTGTAGTTAAAATGAAGATAATAATTACTGTAAATTTAAATAATAATAATAATAAGCAAGTGAAAATTAAAACTTAACGAGATATCTTTGAAAAATATAATTAATTAACATTGTAATTTTATGATCGTAATGTAGAAAAGTTTTTTTTTTTTTTTTGTTTAAATGAGGTTAGAGACAATTATAGGATATCAACAATTGTGTTAGATAACATTTAATATTACGTTATTGAAAGGCACTCGTTAAAATGAATTTTAATTTGATTACTAATTTAACTATTATCTTAAGCACCTTCATCAATAACTTTACTTTTTAAAAAATACAATTATTGTGATGATAATTTAAACTTGTTATGTATTAATTACAGTTATAACCCTCATATTAAAGCTAAATTATTTAAATCTTTAAATGTTATATAGTAATGTTAATAATTTGTAATAACATTGTTACAATATACTTCAATCGAAATAATTTTGCAGTATGAAATGCATAGAATCAAAAATAAAGAAATAATTGAAGTACAGTATTTGTTTTTATTTCTTTATATATATATAATATAGCAGTAGGGGCCTCTGCTTCTTCTTCTAGTTACCATTTATTTATTTCTGTTATACTTGTATCATATTTGTTATGTATGATCTTATGTATCAGGCTCCTTAAAAAGCTCATTAACTTTTCAATATATATTGCTTTATATAAAGTTTCATTTCCATGTATAATTGTTAAATGACTAAAGTATGATTACTATGGATTAATTCATATTTCATTTGGATCCTAAATATATATTTTTAAATTTATAGATAATTTTGGCAACTGTTCATTTGTTTCTCTTGCATTCTACAGTTATATTGCATCATAAATAGGCATATATTTTTTATTGATGGGGGTGCAGGGTGGGGTATAAAAAATTATTTTGTTTTTATTATTTTGCAATGCACTTTTTGTTTACACATCGCCTTTTAATACCGTCATTTGTTACAGAGTCTTTATAAAATTTGAAATTACAAAAGAAAATTAGTGGTTTACCACGTTTGCTGTAAATTAATTCCATAATAGCATAATTTACAATCTAGCAGCATGAACACAATAAAATATAAACGCTTATAGGAATGAAATCATAAGCTAAACAAGATTTTAAAACTGTTAACTCCATTCAGTTTTCTCTACAAAGTGTTACGTGTTTCTTATGGATAAATAGCTCTAATCCCTTTGAGAAGCATGTCTTGAAAAAGAAGTGGAGGGGAAGAGATGGGGAAAGATATGTGGGGGAACCACGCCGTGGGGGGAACTCACCGGCGCAATCGACCTGTAAGGGGAAAACCAAATTTCTCTCACCCCCCTTTAAATCAGGGGAAACGATCAGGCCCCAAATTGGGTAAATTTTAAAAATTAGCAGTAAAATGATTCCATATTTTGGCTAATTTATTGCATACATCGGGAATCATCTTTAAAAAGTGCAGATTTCACTGAATAACGTGAAATAAAGCCTATTTCAGAAAATAATTGGGCGATTAAAGTAACTTTAATAATTAGCGGCGAAAGGATTGATGGTTTCAACAATCAGCCACAAAACATCCAGATTTTCGGAAATCACCTTTAAAAAAATGGCAAATTTTAACAATTAGTACCGAAATAATATAAATAATATCATATTTTAGAAATTAGATACGTTTAAGCATAACTTTTTAACAGTTAGTAGTGAAATTATCCCGTATTTCTGAATTAGGCCACAAAGTTATTTCTGAATTTGGGATTCATATTTGAAAAAAAAAGAACATATTTCATCGATTAGCGGCAAAATAATTGAGAATTTGAGATTCAACTTTGTAAAGAATACGAATTTCATAGACTAGGGGGCGAAATAATGCAATCGGACACAAAAATATCATGAATTTCAGGAAGAACTTTCGGAAAAGGAGAGGGAAAAAAAAAATAAACGTGAGTTTCATTGATTAGCAGCAAAATAGCAGAAATTAAGAATTAGTTGTGGCTAAATGTAAATTTTGACTACAAAAAATTGACAGTTAGCGGTAAGAATAATCCCGTATTTCCAAATTCGTCTGCAAAATTTTTGCCTATTTCGGTAATCAGCTTTGAGAAAAAAGCACAAATTCCCTCTATTATCGGCGAAATAATTGAGTATTTAGGAATTTAACTTCACAAACAGAAGAAAATTTATTGATTAACGAAAAAAAAATAAATAAATAAATAAATAAATAAAATAAAATAAAAAATAAAAAATACGTATTTCGGTTCGGCAATCAATCGTAAAAATATCGTGCATTTTGGGAATCAGTTTTGAAAAAAGACAGGAATTTTATCGATTAGTGGTGAAATTACGGCATATTTTAACAATTCGTTGACACTGTAAATTTTGTTAATTGACAGTCATCTTGCATGGCTGTGTAGTTTTTTCTTTTTCTTCCCCCTCCCTCCAAAAGTTTCTAAATAACAAGGGACATTATTTTAATTTCTTTATACATATATAATGTATAGACCTTTAAAAAAAAAAAAAAAAAAAAAAAAAAAAACATTCTTATCTATTTTATTGCATAATTATCTTAGAGAGAGACAATAGATACTTACTACTCCTTAAAGAATTCTGTGTAATTTATATAATTTATAGAAAAAAATACTTAAAGCATCTATATGTATATTAAAGCTAGCAATAATTTAAAAATATTTGTAGATTACAATTAAAATATTTTTAAATAAAGTTTATGTAAAAAATAAATATTTTGAAATTATTTAAGTAAAATTCTTGAATTGTAAATTACAAATATTTTACCACAAATCAGCTTTTAATTATTTTATTTATACTTTTATGAAATTTCAGCTCTTTTGGTGGAGTATATTTTGAGCTACACCTGAAAAGCTATTGTCACCCGAAGACCCAATTTATGAGAGAAAAATGAAATTATCATTAAAAATCTCAAAAGTCCCAATAAGTATAATAACTAAACTTATTGACCAAGTAACTTCAAATTTAGTATCCAATGGTAAAATTTTCTGTAGAATCTATAAACTCAAAAATTGCATTTGTTGGAAATGTAAATTTTAACATTGTTACATGTTTACATATGTAAATAATTAAATTAAAATAGACATACATATAAGAAAAAAGGATAGTATTCATTAATTAGGTGATGAGATAGATAGGGGTGGTCTATTTTTCTTTATTAATTTATTTTGGGGACTGTACATTTAATAAACCATTTAACAAGTGGTGAATAAAGTGCCCTATCGGCTATTAACCCTCGAAGCTCTATCGTCTCGCTGCGAGACGATTCGTAAAATCTGTATAACAACTCACAAAATCGAGATATCAATTGATTTTATATACCTGCACGGTGCCTTAAAAATGCTTAGCACTTAAGAGTGAAACGATCAGCACTTGGAGGGTTAATATGTGCCCTTTCCGCTAAATCCACCCTGCCCTTTAAAAAAAAAAAAAAAAAAATCTGAACACTATTTTAAGGATATTGAAATTTTTATTTTATATAGCTACTGTTAAATTTTAAATTTCTTTTTACATATTAAAAGAATTTTAATGATTTTAATTACTAAGTAAAATGACTTAAATTACTAATTATAATTGTACTAAGAATGAAGAGGTTATAAAACAAAATTTCTCATAATTTTAGGTTTTAGATATACGATAAGAATGACTTCTCCAGTCAAAAAATGTTACAAGATTACTTATCTGCATATCCATAAGACCACAGGATTTTTTTTTTTTTTTTTTTTTTTTTTTTGCCACACTAAGATACTGCATGCGAACCATCATCAAATTTGGCGACTGCTAACATCCTGTAAAAAAAATATGAAAATTTCATTGCTTTAATTTACAGTTTGAAAAAGCAAGAGAAAAAGATTACTACACAAAAATGTATTTAAAAAAAAAAAAAAAAAAAAAAAAAAAAGTACTGCTTACATTCTTTGCAAACAGAATTTAATTTAGCATGATAGGCTTTATTTTAATATATTCTTCCATATAAAGGCATGCAGTAACTGTAATAAGTACAAAACTTCGAATAAACACCATAAAATACAATAGACTCGCCTCAGTTAAATTGTGCGAGTTTATTGCATTTTATGGTGTTTATACAAAGTGTTGCACTTATTACTTTAAAATTCAGTTCTGCAGTGATTTCTTATAATGCAGTAACTGTATTTTATTCCCTAGCATCATTTACTATATTTATTCATTAAAATTACTTTGTAATAGTATAGGTATAGCTTTAACTTAGGAGCCCCTTGGCGGCTTTTAAATCTTTATAATTTTGACGACGAAGTAAAATGGCTATCGCAATTGCGTAAGTAAAGACCTTGGCAAGAAATGTCTGAGCTAATTTGATGTCAAATTTAAAATTTCGCAAAAGGGTTCTATACTGAAGCAATTCTGATTTCTCTAGCACGATTTTTCTCAATATTATTTTAATTAAAATATATATATATATATTATACTTAAATTCTATTTTATTCTACTTAAAAAGCCAGTTGTAATTTATACAACCAAAAGCTTAATTTATACCCCGTGGCAACGCATACTACCTTGTTTAGTAATCCAAAGGAACAGGGGCCAATGGTTCATTCTACAAGACAGTGCAAGATTATTTTTAAGATGTTTTGAAATTTCTGGAATGTTTTCATAACAAAATGTAAAAAAATAAATAACAAGACCACCATAGTTCTTCTTTTGTCCACTTTTTTGTCAAAAGTCTGGGACGCTGGACAAAAGTGGAAAAAAACCTGGAAAAAACCACACGAAACTGGACAAAATAAAATCATCTAAACTGTACATGTTCAATGCATAAAATTATTCTGTTAAAACAATAAATTGCAATTTTAACTGCAATTTAGCAATTTTAGCAATAGAAATATTTTATTAAAAATTAATAATTTCATTAATGAAAAGTGTAATTTCATTTTAATCACGATAAACAAACAAACAAACAAACAAACAAAAAAAAAAAAAAATCATGAAGAAAATGCTAATTACATTAGTTATGTACAGTTTGTAGATGAAACAAAGTAAATCTGCTGTGGTGGACTGTAATATTATTAATCATACTGCACATTAAGATTTAAAAAAAAAAAAGTTATTTAATGCTATATCTAAATCTTTGAAAACAAAAGAAATAGACACGGCTGTTTAGCCAGAAAAAGATTTCATGCACAATGTTGAGTTATCTCCAGTACAAAATGTTGACAATTAAAAAAGAATAACTTAACCCCCCCCCCCCCAAAAAAAAAAAAAAAAAAAAAAAAAAAAGAGACTATTTTCAATATTAAAGATTTTCACAAACGGCATGATTGATTAATACATAGGTCATAGACGATTATAATGTTAAAAATAATTTAAGTTGTTTCTTTGTTACTTTGTACTTAATATGGAAATATCTTATTTAACATTTCTATACTAGGTAAAAAAAAAAAAAAAAAAAAAAAAATCTCATAAATGTAGGTAGAATGTTTTTATCAATTTATGTCCGCAAGTCCTTTCAAAGCAAAGCTTTCATTTTTATATAACATTTTATGTGAAATACCAACATGTCATTTTTTTTTTATCCAAGAATTTAAAAAATCAAATTTACATACTTAATCATTTTGATAATTTTATATTCTTATTTTAATTTTGTAAAAAAAAATATTACTTAGTAACAGAAATTCCATATGAAAAATATACAAAATTAAATTTTACTTCTATATAGAAAAGTTACTTTTTATTTTTCACAAAAATAATGTATATATATATAACCAATTTGATAAATATGCAAAAACTTTAAGAGAAATAATAAAAATGTTGAGTGACTCCAGTCAAATTTCTGAACTTAAAGTAATTCACTGTTGCTTAAATAAAATAAAGTAAGAGAAGTCATTAAACAAACAAAACGAGAAAATTAACAATAAGTGTTTGATTATTTACTCTCAAATAGTACATTGTTGAATAGAAGAGAATGTATTCAAATTCTTTTGTGTATCTCTGTAGTGTTACATTCACCAAAATTTATACAGTTTGTGTGACATATACTTATGAATTGTATATGAATTTTAAAGGTCAATCAAATGAGGCATTCAGACACCGACACATTTTAAAGAATTTCAGACTGTATGCTATAATATTACAGAATTTTTCATTATTTCCCTGTAAAAAAACTATAAATGCTAGATTCACAAAAATAAATCTATGCAATTCATTCGACAGTGACCAATAACATGTATATAAAATTTCAACTGAAATTAATAAGGAATTCAGATGTTATCACACTTTAAATTATTTGAGCCCATAGGCTATAATGATAAAGAATTTGTCTTTGCATCCTGGTTAAAAAAAAAAAAAAAAAAAAAAAAAACCTGTGCTAGATTCTCCAAGATGTATACAGTTTGTGCTACGATAACCTGTAACATAAGTAACAATTTGTAGCTCATTTGAACAAAGCATTTAGACAATATTGTGTTCACTCTACTCAGATATACATACATCATCGTAAGTTTGCAAAAATGAACTCATGGAACCTCAAAACATGTAGATACACCAACATCACAAAGTCAAATTTTTCTCATGATTACAATACTTTCCTTACCTATGTATTTTCAGAAAGTAAAAAATTCCATGAAATATATGTAAACCATTCATTTAATCATGCTTAATAACAAATTTTTAAAAGGTATTTACCACTATGTGAGAGAAGATGACAAGCAGTGGGGGAAAAAGAAGGGAATTAAAATTGAAACTATAAACTATGACTTTTGCATTCAATGAACCCTTAGAAAAATAGATGTATTTATTTATTAAATATCGTTAACTTTTCATGTCTGTTTCAGTCATTCATGTCTATTTTGAAATATTTAAATTGATTATATTCACATACATAAGGTTCAGGAATTTGTAAAAAAAAAAAAAAAAAAAGTGTGGTCGCCAACAAAAAATATTCTCCACCGTTTTCTTCCTTTCCTTTTTTTTTCCTTCCACTTTCAGTTTCAAAATTTACTTGAATATAGACATTAAGATTCTATATATAAAAACCAATTATTTATTAGGCTTGAATCATTTATTTTTCTTTTTTACAACAGGTTTAAATTTATAAAAATGAAACTGGTTTTATTATATTCATTAAAACAATACACCATCGGCATTGATACATCATTACACAGGTACGACGACTAAACACCAGGTCGATAGCATACGCAGACAAGGAGCAGTGTAAACCAACTCCCTAAAACGAAAAATAATTTAATACTGAGTTGTGAAACATGCACGGAGATGCATAAATCCCCTAATTCAACACATTATCTCAAAAAGTGGTGAGAGAAGCAGGAATCAAAACAGGGAAAGGTAGCCAGCATCAAAAGTAGAATTGGAGCCCGATTCTAGGACCAATTCTTTCATCAAAGCATAAATAGAAAAAAAAAGTTTCCTTAAAATTGAAAACAAACATTGCTAGTTAAAAAATATTGGTCGCCAATGGTGACCAGCTGACTGTATTTCACGAGCGCTGCACATACAGACATTGAAGCTATTCTGATTTCTCTAGCACGATTTTTCTCAATTTTATTTTAATTAAAAAAAAAAAAAAAAAAAAAAAATATTCTACTTAAATTCTATTTTATTCTACTTAAAAACCCAGTCGTAATTCATACATCTAAAAGCTTAATTTATACCCCCATGGCAATGCATACTACCTTGTTTAGTAATCTAAAGGAACAGCGGCCAATGGTTCATCCTACAAGACAGAGCAAGATTATTTTTAAGATATTTTGAAATTTCTGGAATGTTTACATAACAAAATGTAAAAAAATAAGTAACAAGACCACCATAGTTCTTCTTACCTCTTTCTTATAAGGTGCCTTGAGCGTAGCCTCAACATCAAAATCTTCAGTCATGATTAATCCTGCAATTATAGGCAAAAATTCTAAAAAAGGAAAAAAATAAACTAAATTAATTAAATATGCTATTAATCAGGGTTGTTATTTTGTCCACTTTTTTGTCAAAAGTCCGGGACGCTGGACAAAAGTGGAAAAAACCTAGACAAAACTGGAAAAAAAACACACGAAACTGGACAAAATAAAATCCTCTAAACTGTACATGTTCAATGCATAAAATTATTCTGTTAAAACAATAAATTGCAATTTTAACTGCAATTTAGCAATTTTAGCAATAGAAATATTTTATTAAAAATTAATAATTTGATTAATGAAAAGTGTAATTTCATTTTAATCACGATAAACAAACAAACAAACAAACAAACAAACAAACAACAACAAAAAAAAAAAAATCATGAAGAAAATGCTAATTACATCAGTTATGTGCAGTTTGTAGATGTAACAAAGTAAATCTGCTGTGGTGTACTGTAATATTATTAGTCATACTAGATATTAAGATTTAAAAAAAAAAAAATGTTATTTAATGCTATATCTAAATCTTTAAAAACAAAAGAAATAGACATGGCTGTTTAGCCAGAAAAAGATTTCGTGCATAATGTTGAGTTATCTCCAGTACAAAATGTTGACAATTAAAGAATAACTTTATCCCCCCCCCCCATTCAAAAGAGACTATTTTCGATATTAAAGTTTTTCACAAACGGCATGATTGATTAATACATAGGTCATAGACGATAATAATCTTAAAAATAATTTAAGTTGTTTCTTTGTTATTTTGTACTTAATATGGAAATATCTTATTTAACATTTCTATACTAGGTAAAAAAAAAAAAAAAAAAAAAAAAAAAATCTCATAAATGTAGGAAGAATGTTTTTACCAATTTATGTCCACAAGTCCTTTCAAAGCAAAGCTTTCATTTTATATAACATTTTATGTGCAATACCAACATGTCATTTTTCTTTATCCAAGAATTTAAAAAATCAAATTTACATACTTAATCATTTGATAATTTTATATTCTTATTTTAATTTTGTAAAAAAAAAAAAAAATATTACTTGGTAATAGAAATTCCATATGCAAAATATACAAAATTAAACTTTACATTTACATAGAAAAGTTATTTTTTATTTTTCACAAAAATAATGTATATAACTATGTATATTTAACCAATTTGATAAATATGCAAAAACTTTAAGAGAAATAATAAAAATTTTGAGTGACTCCAGTCAAATTTCTGAACTTTAAGTAATTCACTGTTGCTTAAATAAAATAAAGTAAGAGAAATCATTAAATAAACAAAACGAGAAAATTAACAATAAGTGTTTGATTATTTACTCCCAAATAGTACATTGTTGAACAGAACAGAATGTATTCAAATTCTTTTGTGTATCTCTGTAGAATAACTATTAGTGTTACATTGACCAAAATTTATACAGTTTGTGTGATATATACTTATAACTTGTATATGAATTTTAAAGCTCAATCAAATGAGGCATTCAGACACCATCACATTTTAAAGAATTTCAGACTGTAGGCCATAATATTACAGAATTTTTCATTATTTCCCTGTAAAAAAAAACTATAAATGCTAGATTCACTAAAATAAATTTATACAATTCATTCGGCAGTGACCAATAACATGTATATAAAGCTTCAACTGAATTGAATAAGGAATTCAGATGCTATTACACTTTAAATTATTTGAGCCCATAGGCTATAATGATAAAGAATTTGTCTTTGCATCCTGGTCTAAAGGAAAAAAAAAAACTGTGCTAGATTCTCCAAGATGTATACAGTTTGTGCTACGATAACCTGTAACATAAGTACCAATTTTTAGCTCATTTGGACAAATCATTTACACAATATTGTGTTCACTCTACTCAGATATACATACATCATCGTAAATTTGCAAAAATGAACTCATGGAACCTCAAAACATGTAGATACACCAACACCACAAAGTCAAATTTTTCTCATGATTACAATACTTTCCTTACCTATGTATTTTCAGAAAGTAAAAAATTCCATGAAATATATGTGAACCATTCATTTCATCATGCTTAATAACAAATTTTTAAAAGGTATTTACGACTATGAGAGAGAAGATCACAATGTAGTTGAAAGCAGTGGGGAAAAAGAAGGGAATTGAAATTGAAACTATAAACTATGACTTTTGCATTCAATGCACCCTAAGAAAAATAGATATATTTATTTATGAAATATCGTTAACTTTTCATGTCTATTTCAGTCATTCATGTCTATTTTGAAATATTTAAATTGATTATATTCACATACACTGGGTTCAGGAATTTGTAAAAAAAAAAAAAAAAAAAATGGTCGCCAACAAAAAATATTCTCCACTGTTTTCTTCCTTTCCTTTTTTTTCCCCTTCCACTTTCAGTTTCAAAATTTACTTGAATATACAAATTAAGATTCTATATATAAAAACCAATTATTTATTAGGCTTTAATCATTTATTTTTCTTTTTTACAACAGGTTTTAACAAAATGAAACTGGTTTTATTATATTCATTAAACCAATACACCATCGGCATTGATACATCATTACACAGGTACGACGACTAAACACCAGGTCGATAGCATACGCAGACAAGGAGCGGTGTAAACCAACTCACTAAAACGGTACAATAACTTAAGGCGACATTATCACCTGAAAACGAAACTATTCGTCCCCATGTTAATCTATAGGGAATAAATTTCACCTTCTATCAAGTACAATTATTTATATTTTGGCTTCGTTTTTTTTTTTACGTTGTATGGATAAACTCAAGGCTCAGATGTTTCGCTTATTAAAATTTTTATATAGTTAATTGTAATTTTTTAATTATTAATCAATGGTCGAAAAAAGCCTATCTAATAACATATGCCATTTTAATCGTATAGTAAATATTGTTTAAATTATCATAGAGAAATTTTTAGAACATGGACCTTTTCTCTAATGTATGTAGTTTTGATTAAAATGAACAGTAATTTTTTTTTTTTAATGGAAATTAAATTGATTATCGGTACAAATTAAAATTGTATCAAAACTGGCAAAGAAATATTCACAGCAAAACGAAACTCCTAATTTGACAGTTTGACAAATCACTTCACACTACCCGAGGACTGAGATAATGGGCTTTCTTCACGCGGCGGAAACCGGTATTTATCGTAAGGTGGGACTATGGTCAAATTACTAATTTGAAAACATACAGATGTTACAGAGAAAAAAAGCAATATTATTTGTGCTCAAATGAATATTTTTGAAAATAAGTCTCTGAAGGTATTGTAGAAGTCTCTGAAGGTATACACATGTTTGTGTATAGATCTGTTTTAATATATTTGATTTGCTTTAAATTTAAACTAATTAAATATTAAAAATTTATTTTTATTTTACATAAATATTTTATATTTTACACCAGAGGAACATATTTTATAATAACAGATTTATAACTGTATAATTTTGCATTTTTTGCCTTGAAGCTCTATAAAATAAAATAATAAAATAACAATTTGCTAACATATTTACTTATAATAAAATACTGTTAAAAAATGGTGATAAAACAACAGAGAGGAAAAAAAAAGTAAAGTCACAATAAACTGAAACTTTATAATGTGTAAAATTTTCGTAAATCAATAAATTAAAATTTGCTAAACCAAATAAAAGAAAAGGTGAAGTAAGGAATTATAAGTTTCAAAGTTGCAATTACTTAACTAAGCTAAAAACGCTGTTTTTATTTAAAAACTTGCTGTCGTACCTATTTTACGCATATTACAACAGAAATTAAAGGGGGGACTCAGATTAAAATCAGTACACACAGATAAGTAATGTAAATTAAAACCGATATATATACATACACACACACACACACAAATATATAAAAATAATTAATAAAGAGTATTAATAAATTTTAATAATTAGCTGTTTGTATTTAACAGCATAGTAAGCTGTAAACATCAAAGAATAAATATTTTTAATATCGTTTTGAATTGAAGGTCATTTGCACTTTTTTTAAACAAACAGGTATGTAAAAACTAAAATTTAAACTTTGAATCAACTGCAAAACAGAAAAATTCGATTAATTATACCGTCAACGATAAGTAAGGGAATTCTGGAAATGAATTAAGGATAACATAAACATAATAATGATAATCTGGTGTGTCACTCACACGACTTTCTCTTATCCCGCTTTTTAATACTATTGAGATAGATTGAAGGTGAAGAGGTCAGATAACAAGTAGTGTATATGGACATACCTTAAAATTTTTTTAAATAAATTCAGGAACAGTTTTATTTGAGATGTAATTCTGTTGAGAGTTACCAGTTACCATGCCCTCAATCTCTGTTTAAATATTGTATTTCTTATTTAAAAAAAAAAAAAAAAAAAAATCGACGCTGTTAATAAATTTAAAAGTTTATTCCAAGTCATTCAGACAACATTTATTCGCAGTGCTCATTGAAAGTTACAATTTTCAAGTGGTATTCTCATGTAAACTTCAAATTACCAAATTTTAATTTCCTGTCACTATTTGTCACTATTTGTGTTTAAGCAATGTTGATAACAGACATACATATAGTTTCACCGGTAAAAGTTTGATTTTCGTATTCATGGGATGATGGGACCTCAAAACGCGATATCATTAAAAAAGCCAGAGCTCAAAATTATATTTTAAAACATACTTTGTTTACCGCATGAGAATTTTTTCATTGCTGAACAGTTTTCGTCGATATGTCAAAATGTAGGAAAGCGTTTCCACCAATTACACTCTACAGACAAAAAGAAAAAGAAAAGAAAAAGAAGAAAAGAAAATTAAATAAGGGTAAACACTTCCATTAAAAGGTTAAGATAGGTTATACATACATACAGATATATATATAGTTAAATAAAAAAAAATCTTGAATTAAAAATTTTTTGGTTTTTGCATCAAATTTTCGAAATTGAGTTTTAGTTATAATTACACGTTTAAAGATGCTATAAGTTTGAAAATCAGGTTTTTGACGGATGGTTTGTGTGTATTTATTATTATTATTCTTTTTAGATTAAATAATGAAATAAATGTTTAAAATATACACATTAGTCTGAACATATTTAAAATATTAAGTACTACTTTTAAAGAAATCAAATAATAACAAGCTCTTTCTTTTAAAGCTAGCTTTATTACTAAAATAATAATAATAATAATTAATTGGGTTTTTTTAAATTGCTATTTTCATATTTACATTATCACCTGAAAACGAAACTAATAATAAACTGAAAATAAGTCTCTGAAGGTGTTGTAGTAAAACATGTTTGTGTATAGATCTGTTTAATATATTTGATTTGCTTTAAATTTAAACTATTTAGATATTAAAAATTTACTTTTATTTTATATAATAATTATTTTATATTTTACACCAGAGAAACATATTTTATAGTAACAGATTTATTACTATATAATTTTGCTTTTTTTTTTTTTTCCTTTCTTTTTTCTTTCTTTCTTTTTTCTTTTCTTTTTTTTTTTTTTTTTTTTTTCTTGCCTCTCAGCTCTATAAAATAAAGTAAAAATAAAATGGTAATTTGTTAACATATTTACTTATAATAAAATATTGTTAAAAAATGGTGACAAAACAATACAAAACACAAGAAAGAAAAAGCATGCAGTATGCATTGATTAATAACACTTTCCAACTGTACGTATCGAATAACTTTTGATATTCTTTGCCTAGGTTATCACACAACAGACAGAAGGACTAAAAATATACAGATAGACTAATTGATTTTAAAATTACTCTTAGGCATTTTGTAAAGTGTTAAAAAAAAAAAAAAAAAAAGAAGAAGCCGTTAGCTAAAAATTACAGCTTTTAATCGCTCTGAATATTTTAGTGTATCCCTGTAAATCTGAAAATTAATCATATCATATTCTATACAAAACATTATTTTAGAATATTAACAATACATATCAATGTTTTTATGGTTCTTTAAGTATAATTTTTAAAAGATTCTGTCCTAAAACTTAATGGATTGGCCTTTTTTTTTTGGTAGTGTTGTCCCTGTAAACAAACGAGTTGTACAGAACCTATTAATGTAATCTTATTTAGGGAGCATTCCATAGTGAACTTGATTGTATCATGTTTTAAAAATTCTCAAAATATTTACCGACGCTAAGAGCCGTGGACAAACAGATAGAAAGGTAGACAATCGGACAGACAGATACATAAATTGAATTCCCACTAAAATTATAAGAAAGTGTTAAAACGATTAATGTAAATGAAAGTGCAATTTCAGCAAATTTTTATTAATAGCTCTTAATATAACTGAATATTCTTGTGTGGCCCTGTAAATCTAATGCTAATCATACTAACGAACCTACGAACATACTAAACCCTAACTAATCATACGAACCTGGACCCAATGCAATGCAGGAGGCAAAGAGCGCTGCCGCAGGCAGCGGTGACTTGAAACACACTTTTACAGATATTTCAATGTCATTTTCGCTTTCGGAACATATTGTGCAAGGAAATTATTGTAATCATGACAAAAATTCGACTCAGATTTCGGTGTATCTAAGTAGTAAGCCGCGCGCTTTCAGGGACGGAAGTGACCTCATAGGAGGGGGGAAGGAGGGTGAGGAAACCGGAAGTGACGTAGCAGTTGGTTGGTTGATTGATCGTGAAAGATGACGGGGATAGAGTTTCTTTTTATCCGTTGGCAACCTTGACTTCTTGTCAAGACATGCGACGTCATGGGAGGACGGAAGGAAACCGGAAGTGACGTAACGGTTGCTTGATCTTGAAAGATACGGGGGTAGAGTTTTGTTTTATCCGTTGACAACCTGCACTTCTTGTCAGAACATGTGAGGGAGGGGGAGAGTTTTCTTAAAGGGACAACACAGAATCCTGTCAGAACATGAGAGAGAATGACGTCATCAACTGGAAAGAGAACAATGTAGTATATTTAGTAATTAATTTTTTAATCAATATTTCATTAATCAATCTTAATGAGTGAATTTATTATTTTATTGACTATTTTAATTCGCCAGATTTTTTACAAAACGAAATTACCCTCCAGCGGATTCGAACCCACCATCTATGGTATGCGAGACCAACGCGCAACTGACTGAGCTACGAAGCCGTTACCATGAACTGCCTTTTTTATGTTTTCCCCTCTTAGAAGATGGAGGGTTGGAAGACGTTTACCCACCTGCGCCCAAGTGGAATCGTCCAAGGGGATCTATGCAACAAGGAGATTGATAAATGATGTGATATTCCCAAAATTTTTATATGATATTGGTGATTTGATCATGTTTGTGAATATTTTTTAAAGAATTAAAAAATATTGTTCCTTTCTTGAAAAATATTAAAAAACAATCCCATTTCTTAAATTTTATTTACATTATTAATAATACGATCAGATTTATTTTTTAAACATACAAAAAAAGTTTTTTGCACATGTTCCTTATTTATTTTATGTTTTTTATAAATTACAAAACATACATATCGTTTAATTAATCTATTATTATTATAATCTATTTATTTATTTATTTATTTTTATTTTATTTGTTTATTTTTTAATTTAATTTATTTTTATTTATTTATTTATTTATTTTTATTTTATTTGTTTATTTTTTAATTTTTTTTTATTATTTATTTATTTTATTATTATTATTATTATTATTATTATTATTATTATTTTTTATTTATTTATTTTTTTTTTTTTGAGAAAAAAAAAGTTGAATTCTTTTTCTGGAAAAATTATAAAAACAATTCAAAAACCTAATGTTCTAGGTTTTTCTTTTCTAAAAAAAAAAATTACTTTCTTACATTTTATTTACAATAGTAAAAATGAAATCATATTTAATTTTAAAACATGCAAAAAAAAAAAAAAAAAAAAATTAACAGTTATACATTTTTAATTTTTAAGTTTAATAATAATAATTTAAAAAAATTAACAATTTTTTTTTTTTTTTTTTTTCTCATTTTGTTAATTTTGTATTTTTTTTCTGAAAATTTTAAACTTTTTTTTTTTTTTTTTTTTTTTTTTTATTAATGTAACTGTTTTTAGGTTTAATGAAATAGTTTTTTTTTTTTAATACTTCTTTTCCTTTTTTTTTTTCAGTTTGTTAATTCTATATTTTCTTTTTCTGAATTTTTTAAAACTTGTTATTTTTTATTTTTATTAATGTAACTGTTTTTAGTTTTAATGAAATATTTTTTAAACATTTCTCTTCTTTTGTTTCAATTTGTCAGTTCTATATTTTCTTTTTTGTGAATTTTTTTAACTTGTTATTTTTTATTTTTATTCTTATTACTAATTTTTAGGTTTAAAAAAAAATAATTTAAAATAAAAAAAATATTTTTCTTTTTTTAGTTTATAAATTCTTTTATTTTCTTTTTTTACGTTTAAAAAAATATTTAAAAATAAAAAAAAATTATCTATCTTTTTTAGTTTATAAATTCGTTTATTTTCTTTTAGTGAAAAAATATAACAAAAATTACTTATTATTACTATTTAATGAAACTTAATTGTAATACTATAATTATTATTATCATTATCTAGCAATATAATGAGATTTTTTATGTAATGTTCTTTTTCAGTTTAAAAAAATTATATTTTATCTTGCGAAAAACTTTTTAGTCATTTATTTATTTCTTTAATGTAACTGTATTTTCTTACTCGCGAATTTTCAAAAGAGTTATTTTCACTTAATAATTTGGATTAAGTAAGGAATCTATTTAATACTGTCATATTTTAAAAGATATTTTAAAGTAAAATGTTGAATGTTCTATTTTAAGGAAATAAAATTTAACTTATGCATTCTGCTAGATTTGCTCAGGGAAAAATTACATTGAGTGACTAAAATTATAATTGTAGTCCAATCTAAAACAGAATTCCACTCGGCATGTGTTGAACTAAAGGATTTCTTTATTACTATTATTATTAAATAAATTGTTTTGGTATTACTATATACCCATTATGATACTTTTTTCATCACACCACAATATAATTCATCATATTCACAAAACTTTCCATTATTTTCATATTACTTCTTTAATATATAAATAAACTGAAACAGACACCGAATCTTCAATAAGGTAATAAGTTTTAAAAATAGTTTATCTCTTTTTGGGAAAAAAAAAGTGTGACATCTTCCATTATTTACACATAACTACATCAATATTCGAAAATAATAATTTGCAAAATTTTCTTGTACATAACAGTTTTTTCATAATTCTGATAGAAATTTATAAAAATGAATTATCTTACAATGACCACCACTAAAGTCATCACTAAAGTCTTCTAAACACAAATCTTCATACACATGAAATATTTTCATTATCTTATCACCTTGTTGACAATTCGAGTTCATACTATCCTTTTTATTCAAAAGTATGTTAACAATTTACGCCATGACATTTACCTATGTTTGCATAAAGTTACAATTTAAATGTCCCATAGTTGTTACAATTATTTTTTAATAGTTAAAACAATAATAAAAGAGTTTGAAATTATTAGCTTTAAAAATTATACATTTTTAAAATAATGAAGTTTTAGTACCATTTATAAACTGGAAATATATTGTGTTGACTTTCTTATACGATAAATAGTTTGAAAATAAATATTTACATATACAGTTACGATAGTTTTATATAAAATGATTCATTTTTTTTTAAATATAAGTTTTAACTGATACCTTTTTATTAGAGCAAGAATCTAACTAAATAACATTTATCTAATTTTTAAGCGATCAATAATAATAAAGTGGCAGTACATTTTTTAAACAAACAGAACATTATATATGCATTCTTTATTAACTTAGACAACACATTCTGTTTATATTTGTACACATACATCATCTCATTTTGGATTTTAACTTAAATAAATAATGTTTATCACTGTGGTTTACAAAAGCAAAGAAATTCTACACATAAAAGTTCTGAATTATAAATATTTACTGATTAAAATAAATATATCTTATAAATGAAAATCATCTTTCATAATGTTCATCAAAAAACTTAATAAAAATTCACAAACTTTTCTAAAAATAATTTTTTTCATTGTAGTCACATTTCGTATATTTTCAGAAAAATAAATAAATAAATAAATAAAATATCTGTATTAAAAAAAGGCACAATATTTTTATTTACTGGAAAAACAAAAACTACTTCAATGCATTATTTCACACATCGTTTATGAGTTCAATACGCATATACTTAAACTAAATACAGTTTATAAAATGTAAGAAGATCAAGTCTGTTTTGACAATATTTTATGTCTGAGTGATATTAATTTAGCATAAAGGAATTTATTTCAGATATGAGATTTGTTGGAACTTTCTACATTTTTTGATAATTTTTCAGATATTTTGTTGCAGTAAAATTTATTTTATTTCTCATGCAAGCTGTCAGAAAACGCGATGCAATTTTTTATTTAATTTTTCTTATTACTTTTTCCTGTATCTGAGCATTCTACTTTCAAATATTTTCTAAGTTTATATATTGAAAATATGGTACCTTGCATACGTTTCATTTCACTTTTGGGGAAAATCATCGAGTTTATTGAGAATATTAGAAAAATCGCACTATTTTAAAAATTTATGCATGGGTTGCGAATTTTTTACTCATTTCTTAATATCCGTTATATTCCATTTAGCATGTTTTATGGAAGATCATAATAGCACACTTACAATAGAAAAAAATAGATATAGAGCACAAGAACTTTAGTGACTTAAAAAAAAAAAAAAAAAAAAAAAAAAAACGCTTGCCACGAATTTTTTTTTTCTTTTCACTTGAATTACATTTTATTTTTTAAAAAGTTTCTTTTAAAATAATTTTCTAAAAATCTTAACATGAATTAAACACAATCGATTATTAATTTTTCCGGCAAATTAAATATTTTGAACAAAGTTGACTTTTATGAAAGTTTTGTTGTAACACCAAATGAAATTTCGAAATACTTTTTTTATAAAAAATACGCTAGATTACTAATAAAATCATCCAACCTATACAGAAAAAACGCGATGATTTTTTTAAATTGTGAATAATATGAAAAATAATTTGTTGTAAATTGTGTTTATATAACTTAGTTTGTAATGAAAATAAAACTTGAACTATTGCTTTATGCAATTTTATTATTATTATTAGTTATATTATTAAATATAGAAGACATTATTATTATTTTTTTTTTTTCAGAAAAAAATATTTCACAAATTATATGCTAGAATGATTACCAAAACCATAATATTTTAATGTGTCTTATAATTAGCTCTTTAACGAACGATAAATGTATATTACCTTAGATATTCAAATATGTTTTTTTAAAAGTACATTCAATCGCATTTATTTACTACACATTATTATAAATGCAAAAAAAATATATCTATCACTTATAGACAGGATATTTTTTCTAAAGAATATTAACATAAACTAAAATATAATTTTTCACAAAGCCTTTTTGTCAAAAGATAAATTTACAAATAGTAATCTAATAAAGTAAATTTTTTCCATTAAAATGTCGCATAAATAATAATTATTTACAAAGCAGTTTTTATAATTTTGCATTTTAAAAATCTATATATGATATCGTGCGTAACTTCCAATATGATATTTCTAATAAGTTTAAAGAGTCGCATCTCCATTCATCTATTAAAATTAATAATAATTCAAATAGAATTATAAATACTCATACCCCAATTTTTTCTTTATCCTATGACTCTGCATTTTAATGATTGGAAATCCATTAAGTGAATGGATAATTTATCTTTCAATTGAATGAATGCTTTACACAAGTTACCATCACTATCAGTAAATAAAAAGCCTTTCATACAATACAGCTAAGATAACTAATAATTACAATTTCAAGTAAACAGAGGTAGTATTTTAGAAGTATAGCACTTAGTAAATTTTTTGTTTTAATTGTTCAAATGCATGTCTTTTTTAAAATATATATATATATATATATATATTATAAATTAGTACGTTTGAGAGATAAGGTTTTATTACATTCCTAATCAGTCACGATCACAATTAACTAACATTTTTATTTTAAGATAAAAACAATTCTTTGCATGGATAAATATTAACAAAGGATTTAAATAAGTGAACAGAAAATAGTACTTTTCACAAGTACTTAAATACAAATGTAATTTTAAAATTCAAGATATATTTTTTAAAAATCAAATATATTTTTCTAATTTTATTTAAAAAATAAAATAAAATATTTACTTACTTTTCGCAAGAAACTAAAAAAAAAAAAAAAAAAAATGTTTTATTTATCCTAAAACTTTATTCAAAAAAGTAAAAAAATCTATTTCCTCTATCCTAAGCATTTAATTTCATAAGAGAAAAAATTCTACAAAAAAGGAATATATTTAAAGTCACATCCAAATATTTATTTATTTCATAACGTTTTATTAAAATTTTTATTTATTTATTTTATTATTTTTTATATATTCAACAGCAGTTTTTTCAATACATTTTTACTGCTAACATAGCTTTTACTCAAAATTAAACTTACAAAGTGTTCTCTAAAATTTCTTTTAACAAGACGTTTTGTTAATTTGAGATTTTGAATTTAACCAATTTACCAATCGATCTTTCGATAAGTGTCTTTCACTTTTTACCGTTGAACGTTATGTTAAAATTTATTTAGTATAAAACAAATAATCTTACGATAATGAGGGTAATAGAAAAAAGTATTTTTATTATTTTAAACTAATAGTGAACTGCATTATATAAATGAAAACAACTTTATAAAATAAATCAACTTTGAGAAAATTATCAAATATTTTATGTAAACAAAACTAACAAAAGTTTTTGCATTATTTAAAAATTCCTTATCAAAAATCTGATATCTTTTTGAAGATTAAAAAATATCTAACCAATGATTAGTTTAATTTTGCTTGAAACAACAGGAAAAACTTTTTTTTAGAATTCAAATGGTGTTGTAAATGATTACCTGTGAAGCAAATTTATATTTATTTTGTTTATATAAATGTTAATTACGTTGTATTCATCAGGAAGATTTCCATAAAAACATTGTAACTTGGTACGATTTTTTTTTTAATCGTTAGTTAGTATTTTGACATTATACGTATTCATTTTAAATATTTTGCACTCAGAAATTGTAAATCAATCTTACACATAGCTAAAAGAATTAAATACTATTATTCATAGATGTATATCAAACCAAAATTCAGTGTTATTTCTGATAAAATATTTCGTCCAAATTAAAAATTAAGTGCCAGTCGACATCAATTTTAGCTAGACATTTTTTAAACATTTTCAGAGAAGTAACATGTTATCTAAAGTATATATATATATATATATATATATATATATATATATATATATATATATATATATATATCTGTGTTTTTATGTCCCCTTTTTGCACACGGAAAGTGAAAATTTTTATTTGTATACTCTTTCTATATTTTACGACATGTGTATAAATATCGTTTTTGAACTGAAGGTGAAACTTATGAAATTTGATCCAATTTAATCAGACAAAAAAATAATGATTTTATTAATTTATTAATGAAATCATAATTTTTGTCCATGTGTTAAAAATTGAGGTAAATTTCATAAGTTTCGCTTTCGGTTCAAAAATGATATGTATGCTTAAGCCGAAAAAAAACATGAAAAGGGTTCACAAATAAAAATTTTCACTTTCCGAGTGCAAAAAAGGGGGACATCAAACACAAACATATATTTTCTTAGATAACGTATTATTTCTCTGAAAATGTTTAAAAAATGTCTAGCTAAAATTTATGTCGACTTGCACTTAATTTTTAATATATTTTATCAGAAATAACACTGAATTTTGGTTTGATATACATCTATGAATAATAGTATTTAATTCTTTTAGCTATGTGTAAGATTGATTTACAATTTCTGAGTGCAAAATATTTAAAATGAATACGTATAATGTCAAAATACTAACTAACGATTAAAAAAAAAATCGTACCAAGTTACAATGTTTTTATGGAAATCTTCCTGATGAATACAACGTAATTAACATTTATATAAACAAAATAAATATAAAATTGCTTCACAGGTAATCATTTACAACACCATTTGAATTCTAAAAAAAAGTTTTTCCTGTTGTTTCAAGCAAAATTAAACTAATCATTGGTTAGATATTTTTTAATCTTCAAAAAGATATCAGATTTTTGATAAGGAATTTTTAAATAATGCAAAAACTTTTGTTAGTTTTGTTTATATAAAACATTTGATAATTTTCTCAAAGTTGATTTATTTTATAAAGTTGTTTTCATTTATATAATGCAGTTCACTATTAGTTTAAAATAATAAAAATACTTTTTTCTATTACCCTCATTATCGTAAGATTATTTGTTTTATACTAAATAAATTTTAACATAACGTTCAACGGTAAAAAGTGAAAGACACTTATCGAAAGATCGATTGGTAAATTGGTTAAATTCAAAATCTCAAATTAACAAAACGTCTTGTTAAAAGAAATTTTAGAGAACACTTTGTAAGTTTAATTTTGAGTAAAAGCTATGTTAGCAGTAAAAATGTATTGAAAAAACTGCTGTTGAATATATAAAAAATAATAAAATAAATAAATAAAAATTTTAATAAAACGTTATGAAATAAATAAATATTTGGATGTGACTTTAAATATATTCCTTTTTTGTAGAATTTTTTCTCTTATGAAACTAAATGCTTAGGATAGAGGAAATAGATTTTTTTACTTTTTTGAATAAAGTTTTAGGATAAATAAAACATTTTTTTTTTTTTTTTTTTAGTTTCTTGCGAAAAGTAAGTAAATATTTTATTTTATTTTTTAAATAAAATTAGAAAAATATATTATTTGATTTTTAAAAAATATATCTTGAATTTTAAAATTACATTTGTATTTAAGTACTTATGAAAAGTACTATTTTCTGTTCACTTATTTAAATCCTTTGTTAATATTTATACATGCAAAGAATTGTTTTTATCTGAAAATAAAAATGTTAGTTAATTGTGATCGTGACTGATTAGGAATGTAATAAAACCTTATCTCTCAAACGTACTAATTTATAATATATATATATATATATATATATATATTAAAAAAGACATGCATTTGAACAATTAAAACAAAAAATTTACTAAGTGCTATATTTCTAAAATACTACCTCTGTTTACTTGAAATTGTAATTATTAGTTATCTTAGCTGTATTGTATGAAAGGCTTTTTATTTACTGATAGTGATGGTAACTTGTGTAAAGCATTCATTCAATTGAAAGATAAATTATCCATTCACTTAATGGATTTCCAATCATTAAAATGCAGAGTCATAGGATAAAGAAGAAATTGGGGTATGAGTATTTATAATTCTATTGGAATTATTATTAATTTTAATAGATAAATGGAGATGCGACTCTTTAAACTTATTAGAAATATCATATTGGAAGTTTAAACATTTAAAAATAACTTTCGTTATTTCAATGATGAAAGTCATACACTTACGCACGATATCATATATAGATTTTTAAAATGCAAAATTATAAAAACTGCTTTGTAAATAATTATTATTTATGCGACATTTTAATGGAAAAAATTTACTTTATTAGATTACTATTTGTAAATTTATCTTTTGACAAAAAGGCTTTGTGAAAAATTATATTTTAGTTTATGTTAATATTCTTTAGAAAAAATATCCTGTCTATAAATGATAGATATATTCCCTTTGCATTTATAATAATGTGTAGTAAATAAATGCGATTGAATGTACTTTTAAAAAAACATATTTGAATATCTAAGGTAATATACATTTATCGTTCGTTAAAGAGCTAATTATAAGACACATTAAAATATTATGGTTTTGGTCATCATTCTAGCATATAATTTATGAAATATTTTTTTCTGAAAAAAAAAAAAAAAAAAAAAAATGTCTTCTATATTTAATAATATAACTAATAATAATAATAAATTTGCATAAAGCCATAGTTCAAGTTTTATTTTCATTACAAACTAAGTTATATAAACACAATTTACAATAAATTATTTTTCATATTATTCACAATTTAAAAAAAATCATCGCGTTTTTTCTGTATAGGTTGGATGATTTTATTAGTAATCTAGCGTATTTTTTATAAAAAAAGTATTTCGAAATTTCATTTGGTGTTACAACAAATCTTTCATAAAAGTCAACTTTGTTCAAAATATTTAATTTGCCGGAAAAATTAATAATCGATTGTGTTTAATTCATGTTAAGATTTTTAGAAAATTATTTTAAAAGAAACTTTTTAAAAAATAAAATGTAATTCAAGTGAATAGAAAAAAAAGATTCGTGGCAAGCGTTTTTTTTTTTTTAAAGTCACTAAAGTTCTTGTGCTCTATATCTATTTTTTTCTATTGTAAGTGTGCTATTATGATCTTCCATAAAACATACTAAATGGAATATAACGGATATTAAGAAACGGATATATAACGGATATTAAAAATTTCGCAACCCATGCATAAATTTTAAAAATAGTGCGATTTTTCTAATATTCTCAATAAACTCGATGATTTTCCCCAAAAGTGAAATGAAACGTATGCAAGGTACCATATTTTCAATATATAAACTTAGAAAATATTTGAAAGTAGAATGCTCAGATACAGGAAAAAGTAATAAGAAAAATTAAATAAAAAATTGCATCGCGTTTTCTGACAGCTTGCATGAGAAATAAAATAAATTTTACTGCAACAAAATATCTGAAAAATTATCAAAAAATGTAGAAAGTTCCAACAAATCTCATATCTGAAATAAATTCCTTTATGCTAAATTAATATCACTCAGACATAAAATATTGTCAAAACAGACTTGATCTTCTTACATTTTATAAACTGTATTTAGTTTAAGTATATGCGTATTGAACTCATAAACGATGTGTGAAATAATGCATTGAAGTAGTTTTTGTTTTTCCAGCAAATAAAAATATTGTGCCTTTTTTTAATACAGATATTTTATTTATTTATTTATTTATTTTTCTGAAAATATACGAAATGTGACTACAATGAAAAAAATTATTTTTAGAAAATTTTGTGAATTTTTATTAAGTTTTTTGATGAACATTATGAAAGATGATTTTCATTTATAAGATATATTTATTTTAATCAGTAAATATTTATAATTCAGAAGTTTTATGTGTAGAATTTCTTTGCTTTTGTAAACCACAGTGATAAACATTATTTATTTAAGTTAAAATCCAAAATGAGATGATGTATGTGTACAAATATAAACAGAATGTGTTGTCTAAGTTAATAAAGAATGCATATATAATGTTCTGTTTGTTTAAAAAATGTACTGCCACTTTATTATTATTGATCGCTTAAAAATTAGATAAATGTTATTTAGTTAGATTCTTGCTCTAATAAAAAGGTATCAGTTAAAACTTATATTTAAAAAAAAAAATGAATCATTTTATATAAAACTATCGTAACTGTATATGTAAATATTTATTTTCAAACTATTTGTCGTATAAGAAAGTTAACACAATATATTTCCAGTTTATAAATGGTACTAAAACTTCATTATTTTAAAAATGTATAATTTTTAAAGCTAATAATTTCAAACTCATTTATTATTGTTTTAACTATTAAAAAATAATTGTAACAACTATGGGACATTTAAATTGTAACTTTATGCAAACATAGGTAAATGTCATGGCGTAAATTGTTAACATACTTTTGAATAAAAAGGATAGTATGAACTCGAATTGTCAACAAGGTGATAAGATAATGAAAATATTTCATGTGTATGAAGATTTGTGTTTAGAAGACTTTAGTGATGACTTTAGTGGTGGTCATTGTAAGATAATTCATTTTTATTAATTTCTATCAGAATTATGAAAAAACTGTTATGTACAAGAAAATTTTGCAAATTATTATTTTCGAATATTGATGTAGTTATGTGTAAATAATGCAAGATGTCACACTTTTTTTTTCCCAAAAGAGATAAACTATTTTTAAAACTTATTAACTTATTGAAGATTCGGTGTCTGTTTCAGTTTATTTATATATTAAAGAAGTAATATGAAAATAATGGAAAGTTTTGTGAATATGATGAATTATATTGTGGTGTGATGAAAAAAGTATCATAATGGGTATATAGTAATACCAAAACAATTTATTTAATAATAATAGTAATAAAGAAATCCTTTAGTTCAACACATGCCGAGTGGAATTCTGTTTTAGATTGGACTACAATTATAATTTTAGTCACTCAATGTAATTTTTCCCTGAGCAAATCTAGCAGAATGCATAAGTTAAATTTTATTTCCTTAAAATAGAACATTCAACATTTTACTTTAAAATATCTTTTAAAATATGACAGTATTAAACAGATTCCTTACTTAATCCAAATTATTAAATGAAAATAACTCTTTTGAAAATTCGCGAGTAAGAAAATACAGTTACATTAAAGAAATAAATAAATGACTAAAAAGTTTTTCGCAAGATAAAATATAATTTTTTTAAACTGAAAAAGAACATTACATAAAAAATCTCATTATATTGCTAGATAATGATAATAATAATTATAGTATTACAATTAAGTTTCATTAAATAGTAATAATAAGTAATTTTTGTTATATTTTTTCTCTAAAAGAAAATAAACGAATTTATAAACTAAAAAAGATAGATAATGTTTTTTTATTATTAAATATTTTTTTAAACCTAAAAAAAGAAAATAAAAGAATTTATAAACTAAAAAAAGAAAAATATTTTTTTTATTATTAATTATTTTTTTTAAAACCTAAAAATTAGTAATAAGAATAAAAATAAAAAATAACAAGTTAAAAAAATTCACAAAAAAGAAAATATAGAATTGACAAATTGAAACAAAAGAAGAGAAATGTTTAAAAAATATTTCATTAAAACTAAAAACAGTTACATTAATAAAAATAAAAAATAACAAGTTTTAAAAAATTCAGAAAAAGAAAATATAGAATTAACAAACTGAAAAAAAAAAGGAAAAGGAGTATTAAAAAAAAAAAAAAAACTATTTCATTAAACCTAAAAACAGTTACATTAATAAAAATATAAAAAAAAAGTTTAAAATTTTCAGAAAAAAAAAAAAAAAAAAAAAATTACAAAATTAACAAAATGAGAAAAAAAAAATTGTTAATTTTTTTAAATTATTATTATTAAACTTAAAAATTAAAAATGTATAACTGTTAAAAAAAATTTTTTTTGCATGTTTTAAAATTAAATATGATTTCATTTTTACTATTGTAAATAAAATGTAAGAAAGTAAATTTTTTTTTTAGAAAAGAAAAACCTAGAACATTAGGTTTTTGAAATGTTTTTATAATTTTTCCAGAAAAAGAATTCAACTTTTTTTTTCTCAAAAAAAAAAAAAATAATAATAATAATAATAATAAAATTAAATAAATAAATAAATAAAAATAAATAAAATTAAAAAATAAACAAATAAAATAAAAATAAATAAATAAATAAATAAATTATAATAATAATAGATTAATTAAACGATATATATGTTTTGTAATTTATAAAAAACATAAAATAAATAAGGAACATGTGCAAAAAACTTTTTTTGTATGTTTAAAAAATAAATCTGATCGTATTATTAATAATGTAAATAAAATTTAAGAAATGGGATTGTTTTTTAATATTTTTCAAGAAAGGAACAATATTTTTTAATTCTTTAAAAAATATTCACAAACATGAACAAATCACCAATATCATATAAAAATTTTGGGAATATCACATCATTTATCAATCTCCTTGTTGCATAGATCCCCTTGGACGATTCCACTTGGGCGCAGGTGGGGAAACGTCTTCCAACCCTCCATCTTCTAAGAGGGGAAAACATAAAAAAGGCAGTTCAAGGTAACGGCTTCGTAGCTCAGTCAGTTGCGCGTTGGTCTCGCATACCATAGATGGTGGGTTCGAATCCGCTGGAGGGTAATTTCGTCTTGTAAAAAATCTGGCGAATTAAAATAGTCAATAAAATAATAAATTCACTCATTAAGATTGATTAATGAAATATTGATTAAAAAATTAATTACTAAATATACTACATTGTTCTCTTTCCAGTTGATGACGTCATTCTCTCTCATGTTCTGACAGGATTCTGTGTTGTCCCTTTAAGAAAACTCTCCCCCTCCCTCACATGTTCTGACAAGAAGTGCAGGTTGTCAACGGATAAAACAAAACTCTACCCCCGTCATCTTTCAAGATCAAGCAACCGTTACGTCACTTCCGGTTTCCTTCCGTCCTCCCATGACGTCACATGTCTTGACAAGAAGTGAAGGTTGCCAACGGATAAAAAGAAACTCTATCCCCGTCATCTTTCACGATCAATCAACCAACCAACTGCTACGTCACTTCCGGTTTCCTCACCCTCCTTCCCCCCTCCTATGACGTCACTTCCGTTCCTGAAAGCGCGCGGCTTACTACTTATCTATACGTTTTGAGGTTCCCAGAGTTCATTTTTTAGTTTTTCTTTATAAAATGATGTAAAAAATTCTGGTGTGAAACAACCACACGTTTTCCATTACCCGCTATTACACATATTATAAGCACTTTTTGGAGATAATATAATCATTAGAATTGAGCTAAACAAATAGACAACTAAAATTTTTATTTAAAAGATGTTAAATTTTTTTTTTATCCAAAGCTTTTCGCTTTAATAGTAAAGCATCGTCAGGGATTTTTAATTGTTCGTTTAATTGTTCTTTTTTTTTCTTAGAGATTATTTATTATAATGGTGTCAGTTTTACAATAAAGTTTTCCAAGTTTAAGATTTATTATTTATGTATAAATATCCCCCTTCCTTTTTTTTAATGCTTAAAAAATGAATGCGTTATTCATTTATTTATTTTTTTAAATGTTTGTTGTTCATGAAACTATGATATTTAATTTCTGTAAAGCTATAACGGCTTCAATTTACCAGTAGTTGTCTAAGTTTAACATTTGATGATTTAAATTGTATGATTTATTTGTAAATAAAAATATTTCTTTCTATTATAGAAAAAAAAGTGTTAAATTATTTATATATACACATATACACACTTCGCGACAAAAAGATATGTACAAAGAATCTTATTTTTCATAAAATGACATTATCTAAATTGTGCTGATTATTTATTATCATCATAAAATGACTCTAATTTAAGACTAATTTTTTTATAAGACTAATTTAGAAAATTTTTAAGACTAAAATTTTTCTAATTTAAGACTACACTCCGCGACAAAAAGATAGGTACATAGATTTTTTATTTTAATTTTTGAATATGATATAAATATTTAGTATGTTTTTGATAATAATAAATGATCAGCACGATTTAGATAATGTTATTTTATGGGGATTAAAAAAAAAAAAAAAAAAACTTTTGTACCTACCTTTTTGTTGCGGAGTGTATAGATATATATATATTTATTCATTTGTATAAACATTGTCATATATATATAGCTGTAAAATTACAGTGCCATCAGTTTTACCACAAGTTTAACTTTTGACGATTTGAATTGTATGTATTATGTGTAAATAAATATATTTCTTTCTAATTTTTTTATATATATAGACATAAACGTAATAAATAAATACTTTTTTTTTTGGAAAAATTTTTGATGCACTCTAAGTTTTTGAGGATGTTAATAAAAAAAATAGCCACCATTTCTTTCCATCACGTACTTTTTTTTTTTTTTTTTTTTTTCCCCAACAAAAATAAATAAATCTATCTTTTAATAAAATAAGACTTATGTCTGTAAATTTCTCAAAATCAAACAATTTTCAGATATTAACAGAAGACTTGGCGTTGGAATATTAAAACCCGAATAAACTACTACGTCAGAAACGCCAAAGAAAAATATTGTAAATGCATACAGCTGTTTCGGTAGCCTAAAGCGTACCGTCATCAGTGCAAAAAGGATTCTGAATCAGGAGAAGTGCTTGTATGTATAGGAGAGAGGCCGGATTTAGTTCAACCAATAGGATTACGGGAAAGGTGGGGAGAGTGGCCAATAGGAATTTAGGAAGCTTTTCATATTTATAAAAAATTTTAAAATCTTGTAAATTGCGATTTCGCTATTCCCTATTTGTCTGACTGTTGGAACTGTCTGACTGAATTTTATATTCAGTCCACATTTTCTTAATATTTCTACTGTTTACACAGCTAACTTTCCTAAATTCCTATTGGCCACTCTCCCCATCTTTCCCGTAATCCTATTGGTTGAACTAAATCCGGCCTCTCTCCTATATATACGAGCACTTCTCCTGATTCAGAATCCTTTTTGCACTGATGACGGTATGCTTTAGGCTACCGAAACAGCTGTATGCATTTCCAATATTTTTCTTTGGCGTTTCTGACGTAGTAGTTTATTCGGGTTTTAATTTTCAGATATCTTCATGTTTTACACATCATGAAATCAGAAAATTTTCTGCGCGTGTGTAAGTCGTTGTGTCTGTATGTCTATAACGTTATTTTTGTCCAAGCATCACATAGAACGGTTGCACGGTTTCAATGACCCTTGACAGATATAGGCAAAAAAAAAAAAGGTTCTGTAATCAATTTAAAATTACATCTAGGTATTTAGATTCGTTAAAATGACTATATTTGACAAAAAACTCGACTTTGTATTTGTTGTTGATTTGTTTTTCGATGGGAACTAAGCGTTCTCTTACTTACGATAACTTTCCTTATTTTGAACGTTCTTTTCAAAATTTATATTTTCCTATAAAAGTTAGATTGTTTTGTACACAAAACATGTTTTATCCCAAGCAATATTGATTAGATATTCTGTAAAAATCCTTAAAGAAAAAAAAAAAAAAAAAAAAAAAAAGGTATGTAAAAGGAGAATCTATTACATTTTACACGTAAGATTTCTACTTTTTTAACGCACATTTGTAAAGAAAGTATTGTAATCATGATAAAAATTCGATTTTGAGATTTTCGTGTTTCTATACGTTTTGAGGTTGCCTGAGTCAATTTTTTGCATTTTTACGGGGATGTATGTATATAATTTTGTGTGTGTATGTATGCATTTTAGTAGTAACTATATGTTGTGCCCACCACAACACTTTCTTTTATATTTCTTTACAAATTCACTAAGTGCAAATAACACTGCTCTGCAAAAAAAAAAAAAAAAGATTTGATACCATTCTTGTTGATTGATTCGTATGTAAAATGACCTCCTGAATGCGAATATGACTCCCATTTTGCCCAGGCACCCACCGTTTTCTAGATACACCACCCCTCTCATCTTTATGACCATGAATTTAATTCGAAGAGTGAAAAATATTTAATTTAACACCTAAAAACAAAAAATATATAAAGTTTAATAAATAATATTAATAGCAGATTAAAAAAAGTATAAGATATGTAATGCATAATTTCAGTGGCAATTCCCACCAAAATTTTTCCCATGTTTTAGAATTTTCCAACTCTGTAGCCGCTCAGAAGATATTTAACTTTTAAAATAACCCTCTCCCCTTCTAAAAATCAAATTTATAGTCATGAAATCACCGAAAAATGGTAAAAATAGGGGCCATTCTAAAAAACGGTGGGTTCTAGGGAAAAATGGGCGTCATATTCGGATTTAGGAGGACATTTTACATAAGACTATTCTGAAATGTTGTCAGAGGAAAATTTCATGCCGAGCAGTGTAAATAACTAAAAATATAATTTATTAAAATTATCCACCATGATGAAAACAGACGATTTTTATCTTAGAGAAAACTAACACTAAATACACAAAAAAAGACAGTTTTATTCTCTATAAATAGCATCTTAAAAAATGCATTTTTATAATGGTTACCTCATACATCAAGTTTCGTATAATTATATGTCATAAAAGTTAAGATATAGACTTTCCGTTCTCCGATAAAACTGTAGTATAGCAGCGCCACCTACTGCCCCAAATGAATGAAATTGAATCATGAATCCTTTTCACATATCAAGTTTTATTTGATTATACACTACAGAATCTGAGATATAGTCTTCCCTTAAATTGCAGAAATTGCTGTATATAAGCCTCTCCTGTTGAGATACTCACACCAAAAGTTGATAGGCACTAATTTATATCAAAGTGCATCTACATATAAATTTATATACAATTCGGTGCATTACATCTTGAGGTACAGTCGTCACAAAATTTTTTAACTCACCGATATAAACAGACATTTTCAAAAAATGTTCAAATCGTGTTCTGGATCTCTCTGAACATATAAATCCATCAAAACTAGAAGTCGAAAATTTTTACGAATCCAATAATTTCTTCTGTGGAATATAAAAAAAAAAAAAAAAAAAAAGAAAGAAAGAAAGAAAGGGGGGGGGGGGGAACGTAGATGCAATGCAATTTTTTTTTTTTCTGTTGTAGGGGAGAGTCGGGAGGGATGGGACATTGGGAAAGATGGGACACCTAAAATTAATCTTAAAATAAATATAATTTTTAATTTCTGACACTTCCACCAGTTGAAGTAACTACAGCCCCATATTTGTTGCTATGTATCATTTTAGTTGGATGGAGAATTCTGTAAGTTTATGTAACGAAAAAACTATTTTATAGAACCTAAAGTAAATAATTGTTTAATTTTCAAGGCAAGTTTTCAACGTCATTCACTGATGTTAGCATAATTACTTTTCCTATTTTATATACCAAATATAAAACTTTTATAAATTAATAGCTAAATTAAATCTAAAAGTAGCTTGTGTCTAATAATATATTTTTTTTTTTTTTTTTAATAATGAAAAGTGGGGGGTGGGGGTGGAACAGAGCAGTTCAGGGAGGGATGGGACACGTAAGAAAAGGAAAAAGAATGAAGATTCTGATAATCCTTACAGAGAATATCAAGAGGCACATGATTGAATAATAGAAAGAGAAAATGCACGAAACAAATTCAAAATCATGAAAAATAATTGGTGTCGCACTCACACGAGTTTTGTTTACCCTTTTATATTTTAAAAATACTTTATTTACCATATAGTATCTATGAGAATTAATTTTCGTTCCTGGGCAGTTTTCCTGGACATGGTAAAATATACAAAAGAAATTACATTCACCAATTACAGTTAGAATTTCTTGGTGATATTTGTTTTTGATGAATATTTGAACTAAAAAACAATACTTTCTCTGCTAGTAAAAAAAAAAAAAAGATGAACTAATCGAGCATTTGAAAATTTTTATTTACGTGGTACATTATACTCTAATGGTGGATAAAATAGATGTTACTAGTAATTAATTAACCTTACATATATAGTGACCCACTTTTTTCCTCATGTTTTATAGTATGTCTGTATATTATGCACTTATTTTAACTTTATAAACATGCCCCATCCGTCCCTCATATAAGGGAGGGGCGGGACATTTTTATGACTATGTTAATTGGCTTATAAAATTAATATTTTAATAATTACCATCAAATTTATATTTTTGAAAGGTGTCAAAATGTTTCAATTTGTTTCTCTGAAACTTACAGTGTTGTACCAGTAGAAGTAAATTTGTAAAAAATATTTTTGTTAAAACTGTCCCATCCCTCCTTACTCTCCCCTTCTGGTTTTAGTGGGTAAAAATCTACAAAAAAAAAAAAAAAAAAAAAAAAAATCCTTAACACTTTTTTCAAAAAATTGTTAAGGATTTTTATTTATTTATTTATTTTTATTATTATGAGAAATACATTTCTCATTATATCTTTGAACGTCAAACAAATTATTTATTACACGCTATGTTTTCAAATTGAAGTATAATTTTAAATGGACCTGATTAATTTAACCATATTAATAAAACCGCAATAGTAATAATAATAATAATACATAAATAAATGAATTTTTAAAAGTCAGGAGAAGCACTTTAAAAAGTGAAATCAATTAAAAGTGAATCAATCTCTTTTCTCTTTTTATTGTTATTTTATAATTAACTTTGGAAGCGATATTTCCCCAAAGTATTCGTGTTTGAACTATGTGTTTATTAAATGTAGGAAATTGTGTATTTTGCCCGTAAAACTGAACTCACAGACTTTCGTGAATACGTGAATTTCTACACATCTGCAATCTTATCTTTCATTTGGTCAGTCCCCTGAGATATTTTTTGTATTTTTCTCTCCCTGACATGACACCCCGCGGGGAAACTACAATTTGTCATTCTGCCATCCCCGCCCACAGCAGAATATTTACGACTGAATCCAGAGGGCGCTGTCGGGACATTCGAGTTAGCGACCCTTCACTGAGAGATACGACAAGGTGTTCATACTTTTTCATTGGTGGAAAGCTCCCTTTGACCGCCCGAGGCGATTTCGTGCCCTGTTACCATAGACATAAGGCAGGGAGAAATTGTGACTTTCAAAAATGCTTATAATTCATATAAATTAAATGTAATTAAAAAAATTTGAAGCAAATTTTCATGTTCCTAAATGTTTTTTCTATTAATAGAAATAAAAATTTTCATTGATTTTCGTCAATTCTTTTCTAAATAAGTACTTTTCTTAAAACAGTTTCGTATTTGGCGATAATTTCAATAATTACACAGCCAACCTCTTTCGGAAAAAATCGCACTTTTAACTTGCGGGGTTCGTTTTTTTTTTTTTTTTTTTTTTTTTTTTTAAATGTAAGTTAACATTATTAACTAATATAAATTTATTATTATTTTATTTATTTATCTATTTATTTTTGTTTTACCTGATCTTATTATAAATTATTTTGATTAATATAACAAACATTTAGATATAAATACAATTGATAGAATAAAGCATATTTTTGGAAATTTTAGTGTTAAAAATACATAACTAATAAATAAAAAGGCCTTTTAATTATTTAGTTTTTTTATCTTTCTTTCTTTCTTCAGGAGTATATAAATAAAGGCTAGTATATTTATTTAATGCATAAAGCTTAAACTCAATAGGTGCCTTATATTTTTCTTATATTTATTCAAAAATACGGAATACGAGGGAGAAAAGCATAAGGTTAAAAGTATTAAAATGCTTAATGTTCTTATTTATTAATTTAAAAAATAAAATTATTTTATTTGTTTATCTATTTTATTTTATTTATTTTTTATGGAGAAATCAAGGCATTAATAGTAAATCCCTCTATGGTGGCCAAACGGTTCTGCGGTCAAAGTTGGCAGATGGGAAGTGCCGGGTTCGATCAAAAAATGCGCTCATCGATCTAGCCTTTCGGTGTTTTCCGTAGTTCTCTCTAAAACTCTCGTAAATAAGAACTAGATCCTCTTAGAAAGACACCCACGGAGGGCATTTCTCTTTTAGGCCTAGGCCCCCTAGAGTAGTCAATCAGTCTTAAGCCGTACAACCAATCAACCATTCTTTATGAGATTAACATACTTTAGAATTTTATGTTGTAAAATTAATTATGTTGTAAAATGTTAAGTGCTTATTTCTTTATTTTATTTCTTTTTTATTTATTTGTTTATTAATTAATTTATTTATTTATTAAGTGTCATATTTCTTTTTTATCATATACGTTATTTTTTATTTTTATTTATTTATTTATTATCATACTTTATTCAAAGGTACAAAATACGGAATATATATATATATATATATGAATTACATTTGGAGAAAAATAAACTTTTGACATGAACAATAAGGTTGTATAAAACTTTTAAAGTTAATAAATATTTTTACAAATATTAAGATTATTAATGATTATGCATTTAACTATAAAATATTGGTATGTTTTTAAGTATTAAACTAATTCAATTTTCCTAAACTGAATTATTTTAAGAAAAATATGTTGGTGTTAATGTGCCAGTTGCCTACAAAAGAAAGGTCGAGGTATCGGTTGAATAACCTAAGTAAGGGGTGGTCTTTTTAAGGTATTCTAGCCCATATTTACGCTTGTTTCGGAGAAAACTGCAGATAATTTCGAAAAGTTAGCCCGATGAGCGCTACCTGGTATCGAACCTGATATCTCCCGTCTACCAGCTTTGAGAGCAAAGTTAATGTTACAGTCTCAAAAACATTTGACCCCCTTAAAAACCTTTTATAAACTAACTAAAATAATTTTTAAACATTTAATGTGCTGAGAATGTATATATTTGTAAGTTATTACAATAAATAAAATTAATCATAAAGCTAAACGTTCATCTCTCAAATGAATATATCAAATCAAATTAACTGTTAAATCGTCAAAATTTTACTAATTAACCTTAATATCGATGAACTTTCTTACCAGTAACTACAAGGACAAACTTGATAAAATAATTTTTTTTTTTTTTTATAAATAAAAATAATTTTTTTTTTATTATTATTATTTTTATTATCAGTTTGTATAAATATATATTTTTAGACTACAGAAGCATAGTATATTAATAAAATCTAAAGAGCATTAAAATTCAGAATTTTTTATATGAAGTATGATAGATAAGATAGTGTAAATTATTTCTATGAATATAGAAATGTAATCTAAATTTAAATAATAATTATAATAATAATAAAATGAATGTAAAGTAATGCATAATGTATCTTAGTTTGATTGCAAAGAAAAAATTTTTTGCTTTACTTTAGAGGCTATCTTTAAAAACTTACACCGATAAATCACCAAATACGCGATCAGCGCCAAGCATTGTAAAACGGGTTACTGTAGCAAGAGGGAATCTGGACAAGCGTTTGTCCACTGAGCATGCGTACTAAGTACCTGTCGTATCTCTGAGATTATCCAGGGTTTCTAATTCGAGTTAAAAGCAAATGAATATTTCCCCTTAAGGCGACATTATCACTTTAAAACGAAACTATTCGTCCCCATGTTAATCTATAGGGAATAAATTTCACCTTCTAGCAAGTACAATTATTTATATTTTGGCTTCGTTTTTTTTGCATTGCATGGGTAAACTCAAGGCTCAGATGTTTCTTTTATTAAAATTTGTATATAGTTAATTGTAATTTTTTAATTATTAATCAATGGTCGAAAAAAGCCTATCTGATAACATATGCCATTTTAATCGCATAGTAAATATTGTTTAAATTATCATAGAGAAATTTTTAGAAAAGGGACCTTTTCTCTAATGCATGTAGTTTTGATTAAAATAAATAGTAATTTTTTTATGGAAATTAAATTGATTATCGGCACAATTTAAAATTATATCAAAACTGTCAAAGAAATATTCACAGCAAAACGAAGTTCCTAATCTGACAGTTTGATAAATCGCTTCACACTACGGGAGGAGTGAGATAATGGATTCCCCTCACGCTGCGGAAGTCGTTTGGTAGGGGGACTATGGTCAAATTAGTAATTTGAAAACATACAGATGTCGCAGAGAAAAAGAGCAATATTGTTTGTGTTCAACTAAAATATTTTTGAAAATAACTCTCTGAAGGTATTGTAGTAAAACATGTTTGTGCATAGATCTGTTTAATATATTTGATTTGCTTTAAATTTAAACTATTTAGATATTAAAAATTTATTTTTATTTTATATAAATATTATTTTATATTTTGGAACAGAGAAACATATTTTATAGTTACAGATTTATAACTATATAATTTTGCATTTTTTTTTTTTTTTTTTGGCCTTGCAGCGCTATAAAATAGTAATTTGTTAACATATTTACTTAAAATAAAATATTTTTAAAAAATGGTGATAAAACAATAGAAAAAACAAGTAAGAAAAAGCATGCAGTACGCATTGATTAATAACACTTTCCAACTGTACGTATCGAATAACTTTTAATATTCTTTGCCTAGGTTATCACACAACAGACAGAAGGACTGAAAATATGCAGGTAGACTAATTGATTTTAAAATTACTCTTAGGCATTTTGGAAAGTTTTATAAAGGCTTAATGTAAAAGAAAATGCAGCCGTTAGGTAATAATTACAGCTTTTAATCTCTCTGAATATTTTAGTGTATCCCTGTAAATCTGAAAGTTAATCACATCATATTCTATTCAAAACATTATTTTAGAATAATAACAATATATATCATTGTTTTTATGGTTCTTTAAACACAACTTTAAAAAGATTCTGTCCTAAAACTTAATGCATTGACTTTTTTTCTTTTTTGTTATTGTTGTCCCTGTAAACAATGTAATCTTATTTAGGGAACATTCCATAGTGAACTTTATTGTATCATGTTTCAAAAATTCCCAAAATATTTACGGACGCTAGGAGCCGGAGACAAACAGATAGAAATGTAGACAATCGGACAGACCAGATACACAAATTGAAATCATATTCCCACTAAAATTATAAGAAAGTGTTAAAACGATTAATGTAAATGAAAGTGCAATTTCAGCCAATTTTTATTAATAGCTCTTAATATAACTAAATATTGTTGTGTGGCCTTGTAAATCTACTGCTAATCATACTATATTATTTAGAAGGCACTCTTTTGTGCATACGAATGATATATTTCAATTGCATTAAGCTTTGTGCAAAGTAAAATTATTAAAATTTGGTTTATAAAAATAACTCTCATAGAACGCAATGCTTTAGAGTACTTTAAAGTGCCCCTGTATACAGACAAGATAGAAATGTACTCTATTTTACATAGGAAACATCCGATAACGAACTTGAATAACATACTAAAATTTCATTAAAGTTTTTATACAGTAAAGGCATTTAAATAAGATTTATAGAAACTCCTCTCATAGAACACAATGCTTTCGAATACTTTTGGGTGTTCCTGTGCACAAACCAGCAGAGGTATAAACCCCATTTTCAATAGGGAACATTCGATAGTGAACTTGAATAATACATACTAGTTTCAAAAAATTCCATAAATATTTACAGGAATCGGAGCGCAGAAAAACAGACAGAGAGACAAACAGACGGACAGATACACAAATGGAAATCATATTCACACTTAAAAAATGTTAGAAACTGTTGAAAACACTTATTGTAAACGAAAGTACAATTCTACCAAATTTTTATTAATAGCTCTTAATATAACTTAATATTTTTCTGTCACCCTGTAAATCTAATGCTAATCATGCTATATTCTATGAGAAGCATTCTTTTGCGCATATGAATAACATATTTCAATTTCCTAAAATTTCGTGGGAAATGAAGCTATTAAAATTTGATTTATAGGAATATGTCTCATAGAGCGCAATGCTTTGGAATACTTTTGAGTGTTCCTGTACATAAACCAATGGTGGTATTTACTCCATTTTAAACAGGAAACATCCAATAGTGAACTTGAATAACATATTTCAATTTCATTGAAACATATATACAGTAAAAGTATGAAAATAGGGTTTATAGAAATACCTCTAATAGAACACAATGCTTTGAAATACTTTCGGTTGTCTCTGTACACAAACCAGTAGAGGTATAAACTCCATTTTCAATAGGGAACATCCGATAGTGAACTTGAATAACATATATCAGTTTCAAGAAATTTCATAAATATTTACGGGAGTTAAAGCGCGGACAGACAGACTGACAGACAGACAGACAGAAAAACCGAAGTCAGTAACACTTTTCAACCTTGTTGAGAAGTGTTAAAAAAAGATAAAAAAACATCACAATAATCTGAAACTTCATAATATGTAAAATTTTCGTAAATCAATAAACTAAAATTTGCTAAACCAATTAAAAGAAAAGATGAAGTAAGGAATTATAAGTTTCAAAATTATAATTAATTAATTAATTAATTAATTAAGCTAAAAGCACTGTTTTTATTTAAAAACTTGCTGTCGTACCTATTTTACGCATGGCAATGACAACAGAAATTAAAGGGGGGACTCTGATTAAAATCAGTTCACACAGATAAGTAGTATAAATTAAAACCAATATATGTACATACACACAAACTTCCATTACCTAACTACAGTAGGTAAAGGAAGTACTGTACTCTGTCCAAAACCTTGAAGTCAAGTTTTCACCTGATTTGCATGTTTTAAGGTCTCCTGAGTCCAAAAATGCAGTTTTCGGCAATTGGTTAGTGTGTGTGTGTGTATGGAGAATCTTCTGACTATCATTTCTCCGAAACTAATAAAGATAGAACTATGAAACTTCAGAATTAAGACAGAACTGGTGTACAGATGAATTTTCCAAATTTCAGAGAAAATTCGAAAAGCGGAAATGGAACAATGGAAGCCGGAAGTGGGACCGTAAGTCCGTATCTCAAAAACGACTCTAACGATTTTCTTCAAATTTTTTACATAAACATTCTATTAGATGTCTTTTCGAATGATATAGTTGGTTAGCTTACGAAAATTGATAGGCGCTTTATATAAATAGCTCAATTTCAGGTCTTGCAAGTTCGTTTTATTAAAAACGGCTGTACGGATTTTGTTTTCCAATTCACCACATTAACTCTCTTTTAAATATCCTTTTGTATTTAATTATTTTTTTCTGTCAATAACTGAGTATGCCAAGTTTTGGTAAAAGTTGGTATCTCAAAAAACGGCTCTAACGACTTTCTTGAAAATTGTTACATAAATCCATTTTAGATATCCTTTCTCGTATAATGCGTGGTTATTACAGGAAAATTAAGTCATTCTGCTTAGGTATGTCACTTTTAGATCTCGGAAATTGGTGTTTCAAAAAATAACTCTACCTTTCTTTTCTTTTCTTTTTTTCTTTTTTTTCTTTTTTTTTTTTTTAAATTATTTTCCCGTAAGAGAAACTTGATACACGTATAAAGACAAATAAAAAAATGAGAAAGGGTATCTAAAATGGATTAATGAAACAATTTTCAAGAAAATCGTTAGAGCCGTTTTTGAGATACCAACTTTTACTAAAACTTGGTATACTCCATTATTGACCTCAAGACAATTATTACATACAAAAGGATATTTAAAAGGGAGTTAATATGGAGAATTTGAAAAAAATCCGTACAGCCGTTTTTAAAGGAACACTTTTGCGAGACCTGAAATTGAGCTATTTATACAGGACGCCTATCAATTTTCCTGCACTAACCAACTATATCATTCGTAAGGGCATCTAATAGAGTGCATGTTTATGCAGCAACTTTGAACAAAATCTTTAGAGCCGTTTTTGAGATACGGACTTACGGTCCCATTTCAGGTTTCCAGTGACCCACTTCTTCTTTTCCAATTTTCACCAAAATTTGGAAAATTCATTTGTACACCAGACCTGTATCAGGTGTGAAGTTTCGTAGTTCTATTTTTATTAGTTTCGGAGATATGATAGTCAGAAGATTCCATACATACACGCTGGCCAATTGCTGAAAACTACTTTTTTGGACTCAGGAGGCTTTAAAACGTGTAAATCAAGCGAAAACTCGACATCGAATTTTTGGACCGAATATAATACTTCCATTACCTACGGTAGTTGGATAATGGAAGTACCTATGGTAGTTGGATAATGGAAGTAAAAAATGCATATAATACGTGAAATAGTGGGTAATGAAAGTCTTGTGGTTGCTTCACACCAGATTTTTATTTATTTAATTCATAAATTTTAATTTTCTTCGTATTATTATTATTATTATTATTTATTTATTTTAATTGAAAATAAAATGGTAATGCAGTAGGAGAAATTAAGTATATTAAATTGACCTGAGTCAATTTTTAGTATTTTTACGGTGATGCATGCGTGTGTGTATGCATGTGAGTAGTAACTAGTATGTTAAACCCATCACAAGATTTTCTTTTATATTTCTTTACAAATTCCCTAAATGCAAATAACACTGCTCTGAAAAAAGAAAAAAAAAAAAAAAAAAAAAAATCGCGACCTGACACTATTTTTTCTGATTCTCATGTAAAATGACCTCCTGAATCCAAATAGGACTCCCATTTTGCCCAATCACCGTTTTGCCGCTTTCTAGATACACCACCCCCTCCGTCAATTTCTTTCCCTGTTCTATAATTTTATGACAGAAATGAAATTTATTGAAGAAATGAAAAATAATTAATTCAAGACCTAAAATAAAAAATATATAAAGTTTAAAAAATAACATTAATAACAGATTAAAAATGTATAAGATATGTAATGCATAATTTCAGTGGCAAATCCCCCCCCCCCCCCCCCAAAAAAAAAAAAAAATGCCTTGCCGCATATGTCCATGTTTTAGAATTTTCCAACTCTGTAGTCCCTCATAGGATTTTTAAAGGTTAAAATAATACTCCCCCCTCCTAAAAATAAAATTTATAGCCGTAAAATCACCGAAAAAATGATAAAAATAGGGGCCATTCCTAAAAAATCAGTGAGCGACATGGCAAAATGGGCGTCATATTCAGATTCAGGAGGTCATTTTACACAAGAATAGGCTTAAGTGGTGTCAGAGGCAATTTTCATGCCGAGCAGTGTAATTAATTACAACTATTATTTATTAAAATTATATACCATGATGAATGCAGACGATTTTCATCTTAGATAAAACTAACACTAAATATAATCAAGTTTTATTTGATTATACGCTAGAAAATCTGAGTCATAGCCTTCCCTTAAATTGCAGAAATCGCTGTATATCAGAACTACCAGTAGAGATATTCATACCAAAAGTTAATAGGCACTAGTTTATATCAAAGTTCATCTACATATAAATTTATATGCAATTCAGTGCTGTACTTCTTGAGACACAGTCGTCACAAAATTTTTTAGCCCACCCACATAAACGGACATTTTCTAAAAATGTTCAAATCGTATTCTGGATCTCTCAGAACGCATAAGTCCATCAAAGCTAGAAGTCGAAAATTTTTACGAATTCACTAATTTTTTCTGTGGAATATAGAAGAAAGTTTTATTTATTTATATATTAAAAAAAAAAAAAAAAAATGCATGCAATGCATTTTTTTTTTTTTTTTTCTGCTGATTTGGTTTTAGTGGGTAAAAATCTATAAAAAAACAACAAAAAAAATTCCTTAACAATTTTTTGGTTGCAGACCTGTATTTCTCATTATGGTGAATATAAGAGGATAATCAATCAATTTATATATATGTATAATCCTTCAACTTAAAATAAATTATGTATTACACGCTATGTTTTCAAATCGAAGTATAATTTTAAATGGATCTGATTAATTTAACAGTATTAATAAAATCGCAATAGTAGTAATAATAAATAAATAAATAAACAAACTAATTTTTAAAAATCAGGAGAAAAAAAAAAGTTAAATCAGCATTAATTTTACTGTTATTTTATAATTACTATTTTGGAAGCGTTTTTTCCAAAAAATATTCGTGTTTGTTTGAACTCTGTTTATTAAATGTAGGAGATTGTGCATTTTTCCCGTAAAACTGAACTCAGACTTTCGTGAATTTCTACACATCTGCAATTTTATCTTTTACTTGTACATATCGTAGCGTGGCTGACATTAAGTTGTTATGAGACAGTCCCCTAACGTGTTTTTCTTTCCCTGACATGACACCCCTAGGGGAACAACAATTTGTCACTATAACATCTCCGCCTACTGCAGAAAGAATCCAGAGGGCGCTCTGGGATAAGTTAACTTAGGGACCCTCGATAGAGAGAGACTGGACATTGGCGCGCCGGCTTTTTGACGAAATTCTCCATTTTAGTGCCAGTTGCTCAATTGCTTACCATTACGCTGAGAAGAAATTTTGATTATTTTACGTCATAATCGAAAAAGAACTTATTTATTAAATTTTACTTTGTTGTGAGATAAATTGCTTTAATTTTGGAGTACTTTTAAAAGATAAAAATGCATAATTATTTATTTTATATCATGCTTTAAATACTTTGAATTCTCTTATTGCATGCTGTTGTACGTATTTATTTCCTAACATATGAGATAATTACATTATTTATTTGCTAGCTATTAGTTTTTAAGTTCTGTTGTGCAATATATTTAATATGTTAGATCTCAATGTATTTTTCTGATATATTTTAAAATACATATATAAAATAACTATATAAAAATACATTTTTTGATTTTTTGCTAGTACGCAAAATGTATCAGATTTCTTAAAATAAATTAATAAAAATAAAGAAAATAAGGTGTATATTATTTTCTAACATATGAAATATAAATTTCTTTTAAATAATAATTGCCATAATAAATTTTATAAATAATATTTAAATAAGTAATTATTTTTATTTACATAATATTAAAAAAAAAAAAAAAAAGAAAGAAAGAAATGAAATAAGCAAATGTAAATAAAATAAATAAAAATATGTTTTAATTTCTAAAGGTATTAGTTAATATTTTTACAAATTATTATTAGTAAAATTTTTATTTTTAATATTTAACTAAGTCATTATTATTAATAATGCGCAATTGAAATAAATGAAATATGTATTTTTTAGCTTGTAAAGATATTACGTAAATATTTTTATAAAATAAAAAATAATTTCTGTTCTTCTGCCGTAGTTTTACATTTATTCCTGAATTACTTGACAAAAACTAAGACTACCCTATTTTTGTTAACTTTTGCTAGCTTTTTATTTATAGAATGTATGTCCTATGAAAAAATAAGGTAGAATTACTTTCACTAAAGTAGAATTGCTTTCACAATCAACGCATTTTGCTTAATATAGAAATATACAACAAAAAATTCCTCTGTTTTCCGATAGGAATTGAAAAAGTAACCATGTCGAAGGTTAAAACAAAATTCGTTTTTCTTCAAATTCTTTCTCTCTAAGACGAAAAAAATTACATATTTATATTTTGCATTACTTTCTGCACAAATTTAGCACAATTTCCTTTCATTTATGTTGTATAGTAAAGCGTCAATCGCGAAGAATTACGTTCTACGGGGATCGCTCCGAATTGGCACTAAGATGGCGGACTTTCGGTCAATGTCCAGTCTCTCTATATATAGGGTCCCTAAGTTAACTTACTAACATGTGAATATTTCCCCTTAATACTGAGTTGTGAAATATGCATGGAGATGCATAAATCTCCTAATTCAACACATTATCTCAAAAAGTGGTGAGAGAAGCAGGAATCAAAACAGGGAAAGTTAGCCAGCATCAAAAGTAGAATTGGAGCCCGATTCTAGGACCAATTCTTTCACCAAAGCATAAATAAAAAAAAAAAGTTTCCTTAAAATTGAAAACAAACATTGCTAGTTAAAAAATATTTGTCGCCAATGGTGACCAGCTGACTGTATTTCACGAGCGCTGCACATAGACACATTGATAAAGAATTCTTTTATATATAGGGAAGAATAAAAATAATTTTTTATTTAGTACTCGCAAATAATTAATAGTGGACAAAACGGTATTTTGTCCGGGACGGTTTTAACCAGGTTTTTTCCACAATGGAAAAAACCGAACAACCCTGCTATTAATAGAATAAATATCACAAAGACATTCACACACAACTAAAATAAATGTTTGAAACATTCTTTCATCTTTATATTCCTAATTTATAGTTTTTAATTGATAAAGAAAGAATACAGTTATTACAATGAGCATCAAAAACTGTTATAATCTCATGCATTAAACTAAATAAAAATAAAGGCATGTTGGAATTAAATATCAGATGAGAAACTTGAAATTTCTAATACATGTATGATTAAGGAAGAATTTCCTATTTTTTAAATCCACAGAACAGCCATTGTAGAACAAATTGGAGAGAAGAAAGGGGTGGGGGGAACATTTTTTTTTTTTTTTTTTTTTTTTTTTTTAATGAATAAAATATTTTAAATTTATCAAAAAAAGAAAACTGAATTTCATAATCCAAAAAAATCAACAAAACTGCAGAAAATAAAATACTGGTAAATGATTCGTAAAACAATATTAAGTATAGTGTTATTGTATTTGCTGCTAATTTATTTAAATAATCATTTATGTAAATTTTAAATTTTATTGAATTCTATATTTCATGCTATGAAAAAACTTAAATTTTTAAATGGTTCTCAAATATAAATATCATAATTTATTCAAGGACCATTCAAGTAATCATTTGACCATGATTACTTGATAAGTTTTATAATTTGTAAAATTATATAGATAATGCAAGATTCTATAATATGCACTACTTCTGGGCCTAAGGTGTGCATTATAAAGATTCTCTACTATATTACGTTTTCTAGACTTGAATTAATTTGTGTTTTAAAGTTAATATGCAGGGTTGGTAAAAAAAAAGGTCTTTTTTGGTTTAAACCAGGTTTTTATTAGTAAATGTTTCTCAGTCGTATTATACATATTTGTAAATTAAATTGCCACTTTCAGAAATAGTTAATACTCTAATATTAATTATTACTTCATTTAAAAATAATTTAAATTAACAACAAACAGGTACGAGATTTTTTAAGCCTTTTTTGTAGGTTGTGATTTTCTTTCTGTAACAATGTACAAGAAACAAACCTTGTACTTTGCAAAGCTTGTACTTTCAGACATGAAATTCTGTTATATCTCATCTAATTAAATAAGTTTTCACTACATCGGTTGTAGAATCTTTTGCGATTAGAATTATTTCAATATTTTCCTATACTTAGATATTAAAATTTTTACTGTCATTTTCTTAATTCTACTACTGTCACATTTTACTGTCACAGTATGAAATAAAAACAGAAAACAAAGCGGTGCATAAATACTTGCATGAGAAATGTCAGGAAGATCTTACTTACATTTGCTTCGTTTTCACCATTTCACATTCACATTTAGGTTGCTCCACGAACGAAGACGCCATGTATGTTTACTTACTAGGCATCCAGATTTTGACGTGATACAAAACGGTCTGCGCGTGCACGAGATTAGCAGATTCAGGCATGGTTAGGGCAGATGTTATACAGGCCCGCTTCTTCTTAAATGATGCAAGGCCACAACAGTTTTCCTGGAAAAATGACTGAAGGTGAATAGTTTTGAACTCAGCTGAACTTTTCCTAGAAGAGGGGGAGCAGGCGGAGCATTTAGCCTTAATAACACCTGGTTTGCCACAACCATAGCAATTAACACGTGGTCGATCTTCATTTTTCGTATAATCTCTCGATGACGCAGTTTTAGGATTTTGGGGGTGATTTCTTGAATTTTGGGAAGTATTTCGATGTGGGAATTTAGGGGATTCCTTTCTAACATTTTTATTTCTTACAAGTCTAAGTTCTTCATATGAATCTAGTTTATCGGCAAGTTCAAGAGGATTATTCCACTCGCTCCAGTGGTCCAAAAAATGTTCTTTGTATTCGGGAGGAGCTTTCTTTTTTATTTGATCTGCCAGTATTAAATTTTTAAACTCTTCCAACGATGAAACTTTAGATTCTTTAAGCCACCCATCAAAATAATTTTGCAAATCAAAATAAAAATCTCGCCATGTACTTTCTGGACATTTACGGTGTTGGGCAAAAAGTTGTCGAAACTTCTCAGCACTTAATTTAAAGCGTTTTAAGAGAATTTCCTTAACATTATCATAATTCTGAGCATCATCAACTGATTCTTTTGCAATTAGTTTGGCGACATCAGTTGGCAAAAGACCTACAAGATATACGACCCACTTTGGTTTTGGTACCTTCAAAAATGTTAATTGTTTTTCAAATAAATCTAAATATAAGATTATATCAGCGGTTTTCGGATCGAAATTTGGGATTAATTTGCTTATTTCTAATTTTGGCATGCTTGTGTCTACGGAAGAAAGGGCCATGGTAGGTAATACTGCATCAGGAGCAGCACTAGCTTGTGCCTGTAATTTAGTTTTCTCTAGTTCAAATAACCTTTCAAATTCTTTTTCTTTCAGCGCAAAATCTTCTTTTTCTTTCCTATCCCGTATGATACGATTCAAACATTCTTTTGTGAATTCAGCATCATAATCTGGACTTTCCACTATAGCATTTCTAATGTCTAAAAGTTTTAAATTTTCATCTATTTTTATATCTAATTCGCCCGCTAATTCAATTAGATCTTGTTTTTTCCCTCTAGCCATATAAGACATGATTGAAACTGAATTTTAATAATTTAAAAATATATCTAAAAATGTGCAGTACGCGAACGTATATAGCCCAAAATATTTTATATAAATCACAGAGATCACTTATATATATATATATATATATTATTGTTATATGTTAAACAACTTAAATTAACCAATTTATTCAATAAATAAATTCAAGAACTAAAGTAATAAAGGACATATAAAGGAAATAATAACTCTTTTAACCCCTATTTTCAAATAATTATTTGAAAGTAAATAATAAATACTCTTCCTGAAACATTTCTGAGTAATTGAAAATACAAGATATTTCAAATTGATGTACAGATTCCACCAAAAATTTATTTTTAATGCAAATGATAAAAATATAATTATCAATTCAACAAAACAAACAAGATGTCTATTTAATATATCTTTATTATAAACAAATCTGTGTAAAATTCGTTTTATTCAACAACAACAAAAAATTGTTTATTCATTCTTTCATTATTATTATTATGTATTATGAGTTTCTTATTATTTTATAATTCGTAAATGTGTTCAAGAGAAAATAATATTTATTCTATGATCATTTATCAGAAATAAATCTATTCAATAAGATTAAAATATTTATACAACAACCTTTATTTAATCTTTTAATGTGTCATAATAAATCATAAAGCAAACAAAACTTTTTTCTTTTCGCTTTTACTGAAAGCGATTACGCAATAATAATGAAAGTTCACTTGTTTATTTTTCTTGCAAAACGCAATGGCGCCGAAAAACAGAAATGTTGTTCTTAATTTATTCTAAGCAACTCGATGCTATAATTTACTTAATTTATTCTTCTATATTAGAATTATATTAGAATATATTTTATTAAATATCATTACACCATTATTTCAACTTATTTCTTAAGAAATAGCATTCTACATTCATGTTTAATTATGAAAATTCTTAATATATCAACAAATATGAATCAAAAAATAACTTCCAGGCACTAAAGGAAACTGGTATGCAAATATAAAAAGATCTGGGCGATCTAAAATTCGTTAAGATCAGGATGATCGAAATAATCTGTTAAACATATCTAGAATTAAGATTCTAAGAAATATCTAATCATTGATTAGGATATTCAATATTTTCAAGTGTTAACTTATTAACACACTCTGTACAATGCCCAAATTCCTTTAGCTCCTGTTCAAACAATCATCAAATAAATATTAAAATTTACTTATCTGTAATTATTTTAAATTCTTTAGCCGCCGACATCACATCGGTAATCCAAGCCCAAACGTTGGGACGCCACTTTAAACAACGAATGCAGAATAGAATGTTCTTAAAATTTATAAAGAAGATGACTTGACTCATTGTCACATTTAACACACAATTTTTAATTTCACGGACACATTGCGATAATACACAACACACAAAAGAAATAACTATTTACAAAAAAAAAAAAAAAAAAAAGAAACTGATTAATTTTAACATTTTTGGTTAGTCGGCTAGAGAGCCACTGCTACATATTTGCACACCGCAATACCACACTTCTAACTAAAACAAAAGTTAATCATAGTTTTCTTTTTTGAGTGAGTCACGTGACATAGTTCGATGGGAGGGGGAAGAATTCACAAATAGTATTACGCAATACTTGGAGATTTGAAAAGTTTGTTTTAACAGTCAATGTTAAAGAGGAAAAGTATAAATCTGATGTATCAGTTTTTTTCTTTACAGTATAGTATATTCAAAATGTTAGATTACTACAATTTTCGCGAAATTGCGCCTGATTTAAATTGCATCGAGCTTTATCGATATTTTTGTATTGCACCATAGATAAGTATTTTTATTATTAGTTATTCCCATTATGTATTTAGTTTATTTTGAAATTCGATTGTAAATTGTATGTTTTGGTTACAATATACAAACTGCTGAGTTTTTTTTTTTTTCTTTGCATATTTTAAAACGCTATGCTGAGTAAATAAATACCATCATTCTATACAGTTTGTTGATTATTTTCGGTGCCATATAGAAATAATGATAATGCACATAAGCATATATAATTTTTTGAATATACTTAATAAGATATACATATGTAGCAAGAGAAAAAATGTAAATGGTAACATTTTAAATATACGTATAAAAAACAGAAAAAAAAAATAATTAAAAGTAGTTTCCAATGCTAAAAACATAAACAATACTCTAGAACTCATACAAACCCATGAACTTAACTTTACACATAGAGAAGAAATAAGGCAATGCATATGCACTGTATTGTCAACAACAACAACAAAAAAAAAATATTGGGATTTTTCAAATTTAAGTGAGAAATTTTTTGATTTTGAGCACTCAAAGAGTGCAATAACTGGCGTAACCTAAATTATTTAACATTTAATTATTGCAATTTTTAGCCTTCACACTTTGTAGTTGTTTGTTGACATAATAAACACTTCATATATCGTCTTAACAAATATTTATAATTAAAAAGTATTCTGAAATAATTACGTAATATTTTCCTTTTTTTTTTTTTTTAAATCAAGAATTTTTATAAAAGTTAAGTAAATATAGGACACTACAGGCTTCTAACTAATTAATATATTACCCAACTGAACTAAAAAATTGATGAAATACTCAGAGTAATGTGAAAAATTAAAGGGCAATCCCCCTTATGATATATTTTTGAACGAGATTTTTTGAAATATTGCGAAATTCTCGCAATTCCATCCTATAATGGGAACATTGAATTAACTGCGCTTATCTGTACAATATAGAAATACTTTGACTTATATTAAAAAATCTGATGTGGGCACCACATGACTTCCTTATACACTTTTAGAAATACACATAATGTTAAAAAGCATTGTCATTGGACACGAAACAGTTGGCTAAAAATATTTAAAAAAATAAATTATCACCGTGTGCCATTCAGCTTTTCAGAAAGTTAGTTAAAAACCGATGCAAGATTTGTACTGGTAACGCTGACGAAGCCAGCAGGGACCCGAAAAAATTGACTAAAAGTATTAAAAAAAAATGCATTTTCACCGTGTTCTGAACTATTCTGAAAGTTTCAAATGTCTAGCTAGTCGGGAAGTTAGTTAAATAAATCTTCTGTTGAACCATATAAACGCTGTCGAAGGCAGCAGTCACCTGAAACAATTGGCTAAAAATATTTAAAAAATGCATTGTCACCGTGTTCTGAGTTTTTCCAGAAGTTTTAAATGTCTAGCTAGTCGGGAAGTTAGCTAAAAATAGATTGCAAGATTTGTACTGGTAACGCTGCCGAAGACAGCAGGGACCCTAAACAGTTGTCTAAAAGTATTAAGAAATGCATTTTCACCATGTTCTGATCTAGTCTGAAAGTTTCAAATGTCTAGCTAGTCGAGAAGTTAGTTAAATAAATTTTCTGTTGAATCACATAAACGCTGCTGAAGGCAGCAGGTATTAGAAACACTTGGCTAAAAATATTTTTAAAAGTGCATTGTCAACGTGTTCTGAACTTTTCTGAAAGTTTCAAATGTCTAGCTAGTCGGGAAGTCAGTTAAATTGCAAGATTTGTCCAAACCGTTTTTGAGTTATTACCGTTTTTTGATACATTTTGGCCATTATGAACCTAATTTTCCTAAATATCTCCAAAACGGAAAATCATACAAAATCCAAAAAGGGAGATGCACAACTAGATGTTATAACAAACCTATGTACCAATTCGCAACTTTCTACGTCCAACCGTTTTTGAGTTATGCGACATACTCACACACACACAGACACACATACATACAGACGTCACGAAAAATCGTGTAAAGTCCCTTATATCTCTAAAACGAGAGCTCGTGTTAAAACGACACTTGCAGGTGTACAACTAGACATCATGACAGTCACACGTATAAATTGGCAACATTCAGCGATCATTCGTTTTCAAGCAATGTGAAATGCAAAATCCATTTCGCAAATCGGGATAACTATACTTCCTTTGAAACCTTTGGACGGCCCCTGCCTGCCTGGGCTCGGCCAAGCTTAACGGGTTGGATGCCGTCCGCCGGAGCGAATAAATCGCCAGATCACCGCGTGGAAGCTGCTGGGCAGCAATGTAACTAGAACGCGAAAGCTCAGGAATTGCTGCACGCTCCAGATGTTAAGGAATTTGGAATAAGTGCACTAACTAGCTGAGAGTCGAAATAACCGGAATTATACAAAATTAAAACAATTTTGAATTTAGGCAGGGAGGGAAAAAAAAAAAAAAAAAAAAAAAAAGAAAAGAAAACGCTGGGGGAGCCGCTAATGTTAGTTGTGCACACAATAATTAAAGCCGAAAGAGGAGGCCATTTGAAAAGGGGAAGGGGACAACACTTATGATTTGAGAAAGACGAGGGAGGAACAATGAGATTATAATAATAATAAAAAAAAAAAATACGTGAAGCCACTGGGGGATGGAAGATAGTTTTGTGCACATAGCGAAATTTTTTAAGTTTTTAAAGTGGCAAGGCCTAATCCTAATTGGGAGGGAAATTACTATGCGCAGGGAGGCCGAATGCAGAAGAGAAAGAGGGACCATCGCAATTTTGATCCACTACGGGGGGATAGATCCCCGCGTTGGTAGCCCGACGACTGCTAAACGACCCCATCGAGCACTTGACGGTGCAGCACAGATTAACGAGGACCAGACACCGCCACACCTTCGTTAAAAAAAAAAAGAATAAAATAAATAAAATAAAAATGATAATAAAAATAAATAAAAATAAAAAGGAAGTAAAAAAGATATATAGAAATACTTTGACTTATAGAAATACTTTGATTTAAATTCATTTAATGGAAAGTAAATCAAATGTGATAGATACTTACGTATATTCACAAGTTTTATCTTTATTTATTTATTTATTTTTTTTACAAATTATCCAATTTGTTTCAAATAACTCACAAGTTCTGTGAGAAAGCAATTTATGCTGCATACTTATTAAATTGACACTTGATTATATCTAAAAAACAAGATTTAAGTAGAGTTCTTCATGTTGCATAATTTTGCAGGCAAAAGATTAATCAGAATTCAAATGAAATTGTGTCCTGCAGTTAGTCGTTTTTTCTAAAACAATGCTTTACCTAAAAAAGGATTTTGTTGCAATTTGATCTCCACTGGTGTATGTTCCGAGTTATGAGTTTTTTCTTTGATATCCAAATTATTTTTTATGTTATCTTCCTATATGGTCAATTAGAAATATTGTTCTTCTAAACAATATGTAGAAACTACAACCTAAAAAGTTTTGGTTTATCAGTACTAGACATCAAGCAGTGCAAACAACAGTTCCTTATTTAAGTGTGTGCATGTGGCGGCATGATGCTTACATCTACAAGTTATGTAAAGTGTTGAGCCATTGTCGCACGAAGCCTAGCATGCTTGAACGATAAATTTGCCGCTAGCTCTATAGGCATCTCTCAATTTTAGTTTTCCTGTCGCCTGCTTATGGAAGCACTGATTTTTTTCTTGGACGAACGTTTCGCAAAGTTTTTCTAATTAGAGATTATGAATTATTGTTTTTTCTTTTTTTTTTATACTTTTAAGAGAGAAAATTCGTGAAGCTGTGTGCTGAATTTATTTACAAAATGTGATTCTTTAAACACAATTTACATGTGGGGAAAGATGTGTGTGTGTGTGGGGGGGGGATTTTTTGTTTATCACATGTTAAAAAGTAAAAACAATATACCTTTATAATGAAGATAGTCAGGTGTACAGATGTGTTTACCAAATTTTGGTAAAAAATTGGAAAGTTGTAAATTAAGTCACAATTTATTTTTATTTGTATCTCAAAAACTATTTTAACGATTTTCTTTAAATTCACTATATATACCATCTTGCAGATGCTTTTTATTGGTTACTTGCATAAAAATTGTTATGTTCTGATTTCGCAGTCCAATTTTAACTCTGCATTCAATTTCTAAAAAAAAAAAAAATGGTTCTACAGGTTTCTTTGTAAAATCACCATTTTATCTACCCTTTAAATATCCTTTCATATGCATTACCGTAATTTCTGGTAGATACCCCGCAGGTTATGTAATCCAATTTTGCACCAGAAATTTAATTGATAAATAAATTTATATTTGTACGAGCTCTTCTTTCGAAAAAGTATAGATTTCTCTATTAAATATAATTTCTGGTGGAGAAATGACACATCTTACCTGCTGGGTATCTACCAGAAATTACAGTAGTTGATTTCCAGTGTACAGATCTGTATGTAAAGTTTTGATAAAATTGGATGGAGTATGGAGTACCAACATCGGTATCTAAAAGAGGTTGATTTTCATTAATTTTGCTATAAACCTCTGTCTAAATATCTTTTTGTCTGAATTAATTGGTTAGCGAATTTTTTTTTATCTGTTTCTGATATGAAAGTTCGGAGTGAAAATATTAAGCGAAAATGACTACCACATTTGCAGGCCTCGCAGCGCTCCTATATTTTCTGTACTTCCTATATATTTATGAAACCTCCTATTTTTCCTATATTTTTTAATTGTCGCTCAATATTTCCTATATTTTAGTTCTGACTACTTCCGAATGTCTGATTGAATGCGCTGTATCTACATATTAATATGAAACGTGTTTTGTCTGTATCCACTAAATTGAGAGAACGGCTAGGTGTAAAAATTTGGTTGAGGTGTGTAAAAAAAGGTCTTGCTCTGTAGATGTACCATAAAAAGAGAGAAAAAAAATGTGGAACGGTCCCCCCCCCCCTGGGGGGCAGAGGTTAAGAACATGTTTGCGAGCTTAACTCAGCTCCAAATTACTTCACGGTGAAGAAATTGTAGATGAGGGGACTAGACTCAAATACTAAAAAATCAATTTCTGCGATTTTGGAATTTTCGATTTTTAAGGGGGAAAGTAGATTTGGGGGAGGAAAGGGGGACTTTAGTTTGAGAGGGAAGTCCGTTGTAAACCCACACATGTAGCACATCATTTTAAAGGTCTTGAAATTTCATGAAGATAGGGGATGTTTGTATACAATATAGTGCGCCTCCTAGTGGTGAAATTGGAACTAGGTGATTTTGTAGTAGACCCTATCATGTTACACCTTATTTTAAAGGTCTTAGTATTTCCTGACCGTTGGTGATGTTCATACAGGACACACTGTGCCCCCTGGCGGTGGAAAGTGCAATTAAAGGATTTTGCAGTTGACACCACCATGGGACACCTTATTTGAAAAGTCTTGGAAATTCAAGGCAATTGGTGATGTTCGTATACAACATACTGCGCCCCCTGGTAGAGGAAAGTGAATTTTGCATAGCATGCCTGCTACACGGTGCCGCAGCCACAGGCAACAGAAACATGAGTGAAAGGTCCGTTCGGTTCAAGGTTGATTTTTGAGAATATTTTCATGTTATTAGTGGCCCGCATTTACACTGCCACAGGCACCGGGGTCACAAGCAGAGTTTCGTTCGGTTCAAGGTAATTTTTTTGTTATTGCTGATTATTTTTTTTCGCTATGCTTTTATTTAAAAATAGAAATTCAAACAAAATCGAGTTAAAGATATGAAATCGTAAAAATTTAAGGTTCATTTCTCTTTATAAGGAATTTTCCGAAGTTCTTTTTTAAAGTGAAATGTCATAAATTATATTAGATGTTTTAACTTGAAATATATTTAAATAATGATGCGACGATTTTTGAAACATTACAGTCAATAAAATGACCGTCGAATTCGACGGGTTCTAGCTAGTACACTATAAATAGATAAGAATAAATGAAGAAATTTATTTGTTGTCATTTGAAAATGGAAAAAAAAAAAAAAGAAAGAAATAAAAAAGGAAACACACACGCAAAAATAAAAGAAAATGTTAAAACAAAACAAAGCTTCAGAAAAACCGCAAATAAGTACGTAGCTGATTTTTGATTTATTCTTCCAAAAAGTCAATGATTCATCAGTGAATCTTTCAATCTTCTCAATTAGTTAACACTAGGGAGCTTGTATACTCAATATACAGGCTCCCTAGATTGGGGTGGTATCTGGGAATCTACCAATTGTTACCCCGCGTGGGTAACAATTGCTAGGTGGGAAACAAAATGCCTGATGAGTCAGCCTGTATTGAAGGAGCTCTAGTCATACCGATATAACAGGCAGGTTTATTGTCTTCGAATTTAAAGTTGATTTTATAAATGCCGGATGTCTATTTAAAGAGGATGGGATATTTTTCATTGCGGATACTCTGGAAAATATTTTTATCAGGTTTAATTGGGATATTGATGTTATGTTTATTAGCTTCGTCTTTTATTTTTATTGATGCGCCTTTACAGTATGGGATAGCGGAGGTGAAAAGTGATTTAGTTTTTTGTGCGTTATTTATATTATTTAGACGTTTCAAACGTTGTTTATAAAGTTTTTGGACTATAGAGGGCTATAGTTAGCTTTTTTAGCAATAGTTTTGTGTCGCACACTTGCATATATATGTCGCACACTTCGCTTTAGTTGAAATGACACAGGCCTATTTATCTATCTGTAATTTATTCTTCTAACAGATACATCAGTACAGACCTTCTTAAAAAAAAAAGAAAAAAAAAAACTCCAGGATAAATATTATTTCTTTTCACCAATATTCTATTCCTCAAATATCTAATCAAAACAAATACCAAAACCAAACTAAACCGTTTTTCTATGATCTCCTTTTTCTTATTATTATTTTTCCTACACGTGCGCGTGGTTTTTATTTTCTAAATTCGATATTATATTAATTTTAATAAACAATGGTATATTTAACTTTAATTTTTATTATATATATATATTTTTCTAACAGATAATATAACTAACAGACATATAACTTTTCTAACAGACATATTTTTTCCATGCTTTTAATCTCTTCTTTTTATTTACTCTTTATGATAATTCTAATTTAGATGTTCAACTATTTTGGTTAAGAAAGTATCCCGCGGACTCTCTTGGCTATGAACTTTCCTCACGGACGTGACACGCACCCGCCAAAATATTTTTTTCTGTTTACCTAAAAAGTAGCATAAAGAAATATACTACTAAAGTCGCGCAACCTGGAGCATTAAGAAAAAAAAAAAAAAAATTCTATAACAAAAAAAATTTTGCCAACATTTCAAAGCATTAAGTTGTATCATGAAAAACGGCAGTTTTTCGAGTGACGCAAGCGAAAGGACAAACGGACGGAACGCCGCGAACTCATATATACGGCTAGTTTGACATCAAAGAGATTTGTAAAAGCCGACACTTAATATCTCAGCAAATATACCATATTTTGTTCTGATCTTTTCAAAATAGTCTTATCTTCGTTCTTAATCTATCCTGAAAATTTTACATTTCAACATCCACTATGTTTCGAGATCCGAAATCTGATTTAAAGCGAAATGGGGAAAATTGGTGGTGTATGTTTGTAATGGTCTAAAATCATAAAAAATATCTCTAAAACCGCACAAACGATTTTCATTTAATTAATATTTGTTGTTAATGGGATCTTTCTGAATCGAGTAACGTTTTTTTTTTTTTTTTTTTTTTTTTTCAGGAAAACTCTTGTTTTTCATATAAATTGCTTTAAATATGGAACTATATTACTCCGCCAGTTACATGTGTTTCTTCGATGGAAACGCTGTTATTCGGTTCTTACTGTGAGGCATGTTGGTTGGTTGGTTGACCGACGTGAATGCAGCCAATGAATTATTTAAATTTTTATTTTTTTAAAGCAAAAGTACCTTATTACATTTTTAAAATATTTATTCTATATATACTAAGTGAAATTCACTTAAATATATTTTCTCTTTTGTTATGAAAAAAATATTTTTTATTTCAAAATTTCATATTTAGTCAAAAAAATATTTTAAATAAGGAAGTATTTTGTAATTTTAGATATTCCATTTTATCATAATAATGATCAATTTACAATTTTTTGAAGCGAAAAATTTTTAATCATTCATGAATATCGATTTTATAATAGCTCAATGATTTGCGATTCCTATTCATGTATCCTTCCGCGCCGGAGATGGAAAAAAACAGCAGAGTTTTGGCGCCATCTTTCGTTTTTAATTTAAAACATAATACACTTTCGCAATATATATATATATATATATATTTACATTAAAAATCTCTTTTGAAAATACAGTTAGAGTTTATTCATTTATTTACTTTTCAGATTTTAAAATGATGCATATTTTAAATATTAACATAATCAAACAATTTTTTTTATTATTATCTAAATCAATAATGGCTAGGGGATGAAATAGTGCTTACACTGTGTATTAGAAAAAACATTATTTCATGAACTTTATTAAAATTCATGAAAAATGTTCAAATAGCAATTAAAAAAAAAAAAAAAAAAAAAAAAAAAAAAAAAAAAACATCAGAATAAATAAATAACATCTTTACTTTGAAACCCAAGAAAAAAAGAAGTTAAATATGTATTTGATTTTAATATAAGCTACTAAAAGGCGCCATCTAGTAGCTTATATTGAAACTATATACATTCCTACATTTAATTTATTTTTCTAAAAAAAAAAAAAAAAAAAGAAAGAAAAAGGAAAACAAAGAAAGAAAGAAAGAAAGAAACTTTCAATTGCTTAGAAACGTGTCGAAATAATTATTCAAAATTAAAGGAGGGTTTTTTGTTTATTGTAGTTGTAAATATATTTATAAAATAGAATTTTTACGCAGAAATTTTACATTTTTAAAAAGCTTAACTTGTATTTTCCATAAAAATTTTCTACAGATGATTTTATCTTATTTTTAAAATTATAGAAGTGTAAAGCTTAATTTACATTTTGTCTATTTTTTCCCCCAAACATTTTATATGAAAATATATATGAAGTAATTTTTACCTGCACTTTTAATGAAAACGTAAATTGTGAATATTGGAGTAGTGTCTATACTTAGCCTCAAAAGGGGAACGAAAATATATAAATAAATTTCCATTTTTAACATTTACTTGATTTTTTTTAATTGTTTAATTTGTATTTGTAATTCTCTAAAAAGAAACTTGCAAAATGTAAATTACGTAATTCTAACTTAAATTTGAAATTTCCCACTTATTTTTCTTTGTTTCTTATTTTTTTTTTCTTTCTTTTTTTTTTTTTTTTTTTTTTTTTTTAAGAGTTTGAGAATCCCAGTCAATAATTTTTTCTAGTGCGAAGCTTCTCCATTTTGTTTCCAAGTGGCAGGCTACTTGAAAATAACGTTGATAACGCATGATAACGTTTGAAATACTGAATTAATTCACACTAAATTTCTAGTGTAGATTTAGCTCAGAAATGTATTTGATATGTTCATTTGCCAACTTAATCCACCCTCTTGTTTCCCTGTGCCAGCACACTGAAAATTTCAAATTTACATTAGAAAGGTTTATGAAACGATTTGATTAAAACTCCATATATACATAGCCTTCATTTATAAATCCACTAAGTCCATCAATAAATTGTAGCTGCCATTTTGAAAAAAAAAAAATGGTGGCAACTTCATAAGAAAAGATAAATCAGTTTACCCTTCCTAGGAGCCAGAAGGACTTGTTTTAATTTTTTGATCAGTAACCCCTAAAAAGTAATGATATCAGTACAAAAAAACCTTTAACGGCTTAAAAGTTTGTGACGCCACTACTTTATGGCTATAAGAATTTGAAATATGAGTCTTAAAAATAATGATATCAAATTTTAAGTGACGCTTTGCAATTAGTTAAAACATACGTAAATTTTCTTATTTGATAATTTACTTTTATCTTTTATTTATATTTATAATGCAAACGTAATATTTTTAACTTCTACTTCAAGATCAGACAGATATATAAAATACACTCACTGATGCTTTTTTATTCGCATTTCAAATTCAAAATAACAGTTTTAAAAGGAATGATATAAAAATTCCAGTGGCACCTCGGTGTTATTTAAAAAAAAATTGTTTTTAGATTCCATTAAAATTACTTTTGTTTTGTCTAATAAAGTATATTTACACATTGAAACAGTGCTTTTAATTTTCAAATATACTGTCAAATAATTATACTTTCACTGAGTTTGCATTACAAATTAAAATTATTTATTTCAATAAATTGATTTATCTTTTGCGTCATGCTATCCAAAACTGCAAGTAAAATTTGTGTAAATGTTTTCTTTACATCACACTACCTCTTTGCTCAAATTTTCACTTAGTTGGATACTATGACACTATGTTTTGTAGTACTGTACAGTCGGTAACAAAAGTCTCCGAACACTAGCAAAAATTATTATATAAAAAGGTACACTTAATACAGTTTTGTTAAATAAATCCTTGTCGAATCCTGTTTTTAGACTGTCTACGAACAGGATTCGACAAGGATTTATTTAACAAAACCGTATGAAGTGTACTTTTTTTACATAGGAATTTTCGCTAGTGTTCGGAGACTTTTGTTACCGACTGTACAGTAATTTCCGTTCCTGAATCTCTTACTGCCTCTACTATTTGTCCATGTACACCAATCAATGTTCGGTTTAATATACACATTCCGCTCTTTGCATTGTTTCTATCTTGTACATATCTTAAATTTTCCACTTTTACCATGACAATTCCTTGCTTTAATCTGGCATCTGACATCTGGACTCTATGAACTATTCACCCTGGCCACCCTTTCTGCTTCTGATCGTGACATAAATTTTCTCTCTCGCCGTCTTGGGCAATCCCTTTTTAAATGATTCTGTGATCCACAAATGAAACTTTCAAACTTATTACTATTTAATTTTGGTCCTTCTCTTTTTATCCATTTCGATTCCAATTCTTTTTTATATGTTCGCTGAGATCCTTTTGTTATTACTTCAGCCTCATGTGATTTTTGATTATCATAATACGCATATCTGTCAGTAGCCCTTAATTTATATGATTTTCCTTTTGCTGAGTAAAATAAATCCCATTCCTTTGCCAACTCTCCAGATCTAAGCCAACCACCACCTTGTTTTATATTTATGTGTGTTGCTGTTTCATGATCCAGAGTTTTTATAATACGTCCCGATATATATTATTAGTTCTTTCAATGTTTCTAAGTCTTTCACATCCCTCAATTTACAATAATATTCCCATAGAGAAATTAATCTAGTTGTAAACTGAATGAAATTTTCTTCATCTCTCCTTCTTGATTTCTTGAAATGTTCTAAACATGTTTGTTCCGAAGGTTGATATCCTCTTAGTATGATTTCCTTTAAATGCTCGTATTCTCTGTACCTTTCTTCTTGCACATATATTAACAACTGAGCACCTTTTTCGCCCAGAAAACATAATAATATTTGAAATTTTGCTTCATAAGGTACCTTTAAACTTATATAATGCCTTTTCTAGACTGTCAAAAAATAATCCCAACCTTCCGTCTTGGCTTTACTGTTAATAATCTAATACTTTTCACGTATTCTTCAATTGATTTTGAATTTTCTGTAGATAAAACATTATCATCATCGAGACTTTGATTTTCAATACAGTTTGACCATTGTAACCTTAATTTTTCTAATTCTATTATTTCTTCTGCTTCTATACGTAATTTTCTTTCTTCTGCTTCTATCCGTAATTTCTTTTTTTCCATTTCTCTTTCTCCCTATAATTTCTTTTCTTCCATTTCTCTTTCTCTCTGTAATTTCTTTTCTTCCATTTCTCTTTCTCTCTGTAATTTCTTTTCTTCTTTCTGTTGCTGTCTTTCCCGTTTTTCTCTCTCCTTCTTATCATCGATGATAGTCTGAAGCATCTGTTTTAAAGTTTCTTCATCATATTCTTTACTGTTCAAGATAATTTTCCTAAGTTCTATTAATTTTCCGCCTTGCAGTACTTCTTCGCCAAGATTTTCTATTATTAACGCCAAATTTCCCTTCATTAAGTATGCCATTGTTACTATGGTAGCCTTTGCGTTTTAATTTTATGGAATAATTTTATTTACTCTTATTATTTTTACCAATTTACGAATGATTTTAATTAAATTAATATACGCTGCTTTATATATTCAAACAGATTTATTACAATAACTACTATAATCCTTATTTATATTCTTCGTATTTAAATTTAAATTTAGTTTCCAATATCAAGTAGTAGTCATTCAATTATATAACATTTATATCGGAGCACGTAAATATATAATTATAACAATGATAATACGTGGTTTTTCAATTTTCTTACTTTAATTTTCTTTTCCATAAATCCAACAACTTTTACTTCATGCTATCGGTAAGATAAATCCCGTTTCTTCTGACACCATTTATACATATGTCGCACACTTGCATATATATGTCGCACACTTCGCTTTAGTTGAAATGACACAGGCCTATTTATCTATCTGTAATTTATTCTTCTAACAGGTACATCAGTACATACCTTCTTTTACTTAAAAAACTCCAGGATAAATATTGTCTGGCCAACACTTGCACCAAGGAAGTACGATGTAGTTATCACTCGTCTCAGAATAGGGCATTCTAGACTCACTCACAAGCACTTATTACTTGGACAAGAAGGACCTGCTTGTCCCAAATGTCATACGGATTCACTTACCATTCGCCATGTACTCACTGATTGCCCATGCCTTCGTCATTTATATAGATATTTTTTTGGTTCATCATCACCACATTTGACCAACCTTTTAGGTATTCATCCTCATCATCAAATGAGCAATTTTCTAAAAATGGCGGGTTTTTATTTCGATATCTGATTTTACCTTATACACTGTTTATTATATTTTACTTTTGATTTTATTACATATACTGTTACCCTTTTACATCTGTTTTTATTATATATACAATTTCTTATATTTTATGTCTGTTTTTTATTATATACTTTGTCTGTAATGTTTTGTATATATGTTTTTATTATATACACTCTTTTTTTGTTATGTCTGTTTTTTATTATATACTTTGTCTGTAATGGTTTGTATATATGTTTTTATTACATACACTCTTTTTTTGTTCTCTGTTTATATTTATACTCTGGATGGGGTCCCCCAATCCAGACATGGTTTGGCGCAGAATGTCCTATTCTGGATCTTGCGCCATAAAAAACCAACCAACCAACCAACCAACCACGATAAATATTAATTCTTTTCACCATTATTCTATTCCTAAAAATTCTAATCAAAACAAATACCAAAACCAAACTAAACCATTTTTCTATGATCTCCTTTTTCTTATTATTTTTTTCTGCACATGCGCGTGGTTTTTATTTTCTAAATTCGATATTATATTAATTTTAATAAACCAATGGTATATATAATTTAAATTTTTACTATATATCTGTTTTTTTTTTTTTTTTTTTCATGCTTTTAATCTCTTCTTTTTATTTACTCTTTATGATAATTCTAATTTAGATGTTCAACTATTTTGGCTTAGAAAGTATCCCTCGGACTCTCTTGGCTATGAATTTACTTCACGGACGTGACAGTTTTGTAAAAGTTAACTACAGCCCCCCCCCATCCCCCCCATAGTCCAAAAATTTTATAAACAACGTTTGAGACATCTAAATAATACAAATAACGCACAAAAAACTAAATCACTTTTCACCTCCGCTATCCCATACTGTAAAGACGCATCAATAAAAATAAAAAATGAAGCTAATAAACATAACACCAATATCCCAATTAAACCTCATAAAAATATTTTCCAAAGCATCCGCAACGAAATCCAGAACATCCGCAACGATTTCTTTTGTGTTCTGATTTTCTTGTCACTTTTAGAAGAGAGCACTGATTTTTCTTGAGCAGGAGTTTCCAAAAACATTTTAAGTTAACAATTAAAAATTTTAATATATCTTCATTTTTTGATAATTTTCTTTCTTTAACGTTTGTGCAAAAATTCATCGTTCTGAAAGGTGCAAACTCTAGGCTAATTTGGAAGCGTGCTTTACTCTTGCTGCCCTTTAAAACACATTTTAGCAACCTGCAGACCCTTTTCAACCCATTTTAGCCCTTTTCGACCCTTTAAAAAACATTTTAGTACAAGTAGCCTTTTTGCATATGGAATTGATAATATTTCAATTCGTAAGCTTATGAATATTTCTTATGAAAACTAATTTATCAATCACATTTGAAGGTGACAATACTTGTTGGTGCAGCTGATATAATTTTGTGAAGAAATAAATCTTATAAAAGGACATGAAAAAAAGACCCTATAGTTGCAGAGGATTTTTTTTTTCCTGAGACCCCTTTTTTGCAATACAGTACACTTCCAGAAATCCGAACAGCTTGGGAACAGAGACTGTGTGGATTTCAGGTATATTTTGTTTGTATTTTTAAATTAAAATATTAATGCTATAAAGCATTAAATATGATAGGGAAAACATATAAGTAAGCATATAAAATATATGAAACATTAAAGAAAAAAAAAAAAAAAAAAAAAAAAAAAAAAGAAGGCAAATAAAAAGTGCAGAAAAAAATATACATATAAAATTTTATATATGCATTTTTCTTCTTACTTAATGAATTAAAAATTTATTCCATAAAGCAAAATGCAATATTTAAGTATATAAAAATCTCATACAATTTTTGCACTATGTAGGGGCTGTAGTAAGCTTTACAAAACTATTGCTAAAAAAGCTAACTACAGCCCCTCCATAGTCCAAAAACATTTAAATATTATAAATAACGCACAAAAAACTAAATAACTTTTCACCTCCGCTATCCCATTTTGTAAGGGCGAATCAATAAAAATAAACAAGAAAGAAAAATCATGCAGTACGCATTGATTAGTAACACTTTCCAACTGTACGTAATTGTTGTGTCGAATAACTTTTAATATTCTTTGCCTACGTTATCACACAACAGACAGAAGGACTGAAAAATATACAGATAGACTAACTGATTTTAAAATTACTCTGAGGCATTTTGGAAAATGTTAAAAAGGCTTAACGCAAAATAAAATACAGCCATTAGATTATAATTACAGCTTTTGATCTCTCTGAATATTTTAGTGTAGTCCTGTAAATCAGAAAGTTAATCATATCATATTCTATACAAAACATTATTTTAGAATATTAACAACACATTTCAATATTTTTATGAGTTTTACAGTAGAAAGACTTTTAAATATAACTTTCGAAAAATTTGTCCTAAAACTTTTTTTTTTTTTTTTGTTAATGTTGTTTTGTTGTCCCTGTAAACAAACTAGTTGAACAGGACCTATTTATGTCATTTTAAATGGGGAACATTCTATAGGGAAAATATTTATAAAAATAACACTCATAGAACACAATGCTTTCGAATGCTTTAAGGTGTCCCTGTACACAAACCAGAAGAGATATTCACTCCACTTTCAATATGGAACATCCGATAGTGAACTAAAAATCCGATAGTGAACAATAAAATATATCAGTTTCGAGAAATTCCATAAATATTTACAGGAGTTAGAGCGCGGGCAGACAGGCAGACTGACAGATGGACAGCTACACAAACTGAAATCATATTCTCACTTAAAAATGTTAGAAAGTGTTAAAAACGCTTAATGTAAACGAAAGTACAATTCTAGCAATTTTTTATTAGTAGCTCTTAATATAAATGGATATTTTTGTGTCACCCTGTAAGTCTAATGCTAATCATGCTATATTCTATGCAAAGCATTTTTTTTTTTTGTGCATATAAATAACATATTTCAATTTCCTAAAACTTCGTGGAAAGTATAGTTATTAAAATTTGATTTATAGAAATAGCTCTCATAGAACGCAATGCTTTGGAATACTTTTGAGTGTCCCTGTATATAAATCGGTGGTGGTATTTCCTCCATTTTATACAGGAAACATCCAATAGGAAATTTGAATAACATATTTCAATTTCATTAAGATATGTTTAGAGTAAAGGCATGAAAATATTGTTTATAGAAACATCTCTAATAGAATACAATGCTTAGAAATACTTTCGGGTGTCCCTGTACACAAACCAGTAGAGGTATAAACTCCATTTTCAATAGGGAACGTCCGATAATGAACTTGAATAACATATATGAGTTTCAAGAAATTCCATAAATATTTACGGGATTTAGAGCGCGGACAGACAGACAGACAGACAGACAGACAGACTGACAGACAGGCAGATACACAAAACTGAAATCATATTCACACTTAAAAAATGTTAGAAAGTATTAAAAACGCTTAATGTAAACAAAAGTACAATTATAGCAATTTTTTATTAATAGCTCTTAATATAACTGGGTATTTTTGTGCCACCCTGTAAATCTAATGCTAATAATGCTATATTCTACGCAAAGCATTCTTTTGTGCATATAAATACCATATTTCAATTTCCAAAAACTTCGTGGTAAGTAAAGTTATTAAAATTTGATTTATAGAAATATCTCTCATAGAACGCAATGCATTAAAATATTTTGTGTGTCCCTGTGTATAAACCGATGGTGGTAATTATTCCATTTTATACAGGAAACATCCAATAGTGAACTTGAATAACATATTTCAGTTTCATTAAGATATGGCTACAGTAAAGGTATGAAAATGTGGTTTATAAAAATACCTTTCATAGAACGCAATGCTTTGAAATACTTTTGTGTGTCACTGCACTCAAACCAGTAGAGGTATAAACTCCATTTTCAATAGGGACGTCCGATGGTGAACTTGAATAACATATTATAATTTAATTAAGATATGTCGACAGAAAAGGTATGGAAATATGGTTTATAGAAATACCTCTGATAGAACACAATGCTTTCAAATACTTTCGGGTGTCCCTGTACACAAACCAGTAGAGGTATAAACTCCATTTTCAATAGGGAACGTCCGATAGTGAATTTGAATAACGTATATCAGTTTCAAGAAATTTCATAAACATTTACGGGAGTTAGAGCACAGACAGACAGACGGACAGACAGACAGAAAGACTGACAGACAGACAAACCGATGTCATTAACACTTTTTAACCTTGTTGGAAAGTGTTAAAAACGAAGCTAACAAACATAACATCAATATCCCAATTAAACCTGATAAAAATATTTTCCAGTGTATCCGCAACGAAAAAGATCCCATCCACTTTAAATACACGTCCGGCATTTATAAAATCAGCTTTAAATTCGAAGACAATTAACCTGCCTATTATATCGGTATGACTAAACGCCATATAAAAGATCGTAAATCCGACCATTTCGCAGACTTAAAGTACAATAAACTGTCTACCGCTTTATCTGATTAACAACAATAACCCCATTAACCCTAACAATCTTGAACTTCAAAAAATAGCCTTTTATAATTCCCATCATTTTGCCCTAAAATGTGAAGCGATTGAAATTTAACCACTAACGAAGCCGAAAACGACAGAGAACACAGCAGAATTCGTCCAGATTGGAGATCTTATTAAAAAAATGATGAAAAGTAAAGAGAATCGGCTGAAGAGGAACGACGAACGAGGGAAACAGAAAGCAGCAATCTCATTCGAGCACGGAAGATGAACCAGGTGGGTTAAAAATATATCTGCTCAACCTGCAAATATTTTAAAAATGCGTTAAACCTTTATAATGAAATTATGAATATAAAGTCGATACCGGATATTACATCTAATTATGGATACTGCTAATGACGTTTCAAATCTACTCTGGACTTTTTATTCCTCTTGAAGTTTATTACAGCGTGGCTGTGCTCTCACGACGAATTTTAATAAGCTCTTTATCCATTAATTTTTATCCTTTTCACTTTTATCTTTTTACACCTAATGTTTTTAACATTTTTAGATTTTTTACATTATATGTTTTAGCTGTCTTGTGCCCTTTGTCATATATAATCTTATTTACGATTTTACCCTTTTGAGTTCTTTATTCCGTGGTGATTTTTCCAGGGCTGATTTTTTTTTCGGATACCAAATAAAAGGGCACTTTTGTATAAGCAAATCGCAAAATAATAAATATGAATAATACATTTGAAGAATGATTTCTAAATCACATTTCTAGAAATTTCAATTGATTGTGTACAACATTCATTTAGTATATACCTGAGGGACAAGGGGGGGGGGGGGTAGTACCGGTTGTCTTTATACCACCTTCTTACAGATTTTAATGAAACTTTATATAATCGCGTACAATGTGAAAAAATTACAGTGTCAGACATAATTGGAGGTGGATGGCAGAGGAAAACAACATGATTTTTTTTTTTCTTGTATCACCATATTATTGATATACTAGCGAGCTTCGCCCGCTAGCGGGTCAGTATTTTCAAATGAATCACTCTCAAATGAATCACTAACAGTAACTTTTAGTCTTAAGAAAAGAAATTGAAAAAAAAAATAATTTATGATTGGGTAAAAAGTCGGCCCAGGTGCGCGCTGCGCGCGCACAATTTAAGGGGCAAAAGTGGTTGCAGATGAAAACAAAAAAACAAAAAAGTTTTTTAAACTCTAGTATCGATGTAAATAAAACATTGAATATATACTTACTGTTAAAAAATTGCAGTGAGTGTTACAGATATCTTTGGGGGAGGGGGGGTACCAGAATAATAAAAGTAGTTGATTTTATATCGCCATGCTACCTATTTATATGAAATATTGTATCACTATTACTTACTTCTTTTATTAAAATTATAATGAAAAATACATTAAGTTCAAAAAAGGGGGGCAAGCGAGTGGGGCAGATGAAAATTAAAATAATATTCTTAAATAATACTTATTATCGATTTTTTTATTGACATTTTGTGTAACTATCAATTACTTTTAATGAAAAACTACAGTGAAGGTTACATGTCTCGGTGGGTGGGGGAGGGGGGAGGCATGAGACAGAAGGATAGAAAATGAATGTTTTATACCCCAATGCTTTTTATTTTAATAAAATGCATCATAAATATCATTTAATTTTCAGGAAAATTTACGTTGACTGATATATATTTTGGGGGATATGGAGGGAGCAGAAGAAAAAAATGATTCATAAATACCACAATGCTACTAATTTTAATTAAAATTTCTACAGTTATCACCTACATTTAATGAAAAATTATGGTGAATGTTACCTATACTTGGGGGGGGGGAGGGGGGGGCAAGGGGAACAGGGAGGGAAAGAATGTTATTTTTAAATCACACCGCTTCACATGTATAGAAATTTTTTTTATAAATATCACTTAAGGTCATTGTGCCTACACTGTAAAAAAAAAAAAAAACTGTCGAAAAAACGGAAAAAAATTGTCAGCCAGGACGCCAATCATAACCCGTTTTCTTCACAGAAAAAAAACGTTTAAAAAAAAAATTGGGAAAATCTGTAAATATTTCCGTAAATACTTCTGTTAAAGCAACGTAATTCTTCTATTAAAACAATGTAATTCGTCTGTGAATTCAACGAAATTTGACTGTTTAAAAAAACAGAAAACTCATTTTTAAAACATTTTTTTCCTGTGATGTAAACAGATCTCTCTTGTCTTTTAAACAGTGACATTCTGTTATATTTGCAGAAAAAAATGTTACTATAACAGAATTATTTTAAATTTTTTGCAGAGAAAACATGTATTTTTTACAGAAAAAAAAAAGAGAGATTTTACGTAAACTTACAGAGTATTTCTGCTAAAATAACAGCTCTTTCCTACAAACATAACAGAATTTCACTATTAAAAAAAAAAAAAAAAAAATCTGTTTGCATCACAGAAAAAACTGTTTGTAAAAATGAGTCATATTCTGTAATTTTACAGAGAAATCATGTATTTTTTACATAAATAAATATAGATTTTTTTCCGTACATTTACAGAATATATTCATTAGTTTAACTGTTGTTATCTGTAAACATAACGTATAACAACAATTGTTTAAAAACAGAAAACCAGTTTTAAAAATAGTTTTTATCTGTGAAGAATACAATTTTTTACTGGCATCCTGGCTGACAGTTTTTTTTTTTTTTTTGTGTATGTGTGTGTGGGAGCAAAGGTTATGCAATCTTTTTAGGTCAACAAGCTGGCCTAAGTGGTATTTTTCAATAAAACCCACTTGAAAAAACTCAAGTGTTTTTTATCAAAATCCTTATTTTAAAATCCACTTTTTATCTAACTTAAGCTGCTATCACACGTACTCTCATGCGATCAGCAGTATCAGATACTTTCTCTCCCGAAACCACCTGAAACAGGTTTTTCGAGAGACAAACAGTCGAAAACGCATCGTGTGATAAGTTTCCCTTTCCTACCTTTGTCAATGACGAACTTATGACTCACTAAATCTCCTACGCTAGTTAGCTCGTATTCAACCAATCGGAGTGTGAGAAAATCAGAGTGTGTTTAAAACATGAAATAGTAAACAATTAGTAGCCAATTCTTAATGCCTTTTTGAATTCATTTTAGTCTTCAAAATAACCCTATTACCTGATGCTCGATTATTCGGAGAGGTATTAGCGTAAAGTTCAGAGGGTAGGATCTTCTGTGTGATAGCTGCTTTACAATAAACATATAAATATACACCCATAAACATATAAATATAGCACCATTATGACCACCCTGTTAATAACATGTAGGATCACCTTTAGCCTTCAAAACTGCCAGCACCCAAGTGTAGGATTGACTCTACAAGGTGCTGATAGATAGTCTGATGTATCTGGTATCAAGCGTGCATCAACTGGTCCTGCAATTCCTGCACATTGCAAGGGGGTAGCGTGGCAGCACGAATTAGGTTTTCCAGGTGGGACCACAAATGCTCTATTGGATTAATGTCAGGTGAACTTGGAGGCCAAGACATGAGTTGAAAGTCATTAGAATGTACCTCGAACCACTCCATGACGATTCGACCCTTATGATATGGTGCATTATCCTGTTGGTAAACACCATTCCCTGCCAGAAATACTGTTGTCATGTATAGGTGAACCTGGTCTGCAATTATGTTCACGTAGTGCACAGACACCAGGGATTGTTCTATGCTGATTATGGGTCCTAATGTGCTCCATGAAAACATTGCTCACACCATAATGCCCCTGCCACCGGTTTATCTCCGTCCATCTGTGCATCCGGAAGTGAGGGTTTCCTTTGGAAATTGGCGTATTCGCACACAATGTGATAGACCAGAAAACGAGATTCGTCAGACTATGCGACTTTCATCCATTCTTCTAATGTCCAATTCCGATGTTTCTTGGCCCATTGCAGACGCAACTGGCGATGACGTTCCATCAGTGTAGGGACATAAGTAGGCCCATACACAGCAATGTACGCTGCACAATGTGTTGTGAAACACTGTCTGGGTCGCCACTGTTGTAGCTGATGGTGATTTCGGCTGTTGTAGCTCTTCGGTTACAGCGAACAATACATAACAATATCCGCTCTCCTCTGGAATCAATGCATCATGGACAACACACTGCTGGCCGGCGACTTGTCATTTCACCATCCATACACCACTTTTGATATGTGTTCACAACAACTGAACATGAACAGCCCACTAAACATACCGTTTCCGATTTTGATGTTCCCAGTCGCTGAGCCATAACGATTTGACCTTTATCGAAGTCTTATAAATCAACTGCTTTTCTCATTATGTCGCTAATCGCACTATATTTGGAAAGACAATGCATAGCCACTTTATATACTCCAACATCAGCTGTACACGCGCAGTAGTTCTGTTCCTGGGCGAGCCCATTATTACAGATGGAAGGTGGTCATAATGTAATGACTCTTCGGTGTATAACAAATATTATATACATTATTAGAACATGAACAAAGAATTTTGAGAAATATTGGAGGTTCTCAAACTACTCTGTAGAAAAAAAAAATCCGGAAAAATCCCCCATGGAAAAAAATTATAATTATCTTATTATATCAGAGTAAACATAGAACAGAGTAAACAGAGAACATCAGAGTAAAAAATTATATGTATAAAAGCAAAAGAAGAGTTGTTTGTTTATATAATAAAAACTGTGTAACTCAAGGAATGTAAAATATAAATAAAAACCAATTTTAAAAATTAATTCTGTAAACTTTAACACTGCAACACTGTTAAGTAATGTAGAGGGACAATAATTAAAACTATTTTATGAGAATCTATTGACTATGAAACATTTAATAAAACAACACTAAATAATTATTAAAATCCAGTTTTTTGTTGTAAAAGGCATATAAACAGAATTTTAGAATATTTAAAGAACAGTTATTAATTATAAAAAGACTTTATATTTGGACTCTGTATTTGGATATATATTAGTAATGAACATATATTATGTAGTACATTAACATAGTATGTTAGTACTAAATTATACAACATTATATTTTTATCGTTTATGTTACAAAAATTTGGTGCATAGTAGTAAATTATACAATATTATATTTTTATCATTTATGTTAAAGAAGTCCAGTGCATTAACATGTGCAGGATTTAAAATGGAAAAAAATTTAAAATAAGAAAAATGTGAAAAAAAAAAAAAAAAAAAAATGTGAAAATTTTACCTAGTAGTCATGCAATTACTATTGTGTTCCTTAGCAAATAGGCACTACATTTAAAATTTCTTCCACATGATTTTTTTTTTTTTTTTATATATATATATATTCTTTATGTGACAGGGAAAAAATGGGAGTACCCCTTTTTTTAATTGGGTTAATTATACATGCACTCCTTATCATTTTTTTCACCTTTTTTAGTGGCATACTGCTAGAAATGTACAAAGCCCATAAGCTAAAACTTTTAAAAAATTAATTAGCTGTAGTTTATGCCTAAAAAGTTTCACAACTAAGTTTTATAACAACTAAGCAAAATGAAGTCAAACTCTAACTAAAGTGCATCTCAAAATCCCACAGGCAGGTGATTTTTTTCAAATAAGTCAAAAAAAAAAAAAAAAAAAAAAAAAAAAAAAATGAAGAGAAAGGAGATCCCAAAGAAAATAAATAATAAGCATATGGAATTAAAATATTAGTGTATTATAGCAAAGAAATTTAGTACAGTTTCGTAGAATTTTTCTAAAAATATTAAAAACACACAATAAAAAAATAATGTCTCAAAAATAGAGACATTTTATGCTATTTGGTATTTAAATTCAAATTTTGGATCTATTCCTTTGAATTATCTTGAAAATCTTATTAGGCAAGCTTATAATTAGTGTTTGAAGAATGCATGGCTGAATTAGCACCACCACTCTGCTCTATTTATTTTAATTTCTGACAAAAACTTTATCTATTATTTAAAAAAAAATAGACAAAAACTTTTTTCTTACAGCCACACATTCTCCAACTTCTCGCCCTGAACATGTCTGATAAGAGTTTTAAGATAATTAAAAGATACTGATCCAAAATTTGAATTTAAATACCAAATACTCGAAAAGTTTTCATAATTTTGAGACAGCATTTTTTTTTTTTTTTTTTAATTCTGTAAAACTTATACTATATTTCTTTGTTATAATACACTTATATACCGTTACCATATACTTATTTTTTTTTTTTTCATGATTATTACTTCAAGCTTTTTTAATTCTTACTACTAAAAAATCACCTGTCTCGATAATTTTCAGATGCACTGTATGCCAAAACATATTTACACTTAAACCCCAGAAGCAGAACTTCCTGTATTTATCTGCAGCAAAACAAAATTTGTCTGCAATCCAACATGCCAATATATATATATATATATATATATATATATATATATATATATATATTACTACATTTTATCAGCAATATATTAAGAATTTAAAGGAAAAAAAAAAAAAAAAAAAAAAAAAAAAAAACAAGCAATTAAAATTAAGATATTTATTCAAATTCGTAAATACAACATTTTTATTCAAATAAAATATATTGATTAACCTATGAATATTAACATCTGAATACATAAATTCACATCGGGAAAAAAAAAAAAAAAAAATCAATTTGCATATAAGTTTACATCAACATAGTACATCAAGTCACATAAAATACAAATTATCAACGCAATCAATTATCCATTCTGATACAGATTTCTTCAAATTCAAAATTTTACAGTTTATATAGTCTTTCCTTTTAGTTCTGGATTTACTTTCGACCCTCGATTTGGGTTTATTCCTAGAAAACACCTGTAAAGAAATATTTTTTTACTTTAGCAAGTGAAATAAGAATAACATATTAATTTTTTCCTATGTGAATAAATAAATCTATTTTAAACAATAAATCTGTATGCACCATTACATTGAAATAACATTCTCAAATTTGATGTCTCATGCCATGATGTCCGATATTGATGTCTTGGATGCTTTAGAAAAAAACTAAAATGATTACACTTACTTCAATGCTACTCTCATATGAACTTAAATCACTCAAACTCAGTTTGGTAGTATATTTAATGATAAAGGTCAAAACTGGAAAAATTCTTTAGAAGGCCAGTGGCCAGTATATCAATTTCATCAGTAACCACTTTGTTAATAGCTATTTTTTATATCATGAGAGTAGCAATTTTATTATAAAACACTTTTTAAAATAATTTTATTTCAATAGAATTAAAGTATTTCTTCGGTAAAAGTATAGATACAAAAACTTTAGATGACCTACATTACATAGCTGCCAACTTTGCAGCTTTAAAAATAGGAAGATTTCTACGCCACAGAAAGCAAATAGGAATTTAATATATATATAGAGAGAGAGAGATGTGAGGTGAGAATATTCTCTGAAGCTCCATATTCAGAGAATCGAGAATATTCTTAAATACTTATTCCATGACAGAAAGCAATCAGTAGCAAATAACAATTATTCATATTAAAATACAAATTTACATTTTTTAATGCCTATAGATTTGCATTTGTAACAAAACCATAACTAAAATTTGACATTTAAAGAGAGTATTCTTTTCATAAAGATTTTCTAAAAAATTAAGAACGTGTTATACCTCTAAAGAATGTGTTATACCTCAGACATTTCAGTTTAAGTTTTGTGCCAAAAGTTAATGAGGCACCAATAAAAAATTGTAGAAAAATGAAAGTGTTTGGCATCACCCTGTAAAAAGTAAGGCTTGAAATGCAATCTGGCTGTAGCATGTGATTACGGGGCTCTTCTTTATTAGCTGTATAATTTTTTATGTCTCTACCACATGCAATCAGGGAGATATAAAGGTTTTAAAAAATTGCAAAAATTTTTTGTTTTACTTTTTTAGCTATAACATGCAAGGTATTAAACCTAGCGCAAAGCTATTTTCAGGAAACCCAACATACAATATTAGACACAGCATACTGCTGCGATCAAATTGAAGAAATATTAAAAATCTAATAAAATATCAAAGTATTTACTAAATAATTTTTAACTGCACATGTGTAAGATTTAGCAAAATTTTATTTGCATAATTTAGTAGAAAAATGTATTGAGCTACTTACATAAAAACTGCCTATGACTTTTTTAAATGGACAAGTTGCGGGAAAATTTTTTGAAGTTTCTTTTATTTATTTTTATGAACAATATTTTTTTATTCAAAAGTATTTGGTAGTGTAAATATACTGTAATGCACCTTTTAAATACAACAGATTTACATATTATCTTAGATCATTAATTTTAGTTTGATTTTTAGGAGCATCTTTTAGGTGGATAGACCCTCTAGCCACCGCGCACATATGTCAGGGGAGATACCATAAGACAGGTTCTGCTGGGGAAAAGAATCTCAATTTCTTTTCCTTTGAGATAAACAAAGAGGGTCTTTTGGGGTTAGTGAACTGTGATAAATATAAACAGTAAGGGATTGCAGAATGTAAATACAGATGTAAACAAGCGTGGGAGGGTTCTTAAAAAAAAAAAAAAAAGCTATTCAGTATTTCTGTTTACAGTATAGAAAGAGGCTGCTTTTTTCTATTGCTCTTATATCATGATTTTTAAAAATAAATTTTTATTTCCACAGCTTTTAAATTTAGTTAATTTCTCTAAATAATCTTAAATTAAATGTATATATCTTAATTTTTATCACAATAATGCCTAGAAAAGGCTTATCTTTGGATGAAGCTATTGCTCTGTTTGAAGAGCTACCCTCAGATGATGATTCTGCAGTATCTGGATCATTTCTGTGTATGTAATTTGTGAATTGATTATTTCATTACAATATGAAGGTAAGAAATTGTCTTTTAGTTTATGTACTGAATCAATTTCAAAATTTATTGCACTTACAATATAATTGAATAACTATAATTTTTATTCCTTAAATAGTGAATAATTTTTTCTTATTACTAATGCATAGAGGTTTCTAAACAAATTTTAAACAGCCCATATATGTGAGTATATATATATAATAAACCATTAAAAAAGGATAATGAAGCATTATAATTTACAGTCGGCTGCAAAATTATTCGAGCACTAGCAATAATCCTTGCCAAAAAAAAGTACACTTAATTCAGCTTTGTTAAATAAATCCTTGTCGAGTCATGTTCTTAATCAGTCTAAGAACATGATTCGACAAGGATTTACTTAGCAAATCAGTCTTAAGTGTACTTTTTAAATATAGGAATTATTGGCTAGTGCTCGAATAATTTTGCAGCCGACTGTAAGTAATAATTAATTTTTGTTACATTGTATTATTATAATTACATTTTCAAGGCATAGTTTCAATTTTTATTCCTTAAAAATATAAATATTTATTTCCATACAAAAATTAAGTTACATGACGTATGTGCGCAGTGGCTAGAACGTCTAGCCACCAACCACAAAAAAATCCCCACATGCTGAATTTTTTTTCTTCATCAAATATGACTTGTAGGGGACCCAGAGGCAGAAACACTGCGACATGGCGACACAGTCGCGGACACAGAAAAACGGCTTGCGGACAGTTTTTGTCTGCACTGATTAAAAAATTTGTCTTCAACTTTCGAATAACAATACACTTAAAAAAAAAAATTCTGTATCAAGACGTAAACTAATACTTTTATTATTTATATTGTGTTGTGTCAAACATTGCTATAAAATATTTAATTGAATGAGATGAATTGAATAAATACACAAAATTGTTTATACTATATTGTTCTGCAGTAAAATTGTATTCGTGTATTGTTGCACGAGATCACCACTGATGTTAAGCTCCCCCCCCCCTACCCCCAATCAGCTTTCAGGCTTTTTGAGTGTAAGCCATTTTTACCCCTGATTACACGCAAAACTTGCAGACAGATTATGAAACTTTAAAAGCCTGTCGCAGACAGCTACAAAACTTTCTGCCACTGGGGTAATGGATGTTTACTTTATGATGTATATATATTTAAAAGAAAATTCAATCATTTTTACTTAGTGCCCCTGAAAGAGTTAACAGGTTTTAATAGGAGGTACATGTTATCATCAGTTTCAGTTCACCCTCCTTGATTAAAATATAATCCTTATGGATACAGCTTGTGTTGCACATGTGTTAATAAAGTTCATTCTTTGTCCTCTGATGATCAGTTGGAGTTGGAAAATATACTGCTCAAAACAATTAACCATCCGATTGTCACTAACGGATATACCCGGTCATTGAGCTGTTCTTTTCTGCCAGATACACTCATAATTCAAAATTACATATTTAAGAAATTTTAGCTTGTTTTTAAGGTTTGAAAGCCTTTTATAATAGTCATGAGGAATATTATGATGTACACTGTTACATTTTTAATCTAAAGTTGAATTAAGCCTTATTTTAATACATTAAAGAAACTAAGCAGCAAAAATACCATTTTTGCCCTTTTCAAAGGCAGTAAAAGGATTAAAGAATATTGTAAGTCTTATTAAAAAAAAAAAAAAAAAAAAAAAAAAAAAAAAAAAAAAACATTTTTCAGAATATAGAAGAAAAGAGTCACAAATAGCAAATTTTTCTCATTTTCAAACTTTGGAGTATGCATATTTTTAATTTGACATCGTTCAATATTCAGAAAGTGTGCTGTCTCAACAAAGTCATTTAATCTATTCAAAAGCTTGAAGAATTGTTGATCAGTTGTAGGGGGAGAGGGGGGAGGTCTAAACACAAACTACAGTTGCTGAAACCACTGGAGTTTCGCAAAGTATGATTTCCAAGATCCAAAACAGATATCTGGAGACTGAAAATGCACGCCAAAGATAAGGGCATGTGGTAGATGTGCAATAATGCCCAGTGAAGATTGATATTCAATGCTAATAGCTCTAAGACATTGAAATATGAAGGCCACTCTTCATTAACACCTTCGTTCAGCTACTGGTACCACAGTTTTAACTGTTCAAAACTGGCTCCACACTGTAGGTCTGTATGCTCACCTGCCAATACTGTTGCATTTACAATAAGGCACTGATGTGCCACAGGGAATGGGCAACAGAGTCTCTGAAGTGGAAGAGAGATGAGTGGTGCAACATTATTTTCTCTGATGAGTTGTATTTTCCTGTTCATCATGATAATATGCATATTTTCACCTGAAGTGAATGAGGAACTAGAAACAACCCTGCATTTGTGCATGGAAGTGTCAGATTTAGCAGTGGGAAAATGGTCTATGCTGGCATCTCCAATGATGGGCGCACCGATCCCCACATAATTCAAAATGGAGTTCTGACTGTTCATCAATATAGGGATGAGATCCTCAAACTTATTACTACACTGTGGGGCTGATTTTGGACAATTTGGGTCAAAAATGTGGCTCCAGTAGCCAAGAGAAGTTGTTGATGAAGAAGATGGGCATTCATATTTCGGTGCCTAAGTGCCGTTAGCTTTAAATATCGATCTTTAATGGGCGTTGTTGCATGTCTATGACCTTGCCCTGGTCTTCGGCCTCCATTTCCAGTCTCCAAAAATCAGTTCCAGATCCTGGAAATCACACTTTGTGAAACTCCAGTATCTTCAGCTACTTCAGTTTGTGTTTGGACTCTTCTCACTCTAACCAACCAGCAATTATACTCATGTTCAAAATTATAACCTGCTTTCCATGTTTTCTTCTTTTGCTCATAACTTTTAAATGATAAATATATGAACATAATATTTGGATGGCATTTTCATTATATCATATCATTAATTGGATTTTATACAACCTTAGCATAAGTATTAATTTTTAAACTGATAATTATTCATTTTTTCTCAAAAGTAAGCTTTGGAAAAAATGAAAATTAACTATTATAAGAAAATAAAACTTAATGAAAAATGGTGCTAAGGATGAATGCGTGATGACACACACATCTCTAAATGTAAAACAAAATCCTGATTTTTCTTTCTGTATTCACTTTTATTTTACTTTTATAATGTAATTTCGGAAAAAATATGATTAGTAATTTGTAAATTAAGATAATCAGCAGAATAATAATAATGTCGAGAAATAATTTAATAAAGAAACATCTTATCCAATTTTCATGTTTGTATGTATATAGTATATATATTTTTTAAATTATTCACATGCAAAAAAAAAAGAAAAAAAAAAAAAAAAAAAAAAGGAGAAACGGAAAAATGAATACAGGAAGAAAAGTACAGTTTTAAACTAATACATGCATGCACTTGCATTTTCACCTTTCTGAAATACCTCCTTAACACCATTTTTCATTAAGATTTCTTTTCTAAAACTATTGAAATTTTTCTTTTATCCGAAGTTTACTTTTAAAAAACTGACTAATTGTTAGTTTATACATTATCACTTATGTTAAAGTTATATGAAATACAATTAATAAATAATATGACAACAAACATTTTATCAAAATTTTATGTTTCTGTGTTTATTTGTTTAAAAGTTACACGAAAAAGAAGAAAATGAGAAAACAGGTTACTGCTTTAATTTTGTACACCAGTATATTCAAAGCTTTTGAATGTTTTTAAAAACTACTAAATAAACCTTACTTACGGCCTGTTCCTGAGTCATTTTCACTGGGGGGCCTTTAGTTATCATTCAAAGGCGACCTTCTGTGGTAGCATTCCTTATTCCAAGTGAGCTTGTGCCTTTGTTGTTTGTTTCAGCTGGCTGATCCTCCAATAGGTGGGTTCCGGATTTTGCCTTTCCAGCACGGGGCTCATTGCCACTGCAGGATTTAGAATTACTCAAAATTTTAATGGTTTCTCGGAAGAAAGCATATGTCAGGTTCTCGTAATCGGCAATTTGTGTTGTCTCATCGAATTGGATACTGATGTTTTCTTTTTGCAGGTTTTTTGCTAAGGCAGTAGTATTTTTATGTTCTTTTATGAAGTTTTTCTTTTTTCTTCACTACCATAACAAGCCACTGTCAGAGTTGGGTCTAGAGAAAAGCATATTATAAATCCCGACAGTTTCAAGGGGATAGGTTTGATTCTTATTACTACGGATTAGTTGATAAATATTGCAGTTGGGTTTAATCATTGTTTTTATCAACTGTCAGTATTACCCAATCACAATATTTATTAACTCATCCGTATTGATAAGGAGCCTACCGATCTTTTTGAAACCACCAGAATTTACAATATCCCTTTCTCCAGACCCAACTTTGACAGTGGCTGTTGCATTGGTGTTACAGTTACAAAAAGAAAAAGAAAAACCACATAAAATAAAATATTTCCAACATTGAGTTCAACAAAAATACTACTGCCTTAGCAAAAACTGCGTAAAAAGAAAAGATCAGTATCCAACTCAGCGAGACAATGAAAATAGCTAATTACGAGAACCAGATGCATGTCTTCTTTCAATAAGCCATTGAAATTTTGAATAATTCTAAATTCTACTATAGCAACGAGCTTCGTGCTGACAGACCAAATCTGGCACCACCTGTTGGAGGATTAGTCAGCTAAAGCCAGCAACAATGGCACAAGCTCACTTGAATGCTGCACAGAAGGTCGTCTTTGATAATACTAGGGGCCCTTGGTGAAAGTATCTCAGGATGAGTTCTTAAGTAAGGTTTATTTAGTAGTTTTTACATATGTTAGTAGGCTTCACTGTACGGATATTTTTTGAGCTTTTAAATCTGTTAAATGACTAGGTTGAGACATCACAATCATCAAAACAACATGCACTTTGTGACTCTACTTCCATTTTCTGAAAAAAAAAAAAAAAAAAAAAAAAAAAGTTTTCACATACGCCGTTATTTTATATTTCCCCTCCTCTTTTATTTTAAAATTTCTAAACAAGAACATTTTTTATTACAATGGTTAGAACAATTTCTTTTTTTTTTTTATTTGTTTTCAAGTTTTTCCTTCTTTACTGGATGAACCTTTAGAAAAAGTTTTATTTTATAAGGAGAAATGCATTTCCTGCAGGTTTAGCAGCGTTAATACATGATGTATGAACAGTAGCTAAACAATCAGAATTTTGCCATTTTCTCTTAGTAAAATTGTTTTATTCTTATTCGTGACAACCAGTGGTACGTTATTTTATACCAATGATGTTATATTTACAAGTGAAATGTTATTTCAATTAAATATATTCACCCACACGAAACATGTTTTATTCAGAGCTGCCAACCTCATGACTAAAAATTTTGGAGCAAGAGACTTAAAAAAGTTGGAGCAAACAAGAAAAAAATGGAGCAAATATTATGATACGAAAATTTTAGATGAGATTTCCATATATAGTTTACATTTTTATAGTCTTAATATAGATTTTTTTAAATCAATAAAGGGAGGGGGGGGGGCAGGGGGAGTTAAAAAAAAAAAAAAAAAAAAAAAAAAAAAAAAAAAAAAAACATGATTGAGAAATAATTTTACTTCTTTTTGGATTTTTAAGTGTAATAAAGCAAGTTTAAAATGAATACTGACATTTATTTTGTGATGAGAGAAAGACTGGGTAACAAATGGCTTCTGCAAAGCATTTAATGGCTAATCGCTAGTTTGAAATAAGAAAAGAGTGTGGGGGGGATGATTACATAAGCGAGTAATATTCAATAATTGTATTTCTTTATACGTTCTAGAATCTCACAAAGTAAATTTAAAATGAATATTAACATTTGTGTTGTGGATGGAAAAAGATTGGGAATCAGAAGGCTTCCGTGAAGCAATTGATTCCCAATAGTTAATGTTTTTTTTTTTAGTAACGAACCATATTCACGACTTTTTTAAAAAACGGAAGAAATCGATTCAATATCGGAAACCGGAAGATTAACTTAAAAATTGGAAAACTTCCGCTAAAAACGGAAAAGTTGACAGCTATAAATAAAAGTGAAAATAACAAATAAAGAAATGCCAAGTTTGAAAAATCGGAGTTTTCCGATAAATTTCGGATTAACGGAGCACGCTGATAAAACTCTGAGAAATTCCGATTAAATCGGAGTACTTGGCAGCTATGTTTATTGTGCTCTTTTGCATAAAGCAAATGACTGAATGCAAACTACAAAACTTTGCATGGAGGCCTGTTTTGACCTCTCCCGATGCATTTTGAAACCTCATTTTTAAATTTTTGTTTAGTTGACATTTATTATTATTTTTTTTTAAGCACCATTGATTACATTTTAATTTTCCTGTAGAAAATGATGTCATAAAGTGAAAGAACAATTAGTAGAAACTATTTGCATGTTGGCAAGTAGAGTACCTTTACCAGCCTGAAGTTTTTAATTAATAACTTCATTTAATAGGATGACAGTTTTTAATTAAGAGACATGTCTTCCTTCGAGTATTTGGCGAAAAGTTATGCCACTCATGATGCTGAGGACACATTTGTTCACAAGGAGATGCAGTCGTAGAGAAAAAATTTTACGCCAGCAGCAGCAGCAACTTCTTTTAATATATATAAATATATCTATATTTTTCATTTTAATTTGAAAAATGTTAAATGGTACATAAAGCTTTAATATAATTAAATTATTAATGTAGTTAAATAAAGAAAAGTGAGAAAGAAAGAGAAAAGAGTAAAATTGCTTAATAAATAGAATTTTAAATCATAGAAAATTTGGGGGAAAAGAAAACACTTCATTAGAAAATTGTTTCTTTTAATACAACTTACATAATAATATCATTCAGTACAGGCATTGCAATTTAGCAATAATTTAGCTCAGTTTTTAAATAATACACTTTTTTGCCCATTCTTGAAAAATTTCTTCAAATATTAAAAATGAAATATACAAAATTCATTGGTTCATTTACAGAGACATTTCACTTAAAAAAATTATTTCAGTATAATCATATAGTGTATTAAATATAATTCTTACCGATGTACCATTGCAGAAAACAAAGCTTGAATGACCCGATAATTTTTCGTTATTTATCCATCCATGAAATGATGCTTTATTTTTCTGTGCAGAATTTTTCTATGTGAGGATAACATAATATAATCAGCAATATAATAAAAAATTACAAATACATAATATTTATGTATATATATGTAGAAAGATAGCTGAGAAAATAATGCAGGGGTCTGTCCAGACTTTTCAGACAGGGTCTTGTTTTTGTGAAATTGTGAAAAATTCTACACATAATTTTGTTAATTTAAATTCAGTGTGAAAATAAAGTTCTTCTGAACTTTTCAGCTAGGGTCCTATTTTTGTTAAATTGAAAAAATTAATTTTGCAAAATAAAATTATAATTAAGGTTTCAGTGTTTCATTTTAGGCAATGATGGTTTATTTTTATAAGGAGCAAAAATCACACACATGCACAGAAACCTTTTATGAATTAGAAATTGAATATTTGCTTCTCTGGGAAATAAAGCAAAGCACGTCCAATTATTCAGGCGGCAGCCTGATCGTTCTATGGAAGATTAGTTTTCGAAATGAAAAAGATTTATCAAAGGTCTATTTCTAACAGGCAAAATTTTGTCAAGCGTCCTTTTTCAGGACATAAAATTTTGTGAAGGGTTCTTTTCAGGACAGAAAATTTTGTGAAGGGTCCTTTTTAAGATATAAAATTTTATGAAGGGTCCTTTAACGGACCCAGATTTAAAAACCAGTAAAAACTACAATGTCAGAAACACCAAAGAAAAATATTTGGGAAGCAGACAGCTGTTTCAGTAGCCTTTAGCGTACAGTCTTACGTACATAAAGAAATCAGAGAGACGTGCTCATATATATAGTAAAGGAACCAAATTCTGCTCAACCAATAGTATTATGTGGAAGGCCAGGGAGGGGGGGGGGGAGTGGCCAATAGGAATTTTAGTAACACTAGTTGTGAAAACTGTAGAAAAATTAAGAAAGTATGAACCGAATGTAAAATTTCCGACAATCAGACAAATAGGGAAAATTAAATTACAATTAACAAGATTTTAAAGATTTTTATAAATATAAAAAGCTTCAAAGAAATCAAGTTCATGAATGGATTTAGGCCAGCAAATATTATTCATGATAATTGCAGCTATCATTCATGATATTTGCAAGGCATATCATCATGGATTAGCACATTAGACCTACAAATCGATTTATGAACTTGATTTCTTTGAAGCTTTCTATATTTTTAAAAATCCTATTAATTGTGATTTCGTTGTACTCTATTTGTCTGATTGTTGGAAATTTTATATTCAGTCCACATTTTCTTAATTTTTCTACAGTTTTCACAACTAGTGTTTCTAAAATTTCTATTGGCCACTCCCCCCACCTTCCATGTAATTCTATTAGTTGAGCAGAATTTGGTTCCTTTTCTATATATATGAACATTTCTCTCTGATTTTTTATGCACTGAAGACAGTATACTAAAGGCTACCGAAACAGCTGTTTGCTTCCCAAATATTTTTCTTTGGTATTTCTGATGTTGTAATTTTTACTAGTTTTAATAATACAGCGCCAAGCCTCCTTTCAACATTTGGACCCAGATTTCCTCTAGAGAGACCCCTGTAATGTGAATCCTTTCGCTTTTTTTATGTTCTGTCATATACCTTGAAAAATTCTTTAGGAATCATTTTGAAAATTTGGTAGTGTAAAGAACATGTTATACCTTATATTTTCCAGTAAAAGTTGTGTCATGAAAAGGAAAAGGGGACAAGTAAAAAAAAAAAAAAAAAAAAAAAAATCAAAATTTTTTGGATCACCCTGTAATGCTTTAAATGTGTTTTGGCTGTAGCATGTGATCATGAGGACTTTTCTCTTTATCTGTATAAAATTTTATGAGGCAATCACATATATATTCATGGAGATATAACGGTTTCTTACAAAAGCAATTCCATTTTTTTAATTATAACACGTAAGGTATTAGACCCAGTGCAAACCCATTTTCAGGAAATATGGCACACTACATTAGACACAGCACACAGCAATCAGAATGAAAAAATTTTAAATATCTTATGAAATATGAACACTTTTACTAAATAATTTTTAACTAAGCATGTGCAAGCTTTATAAAAATTTCCTCTGCGTAATTTAATAGCCAAAGGTATTGAGCAACTTATATGAAAACACCAAACAAATATCATGTAAATTCAAAACATTACAAGAAATAGAATGAATAGAATTTCAATTCTCTCAAAATGAAAGCTAATCTATAAGGGGTTTTACTCACATTTTTATTTTGATTCAATCAATGCTCAATGATATTACAGTGCAGCCACATATCCTAAACCCAGCAGTGAGGACGCGTCCAAAATGTTGGAGGGATGCCAGCTTGACCGACAGTTTGAAATTTGAAAAACATCCAATAATTCCGCGCTCTGTTATTGCTCATTTTCTCTGAGTCAGATGACTGTCACCCCTATTTTACCATTGGACTCGCTGAGTTAGCACTTGCGCAGATGTTTCCATGGTTTCATGAAATGTGGTCGAATAATACAGTGTTTTCGATGATTGTAAATAAATATTGATAAAACCTCCTAACATCTTTCTTTTTTAGAACTTAAATTCTGTTTATTTATCTCTCCTAATGTTTTGAATTTACATGATATTTGTTTGGGGTTTTCATATAAGTTGCTCAATACCTTTGGCTGTTAAATTATGTGCATGAAATTTTTATAAAGCTTGCACATGCATAGTTAAAAATTTAGTAAATGTGCTTGTGTTTCATAAGATATTTAACATTTTTTGTATTCTGATTGCTGTATGCTGTGCCTAATGTAGTATACCATATTTCGTGAAAATGGCTTTGCACTGGGTCTATGTGTTATAATTAAAAGAGTAAAAATCGCTTTTGCAATTTTTAAAAGAAACCCTTATATCTCCATGAATATATATGGTGGCCTCTTACAATTTTATACAGATAATGAAAAAGTCCTTATGATCATATGCTACAGTCAAAACACATTTTAAACAGTGTTTTTTACAGGGTGATTCAAAACATTTTGATTTTTGTTTAATCTCTTACTGGTCCCCTTTTCCTTTTCATGACACAACTTTTACTGAAAAATATGAGGTATAAACATGTTCTTTACACTACCAAAGTTTCAAGATGATTCTGAAGAACTTTTCAAGATATTTGACAAAACGTAAAAAAGCTAAAATTGTTCATATTATTTTGTCAGCTATCTGTATATATACATTTTTTATAATAATATAAATAAATAAGTAGATAAGTGCTTATAAAACTTCAAGAGGCACAAACCAATTAGTTTTTGCTGGGGAAAAAAACCAGAACAAAACTTATAATATATATATATATATATATATATATATATATATATATATTAAATATGAAAACATTTTCTATTCATGAATAGTTTGCAATGATAATATTAAATAAAATATTTATGATAGTTTCTATAATTTTAATAATCTAGAACCAATTCTTAAAAACTTGTACATCATTTGCGATGCAAACCCAAGCAGATATTCTAAAATAATAATTGTAAGTTTCTTCCCCTTAATGGCAGATGCTTAGTTTTTAAAACAAAAGGGTCCCAATTTTTCCCTTGATTGACCCCTGAACACAGAAATATTTTTTAAATATAACTTCATAAATTGTTCTTTAAATATAACTTTACTAATTTAAACATATTATTCAGAAGGCTATTAATGAATTATTAAAAAAGGCGAATCAGCTGTTTAATTTTATATATATATGTGTTACAATTTTAGTATTTTAAAGAAGATGCAAACGATAGTGACAGGTTTTGCCTAATAAATAATGAATTAGTATGATCAAATGAAAACCATTTAACTCGTAATTAGAAAAAAAAAAAAAGAAGCACTAAAGCGCACTTATATATTAATTGCATACCAGTGATTTATCAGTTATCACTGTCATCTGATTAATATGAAATGTGCACTTATTCTTAATATTTACATATGAATATCATAGAAGTGGTCATACCTATTGTATATCTAATATTCATTTGTAATTTGTAACTGTATGTATATAAATACCTGCAAATAGGCATGTAGTGTAGTTTATATAAGTATACCTATTAAAGTTTAATGATATTACCTGGCTGTGAATGTGCTAAAGGGGATGCATGGACAGCCAAATTTTGAGTGTCTTCAATCTCTGACTCCAAATATTCAGCTTCTACATTTTTTAGAGATTGAAAAGTTGTTTCCAAATCCGCGCTGTATAAGAAATAGGCTCAATAACAATTTTATTTAAGTTATCATCCTAAACATCACTGACACTAATTATCACTTTAAGCATTTTATGTATGAATTTATATCTAAAAAATTAAATATATATGTGCAACAACAAGAATAAATAAATATAAAATTGAATCATATTAAAACAATTAGTTTATTCAAACTGAGATTTTTAAAACAAATCCCTATCAGGGTTTTAAAACACCTTTATTTTTTTACTTTCTTCTATATGTAATATAGAGAAAGTATTGGATTCATAAAAATTTTCGACCTCGGGTTTTTGATGAATTTACACGTTTTGAGAGCTGTAGAACACGATTTGACCATTTTTAGAAAATGTCTGTCTGTCTGTCTGTGTGTGTGTGTCACAAAATTTTGTGGCAACTGTATCTCAAGACCTACTGCACAGAATTTCATAGAAATTGGTATGTAGTTGCGCCTTGACATAAATTAGTGCCTATCAACTTTTGGTAAAAATTGTCTTACAGGTTGCGTTGCCATCCCGCTTTTTCTAAATTTTTAACATAGTGATACAGGACAAAATTTTGTATAAATGTGCATAAAGAGAATTATTTTTTAGTAATCATTATGAAATTTATAAGAATTATTTATAATAGAGATAGTCAACCGGGAAAAAAAATTTGTATGCGTAGGAGCCTCGCCACCCCCCCTGGGGGGAAAGTCCCCCCTCGAGGGGAGTAAATTTTCAAGATGGGTATCTTTCGAAAGGTCTCGTCAATACCTTTAAAACGAATGGTCGAACTATAAATCTGTGATAATTTAAAACAAAGTTATCGATTTTTTTTACTTTTAACGAAAAAAAAAAAAAAAAAAAACTTTGAAAAAAAAATCTTTTTTTTTTTTTTTTTTTTTTTTTTTAATATTGCTACTGCGTGAATTTGTATAGGAAAATATAGAAAAAATCTTGTGGTGGCCACAACATACTAGTTTTTATTTATAATAATAATAATAATAATAATTATTATTATTGGAGAGGGGGTTTAATTGGAGTTTTGGGTTTTTTAATGTTAAATCTAGAATAATACTACTGGGTTTGAATTTTAAGTTTATTTCAAAAGAGAAACAGTTTCAGACTAAAATAAAAATATCATTTAATTCATTCATATTCTTAATGTTCGGTTTGGTATAAACTGAAGAATGAACTTTTATTTCTTTAAATGAACTCTTGTTCCATTCTTTTCAGTATTTTAACATAATTTAGAATTTTTTTTTTTTAGTTAATTTTGTGTAAAATTAAAACTAGTAACAAATGAAAAATATTTTAATCCTTCCATGTAGAATTTTCCTAGAACAAATAATTATGTATTTTTATATGGGTAAAGTAAAAAATAAAAAAATAAAGTAATTAGAACTTCTGATAACAATTGTTTAAAACATTATTGCACAAACTAGCATTTTTTTACCCTGTATCTATCAGTAGCAAAACAATATTTGTTTGTGACTTAGAAATGCTGAGGCCAGTCTCATATCACAAGGGAAGTATTAGCAATTTATAAAATCTGTAAAATCTACAAGGAAAATAAATTGTGAATATACAAGAATGGTTATTTTGAGACATAATGCAAATCATATGTAAGTATTTTCAAATTTAGTATTTCTTCTTGAGATGTTAAATTAATTTGCAAAGCTGATAGCTTTTCTGCACTGTTTCTGATACTGGATAAGTGCATATTTTTATTAATTTCACAACTTAAAAGTGTGTGCTAGATGCTAGATAGGGAGGGGAGAAATTTAAAATTTATAAATTTTAAGATATAGCTAAGAATTACAAAAAAAAAAAAAAAAATAAATAAAAAATGTTAAAGAAAGGAGTGGGGGGGGGGGTAAGGAATCGATTGTGCGTACTTCCGAAGCTGTAAAATTATAGAAAAAGAGACAGACAGGAATTTAAAAATTAAAAAATGTGTTCGGTAGTGAGCAAACAAGCTGTAGGTACCTGGAAAGAAAACAGAGCACTGCAGATATTACTACTTAAGAGCTTAGTGATAAGATAAGATTTTCTGTATAATGATAAACACTCATTCATAAATTAGTAACAAATAAAATTACAGTGCAAAGAAAGTTAAAATTTAAAACTTTCTTACATCCATGCGTTAAAATTAAAAAAAAAAAAAAAAAAAAAAACTTTTTAGCATTTAAAACCACTAAATGCACAAAAATGGTAGATTTCATAACAGAACAATTGTTTTTTGAAGCAACATAATGTGAAATAAAAATAATTAATTTCATCGTCCCTACTCTCCTTAATAAACAGTAATCCACTGGCTACAATTAAAGGTTTTTAAATAATTATGAACTGATAAAAAAATTTATAAACTGAAATTTTGCATTTTTGAAAATTTTCTGCTAACTGTTAAAACTGGATGCTTTATTTTTAAATTTCAACTGTCTAAATAGATTTTTTTTTTTTTTTTTTTTTGTAAGTGAGGAAAAAATGTGCAGTTTTTAAAACTGAACTAACTGCAAGTGTCCTTATTCTCTTTGTACAGAAATAGCAATTTTCTATAGAATTCAATGTGCAAAATTTATTTTTTACCTAATATGATGTACTAGTTTATAAATCAATGGCTTAATAAATATTTATAAATGCCAAATATTACAAAAAATGAAATCAAAATTAACTTACTCGGGTATTTCTTTATCTGCAAATGAAAAATCTAAAAGGCTATACCGGGGCCGCCACGAAGAGGAGATTACACTTTGCTCTCCGGGCCTGGCTGGGCACTGATATGATGATGTCACGCTAAGCGATGGTACTCATTCACACATGCATTCCGCTTGCTTCATTTATAGTGTTTGTTGCTGTACTTTTTCCTCTTTTATTTTTTCAGACGCTACTCATTCTGAAAACGATTATATACAATTTATATAAGTCATGAGTATCTCACCAATATATTTTCTGTAATAAATAATTTTAGAAATAATTTTTCTTCAAACTTGTATTTTATTTTAATGACAACAATTCAGAAAATAATCTTCCAATTTGCTGTGAGTGTTTTGTGTTATCACAGGTTAAAATATTGATTTCTTTTTTTTTTATATTTTAGAAAATATTTTCCCCTGTATATCATAAAGTGTATTTTAATATAATTCCCAACAGAGCTGAAGTGTGTTTATGACTTCGGTTTGTATGTCTGGCCGTGTTCTAATTCCTGCAGGTTATTTTTGAACTTATATAATCTATTCAGGTTCACAATAACACGTTTCCTGTTAAAAGTAGTATGAAGAATAAAACTAATAGTCTTTGAACAGTCTCACAAAAGAAATCCAATACACTACTGTCTGAAATAAATATATTTCAGAAAAGTTTTATAGCCTTTATACCGCACAAAACACGGCAAAATTAACATGCATTATCCAGATGTACACGAGCATGTCTCCTTTTGCATGAGGTACAGTAAAATTGGTATCAATGTTTTTATTACAGGGCCTCACAAAATATTCAGGTACATTGTATTTTTGACAGATAATTTCTCAAAAGGCATTTTCAGCAGCAATTCTTGATTATTTATACTATTATAATTTTTTAATACATTATACGAGAAAAATTATGTTTTTTTTTTTTTTTTTTTTTTTTTTTTTTTTATACATATAGTATGCAGAGCTATATAAAAGCAACCTATTTTAAGATTCATCTAAAAAAGCAAATCTATAAATATTGTTTTTGTGAGATTTCTTTCTCTATAATTGCAATAAAAAGTAAAAAAAAAAAATTGTTATTGCAATAACAATATTTAAAAAAAAAAAAAAAAAAAAAAAAAAGATTTTTTTCGTTAAAAGTAAAAAAAAATCGATAACTTTGTTTTAAATTACCACAAATTTATAGTTCAACCATTCGTTTTAAAGGTATTGACGAGACCTTTCGAAAGATACCCATCTTGAAAATTTACTCCCCTCGAGGGGGGACTTCCCCCCCAGGGGGTGTGCCGAGGCTCCTACACATACAAAAAATTTTTCCCTGTTGACTATCTCTATTATAAATAATTCTTGTAAATTTCATAATGATTACTAAAAAATAATTCTCTTTATGCACATTTATACAAAATTTTGTCCTATATCACCATGTTAAAAATTTAGAAAAAGCGGGATGGCAACGCAACCTGTAAGACATTTTTTACCAAAAGTTGATAGGCACTAATTTATGTCAAGGTGCAACTACATACCAATTTGTATGAAATTCTGTGCTGTAGGTCTTGAGATACAGTTGCCACAAAATTTTGTCACACACACACACAGACAAACAGACAGACATTTTCTAAAAATGGTCAAATCGTGTTCTACAGCTCTCAAAACGTGTAAATTCATCAAAAACCCGAGGTCGAAAATTTTTACGAATTCAATACTTTCTCTATATTACATATAGAAGAAAGTAAAAATGGATAACTTTATTATCGCAGTTCGATGGTTCAACCACTCGTTTTAAAGGTATTGACGAGTTCTTTTGAAAGATGCCCATAATGAAAATTTATCCTCATCAGGGGGAGGGGCGACCCCCCCCCCAGGAGAGAAGCGATGCCCTATATATCAAAAGCAATTTTCACAATTGACATTATCTATCAGTATTATAAATAATTCATTTTTATTCAATAGTGATTATTAAAAAATAATTCTCTTTATGTGCATTCATACGAAATTTTGTCTTATACTACCATATCAAAAATTTAGAAAAAGCGGGGATGGCGAATCCTACTGTTGGAAGATTTTCACCTAAAGTTGATAGGCACGAATTTATGTCAAGGTACAGTTAGTTACATATCAAATGTTATGAAACTCTGTGCAGTAGTTAAAGTTGACACACAATTTTGTCACACACCACACACAGCCATTCTCTAAACATGGTCAAATCGTCTTCTAGATTTCTCAAAACTTGTAAATCTACCGAAAACCCCGAGATCGAAAATTTTTAAGAATCCAATACTTTCTTTTATTGAATATTAGAAAAAAGTAAAAAGGTGGTGCACAACTAGAGGTTATAACAAAACTACATAGAAATTTACAACGTATATACAGACGCCACGAAGACAAATCGTTTAAAATTATAGATATCTTGATAGTGGAAGCTCAATTCAACACCAGATTTGGTGATGCACAACTAGATGTCATGAGAGTTACAAATATAAACATTTAGGGCCATTAGTTTTTGAGCTATGCGAGATACAAAATCCATTTTATACTTCGTATAAGAAAGTACTGTGATTGTCTTTGATAGTCTGAAAGAGTGTGGAATACTTCCTTATATTTTGTATAAGAAATTGAAAGTCCATTATCTATATAAAAGAATTTTCTTTTTCATTATATCCAAAGCTTTAATTGGATCAAAAGACTGGTTTAAGTTTATAACTGCAATTTTAAAATTTCCTTCGTACATTAGTAATATGTAATAATATGGAAGAAAATAAAACATGAAGAAAAACTGAAACAATTAGTAAAATTAATGATTTTTTTTTTTCTTTCAAAACAACTGGAATAAAAATGCACATGCAATGATTTATTTTTTCGAAACAATTGTCTTTACAGATACATATACGCTTCTTTTATTCTTGACTAGCCGTCTATGTAGATTTATTATTTGCTTCGTCGTTTAGTAAAAATAAAGTTAAAAAACACAAGTGGAACCTAACTTGAACAGGCTAATCACTAGCTTGTTCGCGACACGTGAAAAATCTATCTGCTTAGAATAAAAGAGGTCTGCTTATGCATTTTTCTATACTCTAACTTTAAAAAATTAAGTTCTCTGAATGTTTTTCAGATAATCAGAATCATATATTATTGTAAATGGTATTGTATTATACACACTATTTTTACATAGGCACATTACAAAATTAAAGTTTTCTATAAAAAGCTTTAAAGTCTGTTTCTTCTATATTCAATATAAGAAAGAATTAGATTCGTAAAAATTTCAGCTTCCAGTTTTTGATTTATTTACACGGTTTGAGAGTTCCAGAACATGCGCGTTTTCAAAAAATGTCTGTTTGTCTGTGGGTGGGACAAAAATTTTGTGGCAGTTTTATAATTCAATAACTAATGTACAGAATTGCCTATAAATTTATGTATAGTTACATATTAACGTAAATTAGTACTTGTTAACTTTTGTAGAAATTGCTACTAAAAACGAGTACTTCTACTATACTGCAATTTCACCAATTTAAGTGATGGCTATATCTCATCTTCTGTTACATATAAAAAAAAAAAAAAAACTTAATATGGGAGAGAACCATTATGAAAAATTACGTTGATTCAATCTGGGTGCATATCGACTTACAGGTGGCGCTGCTATGCTGCAATTTACACTGTAAATAAGAAGTCTAAATATCAACATCTAATACATAAATACACTAAACTTGATATGTGAGATAATCATTATGAAAACGAACGATTACTTAATTTGGATGTATAATGCCCAAAATGTTGTGTTGTTATTATTCAAATTCTGTGATTTTCAACATGGCTACATCTCAGCATCTGTTGGTTAAAATTGCGCCAAATTCCATATTTGAAATCTTTTTTTGCAAGAAGATATAATTAAATTTTTGTTTATGTTAAACAGTATGTGGCGCTGTTATATTGAATTATATAGAAGAATGTTTTGTGATAGAAACAACATACTAATTTCTAACAAAATATTAATTTTAAAGTAAAATATTAAGTGCATAAAAAAATAATTTTATAAATACAATATACTTCAAAGTTCATGAAACAAACTAATATCCATGCAAATTCTTTTTCTTAAAGTTATGATATAATTATTTTTTTTATAATAAATTTTACTAGGTAAATAATTTCAAAATAAACGTACAATTGTAATTATTAATGACATGATTAGTAGAAATACTAAAATTCTAATAATTATATACCATTAAATAACTGAATATTTATTTTAGAATTTTCTATAAAAGAGGACTATTTTGAAGACAATTATTTTTAAATGCTGATTAAAAGGAAAGTTATTAAAACATGGGTCAATTGAAGCAAAAATTCTGAGATTTTAACTGACTTTTGACAAAATTCAAATCGATAAATTGGGCCATTTTCTCAAATTTCAAATTCATAAAATTTGCTATTTCACAATATTTTGTTCTATAAAGACATAAAGATAAGCCATTTATTAAAAATATGTCCATATTTTCAATATTATTTCAGCTGACTTGATATTGTGTACTTGACATTAAATCTGATATAGAGTGACTTTAAAATGGAAGATTCTACACTTTACATGATAAATTTTTGTTTTCACAAAAAAAGTAAAATATTTCATAAAAAATATTCTGTTTTTACAAAAATGTACCCAGAATATGAAAATCTAGAGCGGCCACTGTAATACATAAAAAGTGTCAAAGAATAAGATAAAATTAATGTATAAAGTAAAAACAAATTAAAAACAGCAGGATGTGCATTATCATAATTTTGCAAAATTTAATCTAGAAAAATAATTTTTATATTAGATTATTTGTAGAAAAAAAAAAAAAGAATATCCTCTTCGGATAAAAAACATTACATTTAGTAAAAATTGTATTCACAATATAGATAATTTTAAAGAATAAACGTGATATACACTTATCATTTCACATTTAAGACTATAATATTCTTTCAAGATCAAAATTATTACATTGCCGATTACTGTGTTATTCAGACTGATTAATCAACATGTCAATGAACAGGCACAGACAAATATAATCTGTGTGAACAGGCTTAAGAAGTTTTAGTTTGTTCTTTAAATTTAAAATTAGTATTCAATTCAAAACACTATTTTAATCTTTCAATGAACATATACGAAGAAAACAGGCATTTTAACTTACTTTGTATAATAGTTTCATTTTCAAAAATAGTTCCACCTTTAAAAAAATTATTTTAAACAACACATAACACAACTTCCGATCTTCCGTTCTCATTTGGTTTCAGGGTTTTAGTTTAGTTTCTGTTGTTTCGCGCTCATCGCTTGCGGTCACGTGATTAACGGCGGACGACGATAAGTGTCCCAGGCCCGAGATGAGTCACATACCAGCGACAACATAAATAAACACAATTTTGAACCAAGACATCTGTAAGTAATTAGCAAACGAACTGATTATTTACTTTCTGTGACTCATGCTGTCATTAATTTGTAAGTGCAGTAATTTATTATCTGAATGGCTTCTGATATAAATTTATAACCTCATATTCTAAACAATTTTTAATCTGTCTTTAAAAAAACTGCGTAGGTTTTAAAACCATCACTCCTGATTTTAATCTTAAAAATTTGAAACTTATAGAATTATACACACATACACACACATTTAAAAAATAAATTAAATAATCAAATTTTTAATGCTATTAGAAATTTTCATGAAGAAAACTTTTTTTTATTTTTTACTATTTTGTCAGTCAAAATATGAACTTTAAAAATAATGTCTTTTATCAAGTAAGCATATTTATTATATGGTAATTATAATACAATTTAACATATAGAGTAACTTTAAATTTTTTGTAATAACTTCTGATCCCATAGAGATCCCACTCGAAAAGTTTCAGGTTATACAACTTTTAGTATAACCAAAAACATATTTATTTTTGAAATTTTTTAAAAAGCACTCTGTTCAAAATTTTTAAAATTTTCACTCAACATAATGATGTTGCATATCAAATTAAACCTTATGAAATACTCTTTAATGTTAAAATACATTTTTGCTAAATAAATTACATACAATTTCAAATTACGATTATACAAAACCTAAAAAAAAGAAAAATGGGGCAGAGGGTCCCTACGCTGCAAAATAAAAAAAAACAGTACACGGAAGGAAGTATAGTAATCACGATTTGCGAAATGGATTTTGTATTTCACATTGCTCGAAAACGAATGATCGCTGAATGTTGCCAATTTATACATGTGACTGTCATGATGTCTAATTGTACACCTGCAAGTGTCATCTTAACATGAACTCTCGTTTTAGAGATATAAGTGACTTTACACGATTTTTCGTGACGTTTGTATGTATGTGCGTGTGTGTGCATGTCGCATAACTCAAAAACGGTTGGACGTAGAAAGTTGCGAATCGGTATATAGGTTTGTTATAACATCTAGTTGTGCATCTCCCTTTTTAGATATTGTATGATTTTCCATTTTGAAGATATTTAGGAAAATTAAATTCATAATGACCAAAAATACATAGGATATGGCCATATCAAAAAACGGTAACTCAAAAACGGTTTGGACAAATCTTGCAATCGATTTTTAACTGACTTCCCTACTAGCTAGACATTTGAAACTTTCAGAAAAGCTCAGAACACGTTGACAATGTATTTTTAAAATATTTTTAGCCAACTGTTTCGGATACCATCTGCCTTCAGCAGCGTTTATATGGTTCAACAGAAAATTTATTTAAGTAACTTTCCGACTAGTTAGACATTTGAAACTTTCAGAATAGTTCAGAACACGGTGGAAATGCATTTTCTAAATACTTTTAGCCAACTGTTTCGGATCCCTGCTGCCTTCTGCACGTTACCAGTACAATTCTTGCAATCGATTTTTAACTGATTTCCCGAATAGCTAAACATTTTAAACTTTTAGAAAAGCTCAGAACACGTTGACAATGCATTTTTTTTTTAAATTATTTTTAGCCAACTGTTTCGGATACCTGCTGCCTTCAGCCGCGTTTATATGATTCAACAGACAATTCATTTAACTAACTTCCCGACTAGCTACACATTTGAAACTTTCAGAATAGTTCAGAACACGATGAAAATGCATTTTTAAATACTTTTAGCCAACTGCTTCGGGTCCCTACAGCCTTCGGCAGCGTTATCAGTACAAATCTTGCAATCGATTTTTAACTAACTTCTCGGCTAGCTAGACATTTGAAACTTCCAAAAAAGTTCACAGAAGACGGTGACAATGCATTTTTTAAATATTTTTAATGAATTGTTTCGGGTCACTGCTGCCTTCGGCAGCGTTTGTATGGTTCAACAGAAAATGTATTTAACTTTTTTCCCGACTAGCTAGACATTTGAAACTTTCAGAATAGTTCAGAACACGATGAAAATGCACTTTTTTAATACTTTTAGCCAACTGTCTCGGGTTCCTGCTGCTTTCGGCAGCGTTACCAGTACAAATCTTGCAATCGATTTTTAACTAACTTCCGACTAGCTAGACATTTGAAACTTTCAGAAAAGCTCAGAACACGGTGATAATGCATTTTTAAAATATTTTTAGCCAATTTTCTCGGGTTCAATGCTAATGCTTTTTAACATTATGTATATATTTCTAAAGGTGTATAAGGAAGTCATGTGGTGCCCACATCAGATTTTTTTAACAGGTTTTTTACGCTTGGCAACACGTTTCTGAAAAAAAAAAAAAAAAAGATATGGTTTTCTTTTAAAAACTAGTATGTTGTGGCCACCACAAGACTTTCTTCTATATTTTTCTATACAAATTCACTAAGAGCAAATAATATATTAAAACTATTATTTATTAATATTATCTAACATAATGAATGCAAATGATTTTTATCTTAGAGGAAACTAATACTAAATATCCAAACAAAGACAATTTTATTGTCTCTAAATAACATCATAATAAAAGCTTTTTTATAAGGGTTATCTCATATATCAAGTTTCGTATTGTTATATGCAATAGAAATTGAGATATAGCCTTCATGTTTTCGAGGAAATTTTCAGTATTGCAGCACCACCTATTGGCCGATAAGCATTCAGATTGAATCAGCGTCTCGATGTCTTGTAATGGCATTCTCGAATATCAAGTTTTGTTTGATGATACGCAATAGAATCTGAGATATAGCCTTCCCTTAAATTGTGGAAATCACTGTGTATCAGCGCCATCTGTTGATTGGTTGACACGAAAAGTTTATAGGCGCTGATTTAGGTCAAGGTGCATCTACATGTAATTTATATGCAATTCTGTGCTGTAGCTCGTTAGCTACAACTTTCCCTTAAATCGCGGAAATCGCTGTATATCAGTGCCACCTGTTGGCCAATAAGAATTCAAATTGAATCAGTATAAGGTCTGAAAATGACCTTCTTACATATCAAGTTTTGTTTGATTGCAAGCAACAGAACCTGAGATATAGCCTTCAATTTAAATTGTGGAAATCGCTGTACAGCAGCGTCACCTGTTGAGCAGTTGACACCAAAGATTGGTAGGCAGTAATTTAGGTCAAGGTGCATCTACATATAAAATTATATGCATTCTGTACAGTAGTTTCTGAGATATAGTTTCCCCTTAAATTACAGATATTTCTGTATAGCAACGCCACCTGTTGGACAGTAAGCATAAAAATTGCACTAGCATAATGCCTTATAATGGCCTTCTTACATATAAAGTTTTGTTAGATTATACGCAATAGAACCTGAGATATAGCATCCCCTTTAAATTGCGGAAATCGCTGTATAGCAGCGCCTCCTGGTAAGCAGATGACACCAAAGATTGGTAGGCAGTAATTTAGGTGATGGTGCATCTACATATAAAATTACATGCATTTCTGTGCAGTAGTTTCTGAGATATAGCCTTCCCTTAAATTACAGATATTGCTGTATAGCATCGCCACCTGTTGGCCAATAAGCATACAAATTGCACTAGTATAATGCCTTATAATGGCCTTCTTATGCATATAAAGTTTTGTTAGATTATACGCAATAGAACCTGAGATATATCCTCCCCTTATATAGCGGAAATTGTGTTATAGCAGCGCCACCTATAGCATGCACTAATTTAGGTCAAGGTGCATCTACATGTAAATTGATATGTAATTCTGAGCAGTAGTTCCGGAGATACAGTTGCCACAAAATTTTTGTCACACGCACATAGACATTTCCTACAAATGGTCAAATCGTGTTCTAGACCTCTCAAAGCTTCTAAATCCGTCGAAAACCAGAAGTCGAAAATTTTTACGAATCCAATACTTTCTTTTATTGAATATAGAAGAAAGTAAAAATGGAGTTAGTGTCACGTGGGGCCCTCAGGTTACCAAGGGGCCCATTTGTGATACCTCAGATTATTTGAATCCAGGAAACATTTGAAATCTATGTGTTCAGCGAATTTACTTTCCTTTCAAGAAATTTTGGCGTACCCAGACTTATCAAACACCCTATAAATATATATGTATGTAAGTGTGTGCATATCTGTATTATTCTGACATAAACCGAACACACAAAATGTGACTTCTGGTTTACTGACAACAAAAGAAAATTGGCGGATTCCTTTTAACTCTGTGGACACACCCCCTTGTGATTCCACGGCTCCATACTACGGTTACAGTTTAGAAATTTTTGCACCCGCAAAACAGAAAAAAAAAACTGTTTTTTCTTTAAAACTGATTTTTTCTGTAAACAATACAGTTTGTTCTGTAAAAATAACAGAATTTTTGTTTTCAGCATGCTAAAAAACAGAAAAGGGGAAAAAAACAGAAAAAAAAAAAAAAAAAAAAAAACAGAAAAAGGGATAAAAAACAGGAAAAATCTGTTTTTTCTTTAAAACAGCTCTTTTCTGTAACAAATACAGATATATTCCGTAAAACTCACAGATTTTTTTTACAGTGAAATGCGACGTGATTTTTGTTAAGTTTATAGCATTTAGGAAACTTATGACATTTTACTAAACAAATAATTATGAAAAGAAAGAAAAAATGGTTGAATATTATATTCATAGTTCTAAACTAGTGTTTTGTGTCATTTTTTTTTTCAAGAAATTAAAAAAAAATCAGTAATTTATGAAAATATATACCAGCGTCGCATTTAGGAAATTTTTGCCGCATTTAAGGTACTATATCCTAAATGCCATGTTCAAACTCCCTAAATGCGATAATGCATTTAATGCATGGAAGTTACTTTAATGTTATTAACACTTTCCAAAGAAGGTTGAAAATTTTCTACTGTAAAAATCATAAAAATATTGAAATGCATTGTTAATATTCTAAAATAATGTTTTGTATAGGATATGATATGATTAACTCTCTGATTTACAGGGCTACACTAAAATATTCAGAGAGATCAAAAGCTGCAATTATAATCTAATGGCTGCATTTTCTTTTGCGTTAAGCCTTTATAACTCTCTGCAAAACGCCTAAGAGCAATTTTAAAATCAATTAATCTATCTGTACATTTTTCAGTCCTTCTGTCTGTTGTGTGATAACGTAGGCAAAGAATATTAAAAGTTAAAACAGGAATAAACTACTACGTCAGAAACGCCAAAGAAAAATTATTGAGGTGCATACAGCTGTTTCGGTAGCCTAAAGCGTACCGTCATCAGTGCAAAAAAATAATTCTGAATCTGGAGAAGTACTCGTATATATAGGAGAGGGACCGGATTTAGTTCAACAAATAGGATTGCGGAAAAGGGGGGAAGTGTGGCCAATAGGAATTAAGGATTGTGTAGCTGTGTAAACAGTAGAAAAATTAAGGAAATGTGGACTGAATGTAAAATTTCCAACAATCAGACAAATAGGGAACAGCGAAATCACAATTTACAAGGTTTTTAAAATTTTTATAAATATGAAAAGCTTCAAAGAAATCGAGTTCATGAATGGATTTAGGTCTGCAAATTATTTTAGCAGAATTAAATTTAAAATTATGATTTTCCTCCCAGCAATGTTTAGAAATAGCCGATTTATTGGTGTCTTGTTTGCGGACGTAATTCATATGTTCTTTTAGACGAAATTTAAGACTGCGTTTAGTTTGGCCAATATATGATAAACCACACTGACAGGATATACTATAAATGCCCCAAGAATTATGCATATCAATAGGATCTTTTAACTGAGAAAAGGTGAGTTTATTGGAAGGCGAAAATATTATTTTAAAATCATATTGTTTGAGAATTTTAGCTATGGTTTGACTGGTTTTAGAAAAATAGGGTAAAACAATACTGATATTAGAAGTGACTGATTTAGTAGACGAAATACGAGGGAGTTGTAATTTTTGGATAGCTTTGTCTATAATGGAAGGGAACCTCTGTCAATTGCGATGGCTTTCAGGTATTTAATTTCAGATTTCAATAAAATAGGATTTGAACAAATATTAAGGGCACGGTTTACAAAAGTATAGAAAGCAGCCATTTTTTGGTTAGGTGGGTGACATGAACGCGCATGGGGAGGAAGGGAGACTGCAAAATTTTTACGATAGACAGTGGTTGAAAATCCATTTACAGTGCGAGAGACGAGGGTGTCAAGAAATGGAAGGGAGCCATTATTTTCTATTTCATATGTAAACTGGATATTACTGTCAATTGAATTTAAGGTTTCTAAGACATGGTCAATATTGTGAAGAGATATGTCAATAAGCGTGAAGGTGTCGTCAACATAACGGGTCCAAAAAGGAAAAGATATTTTCTTAAAAAGCTTGCTTTCGAAATAGTGCATGTAAATGTCTGCGAGAATTGGGGAGAGAGGGGAACCCATGGCTAAACCTTCAGACTGACGATAGAATTTATTTTGGAAAGAAAAAGTGGTTTGTGATAAACAAATGCGGGTAAGAGAAATTAATTCTTGTATTTCAAAAGAGGTGAAATGAAACTCTTTTAATCTATTTTCGAGACAACAGAGGGCGCCACTTATTGGAACATTAGTGAAAAGAGATTTTACATCAAAAAAAAACCATAGTGAGATTAGTGTGAGGGCAATTTTGAATATTTTTTGCAAAATTTATGGAATTCTTAACAGTATAACTATTAGCAGCAAGAAGTGGAGCAAAAATTGTGGTGAGAAATTTAGCTAGATTATAGGAAGCAGTACCGATATTAGAGACTATTGGACGAAATGGAATATTGGGTTTGTGAACTTTTGGTAAAGCATAAAATCTGGCACAATTAGCAATAGAAGGGATAAGATGGGATTTAGTCGAGTTCAATAATAAGGGGCAAGATTTTATAGCAGATTTAATTTTATTTAATTCTTGAGGAGAGGGGTCACGGGGCAGAGGAATGTATGGGCCATCATTAATTAGTTCGGTAACACTTTCGATGTATTGTTTTTTATCCAATATAACAATCTGACCACCTTTATCAGCTTTAGTAATGATGATATTTTCATTAGATTTTAATTCCTTCAAGGCGTTTTTTCTGTAGGGCTGAGATTTGATTTAAAATTTTTAGAGTTGAAATTGGCATTATTAAGGATTAAATGACGAAGATTTTCTTTCTGTTGGTCAGTCAGTCGAGAATTTTTGAAAGCTTTTTCAACCGGTGCAATTAACTGAGGACCGGCTTCGTAATTCACAGAGTGCTATTCATTCGAACGACTTACCTGTTGTCAATAAAAATGCAATCGTTAATCTTTCCAGTACTGATATTTCCAATAGTCAATATTCTGTTCTCAAACTCAATTCAAATTTTGCCATTTCTAAATCTCCTTCTTTTCCTCAGTTAATTGCACCGGTTGAAAAAGCTTTCAAAAATTCTCGACTGACTGACCAACAGAAAGAAAATCTTCGTCATTTAATCCTTAATAATGCCAATTTCAACTCTAAAAATTTTAAATCAAATCTCAGTCCTACAGAAAAAAAAAAAACGCCTTGAAGGAATTAAAATCTAATGAAAATATCATCATTACTAAAGCTGATAAAGGTGGTCAGATTGTTATATTGGATAAAAAACAATACATCGAAAGTGTTACCGAACTAATTAATGATGGCCCATACATTCCTCTGCCCCGTGACCCCTCTCCTCAAGAATTAAATAAAATTAAATCTGCTATAAAATCTTGCCCCTTATTATTGAACTCGACTAAATCCCATCTTATCCCTTCTATTGCTAATTGTGCCAGACTTTATGCTTTACCAAAAGTTCACAAACCCAATATTCCATTTCGTCCAATAGTCTCTAATATCGGTACTGCTTCCTATAATCTAGCTAAATTTCTCACCACAATTTTTGCTCCACTTCTTGCTGCTAATAGTTATACTGTTAAGAATTCCATAAATTTTGCAAAAAATATTCAAAATTGCCCTCACACTAATCTCACTATGGTTTTTTTTTGATGTAAAATCTCTTTTCACTAATGTTCCAATAAGTGGCGCCCTCTGTTGTCTCGAAAATAGATTAAAAGAGTTTCATTTCACCTCTTTTGAAATACAAGAATTAATTTCTCTTACCCGCATTTGTTTATCACAAACCACTTTTTCTTTCCAAAATAAATTCTATCGTCAGTCTGAAGGTTTAGCCATGGGTTCCCCTCTCTCCCCAATTCTCGCAGACATTTACATGCACTATTTCGAAAGCAAGCTTTTTAAGAAAATATCTTTTCCTTTTTGGACCCGTTATGTTGACGACACCTTCACGCTTATTGACATATCTCTTCACAATATTGACCATGTCTTAGAAACCTTAAATTCAATTGACAGTAATGTCCAGTTTACATATGAAATAGAAAATAATGGCTCCCTTCCATTTCTTGACACCCTGGTCTCTCGCACTGTAAATGGATTTTCAACCACTGTCTATCGTAAAAATTTTGCAGTCTCCCTTCCTCCCCATGCGCGTTCATGTCACCCACCTAACCAAAAAATGGCTGCTTTCTATACTTTTGTAAACCGTGCCCTTAATATTTGTTCAAATCCTATTTTATTGAAATCTGAAATTAAATACCTGAAAGCCATCGCAATTGACAGAGGTTATGACCCTTCCATTATAGACAAAGCTATCCAAAAATTACAACTCCCTCGTATTTCGTCTACTAAATCAGTCACTTCTAATATCAGTATTGTTTTACCCTATTTTTCTAAAACCAGTCAAACCATAGCTAAAATTCTCAAACAATATGATTTTAAAATAATATTTTCGCCTTCCAATAAACTCACCTTTTCTCAGTTAAAAGATCCTATTGATATGCATAATTCTTGGGGCATTTATAGTATATCCTGTCAGTGTGGTTTATCATATATTGGCCAAACTAAACGCAGTCTTAAATTTCGTCTAAAAGAACATATGAATTACGTCCGCAAACAAGAAACCAATAAATCGGCTATTTCTAAACATTGCTGGGAGGAAAATCATAATTTTAAATTTAATTCTGCTAAAATAATTTGCAGACCTAAATCCATTCATGAACTCGATTTCTTTGAAGCTTTTCATATTTATAAAAATTTTAAAAACCTTGTAAATTGTGATTTCGCTGTTCCCTATTTGTCTGATTGTTGGAAATTTTACATTCAGTCCACATTTCCTTAATTTTTCTACTGTTTACACAGCTACACAATCCTTAATTCCTATTGGCCACACTTCCCCCCTTTTCCGCAATCCTATTTGTTGAACTAAATCCGGTCCCTCTCCTATATATACGAGTACTTCTCCAGATTCAGAATTATTTTTTTGCACTGATGACGGTACGCTTTAGGCTACCGAAACAGCTGTATGCACCTCAATAATTTTTCTTTGGCGTTTCTGACGTAGTAGTTTATTCCTGTTTTAATATTCCAACGCCAAGTCTCCTGCTATTAAATATTAAAAGTTATTCGGTACTGCAATTACGTACAGTTGGAAAGTGTTACTAATCAATTCGTACTGCATGGTTTTTCTTTCTTGTTGACTTCGGATTGTCTCTGTCGGTCTGTCCATCCGTATGTCTGTCTGTGTGTCCATGCACTAACTCCCGAAAATATTCATGGAACTTCTTGAAACTGATATATATTTTTCAAGTTCCTTATAACATGTTCCTTATTGAAAATGGAGTATGTACCTCTACTGGCTTGTATACAGGGACACTCGAAAGTATTCCAAAGCATTGTGTTCTATGGAAGGTATTTTCATAAACCATATTTTATTACCGTTACTTTACACATATCGATGAAATTGAAATATGTTATTCAACATTACTATCGAATGTTCCCCATTGAAAATGGAGTAAGTACCATCACTAGTCTGAATACAGGGAAACTCGAAATTATTCCCTAAAGCTTTGCGTTCTTATGGAGCTATCTCTATAAACCAAACTTTAAAAACTTAATGATATCAAATCTTAATGATATTAAAATATGTTAGTCATATGCACTGAAGAGTGCTTTCCATAGAACACAGTATGATTAGTGTTAGATTTACAGGGCCAAACAAAAATATTCAGTTATAGTAAGGCCTATTGAAAATTTGTTGCAATTGCAGTTTCGTTTACATTAAACGTTTTTATTACTTTCTAAATGTTTTTAACACTTTCCAACGAGTTTGAAAGTTTTTAATATCTTCGGTTTGTCAGTGTGTCCGTTTGTCTGCTGTCTGTGCGTTCGTCTGTCCGCGCTATAAGTCCCGTTATTATTTATGGAATTTCTTGAAACTGATACATATTATTAAAGTTTAGTATAGGATGTTCCCTACTGAAAATGAAGTGTGTACTTCTACTAGTTAGTACACAGTGGCACCCGAAAATATTCCAAAGCATTGTGTTCTGTGAGAGGTATTTTTGTAAACTATATTTTATTATCGTTACTTTACACATACCTTAATGAAATTGAAATGTTATTCAAGTTCACTATCGGATGTTTCCCATTGAAAATAGAGTAAATACCCTCACAGGTTTTTATAAAGGGACACCCGAAAGTACCTCAAAGCACTGCGTTTGATGAGAGATATTACTATGAACTAAATTTTGATTCCTATATTTTACCAAATTTTAATGAAATTGAAATATGTTATTCATATGCATAAAAGAGTGCTATCTACAGAATGTAGTATGATTAGTATTAGATTTACAGGGACACACAAAAATATCCAGCTACATTAAGTGCTTTTATTGGAAATTTACTGGAATTGTATTTTCGTTTACATTGAGCGATATAACAGTTTTTAACATTTTTAACGCATTCCAACAAGGTTGAAAAGTGTTAATGACTACGGTTTGTCTGTCTGTTTGTCCGCGCTCTAACACCCGTAAATATTTATGGAATTTCTTGAAATTAATATATGTTATTCAAGTTGACTATCGGACGTTCTCTATTGAAAATGGGGTTTATACCTCTACTGGTTTGTGTACAGGGACACCCGAAAATATTTCAAAGCATTGTGTTCTATGAGAGGTATTTCTATAAACCATATTTTCATACCTTTACTGTAGACATATCTTAATGAAATTGAAATATGTTATTCAAGATCACTATCGGACGTTCCCTATTGAAAATGGAGTTTATACCTCTACTGGTTTGTGCACAGGACACCCAAAAGTATTCGAAAGCATTGTGTGTTCTATGAGAGGCATTTCTATAAACCGTATTTTCTTACCTTTACTGTAGACATATCTTAATGAAATTGAAATATGTTATTCAAATTCCCTATTGGATGTTTCCTGTATAAAATGGAGGAAATACCACCACCGATATATATATACAGGGACACTCAAAAGTATTCCAAAGCATTGTGTTCTATTAGAGATATTTCTATAAATCAAATTTTAATAACTTTACTTTCCACGAAGTTTTAGGAAATCAAAATATGTTATTTATATGCACAAAAAAAGGCTTTGCATAGAATATAGCATAATTAGCATTAGATTTACAGGGTGACACAAAAATATCCATTTATATTAAGAGCTATTAGTAAAAAAAATACTAAAATTGTACTTTCGTTTACACTAAGCGTTTTTAACACTTTCTAACATTTTAAAGATTGAATATGATTTCAGTTTGTTTATCTATCCATCTGTCTGTCCGTCTGTCTGCCCGCGCTCGAACTCCTGTAAATATTTATGGAATTTCTCGAAACTGATATATTTTATTGATGTTCACTATCGGATGTTCCCTATTGAAAATGGAGTGAAGAGGTGTGTATCACTGATTTTTTGCTAAAAGTGTGTGTAACTATGTGCAACTAACAGTGTGTGTGTAACTCACTGTGTAACTATGTCTTTTTTTTAACTGTGTGTGTGTGTAACCCCGCCTTTTTATTAACAGTGTATGTAACTGTATAATTCCGCCTTTTTATTAACAGTGTGTGTAACTCCGTATGTAAATCTCTCTTTTTTTTTGACAATGTGTGTAACGCTGTGTGTACCGCTAATTTTTTGCTAACAGTGTGTATGTAGCTCTGTGTGTAACTCTGCATTTTTATTAACAGTTTGTGTGTAATTGTGTGTGTAACTTTGCTTTTTTATAACAGAGTGTGTAACTCCGTGTTTAACTCTTCTTTTCTGAGCAGTGTATGTGTAACTCTGATTCCATGAATATTTACGGGAGATAGAGCACGGACAGACAGACAGACAAACCTAAGTCATTAACACTTTTCAACTTTGTTGGAATGTGTTAAAAACATTTAGAAAGTGATAAAAACGCTTATTGTAAACGAAAATGCAATTCAAGATGTTTTCCAACACTACCTTTTAATGTATCTGAATATTTTTGTGTGGCCCTGTAAATATAATGCTAATAATATTGTATTTTATGGAAGGCATTCTTTTGTGCATACGAATAATATATATATATATATATATATATTTATATTACGACTTGTGCAAAGTAAAATCATTAAAATTTGGTGCGTAAGAAATGCCTTCCATAGAACGCAATGCTTTTAAATACTTTCGGATGTCCCTGTATACAAACCAGTGATGTTATTTACTTCAATTTACATGGGGAACATCCGGCAGTGGACTTCAATGATATATTTCAATTTCATTAAAATTTCATTGACGTCTTACCAGCGTGCAGAAAATTTGCATATTGCACATTATTTTCGAAGAAATGCAGGTATTTAAATTAAAATGTTAGGGTGTCTTATAATTTTGTTCATGGTATTTTTAATTTTTTTTTTTTAATTAAACTCTATAAAAATATCATTTCTGTAAAACAATTACGTGTGATAACAGAATAAATTTATGTTTTTGACTTATTTGATAAAACATTTTTAAGTTCTGAATCTTTTCTTTCACTGTCTGTCAAATTAGATAGGTGTCTTATAATTATGTCCACCACTGTATATATATTTATTATATACCTATATATGTAACATATTATACATATTTATTTACGCTGTAAACATTATATATGTATATTATATACATATATATGTATGTTACATATATATATATATATACATATATATGTATGTTACATATATGTATATATATACATATATATATATATATATTATACATATATATGTAACATAATATCTTCAAATGATACTTAAAATTAATAAAATGGAACAAACACAAATTAATGAATTTGTGAGCCAGGATTTCGTACATCTTTATTGATCAGTGCCTGACTCCGAAGTGCCGAATATACAAGCCAGCATAGACTTCATCTACATGTACATGTACATTTTAGCTTTACGCTCACTTTTTATAATTTTATATGGTAATGTTAGATGGATAAAGGATTGGGATCTTACGCAATCCTCTTTTTCGGCACGTGACAAGGCTGATGCAATATCGAAACCCTAATTGAATACTGAGTTAAAATTATAAAATCTTGATAAATAGTATATATTAAATTAATTCAATTTATCCATATTAATGAGATATTAATTTTTATTGTTATATTTCCCCTCCTGAGAGGACTACACCCTATGCATCCATAGAGTTGACGACACCCAGGAGTAGTTGGACTAACGCTTAGAATAACTCAAAATGTTGAAAACTTCAAAAATTTCAAATTCCCAATCTCTCATCCATTTATACTAATATACAGGGTGATTATAATTAAAGTTACGATTTCAAAACGCTATAATTTTAAAACTACCCATCAGAGCGATTTGATATTTTACCAGAGCAATCGTGAGACAATGAAATTTTGTTTGGCAAAAGAAGAAAAAAAAAGTTGCAATATGTGCCGTTAATTATCCGTAAATTATGTGTTTCATGAAGCTCCTCTTTTTCTCTTTTCACTATGACTGTTTACGCTGTAAACATGTATTCTTGTTTTTTTGCTAAAAAAATTGTAGTAAACCCTTGAAGTCTGTTGTTTCCTGCTATTCCATTGTGTTGCTAACAACATTCCTGTGTTTAATGAGTCCATTTAGGTGTTTCCCCTGACAGCGCCATCTATAAGAACATGTTGGAACTACTTTTTTCCTCCCCCAAACAAAATTTCATTGCCTCACGATTGCTCTTGTAAAATATCAAATCGCTCTGATGGGGGTTTTAAAATTATAGCTTTTTGAAATCGCAACTTTAATTACAATCACCCTGTATAAAAACATAAAAATACAAAGCAAATTGTATACTGATAATGCAAGATAGGACACAATTTCTCTAGCAAGAAGATTCCTAAGTTTTGTCGACTTACCATCATGCTCGTAATCCCATCTTGAATTAACTTTCCATTGCATACAATGGGTATAATAATACAATAATAAACAGAACATACATTCAGGGCTCATTAAAATACACTAAATTACAATCAAAATAAATGTACGCTGGCGCTACTACATATGAAATATTACAACAGTCATTAATGAGTATTCATCAAAAGAAAAATTGATACAAAATACTGATAAGGTCTTATTTACATTACATATTTTTTGTTAGAAGTGCATCTCTTGATATTATAACTTCACCTAATACTATTCATCACAAAATAAAAATGTCTTTATGATCACTAAATTAGTACAATATATAAACAGTTTATCAGTTTGACAGGTAGTTAACTTAAACATAATATTATAACATCTCTCTAATTATACAATGTAGTCACTCAAATATACTTTATTTTCTCATTGAAAGAGTTATTAAGTTCGTAAATATTATGTTTTTACAAAATAAAAAATTATCAGTGTTTAATGATTCTCAAAACAATTTTAAAATACTGAAAATATAATTAACTGAAAGTAAATAAACTAATGAACAATAAAAGAAACTTTTCCTATATGATCATAATTTTATGGATACAAAGAAATCCAGGTGAATATTTTTACTTGTTTATAGATAACTTATCAGAATATTCTTTTCTCATGATAATTACTGTAATTTAAGCATTTTTACTTAAAAAGAGTATGAAACTATTATACGTGAAAGAGTAACACATATCTCTTTTCATATTTTCATTGCATATAACAGAAAGAAATAATAATAATAATAAAACAAACTAAAATAATTTAGTTAAAATTCGAATCTCCAAAAGTTGAGATTTCTCAGAAAGTTCACGTGTTATAATTAAAAACATATTATAAATTGGGACAACACTTTTAAAAGACGTCATAAAATTTTATTAAAATCAAATTATACATAATACTAAGCTTTTCACCATTAATTCATGGCTTCATCAGGTATATAAGTTACATAAAAAAAAAAAAAAAAAGAGACAGCATCTTTATATATCACAGGATCGTTGGCAGTTGTAGTTGTTACTGCAAAGACTTCTTAAATCACGTAGCTAGGAATGGAATAGAGAAGGTCTTGCAGATAAGACAAGTTGTTACTTGAGTTCGAAGGTTTTGGTTGAGTTTAAATATGGTAGCACCAGGAATACTTTCAGAACAATACCTGTAGGAGATTCTTTGTTTTAGGCCAGGGCTGGAAAGTTCTAAGGTTGCACTATGTAGGAGACAACTTATTAATGCAAGGTAAACTGAAAAAATAAGGATATTAATATTTTGATTCACATAACAAATGCCTTATTTCGTGTTAAATTGCTGAGTCTGTATAATGGATTGCATTATTACATTGTAAAATATTAATAGATTCATCTAGGAGTAGGTCTTGAATATTGTGAGGTGATTATTTCAGCTTTGGACCATAAAGGTGTAGCACCAGGGTGATTATAGATAAATTCAACCAGGGCAGAACTTTTTTCTTATTTTAAATTGTGAATATGCCCTTTTATTCTTGGCTTGAGAGTACGACGGATTTGCCCAATGTACTAAAATAGTTCATCATTTAATTTCATTGGAATTTTATAGACACCACTTGTGGGTCTGTTAAAATCGCGATCATTAACACATAACTGTTTGATGTTTGATAGTAAAGGGGGATGTGAAAATAATTAAAATATTAAATTTTCAAGGATAAAGTTTTTGAAATTTATAAATTCATTACAGAATGTTAGGCTGTTAGTATATTTAGTTTTAGTCATCTGGTTATTAGTGTTAATTTTATTATAATACAATTTATTTTTAACATTACTAATGATATTTAAGATATTGGTTTTATTATATCCTGCATAATTTCCTAATTGAATGATTTTATTTAATTCTTTATCGTTAAACTGAAAAGAAATATAATTAATAGCACGCAAAATATAAGAGTGAAAAGAGGCAAATTTAAAGTATATCTCTATATATTTAAAAAAGGTTACTGTCACTGGCGTCAATTTTTTCTTTTTTTTTTTGTCCGCGACAGCATCTTCTAGTGGAGGGCAGGGTCCTTCCCGTCATGAGAGGTATCAATGTGTTCCGAATACTCCAAGGCAGGACGACATTTAAGCTGCTTAGAAATTTCTATCATTTTAATTAAAGAAATTATTAACTAAAAATGACAAGTTTATGAAAGTACTCTATTTGCCATTTTGAAAACTGTTTCTCCCAGTGACGTTGTTTTTCTGTCATGAAGTCATTTTACACGGGAAAATTAAAATATGATCCATGGTTTTACGTAGGTAGGTAAGTAGGTTGGATTTAACGTCGTACCAGTACTGCGCTATGGGAAATTGGCGACGGTCTGGGACGCACCCTAGAGATGTGTCCGGGGACATGCCATCCCAATTTTGATCCTTCACTGAGGGGATCCCTCCCTCCGCTTTGGTGATCCCCGGAGGTATAGTGTGGATGTGAACATGGAGGACTTTGCAGCCATGAGAGATTTTATGTGCATCAGCCACCATTAGTGTACACGACGGTCTTTGGCCGGCTCAAGTATCGAATTGGCAATCTTCCAATGGACTTTTCCGCGTTACGTATTAAACCCTTGACACGCGACTACTACAGGGAAAAATAGAGAATTATAATGTTTACATTTTTGTTTTATGAGGAAACGTTTGCATTCTATAGGGAAATATTTGTATCGTAGAGAGAAATTCATAGGGAAATGGAGAAACAGAAGTCACATGCTGGGTATGATTTAACCTAGAACCCAAGAAAACGGATATTGTCCATTACGTGCTTGCTCGGCGTTTTACCGAGTAGGGTACCGCGGTCCGAAATCATGGATCTAAGAAATAAAGAAAATAAATATCAACTTTTTTTTTCTACTTTTAGAAAATTAATTTTCTTACACGGGAAAATTTAAATATGATCCAAGGTTGTAGGTAGGTATATAATTAGGTAGGTTGTGTTTGACGTCGCACCATGGATAATTGGCGACGGTCGGGGACACACCCCTACGGATGTTCCGGAGACATGCCACTACAGTTTTGGTCCTACACGAAGGGGATAGCTCCCTCGCTTTGGTGGCCCCCAGAGGTATAATTTTGATGGGAACATGGAGGATATTGAGGCCACGACATATTTTATGTGCACCAGCCCCCATTAATGTACACTGCGTTCTTTGGCCGGCTCGAGAACCGAACCCGCAATCTTCCAGTTATGAACTCGGCGCTCTACCGACTGAGGTACCGCGGTCCGGATCTAAATTTGTAAAAAAGAAAAAAAATATATTATATATTACAATTTGACATTGAGTATGAGGATTTCCATAATAGTTTTCTGCTTTTGTCTAGTAATATGCACTATTAATATTCATTTTCAGTGAAAGAAAGCAGCGAATAGGCGGGCAGAGCTCTGCATGGGATGATAAGTAAAGTGAGACGGAGGGGAGGCGAAGCCTCCCTCGGGGGTTGGTGAACGGAGCGAGCAGGGGGCAGAGCCCCCTAGTTTATAAAATTTAAAGTATATTTATAAAATTAAAGTACACTTAAAGTATAATTAAACAGTTACCTGCTGAACATCAAGAACAAGCCCGTGCTCATGCTGTTTTTTCTTTAAATAGACATATAAATCAGAATAGTGGGTCAAAAAACTCAAAAGTATTAACTCTTAAAAGAATTAAAACTAACTATTCCGTATTATCCAAGTTGATAAATCAAAACAACTTGTTGCCTTAAATACTTCTGATTTTAATACTAAAGCTCTTGCAGCTATTAATGATTTAAACCGTATTGTTGTTATTTCTAATCCTATTGAAAATTTAAACCGCAAAATTCAAAAACTAATTAATACTTACAAACACTTAATATCTTTTCACATCATAAAAATTCCGCTTTACCCTGACATTTTTTTTTTTTTTTTTTAATTAAAAGCCATAAAATTAATCTTCCTTTACGCCCAATTGTTTCAAAATGTAATAGCCCCACTTATTTCCTCGAAAATTTCTTATCTAATTTACTCAAACCTTTAATTCTTGATAACTCTCATATTGTAAAATCTGGTCTTGAAGTCAAAAATAGAATTTTAAATACCAAACTGGGCCGTACTGATAAATTTTTTAGTTTAGATATAATTTCTCTTTTTCCAAATATTTCTTTAGTCAAGGTACACAATATTATTTCCAAAAAAGGTAAAAGTAATTCCTTACTTCCCCCACTCTCAATTTTATTTTAGAAGTGTTAATTTGATTAATTTTAATAACTTTTCCTTTTAATGGTACAATTTATAAACAAACTGTCGGTGCTCCTATGGGCTCCCCCCCCCCCTTTAGCCGATTTACTGTTAACTGAATTGGAAGAGCACGCTTTTGATTTCATTACTCTGAAACCCACTATCTATTTACGTTATGTAGATAATATTTTTATTTCTTGGCCATTTTAACAAAATTCTCTCCTTAACTTTATTCATATTCTTAATAATCAATTTCCCTCCATTAAATTTACTTTTGAATCTGAAATTAGCCGTACGCTGGCCATTTTAGACTTATATATTCACTAGTGCTGGACGATATCAGAAATTAAATATCGCGATATATCACCAAGTTAATATCGATATTAGTGATATATTGCGATATTTCTTTCAAGATAGGAAAAAATATGCATTTGTTATTTTTTAAAGACATATGCACACGAATTTTAAAGTATACAAGTATAGAGTGTTTTCCATGTATTTTCTGGTATATTACTACCATAACTTTATCATAAAAAAAAAAAAAAAATCATAAAAAGTGAATCAATATTGTTAAACATGAAAAGTTGATATTTGGATTTTTGGGAATTAGAAATTACAAAGTAAGATAAGATAATGAGAAATGAGAAATGGCCGAACGTTTAAATTTAGGTATAGTGGATTTATTATGCGTATATAGTGCCGCGAATCATTAACCCTTCCTGAAATCAAATATTTTAAATTGAAATCAATAATAATAATTTAAATTAAATAAATAAAATAATGATGTTATTAAAATTTAAATAAAAGATAATTTCCATTGAAACTAAGTGAAATAGGAAAATGAAAATAATTATTAACTCACCCCTTTTGCAGTACAAATGAATACTCTGAAAGAAAGAGATTAATATTCCACTGAGGCACGATATATAAACACATAAGCACAAACTTGAACACCACAGCTTTTATTTCTTACTGAGCAAACAGAAACATACACCTCACATCCGGTACCGGGGAGTAAAATCTTTTTACCACACTATGATTATACAGATCTAAAATGTAGAAGTACATTACTACTTGAATATAGTAGCTATTATTAACGATACTCTGATATATTTTAACCTTCACCATTCACATCAACATATGTAAAATTCCATTATTCCTTGAAATATTAATCCGGAATGTATACGTATCGTTTTAAATATGATCGTTCAACACAGTGATTGAGGCCTTGATTTTCCACGCATTGTTTTAAATATGATTGTTCAAAACGGTGATTAAGGCTTTGATTGTCCACAAACAGCATATAATTACACCTTTTGGTAAGTATAGTCATCTTTTCTGAGACTGTTAACTGTTGACGATCTCTCATTTTAAGACATTTACCAGATTATAATACCATCCAGATACGATGTTGTTATTTTAAAATTCAAATATATATAATGGAAATTGCACCTTTAGATGACTGTGGAGACCGGCTTCCTCGTTGCCTGAGATATTAACTGACAGCAGCACAACCTCCAGGAGATAACGTATATACTTTCAGCCTATTTAGGCCTCACTGACGTTCCGGTACTTAGGCACTTGATCAGAGCTTTATTGGTTGTCATATGAAATTTTTACCCATTGAAATGTTCATATTTTTTCCATTCAGTTTATCTATGAATAATTAAAGACATTTTTCAAGATAGAAGGAACCTTTTAAGACCGATTCTCGGCCAATGGCCGAAGCCACCGGCGAGCGCCGTAAATTTCGTTGTCCTCTTCAAGCAAGCATTCAAGAGAGAGTGACGCTGACGAAAATCCAATTTTCCCGCGAGCTTCGAGACTATTTACCGGAGTATACGGGCGCGTGGTAAATAGTTCAAAAAAAAAAAAAAAACAAATATTTTATTTGGATCGTCTGTTGAATAAATAAAAATAAGATGAGAATAAATAAATTTAATTTTAAGAGAGGAATATTTTATATCGGCTCATTTTATGGAATGAATGTTAAATATTGAAAAAACACATTTTCCTGGAGGCACGCCCCACTTTGAATCGGCGTAGCGATATATTCGCTGCGGACCGAATCGAACATTCTAGAAGAAGAATTTGAAAATCGTAAATGTAAATGACGTCACTGAATCTAATTAAGGGAATCTGAAAGTTAGGAAAATTATTAAAATTGGTTTTGAATTATTTGAGGCCGATATAAAATAATTTTAAAACGATCTGAGCGTTTTATCAAAATTAATTTTTTAATAGGTGAAAACGTTTGTTTACGTTTCACAGAAATCGGTCCCGGATATCAATTCTGGTTTGTTTACAAACGAAACGTTTCACATGAAAATTTTGAACTTTTCTATTATTGCAAATCGAGGAATTTTAAAGGAATAAATTGGAACAATTAATTAAATAAAAGAAACGAAAATATTTTCCGGAGGATTTAATAAAAATTAATTAATTTTAAAAGTGTTAGAATTACCATTCTAACATTTCTCCCCCTCTCTAGAAAAAACAGAAAAAAAGAATTTGGCTGCGGGAAAATGGGTAATCGTATAACACAAAATATATAGTAAACATGAAAAGTACACTACATGAGTGCGTATCCGAATATATATATTAACACTCAAAACATAAATGATGTGGGGCAAGTTAAAAAAAAATCATATGCATGCCACTTTTTAAACATATAACATAATACAATAGAGATAATGAAGATAATAGAGAGAATGGAAATCTGCCAAAATAAACCACTTGAAAAGAAAATTTTAGCTATGAATAGTTTTTTTTTTTTTTTTTACCAAAAACAGCTCAGCTAAAAATTATGACGGAATCTTTAAAGTAAAAAACATGCACCTCACAACAAATCATTAAAGGTAAAAAAAATTTTTATTGGAAATCAACTGTAGGTATTTTAAACATTGTAATATCCACAATTGACGGACTTTTGAGCTGTAACACTATTGTGATGAGCATGGGAGACAGCTAATGACACTTAAGAATAAGGCTCGGCTATGAATGGTCTCCATCAAATACTCTAGGACAATACCTACATTTCTACCATGTGTCACATGCATAAGGAATTGGAAAATAAATACTGTTTGTAAAATTGATTTGTGTTATGTTTGAATATACACTCCTGCCAAATCGCAACAGATTTAAAACAGGTAGGTGTCAGTGGTTAAACATTTTTGAATATACCTTAATAATTTGAAAAATGCATATATCTTTTTTTTTTTTTTTTTTTTTTTTTAAACAGGTAAGTAAATATGTGTTTTATAGGTTTTCATTCATGTGAGATTTAGGTTAACAAATTTAGTCTGAAATTGAAGAAGTGAGAATATCTAAGAACTGCAGTACCGGTGCACAAAAGTGAAACATAACCTCGGACCAGCCTGACAAATTTTGTATCACTCTGGGCCTGGATTTCTCAGTATCCCACCAAAAGCAATTTTAGAATCATTTAAGGTAGGTAAAGAAATTTTTTTGCTATATATTAATTTATGTATTTTGTCTGCTAACTTGAATGTATATTGGAGGAGTCAGTATCATAAAATTTGAAAAGAGAGTGAAAATCCTTTTTTTTTTTTTTTTTTTTTTTTGCTGAGAAGCTTTAGTTATGAGTAAATTTTGAATATTAAAATTGTTTGGGGTTCCAATGCAATCTAATAGAGATGAATAGTGAAAAAAAAAAATTGAACATAGAGTAATATTCACATTGTTTAAATTTGTTGGCAGGAAACTAGGCATTGTGCTGATAACATAATATATAACATAATTTTAGATCATTGTCTTTTCTTTTATTTCATTTTAATTGAAGAAAAGGGGAATTTATTCGTCCCATATCAATAAAAGCAATGCATGATAAGACTGCTGTTCACACTAATTATAGGCTCAGCTTATAATGGTCTCTGCATATGCTATAATTAATATTCAAGGTATTTTACATTTTAGACTTTTTGAATAGGAGACATGCACGTCAGCATAAGCCACAGACTTACATTCACGAAGGGTGAAAAACGGGTGCCTTATTAGGTCTCTACCACATCGACTTATTTGATTGCTGCAAGTGCAATTCTCCGTAAATAAACCTTGTAAAATTAATATATACTGTGCACAGTTTCAATGTAATAAGTCAAATATAATTTTTGTATATATAAATAGAACAATGATCTGAATTTTAATTGCCTACAAATGTTTCCTGTAGATTCTTTAGGTGTGATGGAAATTTAAAAGGTAGGTAACCCTTTATTTATTTATTTATTTTTTTTTTTTTTGAAGTGAACTGCCTAGTCAACTGGGTTTATAGTTAAAATTTCGCATGGCACAATGATTGCTGTGGTCATCAGCTCAAACCACCATATCCTGCAAAATTTCACCGTCCCAATAATCAAATCTAAACACTTTCACGACAATAAAATCTTGCACCTTTGAACTTTTTTTTTTTTTTTTTTTTTTTTTTTTTTTTTTTTAGAATTTTCTAAGTAACACCATGCAGTTTATAATAATTCATCCCTTACAAATAAAATTATATTCTGAAATTTTTTATATAAATTTTTTCATCTTTTTATTTTTTCAAAACATTTTTTGAAATTGCCATATTTAAGGCAAATCATAATTAAAATAAATGATTGCATTTCAAATAGGAGATATTCAAGGACCCCCCCCCCTTTTTTTTTTTTTTTTTTTTTTTTTGAATTTTCTCTATGTAATCATTGCAGCATATCATACATCAAAATAAATGAATCTTAAATATCCAGAAAGGATTTTTTTTTTTTTTTTTTTTTTTTTTTTTTTGCAAAACCCCTACCATCTAGAGTTATTAAAATCATCTTATTTTTAACTCTACCCAAAGAGAAAATGCAATAAATGGGAAAAGACACTAAGTAAATAATTGTAAGTTAGTAGCCTATATTAAATTTCACTTTCATATGTCTTAGCAGATCTCCATAGAAAAAAACACAAATATATGATATGAATAAAATTATCAATCCTAAAATCCTCTAGCATGGTAAAACTGCATGCCTACCATAAATTCTTCTGAATATATAAATCAATGTTTGCATGCTTAGCAAATTTTAAAATTTTATTTAAAATAAATGCATGTATTATTGGCAAATTTCAATTTCTTTCTTTTTTTTTTTTTTTTTTTTTTTTTTTTTATTTATAGCTCTACATGTGAGCCACAGCATTTTAAGTATATTCCAATAGAACTTGTATTCTATCTATTGAATTTTTAATAATACACAAAACCGAAATTTGCCCACATAAAATAAATATAAGAACATAGTAGACACACAACACAAGTAAATAAAATAAACAATAACAACACTTAAACTGGGTTATTAAATAATGTTATTGTGGCATGCATAAGATCTGAACATAGAAATAAAATATTCACGATTTTTTTTTTTTTTTTAAATCGCGATCGCTAAAATTAATTAATTTTGAAAAAGGATTAATGATTAAATAACCTCAGGTTCTCAACCTTAACGTAGGTTATTTCTTTCGCGACGGCACCAAATGTTAAACATGAAAACTTGATATTTGGATTTTTGGGAATTAGAAATTACAAAGTAAGATAAGATAATGAGAAATGAGAAATGGCCGAACGTATAAATTTAGGTATAGTGGATTTATTATGCGTATACAGTGCCGCGAATCATTAACCCTTCCTGAAATCAAATATTTTAAATTGAAATCAATAATAATAATTTAAATTAAATAAATAAAATAATGATGTTATTAAAATTTAAATAAAAGATAATTTCCATTGAAACTAAGTGAAATAGGAAAATGAAAATAATTATTAACTCACCCCTTTTGCAGTACAAATGAATACTCTGAAAGAAAGAGATTAATATTCCACTGAGGCACGATATATAAACACATAAGCACAAACTTGAACACCACAGCTTTTATTTCTTACTGAGCAAACAGAAACATACACCTCACATCCGGTACCGGGGAGTAAAATCTTTTTACCACACTATGATTATACAGATCTAAAATGTAGAAGTACATTACTACTTGAATATAGTAGCTATTATTAACGATACTCTGATATATTTTAACCTTCACCATTCACATCAACATATGTAAAATTCCATTATTCCTTGAAATATTAATCCGGAATGTATACGTATCGTTTTAAATATGATCGTTCAACACAGTGATTGAGGCCTTGATTTTCCACGCATTGTTTTAAATATGATTGTTCAAAACGGTGATTAAGGCTTTGATTGTCCACAAACAGCATATAATTACACCTTTTGGTAAGTATAGTCATCTTTTCTGAGACTGTTAACTGTTGACGATCTCTCATTTTAAGACATTTACCAGATTATAATACCATCCAGATACGATGTTGTTATTTTAAAATTCAAATATATATAATGGAAATTGCACCTTTAGATGACTGTGGAGACCGGCTTCCTCGTTGCCTGAGATATTAACTGACAGCAGCACAACCTCCAGGAGATAACGTATATACTTTCAGCCTATTTAGGCCTCACTGACGTTCCGGTACTTAGGCACTTGATCAGAGCTTTATTGGTTGTCATATGAAATTTTTATCCATTGAAATGTTCATATTTTTTCCATTCAGTTTATCTATGAATAATTAAAGACATTTTTCAAGATAGAAGGAACCTTTTAAGACCGATTCTCGGCCAATGGCCGAAGCCACCGGCGAGCGCCGTAAATTTCGTTGTCCTCTTCAAGCAAGCATTCAAGAGAGAGTGACGCTGACGAAAATCCAATTTTCCCGCGAGCTTCGAGACTATTTACCGGAGTATACGGGCGCGTGGTAAATAGTTCAAAAAAAAAAAAACAAATATTTTATTTGGATCGTCTGTTGAATAAATAAAAATAAGATGAGAATAAATAAATTTAATTTTAAGAGAGGAATATTTTATATCGGCTCATTTTATGGAATGAATGTTAAATATTGAAAAAACACATTTTCCTGGAGGCACGCCACACTTTGAATTGGCGTAGCGATATATTCGCTGCGGACCGAATCGAACATTCTAGAAGAAGAATTTGAAAATCGTAAATGTAAATGACGTCACTGATTTTAATTAAGGGAATCTGAAAGTTAGGAAAATTATTAAAATTGGTTTTGAATTATTTGAGGCCGATATAAAATAATTTTAAAACGATCTGAGCGTTTTATCAAAATTAATTTTTTAATAGGTGAAAACGTTTGTTTACGTTTCACAGAAATCGGTCCCGGATATCAATTCTGGTTTGTTTACAAACGAAACGTTTCACATGAAAATTTTGAACTTTTCTATTATTGCAAATCGAGGAATTTTAAAGGAATTAATTGGAACAATTAATTAGATAAAAGAAACGAAAATATTTTCCGGGGGATTTAATAAAAATTAATTAATTTTAAAAGTGTTAGAATTACCATTCTAACAAATATTTTGTGTTTCTTATAACTTATACTATTGCTTTTTAGTATACCTCTGTATAGTTTATCCTCTATTCTTCCCATTTTAAGCTTTAATTATTTTAAAATCATATTTTAACACAGCTAATATGTGATCTGTGTTTTATTTGTACCAAATATATCAAAATTCATAATACCACTAAAAATAAAGCTTAAGAAAAATTGTCTTAAGATGTAGGTATTAAATAAAAAGGAAAATCATTTTAAATAGTTAAGAGATGCCATTGGATCAGACCCTAATTAACGCCAGGGCATACGGGGCAGTTACCCTGGGCCCCCCTTAAGCAGAAATATTGCAACCTAAAGACCTCTTATGCCACTGCAAGGCCCCCTCCCCCCCAGAATAAGCTTGCCCCGGGGCTCCAAGTAATCTATGTCGGGCCCTGCATTGGATACACCTTTTTTGGTCGTAGAGAGTAATATTTTTTACTTAAAACTCTTATATGCATCCTAAATGTCAGTTACTTGTCATTTTTATTTTTGTTTCTGCTTACCAAATCATTACAATATTTTTTAAATGTATATGTGTTCAATTTACATTCGTAATAGTTTCACAACAATTGAAAATTGAATTATATATATATTATATATATATATATATGTGTGTATATGTATACATTGTCAGTATAAAAATTATATTATTTAAACAAAATTATGTTAAATTTTCATTTTGTTACTTAAAGTAACTCATTTTGCATTTAAACCAATTTTATTTAACATGTACGGCTTAAAAAAAAAAAAAAAAAAAAAAAAAAAAAAAAAAAAAGAAAGAAAGAAGGAAAAGGAAAGAGAAAAAATAAATGCTACATAAAAAAAGTAATAAACTATCCAATATTATATATTTCTATAAAGAAACTGTCACTGTAAAATTACTGAAGATAAAACTTTATTTTACATCAGTCAGATAGCACCCTTTCTCCCTTCCCATGTTATCCAATGGGATTTTTGTCGCGTCGTTTTATAAAAATATTTTATTAAAAAATGAACTTTTTCGAATTCTGTTTTTTGAATATTACTCTTTGAACAGGTCGTCTTTTAGCTTAGTGAGCAATTTTTCGAAAAAATAAATTTAAATATTTTACTTAGAGATCCACACTTAGAGTCCATAATTTACTTATTGAAATAAAATATTTAAATTAATTTTTTCGAAAAATTGTTCACCAAGCTAAAAGGCGACCCGTTCAAAGAATAATATTCAAAAAACTTCATTTTTGAATGAGATATTTTTATAAAACTAAGCAACGAAAATCCCATTGGATAACATGGGAAAGGAGAAAGGGAGCTATCTGACTGAAGTACAGCCCAAACAGTGATACCAGATGGTCGAAAATTATTTCCCCAAACAGGTCTTAAAATTTCCCCAGATCAAGGGTTTTTTCGAAAAAATCCCCAACAGGTTTTCCACTAAAAGGGGAAAAAAAAAACATTTTTTTTCAAAAAAGAATATCAAGCAGATTTTTCTGATTTGAGCTCAGATTTTTCCCCAAATGAACTCAATTTTTGAAAAAAATCCCCAAATAACAGTAAAGCTATTGAAATTCTCTAGTCGTAGGGATAAATCATTACGTTGCCAACATTGACAGAAAGTTGAAGAACTCCCCAGATTTGTCCCCAAACATTTTAGAATTCCCCAAAAAAGTCCCCACTAACATTTGGTCCCCAAAATTGTACCCAGAAGCTTCAAAAATCCCCAAAATGGGGACAAAATCCCCAATCTGGCATCACTAAGCCCAAAGCGAGTTAAACACATGTCGCATCTTATTGGCCAGAAGTTATCGATACTTTGAAATAAACCAATATCAACGAGCCAATAGCGGGAAATGAGCTAAAACAAAAGATATTGTTTTCATTCGTCATAATAAGCGTTTGTTTTTATATAGCGTTTAGTTTTTATATCTGGGGTTACTGTGGTATTACGCCTACCATCCAGGAGCGGTGATGTGCAATACTATCAAATACTAACGGTAGTATAAATTCTTTCATATTATCATTTAGGGTCAGTAAATGCATGAATGTATCAATATATTGTAGGAAGTCAATATACTGTGGGAAAAGCAGATGGCTTTCAATAAATACAGTTTATTTTTTTATTATGCGGTGGACTTATTAAAGCAGTGATATTTTAGATTTGAGGTTTCGCATGCAGGAATAAAGGAAGAGGAAGTATATGCATTGTGGGAGTGCAGTGATCGTTTGGGGTGGGGTTATATATTTTTTATTTTATCAGTGAGGGATGGGAGAAAAATAAGAGAATGGGTATTAGTATAAGATATTGCGCGCTCTTTTTGTTCGGGTTTCTTTCGCTGATCGTGGTTCGTTCGCTCGGGTTTCATTCGGGAATTCGGGTTTCATTCGTGATGCGCGCTCGCGCGGAAGCATAATTCTATTAATCCGTGGTTGGCGTTTAACGGTACTAATCGACATATCAATTGATCGCGCGGAATATCGTTAAAGGGATATATTGGCAGAGCAAAATCTTAAATATTGTTATCGGGATATTTAAAAAATATCGATACTTGGGGATATATTGATAAATAATCCAGCCCTAATATTCACCGTAGTGAAAATAATTCCATTATCTGCTTCGATGTTTTTTATAAAAATTCTTTTATCCTTCCCCCATTCCTCCTTCTTCCGATCACCGTTTGGAATACAAGTTTGCATCTTTTCACTCTTATATTTTGCGAGCTATTAATTATACTTTTTTTCAGTTTAACGAAAATAAAGAATAAAATAAAATAATTAAATTAGAAATTAATGCAGGATATAATAAAACCAATGTCTTAAAAATCATTAGTAAAGTTAACAATAAATTGTATTATAATAAAATTAACATTGTACTCTCAAGACAAGAATAAAAAAACATATCCACAACTTAAAAGTAGAAAAAAGTTCTGCAATGGTTGAATTTATCTATAATAACCCTGGTGCTACATCTTTATGGTCCAAAGCTGAAATAATCGCGGCTCCTCGGAATAATCAAGAACCACTCCTAGCTGAAGCTATTAATATTTTCTAATGCAATAATGCAATTTTACTCAAAATACGGCATTTATTATGCGAATCAAAATATTAATATCCTTATTTTTTCAGTTTACCTTGCATTAATAAGTTGCTACCTAGTGCAACCTTAGAACTCCCCAGTCCTGGCCTAAGACAAAGAATCTCCTACAGGTATTGTTCTGAGAGTATTCCTGGTGCTACCATGTTTAAACTCAGCCAAAACCTTCGAATTCAAGTAACAAGTTGTCTTACCTACAAGACCTTATCTATTCAGTTCCTAGCTACGCAATTTAAAAGAAGTCTTTGCTGTAATAACTACAACTGCCAACGATCCTGTGATATATTAAGATGCTGTCTCATTTCTTTTTAAAAATGTAACTTATATACCTGATAATGCCATGAATTAATGTCGAAAAGCTTAATAATTATGTATAATTTGATTTTAATAAAATTTTATATAATATGTTTTTAATTAAAATAATTTAAAATTTACCACAGATTTCCTTCTACCAAAATTTTTAAGTTCTCATATATCTTTACATACTGGTGTTTTAAAATAAAAAGTTTACTTCTTAGTAGGTATTTTTGAAAGTCGTTGAACTAATTTAAAATTGTCAGCAGAATTAAAAAACCTTAACCTGGTAGAATGAATTATGTCAGTTTTCCTGTTAGTTAAAAAATTAGGTTTATTTACTCCAAATGTTACCGCTGATAGTTTCTTAATAATTTTGTAAGGTCCATGAAAAGGAGGAGCTAGTTTTTTAGTGCTCGGATATGTAAAATTTTCAACCATGACAATACCTACTTCCTTAAATGGAGAATCTAAAAAATTTTTGTCGTATCTTACTTTATTTTTCTTATGGTCTTTAAGCGTTCTATTAAATGCAATTTCCCTAGCTTGTTCTAAAGGAGGATACATTTCCATATTTGGCAAGGGAGATTCATACGATAATATGCCATACAATAAATAATTAGGAGGAAATGAGGTCACTTGGTGTGGCGTATTGTTGTATTTTGCGGTCGCTTGTTCTAGTAGTTTCGGCCATGAAGTTTTTGAATTTCCGAATTAATTTTACATCTCATTCTCAATCTAATTGTTGCCCCAACACGCTCCTGTTTCCCATTACATTGTGGTCTATGTGAAGGCGTTAATCGTTGAGTGATACATTTTTTTTTTTTTTTTTTTTTTTTTTTTTTTAATGTTTAAATTTAGGAGAAGTGAAAGCTCTATTCTTGTCACTCAACAGTTAGGTTTAGCAATTTGGAAATGTTTCTTCAAACAATTAATATAGGTCTCAATGGTAGCATTAGTACTAGCAAAAATCCACACATACCTTAGTAGATATAAAACAGGGATTCTGCCCCAGCGGCACCGCGTGCGGTGCTGCTGCCGCACCGTCTCTTATCAGCATCCTTCCGGTGACGCATGACCTTGTGATAAGGAAGGTTAGAAGGAAGTTGTTATCTTTGATGATAAGGAATTTAATGAATATTATTTAAAGAGAACTTTAATTATCGATTTTTCTCAAACTTATTTTTTCTGTGGTGCTGACATCTATTGAGGAAGTATTGAACTCCTTTATTTTCAAAAATGTTGCTTGACCGTCACTTAGGATCGAACCCGCTATCTGTGGATTGGGAAGCCAGCGTGCTATCCACTCGACCGTCATGAGTTAACAGCGTAAAATTTATTAACTTAGTGTAGCGTTTTCCGATGAAATTTATTTTAAATGTAAGTTATTTTCCGATTTAAGAAATGAATGTATTAATATTAGTGAGGATTTTTAGTGCATAATTAATATTTTAATTGTTTTCATAGATTTTATGTGCATAATTATTATTTTAATGATAATTTGGGATAAAATATTAAGAAATTTTTTCTTATGTTTAACAAAATGAGTGATTAAAAATTTTCGTTCAAGGGTGTTTGATTAAAATAATCAGTGGAAATATGTGATTTTTCTACTGTTATATGTTCAAACATTTTTTTTTTTTTTTCTATGTGAACATATATTAAATTTCTTTTTATTTAATCTTTGGAACTCTGCTAAAGAGTTACTTTTTTCTGTGAAATTCTCAAAAGAGAATTTCTTAATTTTTTTTATGTATGTTCAAACAGATTTTTTAATCTGCGTGAACATATTTAGACAGTATTTTTAATTATGTAAAATATACGATTTTTCGCGAATGGTTTTCACTAATATTTTTTAAGGAAAAATTGTGGTATAATTTTAATGCGTACAAAATTTAATAAAATGATTGCAAATTAAGGAAATTTTCTCTCATGTGTAATATTAGCATATGTGCTGCCATCTATTTTTATTTTTCGCGAATAAAGTATATTTTTCATCATGCGATTATTTATTGAAACAGAGAAAAAAAAAAATAATATTATTGAAGTAGAGAGTTAGAAAAAATATATTCAGGCAGAAATAGAGGTATTTATTTCATTTAGTAATAAAGGATTAGAAAAATTAACTAAGATTTTGTGTATTTTAAATAACTTTGATAGTGAATTCGCATAGATAATTACTAAGTTGAGATAACTAAAAACTTTTTGAATTATTCACCTTAAAATGAAAATACTATACTACAGAGATACCATTTATTTAATTCATTAAAAAATATGCTTCTTGAAAATAATGAGCTATCTAGAAGTATTTTTCATTGATATGTAGGATATATTTATTTAATAATATTAATTTAGGAACTTTATTTTATAAATTAACTTCTATCAACCAATAACATTTTACCACGCAACAGAGTTATAGTAGATTTTATTTAACTTATCATAAGCTAAAATCAAACCATGCACTTATTAAACTTATATTCATGTATTTGCATATTTTGTGTATTTTTGCATCCTTTAGTATTTTAGTTATGTAATATTTTAAAATGTGATTGGAAAAAAAATATTTCGCATTATAAATGTAATTTAAGTTTATGCACGCACACACATAGAAAAATTTAATTATTTATTTTTTAATCTTAATAGATTAAAACGGAAATTTTAAAAGTTAAGCGTATGTACATTGCGAAATTGATTAAGATTTAATATTACAAACTTAATTATATTGAGTGAAATTAGGATGTAGCTTATTAGATGTCCAATAGTTATAAATGATGTAAAAATGTTGAAATACATTAAGATTTATTACTTACTTAGATATATTTTATGTGCATATTTAGTACTTTTTGTGATGTAATGTAGCTTATTAGATGTCCAATAGTTATAAATGATGCAAAAATGTTGAAGTACATTAAGGTTTAATAGCTGCTTAGATATATTTTATGTGCATATATAGTACTTTTTGTGATGTAATGTAGCTTATTAGATGTCCAATAGTTATAAATGATGCAAAAATGTTGAAGTACATTAAGGTTTAATAGCTGCTTAGATATATTTTATGTGCATATATAGTACTTTTTGTGATGTAATGTAGCTTATTAGGTGAACGATAGTTATAAATGATGTAAAAATGTTGAAATACATTAAGATTTATTACTTACTTAGTTATATTTTATGTGCATATTTAGTACTTTTGTGATGTAATGTAGCTTATTAGATGTCCAATAGTTATAAATGATGCAAAAATGTTGATGCACATTATGGTTTAATAGTTATAAATGTTGAAATACATTAAGATTTATTACTTACTTAGTTATATTTTATGTACATATATAGTACTTTTTGTGATGTAATGTAGCTTATTAGAGGAACAATAGTTATAAATGATGTAAAAATGTTGAAGTACATTAAGGTTTAATAGCTGCATAGTTATATTTTATGTGCATATATAGTACTTTTTGTGATGTAATATAGCTTATTAGATATCCAATAGTTATAAATGATGCAAAAATGTTGAAGTACATTAAGGTTTAATACTTGCTTAGATATATTTTATGTGCATATATAGTACTTTTTGTGATGCTATGTAACTTATTAGATGATCAATAGTTATAAATATTGCAAAAATGTTGAAGTACATTTAGGTTTAATAGTTACATTTTATAAATTTATGTGCGTATATGTATAGTATTTTATATAGCGTATATGTCTAGTATTCAACATGGTGACTTCTTTTGTAGTCACGTGATTTTTTTCCGACCAATCAGAAGCATGGATTTTTAATGTATAGTATTATAAAATTAAGTGATACAAATATTTTTGAGGTACCATGAACCAATCAAAAGCATGTATTTTAATGAATAGTATTATAAAATTAGGTGTTTTTTATATACAGATATTTTTGAGGTACCATGAACCAATCAAAACCGTGGATTTTTAATGAATAGTATTATAAAATTAAGTGATTTTAGTTCGCAAGTTAGGAAAAAACCATGGAAAACTTTAAATGATTAGACTACAAGCTTTAAAATCTGTGATGCGCAAATTATTTGTTTTAACATGTTGATAAACTAGATTGCATTAAAATGATATATATTTGGCGTGATTAACAAGATTATAAAGAATTTGGCTGCGTTTCCTAGTGTATGAATTTAGGATATATTTGGCGTGATTTCACCGATAATTACAAATTTAGTGGTAAACCTACAGTATAAATGCAATCGCAAAGAAAATTTTGTCAGTTGCTGCTATTTTTTTGAGGAGTGCGCACGTTTAATTTATTAACTTGTATTTTCTATAACACTCTACTTTTTAGTGAGAGAGATGGATTTATCTGAAAAGATGCCTATTTCAAATGAGTTGTCATCAAACTTGGATACTAAGAAACTACCAAAAACTTTTAGTTGTGTTTCTTGCAGCATGGTATTTAAACGAAAATGGGATTTGCTTCGACACATGAAAATTCATCTCAACGAAAAATCTTTTATTTGTAATGTATGCCAGAAAGCATTTACCAGATCAGATGAGTTAAAGAGACATTTAAAAATTCATGAAAAGACACCCATAGAATATAGTTGTGAACAATGTAGCGAATCCTTTAATCGAAAGTATCAGTTGCTGCTGCATATTAGAAAAAACCATCGAAAACCTTTGTTAGAACATGCATGCGATCAATGTGCAGAAACATTTAAACAGAAATATAAATTATTGAAAAATGTTAGAAGAAATCATCGAAAACCACTGCCAGAGCATTCATGTAATGAATGTGCAGAAACATTTAGCCAGAAATATAAATTATTAGAGCATGTTAGAGAAAATCATCGAAAACCCTCATCACAAGGTGCATTAAAGCAAACGATGAAGTCTGACCGAGATCTGCTTAAGGAGAAAACTATGCATTTTAAAAGAAAAAATGCTCTTAATACATTTACAATCACCACATTTGATAATAAAAACAGTGATATGGATTTGTTGTCATTTTTTAATAATTTAAGAACTGAGATTTTAAACGAATTAAACTTTCAATTAAATGAGAAAAAAGCATTTAAATGGTACACGAACGTGAAAGTTATCCTTAGTCATACCTCATCAGTTGGAGAAGAGTATATTTCACCAAATTTTAGATCAAAAACTATAATAGCTCTTTTATCAAGTGATTTGGATAGTGATCTTGAAAGGGCCTTTAATAAGATGATAAAGAGTTTTGATGAATTTAATGAACGAGGATCTGGTTGGATATTATCAGAAATTATTAAATTAGAACTAAGTATGGCAAAATATCAAGCCTTACTGTAAACTAAAATTTATAAAAACTTTGTTACAAAACTATTTTATAAAACGATTGTATAAAAAGCTGTATGTAAAAATACTTATAATTTGAAAATAAAAGTATGTGTATAAAAATTGTATTTTTAATTATTTATCTCATATAAAAATTTTATGTAAAAGTTTAAACTATTAATCGGATTTTTAAAATAAATGCACTTATGTTAATGTAGAGGTATTTTTTTTTTTTTTTTAAATATGATTTTAAAACTATATATTTTATAAAAACTAAAAATGTTATTTCATAAATAAATTGATATTTTATAGTAAATAAATTTATATTTTATAGTAAATAAAATCATAATCTTACCAATTTTAGAGAATGTATCAAAAAATCATAAACTTTGCAATTTTATCATTAACCATTTAACATATAGTCTACGGAAATACTAACCTACTTAAAAGTTTAACTTTACTGCATATCTTAAACTAACTTATCGGATATACATATACATAAAATTTAGGATGAACAAATTATTTGTTTTGACACGTTGATAAACTAAAATATTTTATGTGATTTTTTTAATGTGTTTAAGGATATTTTACAAGATTTGGCTATTAAAATAACATATCTGCTAAGATTTTGGCGAGATTTTTTAATGTATTTGGCAATTAATACTAATTTGGCGTTAAACATGGAGTATAAATTCGATCTCGTAGAAAATTTAATCAGTTGCTGACTTGCTTTTGTGGAGTTGCTTCAGTTTTCATACAGCATTTTTAAAGTTTTACTTTGATTATATTTATAATGGATCTATCTGAGCAAGTTTCTGTTCATCAACAACCCTCTTCATCATGTTTTGAAGATGAGACTTTACACTTAAAGGATGCAAAGCCATATATTTGTGATATATGTAAGAAAGCATTTAGGAGATCGTACGATTGTAAGAAACACTTAAAAATTCATGAAAAACCTCGCATAGGATATGGGTGTGAATACTGTATGGAAAATTTTACTCGTAAACGGGATTTTTTAAAACATAATGCAAAAATTCATAAAAAGACTTTACATAATCACAGTTGTGATGAATGTAGTGCAGTGTTTAGGACTAAACAAGATTTATTGAATCATAAAAAAATGTTACATCGAAAGGTTTTACCTGAATATCTATGCGTAGAATGCAACGAAAGTTTTCGATATAAGTATGAATTATTACGACATAATAGAAAAAATCATCGTAAAGATTTTTCTGCTTACGTATGTACAAAATGCAATGAACGAAATACTCTGCCGATCAACAACTTAAACACTGAAAATATGAACTTAACGAATTTTTTGAATAATTTGAATAATGCTTTTTTAACCAACAGCTATTCTTTAGCCAAAAGCTTTCATGATGAAAATAACAATATGTATTTTTTAATATTTTTAAATAATGAAAATATGAATACCGAACGCATAACACAAAATATTGACTCACCAACCAACAACTTTGTGAGTGTAAATGTGAACTTAACGAATTTTTCAGACAATCAAAATATTGTTTTCGGTTCATCAACCAGTGAAAATGTGATCTTATCAAATGTTTTGGATAATAATGAAAATGCATACAACGTTTTACCCACTGCTAATGGAAATATGAATACTGAATGTTTGACACAAAGTAATATTTATGACTCACCAACGAACAACTTTGAGAATATAAATGTGGACTTTACGAATTTTAATGTAGAGTGTATGAGTAATCAAAATAATTTTTCACCGGTGAGTGTTGATAACGACTTGTTGACATTTTTGGATAATTTTAATGTAGAGTGTATAAGTCAATGTAACCTTAACGATTTAACAACAATTTAGATTTATATGAACCTGTTTTTATATTGATAATAATAATGTAAAATAAATTATTTTAATCAAAAATTGTGTTTTTATTATGAAATTACTTTCTACACACCATTTTATATTACAATAGATACGTTAAGTCATGAAAAAATCTAAACATGTGTAAATATATTTTTGCTTTCTTATTAACTAAATCGTTTAATACATTTATATACAATAAGACTTGGTGATTTTAATTCGTTTTAAAGAAATTCTCTCCCAACAAATTGGAATGGGACGAAGTGACTTATAAAAACCGTAAAATAAAGAACTCTAATATTGCTGATTTATTAAATATTTTCTACGAATAAGAAAGTGCCTATCAATGCACAGGGCGAATTGTTGCAAACTCTTAATGATATGCCTAAAACCTTTATTAAAAACAAATTTTTATTATCTTCTGTACCGAAAACACCCAAATGTAGCCTCCCCCTATTGGTTAAATTATTAATAAAAAATACTTTTTAATATAAAACAGTGGTCTCTTTATTTATGTTTATTATGTTTAAACATAAAAATTGGACTTACCTCAACACAGTTGTTAATTTGCGTCCTTCTCTTCTACTCGCACAGTGTGAAATGAGCGATAATGCTATTTCTTATCAGTCACGTAGCTTACTACGTCTTACTAGACAATGTTATGTGACGCAGTAGATAAGAAAGCTTACCAATCAAACCGCTTTGATTGCAGCACTCGTGCTTACTTTGTTCGCCTGATGAAGGGTCGTGGTTTTTTCGACCCGAAACAATTGTTGCGAGTTTATTGCATTTTATGGTGTTTATTCAAAGTTTGTAAGTAATAATTTTTTACAACGCCAGTTTTGTGATGCTTCTTTATTAAATTTGTTGCTATTTTGGGCTTCTAGCATCGAGTAAGTGGTGCGTTGCCGCTTTGATTGCAGCACTCGTGCTTACTTTGTTCGCCTGATGAAGGGTCGTGGTTTTTTCGACCCGAAACAATTGTTGCGAGTTTATTGCATTTTATGGTGTTTATTCAAAGTTTGTAAGTAATAATTTTTTACAACGCCAGTTTTGTGATGCTTCTTTATTAAATATAAGGAAGTATAGTAATCCCGATTTGCGAAACGGATTTTGTATTTCACATTGCTCGAAAACGAATGATCGCTGAATGTTGCTAATTTATATGTGTGACTTTCATGATGTCTAGTTGCACACCTGCAAGTGTCATCTTAACACGAGCTCTCGTTTTAGAGATATAAGGGATTTTACACGATTTTTCGTGACGTCTGTATGTGTGTGTGTGTGTCTGTGTGTGGGTATGTCGCATAACTCAAAAACGGTTGGACGTAGAAAGTTGCGAATTGGTACATAGGTTTGTTATAACATCTAGTTGTGCACCTCCCTTTTTGGACTTTCTATGACTTTCTGTTTTGGAGATATTTAGGAAAATTAGGTTCATAATGACAAAAATTTGGCCATAATGTATCAAAAACGGTAATAACTCAAAAACGGTTTAGACAAGTCTTGCAATTTAACTGACTTTCCGATTAGCTAGACATTTGAAACTTTCAGAAAAGCTCAGAACACGTTGACAATGCATTTTTTTAATATTTTTAGCCAACTGTTTCCGATACCTGCTGCCTTCAGCAGCGTTTATGCGATTCAACAGAAAATTTATTTAACTAACTTCCTGACTAGCTAGACATTTGAAACTTTCAGATTAGATCAGAACACGGTGAAAATGCATTTTTTAAATACTTTTAGCCAACTGTATAGGGTCCCTGCTGCCTTCGGCAGCATTGCCAGTTCAAATCTTGGAATCGATTTGTAATTAACTTCCCGACTAGCTAGACATTTAAAACTTCCGGAAAAGCTCAAAATACGGTGACAATGCATTTTTAAAATATTTTTGGCCAATTGTTTCGGGTCACTGCTGCCTTCGGCAGCGTTTACATGGTTCAACAGAAAATTTATTTAACTAACTTCCCGACTAGCTAGACATTTGAAACATTCAGAATAGTTCAGAACACGGTGAATATGCATCTTTTTAATACTTTTAGCCAACTGTTTCAGGTCCCTGCTGCCTTCGGCAGCGTTTATATGGTCCAACAAAAAAATTATTTAACTAACTTCCCGACTAGGTAGACATTTGAAACTTTCAGAATAGTTCAGAACATGGTAAAATTCCTTTTTTTAATACTTTTAGCCAATTTTTTCGGGTCCCTGCTGCCTTCGTCAGCGTTACCAGTACAAATCTTGCAATCGGTTTTTAGTTAACTTTCAGAAAACTCAGAACACGGTGATAATTCATATTTTAAAAATATTTTTAGCCAATTGTTTCGGGTCCAATGTCAATGCTTTTTAACATTATGTATATTTCTAAAAGTGTATAAGGAAGTCATGTGGTGCCCACATCAGATTTTTTGCAGTTTGTTTCATGGTCTTTTAACAAAAGTTCTGTCGAAAAACCATGCAGGCACCTATAACAATAATACTGTTTGCAGCAATGTTTTGTTCGACCACCCATCAATCTGGAAAAGTCCCGTATTAGACAATAGTGGTGGGCACCTTCCTCGTTCGCAATGAGTTATAAGTTGATAGCTTCAACATCTTCTACTTCGGAAATTCTTAAAATTGTCACTTTAGAGTTTTCGTAGTCGAAGACGTTGATTCTAAGATTGTTCAGTTTTTCTATGAGGCCTATTTTCGAGATGGGAACAGGATACTGAACATTACCCATCTTGATTTCATCTTCATGAGGTAAATAGTGGGAGACTCGATGAGGTTGGGTTGTATAATCTAAATTCAGTTTGTGTGCTAGCAGGCACCATAGGAAGCACTTGTTATCTCTGTTCTGTATATTTAAGATGGCTTTCTTGGCAACCAGTTTAGCTGGTAATTCTTGATAGCTGCTCGCTCTCAAGGGGTTATATTTAGCAGACTTCAATTCCAGGTAGTAAATATTTCTCAGCACCCAGCCGGAACCTCTCTCTAAGAACTCTTCATAGTTTTGAATGATCTTCATAAATCCTACACTTATTTGATCATCAATTAAGTCAGGAGTGTGTTGCTGGTAGCAGGGTGTTCTGAAGTACGCATCCACAATTTCCAGTTCTCCTTCGGCTGTTTCTGTTTCAAAACAGACTTTTATTACCAGGTACCATTTGATGGAATCTTTCTCATACAATTCCTGTAGGATGTTTTCATGTATCTCGGCACGAATAGACTCTAAAAAGATTTTCACATCGTACCGAGTGGCTTCAGCAGGTTCGATGAGCACTGTCTTAAACGTATTCAAAGCTTGTGTATATGGGCGTCTTCGAGAGAGTGGTGGAGGGGTCGTTTTCTGTTTCTTCCGGCTTTCACTTAGGCCATCCGAATGCTGAAGTCGCATATGGTTCATTAATGATGACTTAGAGGAGAAGGTGGACTGGCATTCTTTGCATGGGTAGTTATGACTCTTCAGGTGAGCGTTGTATTTATCCAGGCGACTAAACTTTTGTTCACATGTAGCACATTGAAAGGTGGAAGTGTCAGCATCATGCAACTTCTTATGTCGGTTTAAGGCATCCTTTCTGGAGAACTCCTTCAGACACACAGAACAGGAGAAACCCTATAAAAGAATAAAAAAAAAATTTAATTAAAGTGTTACAATTTTTAATCAAAGTGTTACAATTTTTTGAAATATCACAAAACAAAACTTTAAGAAATAATACATACTTTAGAAGGACCTGGCTGAGGATCAACAGATTCTTGCAATTCACTTGTGGAGTGATGCGATTTTTTATGTTTATTTAGGTTGTCCTTTCTGGAGAATTCTTTATTACAAATGAGACACACGAACATTTTTTCTGTGTTATGAGTTGACATATGCCGATTCAGTTTTGAGTTATTCACAAAAGATTTCCCACAGGTAGGGCAAACAGGTCGAACCTATAATTAGAAAGACAATTTTTTAAACTTTTGTAAAAGGGACAATTTTTAAAACTTTTGTAAAAGGAAACACTCTTATCAAATTTTTAATGCAAAACAATATATACCTTAGAAGATTCAGATTGGGCTTCAGGCTGGGCTTCAGGTTGGGCGGCGTCGTCCCATTGGGGGTTTCGGCACTCCTCATCATTCATTTCCCCCAACAGTACAAAGCATATGAAGTTCGTCATCGGGTATACCGAAGGAAATACCCAACTGAAAATAAACGAATCATTTTATAAACATAAGATGCAACTTTAAAAATTTTTAGAAAAATAAATTCTTCTAGTTAAAGATTTGATACACAAAAGGTTATACAAATCTAACTTTTATACAACATAAATAAATAAATTTAATAAGTATAATCTATTCGATGAGTCATTTTAAACATGATTCTACTTCATTGAAAGAGGCGTTTTATACACTAACATTGTAATAAGCCAATACACTATTTTATCTAAACATAGAATTTGGTATGCAACTTTAAAAAATTTTAGAAAAATAAATTCTTCTAGTTAAAGATTTAATTAATCTAACTTTTATACATACACGCTACCATTTTAATAAACCAAATACACTATTTTATCTAAACATAGGATTGGGTATGCAACTTAAAAAAAAAAATATATAAAAAAATAAATTCTCCTAGTTAAAGATTTAATAAACAAAAGATTTAATTAATCTAACTTTTATACAACATAAATAAATTGAATAAGTATAATCTATTCGATGACTCATTTTAAACATGAATCTACTTCATTGAAAGAGGCGTTTTATACGCGCTACCATTTTAATAAACCAAATACATTATTTTATCTAAACATAGGATTAGGTATGCAACTTTAAAAATTTTTAGAAAAATAAATTCTCCTAGTTAAAGATTTAATAAATCTAACTTTTATACAACATAAATAAATTGAATAAGTATAATCTATTCGATGACTCATTTTAAACATGAATCTACTTCATTGAAAGAGGCGTTTTATATGCGCTACCATTTTAATAAACCAAATACATTATTTTATCTAAACATAGGATTAGGTATGCAACTTTAAAAAATTTTAGAAAAATAAATTCTCCTAGTTAAAGATTTAATAAATCTAACTTTTATACATACACGCTACTATTTTAATAAACCAATACACTATTTTAACTAAACATAGGATTAGGTATGCAACTTTAAAAAAAATTTTAGAAAAATAAATTCTCCTAGTTAAAGATTTAATAAACAAAATGTTATGCAAATCTAACTTTTATACAACATAAATAAATTGAATAAGTATAATCTAATTGATAGCTTATCAAACGATGAGTCATCCTAAACATGTCTGAACATGAATCTACTTGAACACTAACATTTTATTGTATAAGCTATGCGATGACTCATCAAACGATGAGTCATCCTAAACATGACTGAACATGAATCTACTTGAACACTAACATTTTATTGTATAAGCGATAATTACTATATAAATCACAAAGTATATGATGTTGGAAATTAAATAAACAACACTACTTGATGAAAATTAACTTTCTTCTAAGTAAACTGATTTTCTAGTTAATAATTAAATTTTTATTCATAATGAATGCAAATTAAGTTTCTCATAAGTAAACAATAATAATAAAAATAACTTTTTGATTTGAATAATATAAAAAGCACCTTTAAACGAAGTATGAGTCAAAAATTTTGTAAGGAAATAAATTATTAGAATAATAAATTTTTAGTTTAAACTTATGAGAATAAGTTTTAATTAAATCTTCTAATTAAAAAGTTTTTCAATTGTAGAAAAAATAGTTTCTATGCATAAATTTTTAGTTTAATATCACACAATATTTTAGTACTACAATAAAAATTAAGTTTCATTCTTGTTTTAAAAATAATTTCTATGTCATATGATTGTAAAAAAAAATAAATAAACTTATTAAAATTTCTATACAAAGTTTTTCACTTATAAAATAAATAATTTCTAAGCATAAACAAGTTTTACACATACTTAAATTTCACTTTATGTAGTTTATTGAATGAAATAAAATAGATTTCGCATTTATCAAATTAAAGATTCGAAATCAAATTTATTTTTAACACATAATAAATAAAATAGATTTTCACTTATAGAATAATTTCTATGTCATATGATTGTAAAAAAATAAATAAACTTATTAAAATTTCTATACAAAGTTTTTTACTTATAAAATAAATAATTTCTAAGCATAAACAAGTTTTACACATACTTAAATTTCGCTTTATGTAGTTTATTGAATGAAATAAAATAGATTTCGCATTTATCAAATTAAAGATTCGAAATTAAATTTATGTTTACCACATTATAAATAAAATAGATTTCCCATTTGTCAAAATAAAGATTTGAAATTAAATTTATTTTTAACACATAATAAATAAAATAGATTTTCACTTATAGAATAAATAATTTCTAAGCATAAACAGATTTTACACATACTTAAATTTCTAACCATAAACAGATTTTACACATACATAAATTTCACTTTATATAGTTTATTGAATGAAATAAAATAGATTTCATAAATTATCAAATTAAAGATTTGAAATTAAATTTATTTTAAACACAATATAAATCAAATAGATTTCCCATTTGTCAAAATAAAGATTTGAAATTAAATTTATTTTTAACACACACATTATAAATAGATTTTAAACTCATTCTTTAGCATAGTGTAAATCAAATTTATTTTTAACATACTATAAATCAAATAGATTTCTCATTTATCAAAATAAAGATTCGAAATTCAATTTATTTTAAACACATTATAAATAAAAATAGATTTTAGCATAGTGTAAATCAAATTTATTTTTAACATACTATAAATCAAATAGATTTCTCATTTATCAAAATAAAGATTCGAAATTAAATTTATTTTAAACACATTATAAATAAAAATAGATTTTAGCATAGTGTAAATCAAATTTATTTTTAACATACTATAAATCAAATAGATTTCTCATTTAACAAAATAAAGATTCGAAATGAAATTTATTTTAAACACATTATAAATAAAAATAAATTTAATTTCGAATCTTTATTTTGTTAAATGAGAAATCTATTTTATTTATATTATGTTAAAATCTATTTTTATTAGTTGTAGAATATAGAAAAATTATGTATTCATTGACTCTTGTTCAGTATTCATATCATAATACGTTATGTCTTTATCCCCTTGGTAAATTTTTCCCTCCTTCAAATCAATATCTAATTTAAAAAGTAATATGTGTTGTAAAGATAGTAATATATAAGGTAAATCGGAATCAATGACATACATATACAACTTCTTTGAATAGCTACCTATTTGTGCACTTACCTGTATAACTTTGTTTATCCTTATATCATCTTGAGTTTGTCTAATTTTTTTTATTTACATCTGGGACTTCCATATATTGTAAATTTGTTAAGAAATATATGGGCAGAATTGTAATGTTACTGCCTGTGTCTGAAACACATAACAGTCTCTGTCTAGTGTCAGGAAAAAATACCTGAGTCTGTAGAAAACTGGATATTTCAGAAAAAAATTCTGAATTTTGCATGCCCATGGGAGGCATATAATGGTATCACTTAGATAGGCATTCTCTGGCTACGTGTCCAGCTTGGTGGCAACTGCATCAAATCACGTCAGTTTTATCCTTTTGTCGTTGGAAGCACTCCAGGACGAAGAATCTTTGTCATCTGATTCAATTGATAATAATTTTGTCTGGCACTCGAAGGCTGATGAAGTAAGAATGATGGAGTCCACAATTTAGGTGGCTGCACGTGAGCTCTAGACTAGGGCTGGAGTATTTATCAATATATCCCCAAGTATCAATATTTTTTTAATATCGCAATAACGATATTAAAGAGCTTGCTCTGCCGATATATCCCTCTAACGATATTTCTTAGCTCGCACTGAGCGATCGATCGATGTGCCGATAAATAATGTTTAATGCCAATCTTAAATACCTTCTTCAAATCCTGCTTTCCTACTAGCACCATCACCACGCACCGAACAAAGCGAACGCCGTATAGCTTATACTAATGCAACCCCTTGTGCACGCTCCATCCATGTGCCGATAAATAATAATGAACGCCAATCTTAAATACCTTCTTCTAATTCTGCTTTCCCCACTAAGCACGCATCACCACGCACCGAACAAAAAGAGAGCTGAATAGTGCAACGCTTTTTCTTTTCCCTCCCCTTTTTCTTTTTCCTTTCTTTGCTCGCTGACTAAAATAGCGAAACATAATCCCAACTCCCAACCCCAAACGATATCTCTCTTTCATTAAGAAAAAAACTAAGTTACCGCAGTGTATCTACTCTCTTTATCTTTATTCGTGCTATCTACCAAATCGAAAATATCACTGTCCAAAAAGTCTGAATGATATTCATCAAGAAAATTAAGTTATCAGAGTATATTGACTTATGACAGTATACCACTCTACATTCATGCATTCACTGACCCTAAACGATAATATGAAAGAATTTATACTACCGTTAGTATAAGTTCTTTGATAATATTGCACATCACCGCTCGTGGATCGTAGGTGTAATACCATAGACAAGGCGATATAAAAACAAACGCTTATTATGACGAATGAAAACAATATCTTTTGTTTTAGCTCATTTCCTGCTATTGGTTCATTGATATTGGTTTATTTCAAAGTATCGATATCTTCTGGCCAATAAGATGCGACCTTCAACATGTGTTTTACTCGCTTTGGGCTGTACATTAGTCAGATAGCTCCCTTTCTCCTTTCCCATGTTATCCAATGGGATTTTCGTTGCTTCGTTTTATAAAAATATCTCATTAAAAAATAAAGTTTTTCGAATTCTGTTTTTTGAATATTACTCTTTGAACGGGTCCGCCTTTCAGCTTGGTGAACAATTTTTTGAAAAAAAATAATTTAAATATTTTATTTCAATAAGTAAATTATGGACTCTAAGTGTGGATCTCTAAGTAAAATATTTAAATTTATTTTTTCGAAAAAATGCTCAAAAAGTTAAAAGACGACCTGTTCAAAGAGTAATATTCAAAAAACAGAATTTAAGCTGAAAGACGACTTGTTCAAAGAGTAATATTCAAAAAACAGAATTCGAAAAAGTTCATTTTTTAATAAAATATTTTTATAAAACGACGCGACAAAAATTCCATTGGATAACATGGGAAGGGAGAAAGGGTGGTATCTGACTAATGTAAAATAAAGTTTTATCTTCAATAATTTTACAGTGACAGTTTCTTTATAGAATTATATAATATTGGATAGTTTATTACTTTTTTTATGTAGCATTTATTCTCTCTGTTTCCTTTTCTTTCTTTCTTTCTTTTTTTTTTTTTTTTTTTTTTTTTTTTTTTTTTTTTAAAGCCGTACATGTTAAATAAAATTGGTTTAAATGCAAAATGAGTTACTTTAAGTAACAAAATGAAGCTTTAACATATATTTGTTTAAATAATATAATTTTTATACTGACAATGTATACATACATATATATATATATATATATATATATATATTATATATAATTCAATTTTCAATTATTGTGAAACTATTACGAGTGTGAATTGAACACATATATATTTAAAAAATATTGTAATGATTTGGTAAGCAGATACAAAAATAAAAATGACAAGTAACTGACATTTAGGATGCATATAAGAGTTTTAAGTAAAAAATATTACTCTCTACGACCAAAAAAGTTGTATCCAATTGCATTTCTTAACTATTTAAAATGATTTTCCTTTTTATTTAATACCTACATCTTAAGACAATTTTTCTTAAGCTTTATTTTTAGTAGAATTATGAATTTTGATATACTTACTACAAATAAAACACAGATCACATATTAGCTGTGTTAAAATATGATTTTAAAATAATTAAAGCTTAAAATGGGAAGAATGGAGGATAAACTATAGAGAGGTATACTAAAAAGCAATAGTATAAGTTATAAGAAACACAAAATATTGTTTCACTTTTTATGCATTTTTTTTTTTTTTATGATAAAGTTATGGTAGTAATATACCAGAAAATACATGGAAAACACTCTATACTTGTATACTTTAAAATTCGTGTGCATATGTCTTTAAAAAATAACAAATGTCTATTTTTTTCTATCTTGAAAGAAATATCGCAAAATATCACTAATATCGATATTAACTTGGTGATATATCGCGATATTTAATTTCTGATATCGTCCAGCACTACTCTAGACTGCAAATTCTGCGTTTGTCTTGGCGCGGATCTGTATTGCTGTAAATAATTACGCTACTTAAAAGTTTGAGCTTTTGGGTCCAAACTAGGTGTAAAATTTTCTCTGTAATTTACTTCAGTCTGTAAAAATGCAATTGAATCCTTGGTATTTATTTATTTATTTTTGTCATTTTGACGTTCATAAATTAATAACAGATCTGAAGGTATTAATTGTTTAATTTTTGTGTTGAGTATGGGATTACATTTTTTATTATTTATCCCTACATTATTTAAATTTCTCAAATAAATGGAAAGTTCTGTAATAAGGTGTTTTAATTCACTTACTTGTGCTACAGAAGTCACAGGTTTCATTTCTAAAATTCTCTTAACGTTTAAGTCCACAATTTTTTCTTTATGATCATATTGACTCTGTAATATTTCAATATCATTGTAATTTTCGGCAGTTACTACAAAAACTGACACCAATCTAGCTGGTTCTCCTCGTAATAGAGATATAAGGGAAGTCAATTTTTCGATCACAGCTAAGTCTTTTCTTTGGTTAGTGGTCGCATCGAAAACTTCCCAGAAAGAATTCCACGTATTAATATCATCTTGAAATGTAGGCAGTTCTGTTTTTGGGAGACGTGCTAAAATCGTCTGTGTTTGTTGTCCGTTTCTTTCTGCTGTATTGGCAATCTCTGAAACTTCTGCTGATTTTTGTTTTTTCATTTTTTCTCCTTCTTTTGAATTAACTTCAATCTTCTTTAAGGCTTCTATAATTTTTTCTTGATATTCTTCAGAAATGTCACAGCCTTTCAAAATTACTTCCTCTTTCTCTGTTGTTACGTTTACTATTTCTTTATCGAGATCTTTTAATTCTCTTTTCTTGTATTTTCTCTCTTTAAAACTTGCAATTTAATTATTTCTGAATTTTTTATTAATCTTTTTTTCCCAAGGAGTTTCGTCGCCTGTGCTTTTAGTAATCTTCTTTGCCTCTTAAGATTCTCAATACTTAATTTATATCAGTACACACTATTCGCCGAAATGTCCCCAAACATTTTAGCGGTGGTCTTTCGTTGAAGCTGCGGCATGTAGAAAAAAAAAAAAATTCGGTGCTACTCGATCTGTCAATCATGCTCTTTTTGCCACTAACACAAAGGCACACCTTTTCTCTCCGCCAATAGCAGAGAGGCGAAATTTTTCTTTCCACTTACATCGTAGGGAGACAAGATGTTATATCGCGCACATCACAAATGCTCCAGCTTGCTCCTTCTACTAATGAACATGCGCGGGGACTTGTCTCCTCTCCTCAAGTGATAAGCGAGAAGGAAGGTCTCAGAAATTGAGAGCAGCGGTGCTTCCCTCTATTAACGATTAACTTAAACAAACATTTTAAGAGAATTTTTATTTATTTTTTCCTTCTTTTCAAACATTTTTTTTAAATAATGAAAATCTTAGAATCAGAGTTATTTTACTTGAAAGTCAGCTTCCATCAGTTAAAAATATTGTAGGATTTAGAAACAGATTAAAATAAGTATTTAAAAGTGTAGGAAGTTTTCCCTAATAAAAATATTAATGGATTATCAAAACTTTTTTTTTTTTTCATGAATTTTACTTTAACAATATTTTTTAAAATATCATTATTTCAAGATACATTTTTAAAATAACAGAAATGTATTAGATATAATAATTCCAAAATCATATTTATTATAGTTTTTTGATTTCCTTTATATTAATTTTTCACATCGGATACTTTGTAGGAAAATTTCAAGTTCATACAAATTATGTAGAAAATTGGTTTTATATTAAACTATGTATATTTTCCTATCCTTCATATGATACTGCTTATTACTATTTCGAATTAATTTATTTAAAAATGTAATAATAATAACATATTAGTTGTAAATTGAAATATCTTAACAAAAACAGTTTATTATTTTATATATTTCTAGTTATAATTATGCCTATAAACAAAATAAAATAAATAAATAAATAATGATAAATTAAATTTATCATCAGTAAATTTTAAAGAAAGTAAACTTGATTTAATTTAAATTCTATATATTCAACTATACACATTATATATTATATCTAAACAAATAATAATGATGATAATAATGATAATTATAATAATAAAAATAATAATAAAAATAAATAAAGTATAAAAAATTTTCTAACAAATATTAACAAGGTATTCTGTTTAATATTCAGTTAGAATTTTATTGGATGTAAAAAAGGAGTGCTTAAAAATAGACATCTTATAAACTGAGCAAATAAAAGGTAATGTTTATCATTAATAAACATTAAGAGGATCGATTAAGCTGTTTATCATCTCCCCTTCCTTCTTGTCAATATTTACAATTTTATTATTAATATCTAATTTAGAAATAGCTAACTGTATGAAAATTTAATTCTATCTTAGTATTATATGTAAATATTGTACTTACTATATAAGTCCTAAAAACGATTTATATTATTTTATATATTTTTATTTATATTTATTCCTCCTACTGTTAAATAAATAAATAAAAATAAAATAAACTGAAAGCATTAATTTACTTTTAGACATGATGTGGTATATTCTAATTATTATAGTTTTTAAAAGCAACATTATAACACATTTAAAAATTATTTAAGATTTCATAAAATATTAAAATTTTTATGGAGGCAAACAGTTTTAATAACGTAATTTATTATTCAACAATTTTAATGAGGGAGAAAAAAACACTTTAAATTATTACATTAATTATATTTATTAATTTACTTTCTAAGTTTCTTTTCTTTTTCTTTACTTTTTTAGGAAGTGTATTATTGTGATAAAATAAAATGTCATAATGTAAAGAAAAGAAAAAAAAAAAGGGGGGGGGGGGTTAATAATTAAAGTGTAGCTATATGTTTTATTCAAGTAGGATAGTGATTTTTTTTTTTTTTTTTTTTTTTTTTTTTTAAGGACATGAATTTTAATTTAATCTTTAGTGCAAACTTCCTTCATAGTTAAGGTGTTTGATCCCCTTTAATACCCCCCCCCCCCCAATTACTGATTTGAATAAATTTCAAATATTTATTATTTGATTATAATATTACTTATTTCTTTTCCATATAAAAATAAAGAAAATTCTTTGTAGCAGCCATAAACTATAACATATAATAATTAGAATATATTAAACTTATACCTAGAAGTAAATTAATGCTTCCTGTTTATCTTACTTTATTAATAGAAAGATAAGTTGATCTTCTAATGTTTATTAGTGATAAACATTAACTTTCATTTGCTTAATTGTTTAGATGTCTACTTTTAAGTCCTTTTTAAAACCCAATAAAATTCTCATTTAGTATTGGTGGGACTATCGCAAATACTTGCCAGGAAAAATTGCAATTTTCTGTGTCATGAATAATATGTAACATATGTAGTATAGTTTAATATGTACAGGTTAAATTATTTTAAATTTACTTTCTTTAAAATGTATTGATAATAATGTAATGGAATTTAAAACTGAAATATATTCTTAATACTGTAAATTGTAATAAACAGTTTTACATGCGGTATACAAAAGTGTATATAATTTAATGTAAAATCAATTTTCGACTTAATTTGTACATATTTGAATCTTTCATACGAAGTATTTGATGGGAAAAATCAATATACAGAAATTCACAAAATGCTAACAAAATGATTATGGAATTATTATATCTCATACATCTCTGTTATTTAAAAATTTTAAAATATATCTTGAAATAATAATAAAAATATCTGTAGAGAAATTTTATAAAAAATAAATGAAAGTACAAATAAAGGTTTTTGAAAAATATTGTTGAAATAAAATTCCTGGGAAAAAAAAAAAAAAAAAAAACTGATAATCCATTAATATTTTTATTAATGAAGACCTCCTACACTTTTAAATATTTATTTTAATCTGTTTCTAAATCCTGTATTTTTTTAATTGATGGAAGTTGACTTTAAAGTAAAATCTTATATATTAAAACACAGCCGATTTTCTGTAAGACCAAAATCGCACGATTTGGGCATGCGCGGAGGCTGTTCCTGTCTTTAGACGAAACCGCTGACCAATCGCTGAGCGCCTCTTCGGATTTCTAGAGCAAGCGAATTCAGAAACCTGATTGGCTCATGCTTTCTCGAGACTCCAGATGATGGTTTTTACCTGGTTTTTACACAGCGAAGACGCTGATGCTAACTTTAAGTATTGGATAAAAATTTCGCAATTTTCAAACAGTAAGGTGTGTATGCATTTTTTTTTTTTTTTTTTTTTTTTTTTTTTAGTTATTAAATTATTTCTTTTACTTAAAGTTTATATTTGTCATGAATTGTAGAGTATTGTGATAGATATTTTGTTTAGTGTTTCTGTTGACATTTGTATACGTTTATATTAAAATGTTACTGTTAGCATTTTAACCTTTTTACTACTTTATATATTTATATGAAATATTACTGTTTGCATTTTTTAATGTTTTGTGTTCGTATAGTATATTCAAAATGTTAGATTATTACAATTTTCGCGATATTGCACCTGATGAAAATTGCATCGCGCTTTATCGATATTTTTGTATTGCACCGAAGATAAGTATTTTTATTATTAGTTACTCCCATTATGTATTTAGTTTATTTTTGAAATTCGATTGTAAATTGTATATTTTGGTTGCAATATACAAACTGCTGAGTTTTTTTTTTTTTTTTTTTTTTTTTTTTCTTTGCATATTTTAAAACGCTATGCTGAGTAAATAAATACCATCATTCTATATAATTTGTTGGTTATTTTCGGTGCCATATAGAAATAATGGTAATGCACATAAGCATATATAATTTTTTGAATATACTTAATAAGATATACATATGTAGCAGAGAGAAAAAATGTAAATGGTAACATCTTAAATAAACGTATAAGAAACAAAAAAAAAAAAAAAAAAAAAAAAATAATAATAATAATAATAATTAAAAGTAGTTTCTAATTCTAAAAAATATAAACAATACTCTAAAACTCATACAAGCATGAACTTTACTTTCCACATAGAGAAAAAATAAAACAATGCATATGCACTTTATTGTTAACAAAAAAAAAAAAAAAAGAAAGAAAGAAAGAAAGAAAAGGTGGGATATTTCAAACTTAAGTGAGAAATTTTTTGATTTTGAGCACTCAAAGAGTGCAATAATTGGCATAACCTAAATTATTTAACATTTAATTATTGCAATTTTTAGCCTTCACACTTTGTAGTTGTTTGTTGATATAATAAACACTTCATATATCCTCTTAACAAATATTTATAATTAAAAAGTATTCTAAAATAATTACATATTTCCTTTTTTTTTTTTTTTTTTTTTTTTTAATTAAGAATTTTTATAAAAGTTAAGTAAATAAAGGATACTACTGGCTTCGAACTAATTAATATATTACCCAACTGAACTAAAAAATTGATGAAATACTCAGAGCAATGTGAAAAAATTAAGGGGCAATCCCCCTTATGATATAATTTTGAACGAGATTTTTCAAAATATTTCGAAATTCTCGCAATCCCACCCTATAATGGGAACCTTGAATTAACTGCGCTTATCTGTACATTATAAAAATACTTTGACTTATATTAAATTCTGAAAATTTATTTAATGGAAAGTAAATCAAATGTGATAGATACTTACTTATATTCACAAGTTTTATCTTTATTTATTTATTTTACAAATTACACAATTTGTGAGTTATTTGAGTTCTAGAGTTATGTTTATAGTTTTTAGCATTGGAAACTACTTTTAATTTTTTTTTTTTTTTCCGTTTTTTATACGTTTACTTAAAATGTTACCATTTACATTTTTTCTCTCTGCTACATATGTATATCTTATTAAGTATATTCAAAAAATTATATATGCTTATGTGCATTATCATTATTTCTATATGGCACCGAAAATAATCAACAAACTATATAGAATGATGGTAATTTATTTACTCAGCATAGCGTTTTAAAATACGCAAAGAAAAAAAAAAAAACCTCAGCAGTTTGTATATTGCAACCAAAACATACAATTTACAATCGAATTTCAAAAATAAACTAAATACATAATGGGAGTAACTAATAATAAAAATACTTATCTTTGTTGCAATACAAAAATATCGGTAAAGCTCGATGCAATTTTCATCAGGAGCAATAACGCGAAAATTGTAATAATCTGACATTTTGAATATACTATACACTGTTAAAAAATGCAGAAAAAATACAGAAATTCTCTGTAATTTCAGAAAAAAAGGCGTAAATTACGGAAAAATTACGTAGACAAAACGTATTTTACGACTTTTTTTCTGAAATTACAGAGAATTTCTGTATTTTTTCTGCATTTTTTTAACAGTGTACGAACACAAAACATTAAAAAATGCAAACAGTAATATTTCATATAAATATATAAAGTAGTAAAAAGGTTAAAATGCTAACAGTAACATTTTAATATAAACGTATACAAATGTTAACAGAAACACTAAATAAAATATCTTTCACAATACTCTAGAATTCATGACAAATATAAACTTTAAGTAAAAGAAATAATTTAATAACTAAAAAAAAAAAAAAAAAAAAAAAAAAAAAAAAAAACAATGCATACACACCTTACTGTTTGAAAATTGTGAAATTTTTATCCAATATTGAAAATTAGCATCAGCATATTCGCTGTGTAAAAAAGTCTCGACTGGAGAAAGCATGAGCCAATCAGGTTTCTGAATTCGCTCGCTCTAGATATCCCAAGAGGAAGCCTGGATATCTAGAGGGAACCTATCCTAGATATCCGATCATTTTCAAATAACTCACAAGTTCTGTGAGAAAGCAATTTATGCTGCATACTAATTAAATTGACACTTGATTAAAACTAAAAAATAAGATTTAAGTAGCGTTCTTCATGTTGCATAATTTTGCAGGCAAAAGATTAATCAGAATTCAAATGAAATTGTGTCCTGCACTTTGTCGTTTTTTCCAAAACAATGCTTTACCTAAAAAAAGATTTTGTTGCAATTTGATCTCCACTGGTGTATGATCCGAGTTAATCTTCCTATATGGTCAATTAGAAATATTGTTCTTCTAAACAATATGTAGAAACTACAACCTAACAAGTTTTGGTTTATCAGTACGAGACATCAAACAATTCAAGCAACAGTTCTTTTTATTTAAGTGTGTGCATGTGGCGGCATAATTCTTACATCCACAAGTTATGTAAAGTGTTGAGCTATTGTCGCACTAAGCCTAGCATGCTTGAACGATAAATTTGCCGCTAGCTGTATAGGCATCTCTCAATTTTAGTGTTCCTGTCGCCTGCTTATGGGAGCACTGATTTTTTTCTTGGACGAAAGTTTCGCCAAATTTTTCGAATTAGAGATTATAAATTGTTTTTTTTTTTTTTTTTTTTCATACTTTTAAGAGAGAAAATTCGTGAAGCTGTGTGCTGAATTTATTTACAAAATGTGATTCTTTAAACACAATTCACATGTGGGGAAAGATGTGTGTGTGAGGGGGGGGGGGGTGATTTTTTGGTTATCACATCTTAAAAAGTAAAAACAATATACCTTTATGATGAAGATAAGTTAGGTGTACAGATGTGTTTACCAAATTTTGGTAAAAAATTGGAAAGTTGTAAATCAGGTCACAATTTATTTTTATTTGTAACTCAAAAACTATTTTAACGATTTTCTTTAAATTCACCATATATACCATCTTGCAGATGCTTTTTATTGGTTACTTGCTTAAAATATTGTTATGTTCTGATTTCATAGTTCAATTTTAACTCTGCATTCAATTTCTAAAAAAAAGGGGGTTCTACAGGTTTGTTTGCAAAATCACCATTTTATCTACCCTTTAAATATCCTTTCATATGTATTACCGTAATTTCTGGTAGATACCCCGCAGGTTATATAATCCAGTTTTGCACCAGAAATTTAATTGATAAATAAATTTATATTTGTACGAGCTCTTCCTTCGAAAAAATATAGATTTCTCTATAAAATAAAATTTCTGGTGGAGAAATGACACATCTTACCTGCGGGGTATGAGATTCAGTAAAGTAGTTGATGTCCAGTGTACAGATCTGTTTGTAAAGTTTTTCATAAAATTGGATGGAGTATGGAGTACCAACATCGGTATCTAAAAACGGTTGATTTTCATTAATTTTGCTATAAACCTCTGTCTAAATATCTTTTTGTCTGAATTAATTGGTTAGCAAAAAAATTTTTTTATATGTTTCTGATATGAAAGTTCTATCACATTTGCAGGCCTCGCAGCGCTACTATATTTCCTGTACTTCCTACATATTTATGAAACCTCCTATTTTTCCTATATTTTTTAATTTTCGCTCAATATTTCCTATATTTTAGTTTTGACTACTTCCGAATGTCTTATTCAATGCGCTGTATCTACATATTAATATGAAACGTGTTTTGTCTGTATCCACTAAATTGAGAGAACGGCTAGGTGTAAAAATTTGGTTGAGATGTCCAAAAAAAGTTCTTGGTCTGTAGATGTATCATCAAAAGAGAGAAAAAAAAAGTCGGTTCCCCCCCTCCCTGGGGGGTAGAGGTTAAGAACATGTTTGCGAGCTTAACTCAGCTCCAAATTACTTCACGGTGAAGAAGCTGTACATAAGGGGACTAGACTCAAATACTAAAAAATCAATTTCTGCGATTTTGGAATTTTCGATTTTAAAGGGGGAAATTAGTTTGAGAGGGAAGTCCGTTCTAAGCCCACACATGTAGCACATCATTTTAAAGGTCTTGAAATTTCATGAAGATTGGGGATGTTTGTATACAATATAGTGCACCCTCTGGTGGTGAAAAATGGAACTAGGTGATTTTGAAGTAGACTCTATCATGTTACACCTTATTTTAAAGGTGTTAGTATTTCCTGACCGTAGGTGATGTTCGTACACAACACACTGTGCCCCCTGGCGGTGGAAAGTGCAACTAAAAGATTTTGCAGTTGACACCACCATGTGACACCTTATTTGAAAAGTCTTGGAAATTCAAGGCGATTGGGGATGTTCGTATACAACATACTGCGCCCCCTGTTGGAGGAAAATGAATTTTGCATAACATGCCTGTTATACGGTGCCACAGTCACAGGCAGCAGAAACACGAGTGAAAGGTTCGTTCGGTTCAAGGTTAATTTTTGAGAATTTTTTCACGTTATTAGTGGCCCGCATATACACTGCCACAGGCACCGGGGTCACAAGGCAGAGTTTCGTTCGATTCAAGGTAATTTTTTTGTTATTGCTGATTATTTTTTCGCTATGCTTTTATTTAAAAATAGAAATTCAAACAAAATCGAGTTAAAGATATGAAATCATACAAATTTAAGGTTCATTTCTATTTATAAGGATTTTTCCGAAGTTCTTTTTTAAAGTGAAACATCATAAATTATATTAGATGTTTTAACTTGAAATATATTTAATTACTGATGCGACGATTTTTGAAACATTACAGTCAATAAAATGACCGTCGAATTCGACGGGCTCCAGCTAGTAACTGATTCTGAGATTTTCATTATTTAAAAAAATGTTTGAAAAGAAGGAAAAAAATAAATAAAAATTCTCTTAAATGTTTGTTTAAATTAATCGTTAATAGAGGGAAGCACCGCTGCTCTCAATTTCTCAGATTTTTCCTTCTCGCTTAGCACTTGAGAAGAGGAGACAAGTCCCCGCGCATGTTCATTAGTAGAAGGAGCAAGCTGGAGCAAAGAACATCTACTACGAAAAGAAGGAAAGCTCCAGTAGAAATAATGTAAACGCGAATTGGGAGCGTCTGAGCAAGCGCGCCGTGTAGGTACTGTTGTATAGCAAACTTTACAGGGAAGTGACGTGACGGCATTCTCGTAGAATTTTCAGTTTTGATCCAGTTTCGTTGGGTTTTATGAAACATTCCAAATTAGAAAATTACTTTAGGAATGTTTTATTTTGGAATAAAATGATTTTAAAATATGGTTTTATCATAAGAAAATTAATATATATATATACATTTATTAATGTTTTTAATGGGTGATTTTTTTTTATTAAACTTTTCATTTTTATTGAATGAAAATGGATGTCAAAATATTAAATTTTACCAACTTTAATCGTTTTGTAAAAATTATAATTTGAGAGAAATGTATGGGTGTGTTTGTGTACATTGTATAAAAATAGAAGGGGGAAAAAACTTAATTTCCGTAAAACACAAAAATGTATAAATGTGTTTGTGTATATGTATTTAAAAAAAAAAAAAAAAAAAAAAAAAACTTTAAAATACCAAAAGTTATTAGGAGAGCAGTAATGAATGTTTTTGTAAACAAAATATATTGAAATTGCCTCATCCAATTTTAGATCATTAGTTTTATTGTTCATTGCAAAATAAATAGTAATAATGATAATAAAAATACTTTTTTTTTTAAGCTATTTTGATTGTTAATGAAAGGAATCATTGTCAAAAATATTAAACTCTACCCACTTTAATCATTTTGTAGAAACAATAGCTTGAGAGAGAAATATATATATACAGTGTGAGTATATATATGAAAAACCTTTTCAAATAATTCACAGAAAAAAATAAAAAATAAATAAATATTTAAAAATAAGTGCTTGAAAAAATGGTATAATATCTAAATGTAAACAATATCAACAATTTTTGAAATAAGTTTTTTTTTTTTTTTTTTTTTTTTTTTAAATATAAGTTAAAAAAATTAATGTTATGTCTCATTAATTACTAATCCTTTTTCAAAAAACATAATTTTATTTGTATTTCAGTTATTATTGGAAATGAAATACTGCATTTTTTGTTAAATCTTTCCAATTTTAAGTTTATAAAATGTAATTAACCAATTTAGTTATACTATTGTCTCTTACATTCAGTAAAATGTTTTTTAAACTAAAACTATAATCTGCTTTCTAAGAAAAAATATGTATTTAAAATCTCGTTTATATTAAGTTAGAATTATGAAATAAAAAATTTAATAAAAGCTATATAGACTTTCTCTCTAATGAATTTAAATATTTTGCTTTTTTTTTTTTCTAATCATCTGTGATTTATAACTAGAATTGTATAATCTAATGTAAAAGTACAGATATAAGGTAAAGATGGAATAAAGTAAATTCAGTGTAATAAGAATTGATGGCATATGAAAAAAAATTTTACTGTCTTATATATTTCTATTTTAATGGGATACCATACTTTTGTATCTAAATTTATATATACTTCTAATTTAATTATTTATTTTTAATCCATTTTATAATTATTGAAGTGTGCTTAATGTTATTCCCAATCTTTGATTGTATCAACAGTTCTTAAAAATTTATTAACTCCACTTATACAGTCTTTACTACATCACAAATGTATTCATAAATTTTCCACTATTACAATGCATTTTTTTTTTTTTTTTTAGTTGATTTGTGTTTAATATTAGTCACCAAATGAAATAACTTTAAGATGTAGTAAGGGTGTTGATACCTGCCATCTTAAATAAAAAATAAAGATCATTTTTTATCATGTTTCCTGTCTACTTATACGGTATAAAACTATTTATCTGTAAACCAGTTAACGATAATTGCATTTTCCAATAAATAGCTCCCCCCCCCCTACCTAAAATACTAAGACTGTGATATTTTTTTCTTTTACTAATGTCATTTCTTTAATACAGCCACTGTATTTAAAGGAAAAAGAAAATCACAAATTATGGTTTTATAAAATTTAGGCATTATTGTTAATCAAAATATCCATTATTCCTCATAATTTTTTTTATGTTTTGCATATAAGAGCTATAAGTAATAGCCACATTAATTCCTATACTGATTATATCTTGTGTGTGCGTGTGTGTGTGTGTGTGGGGGGGGGTTAAAATAATTAATACAAAACCTAAGTTATTTTTTAAATATGCTAATAGATATGTGAATAATAAAAATAAAATAATAATTCAGAACATGTGGACATACTTTTATAATTAATTACCTAATTTAAAGGTGCAGAATACATACCTTTTAGATCTTTAAAAGCCATCATCACTATCAATTTTTAAATATTCTTTAGTCTCTGAAGCCAGCAAATAGTCATCTTGGAAGGCGTAAAAGCAATAATATTTAATGCCTTCCAAAATTATATCAACTAGCGTAAATGACCATCTTGATTGTTGAAAAATATCTTCTTCCGATTTATCATATCAATCCAATTAATCAATTTGGCTTGAGGAGCAATAATCGAAAACCAACAATACACGATAAAATAATGCAGCTAAAAAAAAAAAAAATGTATTTTACAGAAAAAGTGAGTAATAAAAGATTAAATCCCCATGAATATTTAATACACGTGAAATACATACTACGCACGCTAGTATTTTTGAATAAATTACGAAGCAAATACTTGTACAAGAAAAAGATTTGAAATCCGAATTCGAAAATGGCGGCGAAAACACGTTACCAAGGGATTACCACTTGCCTCTCGCCTGGTTGTTTACGATTAGAGAGCGCATGCGCGCGGAGCATCTCGGCCAGATCATCCTGTATCCTTGAATGTTTTCTTTTCCTTCGTACTCGCCCGGCGCCGTTAGATGGCAATACTTACGCTTTATTGAAGCTTTCCTTCTTTACGTAGTAGATATTCTTTGGCTGGAGCATTTGTGATGTGCGCGATCAAATGTCTTGTCGTAGGGAGGACCACAGACTAAGGAATCACTAGACCCGGCAAGGCGGTTCTAAATGTGAAGCCTCAACTGTAACCGAGCCGCCATATTAGTACAAGCAAAACCACAGACTAGGAATCACTGCGACAGAATATTTTTAAGTTTTCTGCGTCAAACCTTGTTCTGGTAAATCTTTTCAATAAGACAATATTGACATATTTTCTTATTCACGCATAATATGTGCATATAATTATACAGATATCGATATTATTAGTAAACTGTTGGCGAAATCTTAAATATAAGACAGGAGTTTCCATTTTCTGCTGAAATTTAGAAATATCTTATTTTTACGGGCAAACCTTTCTGCAAATGACAATTTCTTTTTTCTGCGACAATGTTACTATGTCACATAAATTCTGCTACAAGGTGTATATATTGAATGATTACGCATTAAAAGGAACAATGAGGGTATAATGAGCCTTCAGTTTTTGTGTGTTTCATAGGTCTTATCAAGGTTGTATTTAAAGAGGGGGGGGGGAATTTGAAATTTTTTTGAATTATACAGTACTAAATTAAAGTATTTATATTAATCTACTTGTTTAAATACCTGACCAGTGACTATGAGATTTATTTTGTATAAGCTTTGTTGAGTTTGCTACTGAATAACATAATCAAGATGCATATAAAACAAATTTTTCAGATACCTGCAATTGTAATAAGTTCTTTTACACTGTACTGTAAAAACAACTTTGAATGCTACATATTGCATTTTCAATTGTGCATTGAAATAACACTTTCAAATTTCATGACAACTTTGTCTATTTATAAAAGTTAGAGTCAAATTCAAGTCAATAAATCAGTAAGGTTTTTAAAATGCTGATACTAAATGTTGAAGAATGAAGAATTTTCATGAAGAGTCAAAATTTATCGAATTATTCTGGAACGTCAAATTAGATGAATAGTTGGCTGATTTTATTGTATTTCGTGTAATTTATTTAATGAAAATTTCACTGTAACATGTTGAACTTAAAAAAAAAAAAAAAAAAAAAAAAAATTAAAATTTTATACAAAATGCTAAAGAATATTGATGCTTCTAAGGTTCCATTAAGAAAAAAAAAAAAAAAAAAAAAATCATAGAAATTTGAACAAGAAGAGCAAATTTCTATAGTTTAGTATTTACTGTTATTTATGCATGTAATTTTGAATGAGTTAAAGTTGACTTCATTATTATTATTATTTTAATATAATTACAGCACTTTGTGAAAAAAAGTGTTTTCCATGGTTTTCTCCTAAATATGCATAAGTGCACGCTAGAAACCCTTATGTAGACCCTCTCTTAAAGGGACCCTCTCTAAACCCTAAACCATAGCACAGTCAGTTGACCTTATAATGCTAACACAAACACCGGGAAGCTCAAAATGTATAAATATAGCAAAAACTGAAAATCAAAAATTTGACCCCAAAATATTTCCTCTATCATTGTATGAGTTAGAGAAAGTAAAAATTAAATTTGCAATTTTTATTATATAAATTACTAATTTGAATAGTAATATTGAATAATATATAAATAATATATTGAATAATATATTGAGTAATATATTTGAATAGTAATATTTGAATATTAATATTATAAATAATTTAAATTTGAAAATATATTTAATTGCTCTATTGTGAAATATTAAAAATTATGAGAAAAATGGGATGACAATGCCACCACGCTGAGGAAATTGTTCCCCAAATGTAATCAACAGCAGTTTAAGTCAAAATCTAACTAAATATCTAATTATGTTCACTGGTTTGTGAGATGCAGCATTCACAAAATTCGTCGCATACAGACAGACATTTATCTTCTAAAACTGGTCAAACCATGATCGGGATATCAACGTGTAAATCAATCGAAAACTGGCGGTCAAAAATTTCCGAACTCCAGGACAATACTTTCGTCTTATGTGTATAGAATTAATAAAGGGATAACATAAAAAGATATCTCAAAATATTTAACATGTAAATAAGCCACACACTAACATTCCTGACCTCAACTCCTATAGATTCTCCCTGACAAATTTAGCGCGCCCTCCGTAACACTCCCCCCCCCCCTAAAAAAAAATCGAAAATCGCAAAAAAACCAAAAATGAGTTTTTGGAACTATCATCAAAAAGACACTTAGTGGGTTTTTATATCTTTGTGCTATTATTGGTAGAGTTCTCCAAAATCCGTATTTTTCTAAATTTGCCTCCGAAAATCATCCCCCCCTCCCCATAAAAATCTAAAATTCCAAAATCGCAGATAATGATTTCTTTCTACTGGATTCTAGTCTCCCGATTTGCAATTTCTTCACCGTGAAGTAATTTGAAGCCGAGTTATGCTAATAAAGGTGTTTTGCCTTCTGCCCCCCCCCAGGAGGGGGAATTGGGGAGGGTATATCACAAAATCCCGTTTTAGTTGGGGTCAGGGTCTTAAAACCAACCTGCTTCCTAAAATTTGTGACTGCATCTCCCATAGAATCTCCGCGGCTGTGTTGAATCCGTGAGTTTACTCATATATATATATGTATATATATACCTTTTTTTGCCCCCCCCCCTCTTGTTGGCAATTTTTTTTTTTTTTTTTTTAGATATTCTGTAATATCTGTTTTTAAAATCTTGAAGTTGGAACCTTTTAAATATTTATTTCTTTTCTTGAGAAATAAAGCGAATGTGGAAAATATGTTGTAATCCGTTCGTGCCCCCTCCCTGCTACTTAGGGGGGGGGGGGGGGAGGGCGATATTAAAAAAAAAAAAAAAAAAAAAAAAAAACAGAAAACTTCGAGGGAATGTACTGAACAACTTCTTAAAGTTTCATGGCGATCGGATGAATGGTGTTGTAATGCATAAAGGACAAATAGACAGACATGCATTCGTTTTTACATGTATAGATTACGTTGTTACTGGTTTCTTGCTTGTACCAATATGGCCGCCAGTCGCTCTAAGCGCCTTACAGTTACTTCACTTTTCCCCATTTCAGATAGTCGTCTGACCGGGTCTAAGTGATTCCTTAGTCTGTGGGGAGGACTGGCAGTTCATTACCGCGACGCGACGCGACGGTAGGATGAATGCTCCGACTTTCCATTTTAAGTCATGACTGTTTTAAAATCCAAAGTAGAATATTTAATGTTTAAATTATAAAATAACGTCCATATTAAATGAAAATGCATTTAATTAGTCCTCTTACAGAGTTTAATCTCTGCCGACTTGTAACATAATATCTTTAAATGTTATTTAAAATTAATAAAATGAAACAAACACAAATTAGTGAATTTGATGAGCCAGGATTTCGTACATCTTTATTGATCAGTGCCTGACACCGAAGTGCCGAATATACAAGCCAGTATAGACTTCATCTACATGTACATGTACATTTTAGCTTTTATAACTTTATAACTTTTTATAACTTTATATGGTAATGTTAGATGGATAAGGGATTGGGATCTTACGCAATCCTCTCTTTCGACACGTGACAAGGCTGATGCAATATCGAAATCCGAATGGAATATTTAATTAAAATTATAAAATCTTGATAAATAATATTGATTAAATGAATTTACCCAGATTAATGAGCTACTAAATTTTATTGTTACATACACACACACATATATATATATATTAAGGTTACCACATGGAGATAAAAACTAAAAACTAAATAAAATAAAACTATAACATGCATGGTATTAAACTCAGAGGAAAACCATTTTCAGGAAACCTGACATGCTACATTAGAAACTATAAAAATAATAGAAATATGAGTGTTTTTACTAAATAATTTTTAACTATGCATGTGCAAGTTTTAACAAAATTTCACTTGCATAATATAATATCCAATAGTATTAAGTTTCTTATATAAAAGCCCAAGCAAATAACATATGAATTCAAAAAGTTGTACGTGATAGAATGAAGTGAATTTCTGTTTTCAAAAATAAGGAAAATGGTAAGGCGGTTTTATTAATATTAATTTACAGTCAACGGACAATGTATTACCATTGATTAAATCAAAATAAAAATGTGAGTAAAACCCCTTATAGTTGAGATTTTCTTTAAAAGGAACTGAATAGAAGTTCATTCTATCGCATACAACTTTCTTAATTTATATGATACTAATTTGAGGTTTTCATAGTAGCTCAGTACATTTGACTATTAAGTCATGTAAATAAAATTTCGCTAAAGCTTGTGCATGCGCAGTTAAAAATTATTTAATAAAAATGCTTATATTTTATTAGATACTTAATATTTTGACATTCTGATTTCAGTATGCTGTGCCTAATGTTGCATGTCCTTTTTTCTGAAAATAAATTTTCACTGGGCTTAATACCTTCCGTGTTATAGTTAAACAACTGACAATTTTTTTGCGATTTTTTAAAGAAATACTTATATATCCCTGAATATATGTGGTAGCCTCATACACATTTATACGGATTATAAGAAAAATCCTCGTAATCACATGCTATAGCCAGATCGCATTTCGAGCATTACTTTTTACAGGGTGATCCCAAACATATTCATATTTATTTATTTTTCTATTATATACCTGCATAGATCTTTTTAACCTAAGAATGCTATTGATTGAAAATTATTCAATCGTTAAAATGACTTTAATTACAGAATAATTAAGAAAAATAATAATCGAATATCTTCTTGAAAAAATTCACCAAATGTTTTCCGAAAAAAGATAATGTACGTGAAAATTAAGTAGAAAGAATGAAAGAAAGTGTAGAAATATAGAGAATAATTGGAATTCGAACCCGACACCTTGCAGTAAAAATATTTACATTGTGTGTGCGAATGCATGTGCGATTTTTCTATTATATACCTGCATAGATCTTTTTAAACCTATGTATACTATTGTTCGAAAAGAATTCAATCGTTTTAATGATATTAATTACAGAATAATAATTAAAATAAATAAATAAAAAATAATAATTGAAGATCTTGTAAAAATTCACCAAATGTTTTTCGAAAAAAGATAATGTACGTGAAAATTAAGTTAAAAGATGTTTAAAATCTCAAATGTATAAGTGAAATTAGATTAGGATAAAAGACGAGAATTGTTTTTTTGAAATATAACTAAAAAAGAGTGATTAAAATTTCTTATTAATTACTTAATTGAAGAAAGTTCGTTAAAAAAAATACTTTTCACCATAAAGATTTTTTAATTGTGAATAACTAGTATCCATTTTAAACTGTATATATTCTTTTACGTTATAAATAGGATAATATCTTAACACAAAAAGATTGACTTCATTTACCAATGCTGACACCCCAATATTTTGGGAAAGGAGGTGACCATTCCTTCGAGCATTTTCTTACAATCGAAGAGGGATGCTATTGTAACTTCTCAGAAGAAAGAGGAGGAAAAATTCCAGATTTCTCGCTACCTTTAGTCGTGTTTAAATTTGATTATTGCTAGACGTTTTAAAAATATAAATTCATTTCTTTCTATGTTTAGAATAATCGGCAGATGTTACGAATAGAGGTTCACTGGCATTTGTTTACATTTTGGCGATATTATCCGTGCGCCAACGAACCAAGGAAATCAATTTATCTTATGGCAACCTGAAAAAACGTTTGTTTACGTTCGAAATGAAATAAATATTAATGCAGACGACTATTTAACGAAAATAAATGAAATTATCGAAGAAATTTCATAAAATGGCGATGGTTAATTAACTTTTTAACTTACGAAACGTTTGTTCGCGTTCGAAATGAAATAAATATTAATGCAGACAACCATTTAACGTAATTAAATAAATTTATCGAAGAAAGTTCATAAAATGGCGATGGTTAATTAACTTTTTATCTACAATATTTTAATAAATAAGCAAATACTTAACAAAATACACGCTTTCTCATCGAAGTTTTAAGAGCATATTAATTCCAACAACACAATAAATGTAATTAAATAAATGAAAATTCAGAATAAAAAAATATAACTTTAAAAGTAATTAAAAAAGCATGAAAACTTACAATACATGGAACATGAATTTTATTTATTTATTTATTTATTTATTTATTTTTTCCGTTTTGAAATTTCTGTTGATACGTAAATCACATATCAAATATTTCACTTCGCGCTCAGTTAATTCGTAACATTCGAGGATTCTAAAACCGCATTCAAATGAATCGAAACACATCGGTATAAAAATTATGAGAATATACAAATAAAATAAAAAACATATTTTCAAGTTATCAAATGATACGCTTTCATTTCTCCAGACTAATATCGTTTCGAATTTTTCATTAACACTTGCAATTCAGCGGAGGGGAAAATTCCCTTGTTTTAATAAACTTGACCAACAAGTGATTGTGTGAGTGAGTTTTACGTCGAACTAGTGCTACGTTGTGGGCAATCAGTACGGCAACCAAATATCCCCATTTTCTACAGACAACGTTTACATTATTCGCATTATTATAATTTGTTAAAAAATTATAGAAAGTAAACTATTTAATATTCAAATTTTATTTTTAGTGCTTATAAATTAAATTTGGAAAAAAAAATGCATGCATAATTAGTTAATTGTAGCAATTTAAAGCTTCTCTGTTTTAAAAGTTCACGGATCCGGCCACTGTAACGACGGAGAATGAATTGGGACTTACCCCTAAGGTATATGAACCAACAAAGAAACATGGCTGTATTAAACTATGAATCTGAAAACGCACGTAACTCTGCTCCGCGGCAATTACTGTCGCGCATGTTAAAAAAAAAAAAAAAAAGAACATCACTGGACACCCCTACCTCGCCGTGCATGAATCTGAAAACCGACGTAACTCGGCTCGGCGGCAATCACTGTCGCGCATGTAAAAAAAAAAAAAAAAAAAAAAAAAAAAAAAAAACATCACTGGACACCCTACCTCGCCGAGCATGAATCTGAAAACGCACGTAACTCGGCTCCGCCGCAATCACTGTCGCGCATGTTAAAACCAAAAAAACATCACTGGACACCCCTACCTCGCCGTGCATGAATCTGAAAACGCACGTAACTCGGCTCCGCGGCAATCACTGTTGCGCATGTTAAAACCAAAAAAAACATCACTGGACACCCCTACCTCGCCGTGCATGAATCTGAAAACGCACGTAACTCGACTCCGCGGCAATCACTGTTGCGCATGTTAAAACCAAAAAAAACATCACTGGACACCCCTACCTCGCCGTGCATGAATCTGAAAACGCACGTAACTCGGCTCCGCGCAAATCACTGTCGCGCATGTTAAGACCAAAAATTCCTATAATGTAGCTCTAGTGCAACGTAAAATGCGCTCAAAACAAATGAACCAATCAAATATCGCCTAATTTCCCATAATGTAGCTCTAGTGCAACGTAAAATGCGCTCGAAACAAATGAACCAATCAAATATCGCCTAATTTCCCGTAATGTAGCTCTAGTGCAACGTAAAATACACTCAAAACAAGTGAACGAATAAATATCGCCTAATTTCTCGTAATGTAGCTCTAGTGCAACGTAAAATACACTCAAAACTAGTGAACGAATAAATATCGCCTAATTTCCCGTAATGTAGCTCTAGTACAACGTAAAATATGCTCAAAACAAATTAATCAATTAAATATAGCCTAATTCCCCATAATGTAGCTCTACTGCAATGTAAAATACACTCAAATCAATAAAAAACAAATGAACCAATGAAATATCGCCTAATTTCCCGTAATGTAGCTCTAGTGCAACGTAAAATACACTCAAAACAAGTGAACCAATCAAATATCGCCTAATTTCCTGTAATGTAGCTCTAGTGCAACGTAAAATATACTCAGAACAAATGAATCAATTAAATATAGCCTAATTCCCCATAATGTAGCTCTACTGCAATGTAAAATACACTCAAATCAATAAAAAACAAATGAACCAATCAAATCTCTCCATACTGCGTCATAATAGAATTGTTAAGTTATGTTTACAAGGATAGGCAGTTTCTCGCTACGGCAGTTCGCCAAGAAGAAAGTGAACCTCTAATCTACCCATCAACCGAATAATCTTATTGATTATTTCATATACAATATGGGGATATAATAACTTTTAATAATAGCCATTTTCAGTAGATTTTTACAAATCGCTACAAAAAATTCATTACAACTTCAGAAAATCAAAAGTTTTTAGGTATAAATTGGAACTTTTTCGAATAATCCTTCACATATTAGACTAATGATCACTTAGTTCAATGTATTTTTTATCTATAGTTTAAGCATTTTTACTGTAACTCCCTTACATTTCTTAAGTGTAAACCCGTGAAATTTTACCAATAAATTCAGAAATAGGGTCGTAAAAATAAGAATTTGGCATGATTTTAAGTAAATTTTAGGATATATCTACAGAAATTTTAGAGTATTTGGCGATAATTCACATTTGGTGAGAAACACCTAGTATTAATTCCGAGTGAAGAAAAATTTTATTGCTTGTCAAATTTATTTTGAGAAGTGAGGTTGCTTATTTTATAATCTGAATTCAGTACTACATAATAATTATTTTTTCAAGATGGATGTCAGAACAGATATCATTTTGTTAAACGCATTTACTCATATATTCAAAAGATCACACCTTCGCAATTCAGAAATAGAAATTATTAACCAGCTTAAATTTCGAATGAATGAATTTATCAATTCCGAAATTAGCAATCAACTTTATGAAAATGTTGATATGTTATCTGAGGAAAATTTTTACACCTGTTTAGATATTGTCTTAAAAGAAATGATAAAAAATGGAATTAATTGGGACAAAGTTGTAATTTACTTAATATTTTCAAGTGAGATTATGGCGAAGCGCTTTAAGACATCTGGGGACTTTATCATACTTTGGATAAAATTTTTTAATATCTTGCAGAAGTATTTAGGTGATTGGATTATTGATCATCAAGAATGTATGAAAGCCAGAGGAGTAAAGAAATCTCTTTTTCAAAGAATGTGGTGTTTTATCACTCGATCATAGTATGAAAATTGTAAAAATATTATCTGCTATGTTGAATTATGTTCAGTTCAATCTGTATAAGAACAATGTTCAAGAAAAATGTATGTAATGTGAAATTAAAAGTAAATAAAAAACATTCAATGGAAATCTTGTTTAAGAAAAAATTATTTGAAGTAAAATTCATCTTAAAAAAAAAAAAAATAAATAAAAATAAAAATGAGTTGATCAATGTAAAAAACTGAAAAAATTCGCTGTTTGAAAAGAAGTCTTAATAAGTTTAAGAAAATATCGTAACATATTGTATTATATTTTGTCTACGAGAGTGAATCTATCATTTTTCAGAAGTTACTTTACTGTAAAAAATAACTAATGTCAAAAATTTCTCTACCTTAAACAGTTATACTTCAGATATAACTTTTTGGGATCTTCTTATCACTGTCATCGAATATACATGTATAAACATTCACGCATAAATTCTTACATGTATACTTAAAAATTTTTACAAAGTTGTATTCAATTATAAATTTTCTTTAAATTTCCTTAGACTCGTTAAAATATTGTAAGTCTTTTTATTTAAAGCTTTATGGTATACTAGAAATCCTCCAATATTCTTAAAATAATATAAATGTTCGAACATAGTGTTAATTAGAAATTACCATTTTTTAGTTTTTATCGTGATCTGGAGTCGAACCTGACACATCCCTAATGACAGCGTTTGAATTTTTTTTGTAATTCATTCCCAACATTAGTTATTTTAAGCTATATTTCCTAAGAATTATTCAACAATCTATGTCAAATAAAGACTTCCCAACTACATTTTTTTACTACTTTTCACTACATTCTAATACTTTAACATAGTGAAATGCCATTTGTCATATGCTACCCTTCACTCAGTTTTTCTAGATAACAAGTTTGTAAATAATGAAAGCTAACTTTGAAAAAATTCAGAGTTGAAAAAATATTAATATATATGTTTTATAACTTCATTCATGCTCACAGATGTATACTTAGGCTTTCCAAATGTATTTAAACATACTTAAAAAATATTTTAATCAAGAATTGTCGATTACAAATACATGCATACATGAAAAATTTTACAAAGTATTTTAGAAATTTAGATAACATTCTTGAATAAAAATATAAGAAACTTATTTTTACAAAAATAAGATTGAAAATGTATGATAAAATCACAAAGTTACCAGCTTAAGAGGTTGTAGGTATTCGAAAAAAATCACGAAGTCAACAATTTTGGTGTTAACAACACATCTTATTTTACAAAGTACTAAGTTTTTTAAAGTCATTTAGTTTGATGTTTTTCAGACATATGCTTATAAACTGAAATTTTTGTGAATGAAAAATTTTTTACACAAAGTATTTTAGAAAAAATATCATCCCAGAAATTAATTAACTTATTTTTAGAATAAAAATATTAGAAACTTATTTTTTCTAACGATAAGAATGAAAATGTAAGGTAAAATCTCATTCTTACCAATTTAAGAGACTTTAAGTATTTGAAAAATCATGAAGTATGGAATATTAATGTTTCACATGTGTTAATAACGCGTCTTATTTTACAAAGTATTAAGTTTTTTAAAAGCATTTAGTTTGAAGTTTTTCACACATATGCTGATAAACGAAATTTTTCGAAAATGAAAAATTTTTACACAAAATATTTTAATACAAGTACTATCTCAGAAAAATTAACTTTTTCTTTTTTAGATTGAAAATGTAAGCTAAAAATCTAAAATTTAGAAGCTGCAGATGTATGAAGAACTCATGAACTTGAAACTTTAAGTATTAACAACCTTCCTTCTTTGAATATACTAAACCACGAGTTTCGACAAATCTATAATCAACTGTTAAAAAACATAGATCTTAGAATATTTTTTACCCTAAAAAGTTTAACGTAGATGCTACATCCATAAAAATACAGAGTGAAAGTGTACAAATTATCTGTTTAGACATGTTGATAAACTAGAATTTTCCACAAGATTCGAGTTTTATAGCAAGGTATGGGATAATATTTGGCTAAATTTCCACTAATATTGGCGATAATTATAAAAATTTGGCATAAAATAAGAGAATTTGGCGTTAATTCTTAAGTAAAACTGATGAATGAAGAAAAAATTTGAATTAGTTACAATCTTTTCTCGCTGTAGAGTTGTCTAAGTTCTCATACTTAGTAGTTTTTAATCATTTTTAAAGTCCTACTTTTAGAGTGATTTTTTATACTTTGCTAAACTGAAGTACAAAATGGATAATACTTTACCGTCTGAGGAGACTCACGTTTCTGTTCAACAACCCCCTTCATCAAGTTTTGAGGATGAGAAGTTATCTAAACTTTTTATTTGTCCAACTTGTAATAAGTCATTTAAAAAAAAATCCTATCTTACTAGACATGTGAAGGTTCACAATGATATTAAACCTAATATTTGTTACGTGTGTGAGAAAGGATTTGTTACTTTACATCGTTTAAAAAGACATATGGAAACCCATAGAAAAATTTCCATAAGATACAAATGTGAATATTGTATTGAAAATTTTAATCGCAAGTGTGATTTATTTAAACATAAGAGATTATTTCATCAAAAAGTCTTAAATGAACATCTATGTATTATTTGTAAAGATGCTTTTAAATATAAGTATGAATTAAAAAAACACAAGAGGGTGCATTATCGTAAACCTGAGTGTCTATGTGAGGAATGTACTATAACCTTTCCAACTAAACATGCTTTTTCAAACCATAAGCGAAAAAGTCATAAAAAGACTTTACATACATACTGTTGTGACGAATGTACTGATACTTTTTCAAACAAATGACATTTTTTAAAACATAAAAGAAATATGCATAAAAAATCTTCAATGCAAACTAGATGTGATGAATGCAGTGAAACGTTTCAGTGTAAGTATGAATTATTGCAACATAAGAGAAAGAATCATCTTAAAGACTTTAACATACGTAGAAATTGTAATGAACGAAGTACTAACAATGAATTACCAACAGTTAATAATGACAGTGAGAATCTGGACTTGTTAAATTTTTTTGATAATTTTCACATTGAATGTATGAATGGTGTTTTTGACTTACCTTCCAACAACTTTCAGAATGAAAATATAGACTTACACTTAAAATTTTTTTTGAACAATTCGAATGTGGAATATACAAGTGAAAGTAATATTGATGGTTTATCTACAGAAGTTGAAAATAAGGACTTAAATAATTTTAACCTGATACAAACTGATTTACCTCTAGTAAACTGTGACAATGAAAATCTAGACTTGCTAAATTTTTTGAATAACTTTAATACCGAATGTATGAACGATATCCCAACAATATAGATTTGTGTGAATTTGTTGTCTTGTATTATTGTGAATGAATTTCAAATAAAAAGATTTCAATGAAAATAGTTTGTTTTAATTTTTATTACAAAAATCACTTTTTATATAATATTTTCTATTAGAATACAAACTTAAGTGTCATCTTTTTTAAATAAAAACATGTAAAAAGTTTACTTGTGTATTAGCGATATAGTTTTTCATTACTGTAGTAGATTTGATTGAGTATAATATTTAAACACTAAGTAAAAATTATACATGATAGTAGTTTTATAAACTATTAAACTTACATCGAAGAAGAAAAAACTTGTAAAATTGTTTTACCACTCAATTGTAAAGTAGTTGTGAAAATCTCAAATGAATTTATTATATTAACAATTTTCCTGAAAAACTAACTTATAAAAATTTTAGATATAATTATGAAGTTAGTATTTTCCTAAGTATCACGTTTGAATCTTACTCTGAATATGCATCATCAAAGTGTTTTGTACTTTAACTAAAATCACAATCTCTATTCTAAAGAGTGTAAAAATAATTTTAGAGTAACAACTTTTATATATAGATACTTTCACGATTGTATTTTAACTTTTTTTATTTTTAGAATACAGAAAATATTTTATAAGAATTGTGGAAGCTTAATTTTAGAAGCTTGTGAAATTTCACAATTTTTTTTTTAAATTTTTGTCAAATGCTTTCCTCATGTCACATCACTTAGAAAAAATTAATTGTTTTTAGCAGAATTGCTAACACAAAACATTAAGTTAGAAAATTTATAGATAAAACTTAAAAGATATGAAAAACCATATGTGAAGTAATAACAAAAAGTATATATACTGTCAAGTTTAGACATGGTTGAACAAGCTTGAGGAGACACTAAAACCTGTAGCTGACGTCATAACCCCTGTGATGTAAATTCCCCCTTACCACTACGTCACAAATGTATAATTTAACAAACAGTACATATGTCTACCCACAATTCCTGTCCTCTTGTGTTTTTCTAATTCATTCTTGTGTTTAAAAGAATCTTTACAAATAATACATAGATGTTCATTTAAGACTTTTTGATGAAATAATCTCTAATGTTTAAATAAGTCACACTTGCGATTGAAATTTTCAATACAATATTCACATTTGTTTCTTATGGAAATTTTCTATGGGTTTCCATATGTCTAGTAAGATAGGATTTTTTTTAAATGACTTATTACAAGTTGGACAGATAAAAAGTTTAGATAACTTCTCATCCTCAAAACTTGATAAAGGGGGTTGTTGAACAGAAACGTGAGTCTCCTCAGACGGTAAAGTATTATCCATTTTGTACTTCAGTTTAGCAAAGTATAAAAAATCACTCTAAAAGTAGGACTTTAAAAATGATTAAAAACTACTAAGTATGAGAACTTAGACAACTCTACAGCGAGAAAAGATTGTAAATAATTCAAATTTTTTCTTCATTCATTAGTTTTACTTAAGAATTAACGCCAAATTCTCTTATTTTATGCCAAATTTTTATAACTATCGCCAATATCAGTGGAAATTTAGCCAAATATTATCCCATACCTTGCTATAAAACTCGAATCTTGTGGAAAATTCTAGTTTATCAACATGCCTAAACAGATAATTTGTACACTTTCACTCTGTATTTTTATGGATGTAGCATCTACGTTAAACTTTTTAGGGTAAAAAATATTCTAAGATCTATGTTTTTTAACAGTTGATTACAGATTTGTCGAAACTCGTGGTTTAGTATTTTCAAAGAAGGAAGGTTGTTAATACTTAAAGTTTCAAGTTCATGATTTCTTCATACATCTACAGATTCTAAATTTTATAAGTGTTAGATTTTTAGCTTACATTTTCAATCTAAAAAAGAAAAAGTTAATTTTTCTGAGATAGTATTTGTATTAAAATAATTTGTGTAAAAATTTTCCATTTACAAAAAATTTCGTTTATAAGCATATGTGTGAAAAACTTCAAACTAAATGCCTTCAAAAACCTTAGTACTTTGTAAAATAAGACGCGTTATTAGCACATGTGAAACATTAAAATTCCATACTTCATGATTTTTGAAATACTTACAGTCTCTTAAATTGGTAAGAATGAGATTTTACCTTACATTTTCATTCTTATCATTAGAAAAAATAAGTTTCTTATATTTTTATTCTAAAAATAAGTTAGTTAATTTCTCAGATGATATTTTTTCTAAAATAATTTGTGTAAAATTTTTTCATTCACAAAAATTTCAGTTTATAAGCATATGTCTGAAAAACATCAAACTAAATGACTTTAAAAAACTTAGTACTTTGTAAAATAAGATGTGTTGTTAACACCAAAATTGTTGACTTCGTGATTTTTTTCGAATACCTACAACCTCATAAGCTGGTAACTTTGTGATTTTATCATACATTTTTAATCTTATTATTGTACAAATAAGTTTCTTATATTTTTATTAAAGAATGTTATCTAAATTTCTAAAATACTTTGTAAAATTTTTCAAGTATACATGTATCTGTAATCGACAATACTTGGTTAAAATATTTTTTAAGTATGTTTAAATACATTTGGAAAGCCTAAGTATACATCTGTGAGCATGAATGAAGTTATAAAACATATATATTAATATTTTTTCAACTCTGAATTTTTTCAAAGTTAGCTTTCATTATTTACAAACTTGCTATCTGTAAAGAAAAAGTGAGTGAAGGGTAGCATATGACAAACAGGGCCTGATTATCGCACGGGCACCCGGGGCTCGTGCCCTGGGCACGAAATTTCTGAGGGGCACAAAATTTTACTATTGGTTAAAAATATCTGATCTAAATCCCCTATAGTTTTTCTTTCGTTTTCTAATTCAACTATGTTTTATTTTTATGAATAAAATTTTAAAATAAAATCTTGATTGATACTGTACATCAGATCATTTGAAATACAGGAAATTATACAATTAACGTACGGAGAAGCATCGATAATCCGGAAACTTATAATCCGGCAGCACCTATATTTGGCTGAGTGAAGTAATTTTATTAAAGCCAAAAACAGAAACATATATATATATATATATATATTTATTTTATTATTATTATTATTATTATTATTTTTTTTTTTTTTGGGGGGGGGGGCACTAAAATTTGAAAGTGCCCTGGGCACAAAACTTTGTTAGTCGGGCCCTGATGACAAATGGCATTTCACTATGTTAAAGTTGTAGAATGTAGTGAAAAGTAGTAAAAAAATGTAGTTGGGAAGTCTTTATTTGACATAGATTGTTGAATAATTCTTAGGAAATATAGCTTAAAATAACTAATGTTGGGAATGAATTACAAAAAAATTCAAACGCTGTCATTAGGGATGTGTCAGGTTCGACTCCAGATCACGATAAAACTAAAAAATGGTAATTTCTAATTATCACTATGTTAGAACACTTATATTATTTTAAGAATATTGGAAGATTTCTAGTATAACATAAAGCTTTAAATAAAAAGACTTACAATATTTTAACGAGTATAAGGAAATTTAAAGAAAATTTATAATTGAATACAACTTTGTAAAAATTTTTAAGTATACATGTAAGAATTTATGCGTGAATGTTTATACATGTATGTTTGATGACAGTGATAAGAAGATCCCAAAAAGTTATATCTGAAGTATAACTGTTTAAGGTAGAGAAATTTTTGACATTAGTTATTTTTTACAGTAAAGTAACTTCTGAAAAATGATAGATTCACTCTCTTAGACAAAATATAATGCAATATGCTACGATATTTTCTTAAACTTATTAAGACTTCTTTTCAAACAGCGAATTTTTTCAGTTTTTTACATTGATCAACTCATTTTTATTTTTATTTATTTATTTTTTTTTAAAGATGAATTTTACTTCAAATAATTTTTTCTTAAACAAAATTTCCATTGAAAGTTTTTTATTTACTTTTAATTTCACATTACATACATTTTTCTTGAACATTGTTCTTATACAGATTGAACTGAACATAATTCAACATAGCAGATAATATTTTTACAATTTGCATGTTATGATCGAATGATAAAACACCACATTCTTTGAAAAAGAGATTACTTTACTTGTTTGGCTTTCATACATTCTTGATGATCAATAATCCAATCACCTAAATACTTCTGCAAGATATTAAAAAAATTTTATCCAAGGTATGATAAAGTCCCCAGATCTCTTAAAGCGCTTCGCCATAACCTCACTTGAAAATATTAAGTAAATTACAACTTTGTCAATTAATTCCTTTCTTTATCATTTCTTTTAAGACAATATCTAAACATGTGTAAAAATTTTCCTCAGATAACATATCAACATTTTCATAAAGTTGATTGCTAATTTCGGAATTGATAAATTAATTCATTCGAAATTTAAGCTGGTTAATAATTTCTATTTTTGAATTGCGAAGGTGTGATCTTTTGAATATATGAGTAAATGCGTTTAACAAAATGATATCTGTTCTGACATCCATCTTGAAAAAATAATTGTTATGTAGTACTGAATTCAGATTATAAAATAAGCAACCTCACTTCTCAAAATAAGTTTGGCAAGCAATAAAATTTTTCTTCACTGGGAATTAATACTAGGTGTTTCTCACCAAATCTGAATTATCACCAAATACTCTAAAATTTTTGTAGATATATCCTAAAATTTATTTAAAATCATGCCAAATTCTTATTTTTACGACCCTATTTCTGAATTTATTGGTAAAATTTCACGGGTTTACACTTAAGAAATGTAAGGAAGTTACAGAAAAAATGCTTAAACTATAGATAAAAAATACATTAAACTAAGTGATCATTAGTCTAATATGTGAAGGATTATTCGAAAAAGTTCCAATTTATACCTTAATACTTTTGATTTTCTGAAGTTGTAATGAATTTTTTGTAGCGATTTGTAAAAATCTACTGAAAATGTCTATTATTAAAAGTTATAATATCCCCATATTGTATATCAAATAATCAATAAGATTATTCTAAAGATAGAAAGAAATGAATTTATATTTTTAAAAGTCTAACAATAATCAAATTTAAACACGACTAAAGGTAGCGAGAAATCTAGAATTTTTCCTCCTCTTTCTTCTGAGAAGTTAAAATAGCACCCCTCTTCGATTCTAAGAAAATGCTCGAAGGAATGGTGACCTCCTTTCCCAAAATATTGGGGTGTCAGCATTGGTAAATGAAGTCGATCTTTTTGTGTTAAGATATTATCCTATTTATAACGTAAAAGAATATATAAAGTTTAAAATGGATACGAGTTATTCACAATTAAAAAATCTTTATGGTGAAAAGTATTTTTTTTAACGAACTTTCTTCAATTAAGTAATTAATAAGAAATTTTAATCACTCTTTTTTAGTTATATTTCAAAAAAACAATTCTCGTCTTTCATCCTAATCTAATTTCACTTATACATTTGAGATTTAAAACATCTTTTAACTTAATTTTCACGTACATTATCTTTTTTCGAAAAACATTTGGTGAATTTTTACAAGATCTTCAATTATTATTTTTTATTTATTTATTTTAATTATTATTCTGTAATTAATATCATTAAAACGATTGAATTATTTTCGAACAATAGTATTCATAGGTTTAAAAAGATCTATGCAGGTATATAATAGAAAAATCGCTCATGCATGCGCACACACAATGTAAATATTTTTACTGCAACGTGTCGGGTTCGAATCCCAGTCATTCTCTTTTTCTACACTTTCTTTCATTCTTTCTACTTAATTTTCACGTACATTATCTTTTTTCGGAAAACATTTGGTGAATTTTTGCAAGAAGATCTTCAATTATTATTTTTCTTAATTAATTTTCTGTAATTAATATCATTTTAACGAATGAATTTTTTTCTATCAATAGCATTCTTAGGTTAAAAAGATCTATGCAGGTATATAATAGAAAAATCACTCACACATACGCGAAAACTGCAGTCTTATGGAAATATTTTTACTGCAAGGTGCCGGGTTCGAACCCCAGTCAGATCTCTCCATTTCTTTCATAGTATATTCACATCAACATTCTTAAATTCATATATTTTATCAATTCCTTATTGATTTCCCAATTTTTAAAGTTTATGATTAACTTCTTAATTAACTTCTTAATTAATTTCTTAATTAATTTTCTAATGACTCGCAAACAATATCATGTTTTTTTATTCTACCGCAAACATCTCTTTAAAACCATCATCACCTTTTACAAAAATCACTAATTAATTTTTTAATTAAATTTCCTCATTAACACCCTCGTCATCTTTTACGATTAAGTTAGAGGACGTCTCAAGGTCAATACCAACTCGTCTACACCCTCAGGGGGTGGTGTGGCACCCGCACGGTTTGCCGGTGCACCGGTGCACCATTCGTGCACCGGTGTCCTAGAAACCCCATTATCCCTCTACTCTGCAGGAATTATCTTGTAACTTTGGGAATATAAAGAACATGTTTTACCTCATACATTTCAGCAAAAGTTTTGTCCTGGACACGAAAACAGGTCCAGTAAAGAATTAATCAAAAGTCAAATTGTTTTGAATAATCCTGTAAAAAGTAATGCTTCAAATGCGTTTTGGCTGTAGCATGTGTTTATGAGGATTTTTCTAATTATCTCTATAAATTTTCATAAGGCTGCCACATATATTCATGGAAATATAACGGTTTCATTAAAAAAATTGCAAAAAAAAAAAAAAAAAAAATTACTATTTTAAAAATTTAAACGACTTACGATCACAAACTGAACAATCAACATGGCACAGCAACGTATGAATCGATTGCAAAGCATTTGGGGTTGATTGACAAGTGAATAAGCCAATAGAGTGGCTTTCTAGAGCGGTCTAACAAAAGTTTACTGAGTTTAGAAATCTCGCTGAAGAGACAGAGAGAAGATTAGTTGAAACCAAGATAGAGTATATACTACACACAACAGGGAACATTCTCTAAATTACCATAATAAGCGACATATCTTCCGGGGTTTTTCCAAACACATTTACTGTTATTGCTTAACTTAACAGGGAGCAGCCCCCGCTCACCGCTCGAGGAGCGGTGTTGAGCGGTTCTAGGATAATCCACGTGAGCTGCTCCGACATTTATTGAGAAAAAAAAAATTACATCATGCATCGCTTGGCTTAGCCAACCAGCGACAGAGGGCGATGAGTATTTACAGATATTTATGTACATAAAGTATTTGGTCGGCCTACCGGGCCCAGCCGGCCCCACGCGACAAATGGCATGCTGACGATAGTTGATATTGTAGAGTCGAAACCAGTTGATAATTGATGACGCAGATTCTGAGGTTGAGAATGGCAGTTCCTTTAGTAGAAACAGTTCATGCGTATGCATGGATTTAATCAGCATTAATTGCTGACCATCATGGGAAGAATCTGTAAGTAGATAGATTCACGTTGAGGTTCAAATCGGTCCTTGATTGACTGCTGGTGACGTTAGGATGGTTAGCGGGGTACTGGTGAAGTTTCTGAGTAATCTGACACTTCAGGACATTTGGAATCTAGAACTGATATTACATGAGGATAGCTTCAGCAGCAACTCGGACGACGACAGAGGAAGATAACAGGGTGAAGAAACTTAAGGTTATTTAATTTTGACTAGAGAATTATTATTATAATTAGTAGAATTTGATATTAATCTGTTAGGTTTGAAATGTTCATTAAGTAAGAGAAGATGCTATTTAGTTTATTTATTAGCGGTTTTCTTGTTAGAATTTCGTCTAGCCAATTAATTGGTCTAGGGGAGGGATTTCTTAAATGATAATTTTCTGTTAGGTGGCAGTGGAAATAATAATGTAGTGGAGTACCCTCCTCTCCACACTGTTATTGCTCGGAATGACAAACGGGGGTTCATTAAACCATAGCCTCCTAAACTAGATGCCTTCCACAGGGCTCGTAAACTTGGCGGTAGACAGCGCCACCTGGTACAGATTGCTCGACATTTTTATTCAACAGCCACCAAAATTTTTTTTAAAGTGGGATTTGATATACATAAAATTCGAATAGAATCGAAGAAACGTCGATTATATATATCATATATCACTTCTTAAAATTATTGATGGCAGTTGAATAAAAAAATCGCGCAATCTGTACCAGATGGCGCTTTTTACCGCTTGAACTGTTGCCAAGTTTCCGAGCCACGTGGAAGGCTTCTAATTTAGGAGGCTATGATTAAACCCTCGCTTTCCTAAGATGGTGTCATATTGACCCCATTTGGAAGATTAAATTTATTTAAAGGCGCCTCATTCAATTGGCGAATAAAGTGATTGGAAAGTGTGCTAATTCGCCAGAGATAGCAAACTCTGAATGAAGTGCTTTCTACATCGTTTTTGCGCAGAGTAAGGAGATTTAGGACATGTGCATTGAGAAATATCATATATTTTCAAATAAATGGGTGTCGTACAAAGTTTTGAGGAAAAGTTCACCAATTATTTCGTTCATGAATACACTTTTTTACCAATCGGTGTATTTTAGTAATATAAAGATATTGAGGCGTGATTAACTCCAAACGTTTAAGAAAGAAATCTACAACATCATAAGCTACTAGCACGGTTTAAATTGCAACTTATTAGAGTGTTTATTAACAGTAGAAAATACACCTTACATGCACAAAAGCTGACAAAAAAATAAATATCCCAGAATAATGTGAGTAGTATGTAAAATGCATTGGGTAAAAAGCAAAATACACTATGTGTGATATTTCTGTGAAGTTCCATTACACGAAGGACAGTGTTTCACTGACTATATGTATATGTTTGTTCTTGTTCAAAAATTTTCAAACTTTTCTCGACTTTAGTCCTTAGACGAAAGTTTTTTTCTGTCTATAAAATGAACAGGTAAGTCCTGATGTCATGATGAAATGCCTTTCATCAACTTCTGTAATTAACCACGCCTAAATATCTGTATATCATTCTAACACTATAAATTATGCGCCAAGAAATAAAATTACGAAAAATAATGTAATGAGAAGAAAAACAAATACCATGTATACTGTCCTAAATACTAGAAAAGTTTATCCATTAAAATATTTTTCAAGTTACACAATAACACTCTGATAACTTACAAATTCCGTAAGAAATCAATTTATGCTGCGCACTAATGCATTAAATCGCATATACTAACACCTGATTACAATTTAACATAAAAGCTTTTAGTAGAGTTAGCGATGTTGTACAATTTAGCAAGCAGGAGATTTTGATCACAATCAGAAGTAAAATCAAGCCCTAATTTTAGGCATTATTTCAAAACAATGTTTTATCTGTAAATGGATTTTACGGCATTTGTGTTAACCTATTTAATTTCATAGGCTTATGTATATGATCGTGTAATTTACCTTATTAATTGCTATAAAATAAATTTAAAGGATTTTAACATGAATACATAAAAATATTTTCTGAAATACTGTAACACTTTTGTGGAAGGTCAAATGGTGGGGCTTATTGTTTAAATTAAGAAAATCTGTCGACAGCAAAGGACCCGTTGCTGTGTTATTTATTTTATGTTATTCTGTAATGCAGAGTGAGTTATGTAATGCAGAGTGAGGTGGGGTATCCGGTAACGTTTTTATAGCATTTTTAAGAGCGAAGCTCACAACATTAAACCCTGATTGCTGCATTGTCGATTTTCATATAATTTTTCGATTTTTTTTTTTTTTTTTTTGCACTGAAATTGGTTTCTGAGTGGTTTTTTTTTTGTTTTATTTTCATTTCACTTCGTGTATTTTGAAGTATAATATTTTGAAAACGATGTTTTATTTTGCTTTTGGGCTTTAAAAAATTTTGTTTTCGTACATATTTATAGTTTTGGTTTATTTGCCGAAAGTCTCACTCTATTACGTAACTAGTGGAATGTTGCAATTTCTAAACGATACGAAAAGGCGCCATGTTGGCGATTTTTGTCAATCCCTCCAAGCAATTTTTCTCCAGTAACGTCTTGATCTTAGGACTGAGAGGGCTATTTGCTGATATATCAGTGGGGGCCTCCATGTGGAGACTCAAAAGTTTTTGGGTTCTGTTTTTGTGTGTGTGACTGTCTGACTGTCTGTATGTCTCGCAATGGCGGCTGCAAAAAACACCCTATTGACATGCAATTTGGTACTCATTTTCATTAACCACACAGAAATAGCTGTATAGTTTTGGGTGTGTATTTTATCTGTAGTTCGTGTACAGGGACGCACCAGACATTTTCTTATTATTATGGCCTATGGATAGAATTTGTATGTACCGCAATAGCAAGCGTAAAAATCTCTGGATTGACTTGAAAATTGGTACACATGTTCATTAACTATACAGAAATAGCTGTATAGTTTTTGGTGCGTATATTGTTTATGAATCGTGTACAGGGACAAACCAAATGTTTTCTTATCATTCCAGGGGGATAATGGGAAGGAAGACCTATGGGAAAGGTTTGTATATAGCAGATGACTTTTTACATACTTACACTGAATTCAAGAAAATGAAATCAGCATGCATTATTGAGATACTTAAAAGCATGTTTTCTGTAGAAAATGTGCGCTTAGACTTAATAATTAATGTATAGGACCGCAGAAAAGTGTTTCGACAATGTCGCGTAATCATCCAAACTAAGTCAAATTTCGAACAATTATTCATGGGCTACATAGAATAAGCTGTATATTTTTTACTGGATTATATAATGTTTATGGTTCATTGACAAGGACACAGAAAAGAATTTCGTGACATTAGAGCGTATGAACAGATTTTCATTTAAGTGCATTTTATCGCGTTTATGCTGCGTTCAACATAATGGGATCAGCATACTGTATTAAAATGCTTGAAAGCATGTTTTCTCCTGAAAAAGTTATGTATGGACTAAATAATTTATTTATAGGACCCCACAAAAGAGTTCCGATAACTTGTTCTTATCCAGGGATCTCAAATTTGGTTCAATATTAATGAGTTCCAATGAAATAGTTTAAAATTTTTTATGAGTATGTATCACTATTGTGGCTATTGTACAGGGACACCCAAAAGAATTTTCTACCATTACGGTCTATAGACAGTATTTCTTATAAGTGCAAAAAGCAAGATTTCTTTGGAAAATGATAGGCATAGAATAGATAATTAGTTTTCAGGGCTACACAAAATAATTCGGATAATTTAAGCAATTATTTTTCATGAAATTTGGTACAAGTGTTTATGAGTTACAAGGAATTAAAAGAAGGCTATGATTTACAAGGAAATATATATATATATATATATATATATATATATATATATACACATGAATTCAAGATAGATATAAACAGGCAGATACGACGAGGAATTGAGGGAGTGGTAGCCCCCGTCATAAATGTATCCGCCCGGTTATGTAGTGAGTTATTTTAAGTACTATATAACAAGTAAAAACAAATTTGGTGCGGGAAATATAGCCTCTAACTTCACCTGCGAGCTACGTGCAATTCTGGAGGCACTTAATATGTATAAATCCCTTCCCACTACTAAGCAGGCAGAGGGCCTTGTGGTTTTCTGCGACTCGAAGGCCGCCCTCCATGCCATTTCAAAGGGGCACTCTTCTATCACCCATGAAATCATCTCAGGACTTCAAGATCTTCAAGCTATAAATAAAACCTGTACACTTCAGTGGATACCTGCACACGTTGAAATAGCAGGCAACGAAAATGCTGATAAACTAGCCAAGGAGTCCAGAAATCTCAACAATAACAGCAACAGTGTCTCTCTTCAAGATGCAAATGCAATAACTAAATCTAAACTTAGAGAAAAAACAATCCAAACGAAACACCAGCTTTGTGAAATAAATGCAGATCGATTAATAACAATAACTATAATAAGGCTAAGAACCGGTCATCACAGAGGCATGAAAATTAATAAAGAGGGTGGAAGGGTGTATAGAAACTGTAACAATTGTCCAGATACACAGCTTACACCTTGCCATATCTTTGAGTGTCCGGCAAAAAGTGCGAACTTGAGAGAAATTGGAGTATTGCCGTCACTGATAGACCTATATGACGACAACATCCAACAAATCGCAGATGCAGTTATAAAGATCCACGGTTTAATCTAATTCGACTACGTCATGGACACGACAAAAAAAAAAAAAAAAAAAAAAAAAAAAAAGTAAAAACGATCTGCTGAGTAATGAACGATGAAAATAAGACGTTGAGGCTCCTCATCTGCAGATGAACTAGTTATAACGCGTAGGGAATAAGACCCAGTGACACAATTTTTAGGAAACTTTGCATACTATATTAGACACAGCATACTGCACTCAGGATGCAAAAATGTTAAATATCTAACGAAATATGAACATTTTTACTGAATAATTTTTAACTTTAACTTTCGCAAGCTTTTAAAGAATTTCATTTGCATAATTTAATAGCCAAAAGTAATTGAGCTACTTATATTAAAAACTCAAACAAATATCGCGTAAATTCAAACAGTTACGAGAGATAGAATTCACAGAATTTGAGTTCTTCCCAAAATCAAAGCTAAACTATAAGGGTTTTTACTCACGTTTTTATGTTGATTCAATCAAAGCCCTAAGGTAATAAAGAATTCACTGATTGTAATATTGATAAAAACCCCTATCATCTTCCCTTTTTTTTTGAGAGGAACTGAAATTCTGTTCATTTTATAAATTTTCATATTTATACAATATTTGTTTGGGGTTTTCGTATACGAAAACCGTATACGAGTAGTATACTGTATATAGTAGTATACTATATATAGTAGTATATTTCGTATACGAGTAGTTCAATGCTTTTGGCTATTAAATTATACAAATGAATTTTTTTAAAAGCCTGCGCATGCGTAGTTTAAAATTATTTATTAAAAATGCTCATATTTCGTAAGGTATTTAACATTTTTGCATTCTGATTCCATTTTGTTGTATGTAATGTAGTACGCCGAGTTTCCCAAAAATGGCTTTGCACTGGTTCTAATACCCTATGTGTTATAATTAAAAAAGTGGTTTTTTTTTTTTCGATTTTTTAAAGAAACCGTTATAATACAAATAATTAGAAAAATTCTTATAATCACATGATATAGCAAAAACGCATTTCAAACGTTACTTTTTACAAGGTCATTCAAAAAATTTTGATTTTCGTTTAACTTTTTACTGGTCTCCCTTTCCGCTTTAGGACGTAATTTTGCTAAAATATATGAGGCATGATATGTTCTTTATTCCCTCAAAGTTTCAAGGTAATTCTTAAGAGTTTTTCTAGGTATTTGACAAAACGTCTAAATTCGAAAATATCCAAATACTTATTGGCAGATAGTGTATTTTACAACATTTTAGTTATAACGTTTATTTAGAGGGTGAATTCTGTCAACAGAAGAAAAGAAGAGCAATATATTAAACGAAATTTATTGAACAATTTTGGATGCGGCTTCTCTCCACATATATTTGAATATTCAGGTTTTTTTTTTTTTTTTTTTTTTTTTTTTACAGGCTTTACCCAACCACTTTGAGGTTTACATGACATTATCATTCTGACGAACAGTTTTTGTACATTGAAATATATGTACAGTAAAACCTCTCTAAGTTGGACATCTATGGTTGGGAGAAAAAATTTCCAACTTAAAGAGGTGTCCAACTTATAGGGGTGCTTACGTTTTTCGATTTATAATCAAACTATATCTATGCATGCCTTTTAACTTTTAATCACATCTACATATAATACAATTAAGTATTCACGACTTACATACAAAAAATGATTACATAATTTACCAATTTAAAATCTAAATTTAAACTGGTATGTTGTGGCCATTATAGTAATACTTTCTTCTATAAAACAGTGCTACCTACCAGTTTACATGCAAAAAAACTTAATCAATATTCTCACAATAAAAATTTTACATATGCATTCTAGGACAATTTTATCCAATAGATGCTGAGATATTGATATGGAAAATCGGTGAATGTGAGTAACAGTAGCACCACCTGTCGGATGATATACACCCAAATTAAGCAAACATTCATTTTCATAATGGCCATCTCACATATGAAGTTTGGTGAATTTATTCACTCTAGAAGCTGAGATATAGTTTTTTTTTTGTGAACGGGGAAAATTGCAGCATAGCAGCAATACCTGTCGGTTGATATACACCCAAATATGAAACAGCATCGTTTTTCACTATAGATCTCTCACATATTAAGTTTAGTGTAATTATACACTGAAGTTAAACTTGGTAGTAAAAATAAAATGGACAAATGAAGAGGAGCCCTAACAACCAAAATGTATTGTCTAACGCCTATTTTAAAACAGCCTAAGTCAAAACATGCCTGTTGGCTCTTTGCGGGATATTTCTAGTAGAAAATGTATGCAAATCAATAAAAAGAAAGACACTTGCATTACGCACTAAAATTGCAGTAATTTGTGAATGCTTTAACTGATGAAAAGAAATATTTTTTACGAGATAAGACAGAGATGAATATATTGTGACAAGAAAAATTGTTTTTTTAGATATTTACAGCTATTTTTATATAAAATAAGTAAAATTTCTTAAAAAAAAAAAAAGGTCAGAAAATGGAAGTTTTATTTCTTTTTTTCCTGTCTCATCGGGGAAGATTGTTCAACTTAGGGCAGTATTTGGATGTCGAATTTCCAAGTTAAAAGGGTGTCCAACTCATAGAGGTTGGACATAATGTATTAATTCTATGATTCCGTTCCAAGAAAAAGTGTCCAACTTATAGGGGTATCCAACTTGACAGTACTATCAAATGACAGTACTATCACTGTACTATCAAATAAAGTAATGGACAGATAGCTAAATCTAATTTATTTCAATAATAATCGCGTTCCGATTTAATATTAAATGTGAAAGTTAATTGCGATTCTTCTTTGAAAGTACTGAAAATTAAAATAATTCCAATAAACATAAGACATTATTTTTAATTATATGGGCTAAAGAATAATATGAATGCCTTCGTCTTAATACGTTTCATCATATATCTTAAGAAATACTTCAAAATTTCTTCGATAACTTTGTGTGTGTAAAGTTGTTGTTCTACCACATATTTTCCAAAAACATTTTGGCGATGGGAATATTCAGGATGTCCACTACAGATGCAAAAAAATAATTTTTGGTATCATCCTGTACATAAAAATAGCATAAAAAAACCGTAGAATATTGTTCACATACAACTTTTCTGTTCATTTGCGTAAGACTATTGCCTATATTCATGGATATATAAGGGCTTATTCACATTTCTTTTTTCCCAAATTGCGTATTTTTAATTATAACTCACGGGATTTTCAACCAAATTTAACGTCAGTTCCAGGTATATTGACGAAAAATATTAGAAACAATAATTTGTAATTAGAAAATAAATTTATTAAATCATTCGTGAAATATGAACATTTGTTCTAAATTATTTGTAACTGTGCGTGCATTAGCACACACACACAAAGAAAAAAAGCCGTTTGCATTATTTAATACACAAAACTAGCGAGCTTCGCCCGCTAGCGGGTCAGTATTTTCAAATGAATCACTAACAGTAACTTTTAGTCTAAAAAAAAGAAATTGAAAAAAAAAAAAAATCATTTATGATTGGGTAAAAAGTCGGCCCAGGTCCCCACTGCCTTCGGCAGCGCAGTCGAGGAAAACTTTCTGGCGATGAAAACGCATCTGGTGAAAACTTTCGATAATATAAAAGAACTTTAAAATATTTTTCAAATGATGTATTAAAAAGAATTTAATCATAATTAGAAATTGAAATATTGAAATTTGAAAATTTTACAACGCCTTACAATAAAACTGTTTCAGGACACGTCAAAACGTGCAAATCTGGTGAAACTTTGGATAATATATAAGAACTTTAAAATATCTTTCGAATGATGTATTAAAAATAAATTAATGGTAATTAGAATTGAAATACGCGTATTAGAATAAAATTTAATTTGCAAAGTAAGTGCATTTGTGTTGCTATAGAAACTCGCATTGAAGCATTTTGAAATTTGCAATTTATATTAATAGTAGAAAAAGCACGTGATGTTTCTTCCTGCATACTCTCTGTGACTGGAGTGGGTCGCCATAGTAACAACGGAAACTAACGACTGCAGGATTTCATTATGAAAATCAGTACGGAAGGAAGGGCGCAGTTTTCAATTCAATGCTTTAAAGCCTAAAGTTAAAAAATTTATAACTCATTCAGTTTTTGAAATTTTCTCTCAATCTTTTGGGAATTGAATTATGAAAACGAGATCTATATACAAAAAAAAAAAAAAAAAAAGAAATGATTTATCTTTAAACGCTTTTGAGTTATAAAATGTTTTGTGAAGAAATCGATGTTTCGTAAAATCTAAAAATATGGATCGCTAGTCCGTATTTTATAAAAATGTTTATATGGTTCACAAGAAGATTAAATGACCTTTCCCAATATACCAGTTGTTAAGAAATGGAACAGTTACTCAGTCGTACAGGGCGTTTCAAAAAAGACAATCGAGAAAAAGAGAAATTTTCGACCCTTTTTAATTTTTTTTTAAATATAAAAAATCCGCATTTAAAAAAAAATTGTACAGTAAGAATCGGAAATAAATGCTCTTTCTCGTGGTACAGGTGTATTTTCGATATTTCCAACAGATCGGCAGTTATCGCTTTACAAAAACCCACGAAATTTTCTCTATATGCTTTTTCTTTTGAGGTAGCCTGTTCTGTAACGAAATGGCGGTCGGCTGCGATTTTGAATCGCTTTTTCTTTAGACATGGGTCGACATTTTAATTAATGTCTCGGCTAATTAGTGTCGCATCGTTTAGCAAATTAGATACCGTACAACTGCGATAAATTCTCCGCCCGACGGTACCTTTTCGAAGTCCGTGCGTCCATCAACGGCCGAGCCTTAGCTGCTTCAAGCCGTTTCTCACAGACAGACACACAGACACACACTCACACACGCGTACAGATTTTAATAATATAAGAGATCAGCGAGCTTCGCCCGCTAGCGGGTCAGTATTTTCAAATGAATCACTAACAGTAACTTTTAGTCTTAATAAAAGAAATTGAAAAAAAATCATTTATGAATGGGTAAAAAGTCGGCCCGTGTCCCCACTGCCTTCGGCAGCGCAGTCCCGTGCGCGCTGCGTTGGCACAACTTAAGGGATACACGCGCTGCGCGCGCGTATTCCTTCCCTGACCCTTCGTGCCTCGTAAAAAAAAAAAATTGATCGGGTAAAAAATTCCCACCGGGTCCCCACTGCCTCCGACAGCGCAGACCCATGCGCGCTGCGCGCGCACGTGTGAAGGTATACGTGCGCTGCGCGTACATATTCCTTCTCAAATCAAAATTTTATTCTTAAGAAAATTTAAAAAATCGTTTCTCTTCGGGTAAAAATTCGAACCGGGTCCCCACTGCTTTCGGCAGCGCAGTCCCGTGCGCGCTGCGCGCGCACAACTTAATGGATACACGCGCTCCGCGCGCGTATTCCTTCCCTGACCCTTCGTGCCTGAAAAAAAAATTCTGATCGGGTAAAAAATCCCAACGGGTTCCCACTGCCTCCGGCAACGCTGACCCATGCGCGCTGCGCGCGCACGTGTGAAGGTATACGTGCGCTGCGCGCACATATTCCTTCTCAAGTCAAAATTTTATTCTTAAGAAAATTTAAAAAATCATTTCTCATCGGGTACAAATTCGGACCGGGTCCCCATTGCCTTCGGCAGCGAAGTCCCGTGCGCGCTGCGCGCGCACAAGTTAAAGAATACACGCGCTTCGCGCGCGTATTCCTTCCTTGACACTTCGTGCCCCCTAAAAAAATCATTTCTGATCGGGTAAAAACTCACCATGGATCCCCACTGCCTTCGGCAGCACAAACCCATGCGCGCTGCGCGCGCACGTGTGAGGGCATACGCGCACTGCGCGCACATATTCCTTCTGAAATAAAATTTTTATTCTTAAGAAAAGAAAATAAAAAAATAATTTCTCATCGGTTAAAAAGTTGGACCGGGTCCCCATTGCCATCGGCAGCGCAGTCGCGTGCGCGCTGCGTGCGCACAACGTAGGGGACACGCACGCGGGTCACGCCTATTTCTTCCCCACCTTTTCAGCCCCTTCTAATTAACCTACATATACCAATTTTGAACGGTCTAACTCAATTAGCTGAGATGCAAATGAAAACTGATTCAGGACACCTCAAAACGTGTAAATCTGGTGAAAACGTTCGATAATATAAAAGAACTTTAAAATATCTTTCGAATGATATATTAAAAAAAATTTAATCATAATTAGAAATTGAAATATTGAAATTTGAAAATATTACATCGCCATCTGGCGGTACAAATTTCTGTATTCCACTGTTCAATTCCAATTCAAAAAAGCTTTCTAATGATGTATTACTTTTGAAATATTTTTAATTAGTAGCTGAGATACAAAAGAAAACTAATTCAGCACACCTCAAAAAGTGTAAATCTGGTGAAAACTTTCTATAATATAAAAGAACTTTAAAATATCATTCGAATGATGTATTAAAAAAAAATTAATCATAATTAGAAATTGAAATATTTAAATTTGAAAATATTACAGTGCCATAAATGAAAACTGATTCAGGACACCTCAAAACGTGTAAATCTGGTGAAAACTTTCGATAATTTAAAAGAACTTTAAAATATCTTTCGAATGATGTATTAAAAATAATTTAATCATAATTAGAAATTGAAATATTGAAATTTGAAAATATTACAGCGCCATTTGGCGGTACAAATTTCTGTATTCCACTGTTCGATTCCAAATCAAAAAAGCGTTCTAATGGTGTATTACTTGTGAAATTATTTTAATTAGTAGCTGAGATACAAAAGAAAACCTAATCAGGGAACCTCTAAACGAGTAAATCGGGTGAAATATCGCGCGCGGTGCACACCTATTTCTTCCCCACCCTATCAGCCCCTCCTAATTAACCTACGTATACCAATTTTGAACGGTCTAACTCAATTAGCTGAGATGCAAAAGAAAAACTAATCAGGACACCTCAAAACGTGTAAATCAGGTGAAAACTTTCGATAATGTAAAAGAATATTAAAATATCTTTCAAATGATGTATTAAAAATAATTTAATCATAATTAGAAATTTAAATACACGTATTAGAATAAAATTTAATTCGCAATTAAAATGTAAACCTTTATTTTATTGACGAAAATCGATGAAATTTGAACTGCAAGTTTATTTTGTGGTGTTAAGATTTTATACCAAGTGTCGTGTGCGAATTCGCAAAATTGAAGAAAATAGAAATTTGCAATTTTTTATCCCACTTAAAATACATCTGATTATCAACGGCAGGTGTTTTTTTTTTTCGCTTCTGAGCAGAAATTTCTCTTCCATGAAGTGGTTCTCATGGTAACGACAAACGGCAATGGAAGGAAGGTCGCCTTATTCAAATGAATGCTTTAATGGCTAAAATTAAAAAAATTATAACTCATTCAGTTTTTTATATTTTCTTTCAATCTTTTGGGAATTGAATTATGGAAGCAAGATCTATATAAAAAAAATGGAAATGATTTATCTGTTAACGCTTTTGAGTTATAAAATGTTTTGTGAAAAAATCGATGTTTCGTAAAATCTAAAAATATGGATCGCTAATCCGTATTTTGTAAAAATGTTTATATTGTGCGAAAGAGGATTAAATGACCTTTCCTTATATACCAGTTGTTAAGAAATGGAGCAGTTACTTGGTCGTACAGGGCATTTAAAAAAAAAAACGATCGTGAAAAAGAGAAATTTTCGACCCCTTTTAAAACTTTTTTTAAAAATATAAAAAATCCGTATTTAAAAAAAAAAAAAATTGTACCGTAAAAATTGGTAATAAATGTTCTTTCTCGTGGTACAGTTGTATTTTCGATATTTCCAACAGATCGGCAGCGATCGCTTTACAGAAACCCACGAAATTTCCTCTTTTTCCTTCTTCTTTTGAGGTAAGCGCTCCCGGTCGAAAATGATGATCGCGTGCCATTTTGAATCGTTTTTTCTCTAGACATGGGTAGACATTTTAATTTATATCTCTGCTAATTAGGGTCGCATCGTTTAGCAAATTAGATAACGTACATCTGCGATAAATTCTCTGTCCGACGGTACCTGTTCGAAGTCCGTGCGACCATTAGCGGCGGAGCCTTAGCTGTTTAGAGCCGTTTCTCACAGTAGAGGTCTGCACGGGCCAGGCTTCCGACCCGAGCCCGAGCCCGGCCCGCCCTCGGGCCGGGTTCGGGCCAAATTTTTGAATTTGCTCTCGGGCCGGGCCAGGCCGGGCTCGGGCGTAAAAATTTTTTTCAGGCTTGGGCTCAGTTTTTTTCTCTATGGCTCCTTTTTCTTTTCTCCAGTGGACGAAAGTAGCATCATTTTTATCATGAGCAAAAGCAACTTTTCTATTGAATATGGTTGGTTTAACATTAAAGTTTTGTTTACCGGAGCACATGAAAGATTCGGATACATTATGGTATATAAGAGAAAATGATTGAAAGTGCATTTTCAGTAGTATTAACCATTTTAAATATCTTCCTATATTGTTTGATGAATGCTAATATTTTCGATTTGACTTTCTGTTTGTCTTTGTGCCTTGTCTATAATAATGAATTTCTGTTTATATATAATTGTCTTGTAAAATTTCAGCAGTTATGTTAAAGAATGTACTATTGTTTGGTTATATAAAACCTCTGCAAAACACATACTCAAAATCTTTTTATAAAAAGGCATTCTTTTTTTTTTTTTTTTTTTTTTTGTTATTTTACATATTTTTGAATCGGGCCAGGCCGGGTCGGGCCTGATTTTATCGTTTTTTGTCCGCGCCATAAACCGTTAAAAAATAAACGTGCCGGGCCGGGCCCGGGCCGCATTTTTCGACTTCATAACGGGCCCGGCCGGGTAAGAAAGTATGTTCTTACTCGCCTCGTCCGAAGACATCCGAGTACCAAGACATCTCATCGTCACGACAGCATCCCTCCAGCAGGAGCACCACAGGCTCCAACACCCCATACTACACCACACACCGAACGCACCAAGCGGGAGCCAGGGACCGCACAGAGTGGCACCCCACCCAGCAGGTGCAAGGCGCAAGCGCCACCTCCCGCAAACCACCCAGGCAAAGCCCTGGAGCCGCCGCAGCGAACGGCACCACACCACCACCCACCAAGACACACCCCCGACAAGAAGGTCACAAAACAAGCACAAGCCAATTAAAACAACCATAAAATATAACTAATTAAATAAATATATATTATAACTACATACAACTAATATAACATATAGCGGGTGAAAGGGAAAATGGGCAAAATTGAACTTAAGAAGCCAGGTCAGAGGCACGAACCAACTTGTTCACCAAATACACAAAATAATAACCCAATTCCCAAGTAATAACAAACACCAATTTTATTTTTATTTTTATTAAAATCAAATTGCTTAACCCTTTCGCTACCACTGGGACTTATATGTCCCAAGCTTAAATTAAAATATAATATGAAATTTTTTTTCTGAATGTTTTCTGTTCTTGTTTTTTAGACCTGTAACTACCATGAATAGGTGGATAGAAATGTCAGTTGAAAAAATTCACTGTCTATTAAATGGACCACTTCAGATAAATTATTTAATACTTATTTTATTTTTCTCAGAAAAAAAATGTATTGGTAGTGAAAGGGTTAACATTCGTAAGCAATAAATAATAAACAATAAACATCGCCACTACATAAATTCAATAAACAACATCACCACAACATAATCTCAATAAAACAAACACCAATAAAACTTATAATTCATATGTATATTAATACACATAATAACAGTGCACACACATCACTTTAACTTCACATAAAACAATCCAGTATTCAAACTAAGTAAAATCAATAATAAATAATTATTAAAGACAACTCCACAAAACACACAACACACAACACAAACTTTAAACATAACTTAAATAATAAGTATATATTCAATCAACACAATAATCTAAACTTAGTAACGCCACAACACAACACAGAGAGTAAGTAAAAAAAATATAAACCCAAATAAGTAACTCCAAAAATATTTCCTCAATAAAACTCCCAAATAATACTCCTGAAAAATACGACACCACAACACCATATCACACACAATAATAAAACACAAAAATAAACTCACCTCAAACTTAGAGATCAGCAAATAATATATTACAAAAATACTTTACTATTTCCAATAAACCGGTCTTGGTTTTCTTATTGGTTAGTAATATAAAAAGATTTATATTCTTGTAATCTTTAGGGAAGTAGTTGAGTCTCAAATTCTCAACTAAAGGACAAGTGTAAACAATATGGTTAATATTTCGTATTCCTTGGTTACAGCTACACAGGAAACTCTTACCGAAAAATCTATTCTGGTAAGTTCCCATGCAGCCGTGATTAGTAACCAATTGATTTAGGTAGAAATCGCCAAAATTCCTCCTTGTATCAACCCTAGGGAAGAGCTGATATGTATGACGTCCAGTGTCTGAACTCTCCCACTCTCTCTGCCACTCCAGAATCTTGTATTTGTTGAACAAAGCTCTTAAGTGGTGATTCTTCTTTTTAACATTAATATCAATTGTATTTTTCTCAGTAGCTTCTTTTGCAAGTTTATCCACTTCCTCATTCCATTTGAAGCCCACATGAGCTTTAATCCAGAAGAATTTAAATAAGTAATCAGCATCATCCACTTCATTACGTATATCACTAATGATATCATTCTTCACTTCAAAACCTTCCAGAGCAGAGAGCACAGACCTGGAGTCAGTGACTATATTGACAGTACTCCACCCTTGACCTTTAGCAAATATAACTGCTTCCTTGATGGCTATGGCCTCCGCATCATAAACACTTGTATGATCGGAGATTCTAAACAAAGAGTAATTCAAACTAATATTATTTTTAACGTGCAAGTAAGCACAACCAACTCTCTCATTCATTTTTGAACCATCTGTATATATATAATCATCGTCTACAAATTCTTCTAAATATCGCTCATCGTAATACTTCCATTTTAAACTGGTTGGATTCCAAGGAACAACCGTCTTCATCTTCTCTTTAAGATAATCATCTGCATTCAACACTTGTGAATCGTAGTTCACACTTTCTCCCCACTCCAATAACATAATCTTCATTTTATAGAATTTTAGGGTGATACTAAGGGGCATGACGCCAGTGATGACGCAAAGAGCATCCGTGGCCACCGTGGAGTAACACTTAGATATAACCAAAAGAAAAATACGCTGAATACTTTTCAGCTTATCCCTCATGTATCTCTTTTCTGAGAACCATATCTCTGCACAATACTCAGTAATCTTCTCAACCACAATATAATATAAAAACTTAAGTAAATTCTTATCTAAGCCCCACGTGGCCCTGGCAATACTCTTTACGCTGAGAGAATACTCCTCAATTTTCTCTTAAAGGTAATTCAGGTGCTCCGTTCAGTTAAACTTGTAATCAATCATAACACCAAGAATAGCTCTATAATACTTAATCTTCATGTTATTAAAAGTGATCTTAGGAGCATTGGTGATCAATTTAGCACCTTTTCTATAATAATCATGGTATAACATGATTTAGTTTGATTGATTACCAAACCTCTAACAGCAGCCCAGCCATAAATTTTCTCCAAAAAATAACTACCTAAGTTATTAAAATGATAAGGAGCAGAAGCATTTACAATAACTAATAAGTCGTCTGCAAACGCTTGAACAATACCTTTATCTTCAGGCATTTCCAATAAGTCATTTATAACAATATTTCAGATCTTCGATCCCGAACTGGACACCTGTGGGACAACAGGAAACACACGAAAACTTTACTTACCCAGCCCTTACCGGGCCGGGTAAGTAAAGTTTTCGTACGGGCCGGGCTGGGCCCGGGCCTCGAAATTCCGGCCCGTGCAGACCTCTATCGCACAGACAGACAGACACACACACAGACACACGCGTACAGATTTTAATAATATAAGAGATATTCAGGGCAACTTGTAAAAAATATGCAGATAACTATAGCTAAAACTTAAAACATTATTGGCGATAGAAATAGGTGTTTTCAGTGATTTTCTAAAATCAGTGAAGAGATTTTCAGTGATTCTTTCTTTTTTTTTTTCTTATATATTTTTTTGGAAGAGGCGAATTCCCGCTCATCCGTAAAAAAAGAAATCCGCGTGTGGGTGGTCAGATAGGGGAGAACAAGGATTCTCAGAACGAACCTGTAGACCACACCGTTGCAATAAAGACATTTTACAATAAAACATAGAAAAGGCAACTAAAGTATTTACATATATAAAAGCATATGTTTACATCCAATTAAATATATATATATGGGTAATTCTCTGAAAAGTGGTCATTTCATGTCCCAGTAGTCTTGAGGGTATACTTTTAAAAGCACAAAAACAAAAAGCTGTTTAAACTATCAATATTAATTGGTTTTACATATAAACTGTTATTCTTTGGTTATTGGAATTCAAATATAATTTTTAAATAATTTTTAAAATGCAAAATATCATTCCCTCACTGTGTCCCCATTCCCACATCTCTGTAAATAAAATGGTTTCTATAGTATTAAAGCTTGTATATTTGGATTATTTGAATTAAAAACTTATTAAACATACTTTAATAAATATTTATCCATTATACTACATTTATATATTATGCAACGAAAGAAATTAGAATACTTTTTATTGTTGTCCCTGGTAACAGATATCATTCCCTCATCAAACTATAATGGCATCCTTACTTACTGTATAATGATAGCACATACTTTATATAAGTCAAACTTAATTTATATACCAGCAAAGTAAAGAAACCATTTTGAATTCTCTTGGAAACATTTAACAATGAATAGCATATGGCTCTCAAACGTTAGATTGAAATGCAGTATTTTTATTATATGTCATTCCCTCACTCATTATAAAGTTAACTAAAATAAATCAAATTTGATTTTTTATGATGTTATATTAATAAAAATATGTTTTAATGAATATTTAGTGTTTGAAAATCTAACTAAACTTAATAATATTTTTATAAAGTAGTTTTTAGAAGAAATTTGTCATTCCCTCACAATCATTCCCTCATTTTTCTAATTAATAAAAGTAATTGCTATATCAAAAATTATCAAATACAGTTTGGTTTATATTATTTTTATTATTAATTGTAACATGTGTGTACATGTACAAAATGAAAAAAAAAATTAGGAGCAATTTTATTTGGACTAAGATTTTTTCTTTTTTTCTTTTTTTTTTTTAAAAAAAGGCCCACTTTTCAGAGAATGACCCATATATATATATTATAAATATCTATTTTACATTTCAATGTAATTCTGGAATAATATTTTTATTTTCATTTCTTTATTTATTCATTATTATTATTATTATTATTATTTTAATCCTCACAACAAGATGATAAACAAAATACGCAAGTATTTAAGGAAAAAAAAAAAAAAAAGAAGAAGAAGAAAGAAAGAAAAGTGTTGTGAAAACAATTTTTTGGTAAAGCAATATTTTATTTTGTTTAAATATTATTAGTTGGAAACATTGGATAACTGCATGTAAAGTTATTTAAAAATAAATAAATAAATAATAACTGCTTTAAAGTGCATATTCACATATTTAAATTTCTAGTACTATTTTCATAATTACACTGTTAAAAATTTCAGTTCAAACTTAAACCGTTATATGGAGTAACCTTATAAGCAATATCATAATATGGTTAAACCTCACTTTTAAGTTTTCTACTTCTTGCAATTGAATTTATATTGCATTAAAACTTGGAGTTACCATACATCCACTCACAAGGAAAGTATGAACCAATATAATTTCTTGAAACCAAACCAAGTTTAAATTAAAGAGTGTGGTCGAAAACATTGGGTACATGGAAAATTTTGTGCAACAACTCACCCATGGGCCAAGATAAGACCCTAGAAAATTTAGTCCCTTTCATTAAAATCAACGAAACACACAGAACCAATGGGCAAGAAAGCGTGGCACGGTGCCAGCGTGTTTGACTTGAGACAAGAAGGTCTTCAGTTCGATCCCCGTCTTGGATAAATTATTTATTTATTTATTTTTTATAGAGTTAAAAAAAGAAAAATAAACTGTTTTACTGTTTATTATTATATTAGGAACTGTAGGATTCTGTGTAGGATCATTCAAGGAATAACACACAGAAAGTTTTATTGAGTACTCTGTATAAATAATAATTAAAAAGATAAAAATACATTTGTTATTTTCTATAACCCATATGTCCATATGTGTTACAAAAAATATTAATTTGAAGTTGAATTTTCAAAACTGCGTTTCTGCTACTATACACCTTTTGAGTTCCCTGAATTTACAGGTTTAAATCAGGTTTAAAGCTGTTAATTTAAAAATCAGGTTTTTAGCTGTGGGTTTGTGTACCTGTTTTCAACTCAACACATAAAACAGATATTAACAGGAAGCTTAAATTCAGTATTCTTAATCTGTATTACATGATGATGTTACTTGAATCTTTTCACTGAGATCGGGCAAATGGTGTATGTAAAGAAACATACAAAGAAATTAAAATACTTTACAAGTATGGGAGGAATTTATCATTGTATACTTTACCAATTAAGCTACGTAAATACACACTATAACTTTACTATACTAAAGATAATAAAATTGAAATGTATTTTTTATATCTATTAAAATATGTATCCTATATATAATTACAGAATATTCTACGAAAAAGATTCATCGTTCAATTACAAAGAAAAAAAAAAAAGGAATTGCGATATTTTAGGCGCTATAATTAGAAACGGCTTTTATTTATATATTTATTATTATTATAATTTTTTTAAGGGGTTATTATTTTAAAATAACGTTTTACATTTTCTTAATAAGAGATTATTATTTTCCCAGTCTTAAAGTTTATAGAGACAGAAAGGCTTGCATTTTGTTTAGATTTCACTTTTTAATGGTAGCATACGAAAGTGCAATACAACATTTTACTTACTATCACCCAAATACTAATAATTTAAAATCATTTCCCTTTCATCAGTCCAGGATTGATTCAATCAAATGATCTTGATTAAAATCCAAATAATTCTAGGATGCAGAGTGTGGTAAAAAGTGTGAATATTTTACAATAATTAAATTCCTGTTCAGGGGGTTAATTAGAAGATTAATAATTAGAAAATTTTGAAAAAAAAAAAAAAAAGAAGCAATGTCATAGAATATAGAATTATAGTAAAGATCGAAGTTAATAAAAACAAGATTTTTTTTTTTTTTTTTTTCAATATCAATTAAGAAATAAATGGTCACTGTCTACCACAATGCAAAGACTGATAACATGTACATCTTCGATTGCACTGTTTTATAGATTCCTTCGGGACCGACCTAAACTGTGACACTACGTCGAAACATGACACTTTTTAGAGTCAGGTGGCTTTCGATGAATTTTAAAACTAATTTACAAATATGTGACACATTTTTATGTTTATATATATATATATATATATATATATATATGTGTGTGTGTGTGTGTGTGTGTGTGTGTGTGTGTGTGTGTGTATTTAGAGCATTATTTGAAATTGTAAGTCTAGATTTATCAGTAAAAAGTAAATTTGATCAATTTCCCCATGTGGGAAAATTCCTCATTAAATAAGTATTTGTTCTTAAAGACTCAAAAGTTATTTCAATTATGCTAATTGTAATTATTATGTGTATAATTGTAATTATAATGCGTGTGTATTAAAAATTGTAGAAAAGGATATTAATTTTTTTCTCTATTGTGTAACTTTCAGAGCAATTCCCTGTTTCTTAATTTTTATTCTTTTTATTCATTTTTTTTTTTTTTTCAGGTTCACTCTACACTTTAGCTATAACCTTCAATTAGACCTATTTCTATGTTATTGAGGAAATTATGAGAGAATCTTATAATTCTTCACAAAATAAAGATACTGTAATTATACTGTATACGACGTTTACAAGATTGTGTATTTGGAAAATATGTCAGAAATATTTCGCTTTTTCTTATTTGCAGTAATGGCTAACGATTTTCATATTAAGCACTATATTGCATTAGCAGCATTAGTTAGGACAAGTAACTTCTCCCTGGATTTTTTAAATTTTGACGTGGATGATGAGAACTTCACAGGATTCCGATACCATCCAGACAACTTGACTAATATCTTCCAACGAGAACATTCTTCGCCACAAGATGAAATTACAAGCATCGCAGCAGTTAAAGCATTTTTTTACTGCTTGTATATCGCGATATTTGTCATTGGTATTTTCGGTAATGTTCTAGTTTGTTACGTTGTGTTTCGAAATAAAATCATGCATACGGTGACCAATATTTTTATAGCAAATTTAGCTCTTTCTGATGTATTACTCTGTACATTCGCTGTTCCGTTTACACCTCTTTACCTGTTTATGCATGAGTGGGTATTTGGAGCTATTTTGTGTCATCTTGTTCCTTATGCTCAAGGTGTTAGCGTGTATATATCAGCATTTACACTCATGTCAATTGCTATTGATAGATTTTTCGTTATAATACACCCATTTAAACCTCGATTACAGTTAAAATTCAGTTTACTTATTATAGTGTTTATCTGGTTGTCTGCAGGTCTTCTTACACTGCCTTATGGAATATTCATTGATCTGGTCCCAGGAAGAGATGGAAGACCCTACTGTGATGAAAGATGGCCCCATGATGCTTTTCGCAAGGCATTTGGTTTCACAACTTCGGTCTTGCAGTTTGCCATTCCATTCTTGATAATTACTTACTGTTATTTTCGAGTATGTTGTAAACTTAAAGATCGTGCTAGATACAAACCAGGTGCGAATAGCCAGAGGAAAATTGAACAGGAATGGGAACGTACTCGACGTTTAAACCGAATGCTAATATCCATGGTCCTTATTTTTGGTTTTTCTTGGCTTCCACTTAATGTGCATAATCTTGTTGTCGATTTCTACATTCCTGCTATGAGTTGGGAATATTTGAATGGATTTTTCTTTCTATCTCATGCAATTGCAATGAGTTCCACGTGTTATAATCCTTTCTTATATGCTTGGTTGAATGAAAATTTCCGCAAAGAATTCAAAACAGTTCTGCCTTTTTTGAATGAATCTCGTATATGTCAAGTCTGTGAAAGTCCAAGAGGAAGATCTGACGAGCCTGATCATGAAACACCACAACCTGAGTGCTCTCATAGAGATGAGAGAACAAATATTGAACCTACTAATCAACGCGAAAGAGCAACATCTGTAAAATACTTAACAGAAACTGATTCTGTTCGCATGCAGATAAGTCCTAGAGGAATTATCACAGATGTTTGAATACCATAAATAAAGTTAATTGGAAACATAGAGACATATGTTATTTGTCAGATATAAGTAAATATTGAAAAAAATTGCATTATTTAAAACTGACACTAGTATTTTCGAGATCAATATAATAAATGTGAATTAAATAATACTGTGCTTGATATATGCTTTACGATCAAAAATATAACTCATTACAACACCTGAAATTCAGAAAAAGGGAAAAAGTATAGGTATGTGAAAAAGAGTAGGATTACTTGGTAAGTTCTTATTCATTTTTACTCACACTAATATTTAGGAAAGTTTTTTGAAATATTTATTGCAATTTTATACATTATCTCATCAAAAGTTTCCATTTAGACCCCCCTCCCCTTCATTTTTAGGGGTAAGTCCCAGACCGTTGTCAGTCGCCCATAGCGTCGCACTAGCGCGACGTAAAACCCACTCACCTTAAAACAAAAGTATTCCAGAAACTTTCGATTTTAGAAATATTCTCCCTTATATTAAGGAAATTTTCGGAGCATCAGAATCGTAAAATAAACATTGTTAAAACTTACGGCTTTAGAAATGGTTTTATTATTAAGGTAATTCAGAGATCAGCGAGAAATTGAAGAAATAAAAAGTGTTTGTGGTAACCTCATTCGAAACTAAGTTCAAAGTGCTTTGTAGCTAAAGCGCAGCACTATGCACACACAAAACCCAACCAACCAACCAACTTTGTAGCTAAAACATATAGATTTAATGTTTTTATTTTCATTTTTGTAACTCTGTCTTTGTTTATTTTGATCAATAACACATGTATAACACATATATTAATGAAAATATAAAAGTTTAATTAAAAATGTAAAATGTTTACTGTTATGCTGCAATGCAGGTTTTCAACCCAATATAATTACATTTCATAAGTACTTGACAAACCACAAGATAGAAAAAAAATCCTGAGTATAGACTAAATTAATTATTCAATTAACGATAACTATTAAATAATTTTCAACCGTGTATCCCCAAGCGATACCGAAAGTAATTTTTGTTAATATAAAAGTCAAACATATAAAGCAATGCATGTAAAATTATTATTTGGATGTCGAAGAAATTCAGAAGTAGTTACCTTCCAAAACTGGTATGCTCTAGACGTATAATTTTCTTTTATATTTTCCTGTACAAATTCACATAATTTAGACCAATACATTGGGTGTTACACCGAATCACCAAATATTTCGCAATCACAGTAAGTTCACTTCTTAAGCATTTTTTACAACATTGCTTAATAGCTCCCCTCATCGACTTTATTCAATGACATTTGTACCAATTTTTTACACTTATTGTATATACAAAGTTTAAAAATTAATGAATATTGAACAAATAAATTCTGAAATAAGGTAATCGTATAAATCGAATATGTAGATATTAAATAGCCGCATCTTCTTAAATACAATGACCATGGAAGTTTTCAAAGCAAAAATTTAAAAAACAATTTGCCAAATGCGTTATCACATAATTATTTTCCGTGGTGAATGCAAATGATTTTATAATTCGAAAAATATAATCCTAAATGTAGCAAAAATTCGTTTTTGTATCTTAGAAACTTTATCTAAGGAAATACATTTTTTTTTTTCAGTGTGTGTGTCTTTTTGAAATTTTTTATTATTAAAATGAAAAAAAATCGTCAATTTCTTTTGAAATTATCAGATATATGGTTCCACCATTAAAAATATTGACTAGTTCTTTTGAAAAATAGTCATACTAATAAATCACAATCCAAGGGAAGAGAAGGAGTGGTGCTCCTACATATAAAAAATTTCATACTGGTTGACAATTTCTATTATAAACAAAATTGTTAAATTTCATAATAATGCATTTATTCTCATTATGTATATTCATAAAAATGTTGTTTTATTCTTGTGTATTAAAAATGATGACACAGTAGGCAACAAAGGTTGATAGACATAAATTTAAGCTACAATGAGGCAAAATATAAAATTTCATAAAATTCTGTGCATTAGTTCTTGATCTAGAGCTATCATAAAAATTTTGTCACTCACACATTCACAGACAAACAGAGAGACATCATTCAAAAAGTGGTTGAAATGCGTCCCGGACATCCCTAAATGTATAAAATTGTTGGAAACCAGAAGTCGAAAAATTTTATTAATTATATACTTTTTCTTATATAGAAGTAAGCAAAAAGATGTGTGACAAAGAATTTTTTTACAAACTGCAAATTTAAAACTGATATCATAAGATAATTAAACTTACACTCGATAAAATTTATTAATACTCCTAAAGAATACACAGTACATAATCAAAACTATCCTAACGGGAGACCTAAATAAGCGAAAAGTTTAAAACTTCGATCTTTCTGGTGAGAAAGGTTCTAGTTCATTTAAAGTTTCACTCAATTTCCCATTAATCGACATGGATTAAATATGCTGCTATCTAATAGATGACTCATCAATTTGATACTTTTAAACGTCAATTTATGCAGACTGACGTCAATTTATATACATTTTTCAATTTTGTACAAAAAAATTACTGTGTATTTTGTTTTAAATTACATAATAACATTAAATTCTTCATATGTATTTATGGAAGAACTTTATATGTTTAAATAATAGCAATAAATAAATAATAAAATTAACTATTCCCCAAGATAGACTGCTGCATTAAAATTAAAAAACACGGTAACAATTTTATGCAGTTTAAAATAACACAAAATACAGAGTAAATGTCTCATAATTTTAACTCTTTATAGATAGGAAATGTTTATTTTTTTAATAGAAGTAATAAATGTAGATACGCAATATCAGTAATAATCAAACGGTTATACCCCCGTTTCGCTGACACGAAAATTTCCTACCCCTTTCGTTGATAAATTCCCCAAAGAAGGGAAAATCGACAATATCGGTTTAAAACACCTGTTTCGCAGACAGTGAATGTTCACCCCCATTTTGTCGACGAAATGGGGGTATAAAATACATTTTTCAAGTTCATTTAAGACGGTTATACCCCCGTTTCGCCGACACTAAAATTTTCTCTCCCCCCCCTTCGTTGTCAAATTCCCCAAAAAAGGGAAAATCATCATCAGTTCAACACCTGTTTCGCCGGCAGTGAATGTTAACCCCATCGAGCCAATACATCCTACAAGAAAGCCAACGCACAGACTGAAATTGAGATACTGACGTCACGCTCTATCGTCCTTCTTCATAACGAAACCAGTCCCACAAGTATTGTAATTGTACGTACTATGAACTCCACCGTCGATCGTCGGTACTCTGTGGCCTTCTCGCGTTCGTTTGCACTTGGTTAAGAAAAAGGATAGCTTGTTTTTTTAAATAATTTTATTATATATACTTATAATAAAACGTTTTAAAAATGCCACATAAATGTGTGGTGCCCACATGTCGCTGTAATTATAAAAAAGGACATCGAGTTAAAGTTTTTAGCTTTCCACGAGATGAAGAACTCAAAAGAAAATGGATATGGAACATTAAACGAAAAAATTTCGAGCCAACAAAACATTCTAAAGTAAGCCAGATTCTTTAATTATTTCTTTAAGAATTTAGTGCAAAATCACTCTGTACATTTTACACAAATTTATAATATCTTTATTTTATGATGTAAATTTTATAACGTAATATTATAGTAAAAAATTAACGTAATATTAATGTAATAATAACGCTGTATGATAATAATTAATTATCTTAATGTATAAAGTGATATAAATTAGTAAAAATATTGAATTATAACTTCAAAAACTTCTTTATAATAGAAATCTTAAAGAAAATTTTGTTCAGAACATTTATTAATTATTTTGTAAAATGAGATAAATTTTATCTAGGTGATAAAAAATATAGTGAAAATACAAATTGTTTAGAAATTTGCCTATAATAATAAGTAATCGAAGCTTAGAAAGTAATAATAATATATAGGTATAATAACACCAATAAGTACTTTTGAGTATTTATCAGTAAAAATGTTATGCTAAATTATGATAAAATAATGTTTTTAAAATCTAAAAAAATGTATATGTCATTGTAGAAGCACATGTATATTATTATTATTACTACGATACAAAGTATTTCTATTTCTTATCATGTTTATAGACTTTTTCTTTAAATTATTTATTTCTGAGAGAATATACTTTTAAATTTAATTTCAAAAAAGAAAAAAAAGTGTATTTACCCAACAAACACACGAGAGTCGGGCCTAATACGGAAGGCGTACGGCATGCCGAACAGTGATTATGGCCTACATACCATCTTCAGTATCGGCTCCATAAAGTTTTTGTCCTCTCCGCTGCAACGTCGCCAAATGGCATCGGCCCATATTTGGATCAGTATCGGCGAAATATATCTTATCGGCGTAACGATAGTCTATGTGTTTAAAACATTTAGTAAGGTTTTTGGCCCACAAGCGTATTTCCGATCACAAAACAGTCATCGGTTTGCCGACACTGTTACGATTCTGGACCGATTTCATTTTAATGAATAGATCGGCATGCCGTAATTGCCGATGCTGGACCGTACAGCTACGGAAAATTCTGTGTTTGTTGGGTAGCTAATATTTTAAATTAGGCAAATATTTTTTTGAATTTCCTTACTTAACAGTTTCATTTAAAAACAATTACTGTTTCAAATTATTATTCTAATAATGCAAAGTATGAATTGAAATATAATTATAATGTATTACATTTGAATGTTTAAGAAAGAATCTATTTGAGGTATTTATATATTAAGCATGTTGTTTAATAAAATCTGAATAACCAGATTTTTTCTAAATATTGTGAATATAATTTTAATGGAAATAATCGGTAAAAGAGAAAATATGACAACAGTAATAAATAATAATAATAACAATAAAATAAGATGAAGTAAATGAATAAATAAATAAATATCCATGTGACTTAAGTTATTAGTTATGTAAAATCATTAAGCTAATATATGAAATTGCAAGAATCTCACCCGTTTTAAATTACTAATGACAATCATGGTAATGTTAACTCATTAGTTACATCGAGAATTTATAATTAATTTTATCATTAATAAATAAAAAACTTTGAAGAAGAACTCGGGACTACTTTGTTCTCCTGAGGAAGAGTCATAATTTCTTTTCTTTTCTTCTTTTTTTTTTTTTTTTTTTTTTAAACCTGAAACAACTGATGCGAATTTTTGCATTTTATGGTCTTTATATAAAGTTTTTTACTTATTATTTATTATCGCCATTTCTGTGGTGCAATTTTTACAATTTTATGACGAAAAATATTTAAAATATATTTTACATTAATATATATATTTATTTATTTAAAGTACATTCTGTGTATATATATATATATAATGAAACCGTGCATTTGTACTATTTTATTTCTATTAATTGATCCTTTTAATAATATACCTTGATAATTAAATAAAGATTTCTTTCTTTTATATGTATATATATATATATATATATATATATATAATAACCCTGTTTCTATTATAAAGCTTTAAAATATATATTACAAAGATAATAATCAAATATTCACATATCTTAATAAATTAAAATTAAATTATATAAAACTCTGTTTACATTTTAACAATTTCATTCTCATCTCTTATTTTAAAATCTTCAAAAGGAATTGAAAGTGCATAATGATGCTTGTTTATTTTAATTGCAAAATAATACTTGTTAATCAAGAATTATTTAACATACTTCAATGATATAAAATAAAGGTTTTTAAAAATTAAAATAGCATAAAGAAAAGCAAAAATTAAGAATTTTAATTATTTTGTTTTGAATTTTTTTGTATTGAAAGTTAATTCAAAGAAATTACTTGATTAAATTAGTCCATTAATAATTAAGTGGTGTCATAAACTGAATTATAAGAAAAAAAAAATTGAGTGAAATTTGTTTATAAAAATTTCGAGAAAAATCAGAAATTGCGTTAAAAATTAAATACCCTTAGTGAAAATTCCATATTTAGGTAAATTATAGATACATAAATAAATATAGAATATTTGCATTCATATTCTGTCACATAAATGGAATTTTTCTAAATCTTTCAAAATAATATACTTAAATTCAAGAAAAGTATGTAATTAAATTTGTTTATGCATTTTTCAAGGAGAGAAATAAGTAATTAAGGTAAAATAATCAACATCAGTGAAATTTCAAATGTAGATAATTTACACATATACAAATAAGTACAAAATATTGCAATGAATATTTCCCGTCATACATAAGAGAGGTTTTTTTTTTTTTTTAATCATTTAGAGGGTTTTTTTTTTTTTTTTTTTAATAATAATTATTCGATTAATATATTTTCTCATATAAAAATTTGTTTAGTTATTATTATTCCTTATTTCAGGAATGTTAACTTACCATATTTCCCAATTTCCTGATTGATTTTTTTTTTTTTTTTTTTTTTTTTTTTTCCAAATCAATTTTTAGTGACTTGAGAAAATTCTGTTGTATAATGAAAGTTTATGCATAACTTTTGTAACTGACTGGTAATTTTTTAGATTAAAAAAAGTAATAATAATAATAAAATAAAATAAAAATAAAAAAAGGTAAAAAAAAAAATATTATTTTTATTAGTCACACACACACACACACACACACACACAAAATGTGTTACTAACATCCAGATAATTTTTTATTTCCTTGAATTTCATTATTTTTAATGTATGGCTACAATCAGCCTTGTCAGATTAAAAAAAAAAAAAAAAAATGTATATGTTAAAATAAAAATTATTTATAAGGAAAAAAAAAAAAAAAAAAAAAAAGAGGTAAATTACAAACGGACGTAAAAAAATAAATATTTTGAGTAAAAATTTAAAATCTAGAAAAATTACGGGTACACGGTTAGAAATATTTACATGAATATTTGTAAGAGACATTTTAAAAATTTTCAGAATAATATTTAAAATCATTAGAAGTGTGTAATTATTATCATTATTATTATTCACTATAAGAAAAGTTCATGATAATCATAAATTGAGTTAAAAGAATAATTACGCTAGAATAATTGTATTTGAGTGAAAATTCTAGATCTAGATAATTTACAAATATATAAATAAATACGGAATATTTCGATGCAAATCAGAATTTCAAAATAATATGCATTAATTCAAGGAAAGTATATAATTAAAAAAATATATTTGCCCAATTTAGAATATTTGCTCAATAAATTTTTTTGTAATTAAAATTTAAAAGAGTATCCTCACAGAAATGAATAATTTATATGAAAGAAAAAAATCTATAAATATTATGTGAAATAGAAATACTTTGTATCGTAATAATAATAATAATAATAATATACATGTACATATACTTTTTTTTTTTTTTTTTTTTTTAAGATTATTTCATCATAATTTATCATGACATTTTTACCGATAAATATTCAAAAGTATTTAATAAAATTAAACATAATTTATACGTCTCATTAATATATTAAAACCAATCTAACATTTAAAATGAGATAAAAAATACAAATATTTAAAACTTTAAAAATACATTTTAATTAAAAACATTAAAACATAAGACAGACGTTTCGGCTAGGACACTAGCCCTCCTCAGTGTCAAACATACAAGCACAAACAACATTTACAAAAATTCATAATACATCTTAGCAAGATTAAATATTCAGGAGGAATAGCTTTAGCCTCGTTCAAGGCAGAATGTTGCATTTTGGTAAAAGCGCCCTCTAGAAAAATACAGGATTCATAGATATTTATATTAGAAGCTAAAATTTTAAAGTTTTCAAAATCTGGAATATGATCACTATTGAGAGAATGGATTACGAGTTTTGATTTTAAATCGCCTGTTTTAAATGAGCGTTTATGTTCCTTTAATCTAATTTCACCTGTTCTGCCAGTTTCACCGATATATGAAGAATCACAATTTTTACAAGGAATACTATAGATTACACCTAGACGTTTAAGAGGGGGGACAGCGGGTTTAAAGTTTCAGAGAAAGTTACTAATATGGAGTTGAGGTTTAAAGCTAGTACAGATATTAACTGTTCTAAGTAATTTAGAGATATTTTCAGAAATACCTTTATAATAAGGGGTAGTCGTACGATAAGTGGAATTTTAAACTTTAGGATAAACTGATTTATATGAAAAATATAACTCTTCTTTATAAATTCTTTTAATAAAACGAGGGGGGGGGGGGGGTAACCATTATTTTTTAAATCAAAAATTTTTTTTTTGGATAGTTCAATATTTAATAATTCGGAATTACTACAATAATGCTTTGCACGATGTAAAAGAGTACGAATGACTGCAATTTTATGCGATAAAGGATTAGTTGAATTGAAGTTAAGATATTGACCAGAGAAGGTGGGTTTTCTATAGACTGAAGTTGAAAAATGTAAAAAATCATTGACTGTTTTATGCATTCTGCAAACTGGATAGCAGGACATAAAGAGTCTTTATGTCCTGCTATCCAGTTTACCCTTGAAACTGAAATTAATAATGAACTACCCTTTCTTGACATCCTTATAATGCATAAAACAGTCAATGATTTTTTACATTTTTCAACTTCAGTCTATAGAAAGTTAAAAATTCCACTTATCGTACGACTATCCTTTATTATAAAGGTATTTCTGAAAATATCTCTAAATTACTTAGAACAGTTAATATCTGTACTAGCTTTAAACCTCAATTCCGTATTAGTAACTTTCTCTCAAACTTTAAACCCACTGTCCCCCCTCTTAAACGTTTAGGTATAATCTATGGTATTCCTTGTAAAAATTGTGATTCTACATATAACGGTGAAACTGGGAGAACAGGTGAAATTAGATTAAAGGAACATAAACGCTCATTTAAAACAAGAGATTTAAAATCAAAACTCGTAATCCATTTTCTCAATAGTGATCATATTCCAGATTCTGAAAACTTTAAAATTTTAGCTTCTAATATAAATATCTATGAATCCCGTACTTTTCTAGAGGGCGCTTTTACCAAAATGCAACATTCTGCCTTGAACGAGGCTAAAACTATTCCTCCTGAATATTTAATCTTGCTATGATGTATTATGAATTTTTGTAAATATTGTTTGTGCTACTATGTTTGACACTGAGGAGGGCTAGTGTTCTAGCCGAAACGTCTGTCTTATGTTTTAATGTTTTTAATTAAAATGTATTTTTAAATTTTTAAATTTTTGTATTTTTTATCTCATTTTAAATGTGATATTGGTTTTATTCAAAAGTATTTTTTGCTATTATTATACCTATTAATCACTATTATTTTCTAAGCTTCGATTACTTGTTATTATAGGTAAATTTCTAAACAATTTGTCTTTTCACTATACTTTTCATCACCTAGATAAAATTTATCTTATTTTACAAAATTATTAATAAATTTTCTGAAAACAATTTTCTTTAAGACTGCTATTGCAAAGAAGTTTTTTAAGTTATAATTCAATATTTTTACTAATTTATATCACTTTATACATTAAGATAATTAATTATTAACATACAGCGTTATTATTACATTAATATTACGTTAATTTTTAATATAATATTTTGCTATAAAATTTACATCATATAATAAAGACATTATAAATTTGTGTAAAACATATAGGGTAAATTTTTACATTAAATTCTAAAAGAAATAATTGAAGAATCTGGCTTACCTTAGAATGTTTTGTTGTCTGGAAATTTTTCCGTTTAATGCTCCATGCCTTTTTTTTTTTTTTTTTTTTTTTTTTGAGTTCTTGATCTTATGGAAAGCTAAAAACTTTTACTCGGGGTCCTTTTTTACAATTGCCTCGACATGTATGTGGGTACCACACATGTGACATTTTTAAGATGTTTTCTTATATGTATATATCATAAATTCATAAAGCAAGCTATCTTCTTTTTAACGAAATGTACGTTACAATATAATAATAATCCACGTGCAAACGAACGCGAGAAGGCTACCAATATATGTATATATGTGTGTGTGTTCACATATATTGAATATTTACACCGATATTTATACTGCAAGCAATAGAAAAAAAAAATATATTACACAAAATTCTTCATTAAAATTAAATAATAGTAATAATTTCTAAAATCCCGTTTAAATTATATTGATAATTTAACTATAAAGGAAAAATTTCATTAACATATGGATAAAATTTTTGCTTCGAAGATTGTTTCATAATCAGTTCTGCTTTAAATTCAAATAAATTGATTGAATTTTTCTTCAACGTTTAAACACCAAAACTTACAAAAAAAAAAAAAAAAAGCAGGGGGGGGGATGTGTTAATACTGTATAATTTGAAATATTAAAGAGTTTTTTGTTAGAAATATAAAATAATGAATGAATATTTTAAATTTTTGAGAAGAAATTGACTTAACGTATTTATTTTATTCTATTCAATAATATAATTTCTCGCTATCAGATTTTTATATGTTTCACAATGAGAAAAGAATATTAAAATGCTAATTGATCGGAGTTAAAGGTTTAAATCCTACAATTACATAATCAATATGTATTAAAATTCTCCTTCTTTCTTCTGAAAAATAACAACTGCCCATGTTTTATAACACTGGAATTAACCATCGCAACGAATTTCCTTTTCACTTAAGAACGGAGGTTCATTACCGTGACGCCATACACCCTGTTGGATTAAAAGAAAACTTTAAAATTTTCCCGCGTTAAAATCAGAAGAACTTTGATTATTCCAACATGTAAAACTGAATCGCCTATCAGACGACTATAACAGGCTCTTTGAAAGTTATTTATATCTAAAAAAAATGCATTTTATTTCAATTTAATTTTTCTAGCGGAGGAATAATTCCAGTTAACCAAAATATCTATATAAAAGGTGTCTTACCTTGACCAGAGATGTTGAAGCCAGCTGAGAAAATTTAATTCAATAACTCAGTTCAATAAAATTACCATCTTGACATTTTACATTTTAATCTTCTCAAACACACACAAAAATATTCACATTTTTTATATATATACAGAAGTTAAAAACAGAAATTTGTTTAGGACCCATTTTTGGCCCGTATTTCTTCTGAAAGCTACGTCATAAAACTCAACAAGTAACTTCAAGTCAAAACTCACTACTGAACATTTTTTACATCTTACATCGCTTTTTTCAGAAGCAAAAATTTTTCACTTGTAGAATACAAGCGCCATCTATTGGCCGGAATATTCACTAAATGTTAAGCAATTAAATATGCAAAGTAAAAATTGTTATAAAAAACACATAAACATAAATTGAATCAGTAAATTATTAAGTTACAATATAAAAAAAAATAATAAACCAAAAGATTAATAAAAGGGTGCCCCAAACAAATAATTAAATTTCAGATATTTGCTACTAATCCGGGAAAGAAACCACAAGAAAATCATAGGAAATCGTGTGGTGCTGCCATCTGTTGTGGACTTTTTGAAATAATTTCCCCTTTTCTCAATACTCCCGCCTTGATTCATCGGCAGGTGAATCAACTAAAATGAAAAATATATATATATATACATGAAACATATAGATATAGGGAAAAAATAACACAAATGCAATTAATTGAAGTATAGAAAGTTTGTCAGTTCAAAGTTTTTTAGTCCTATCAGATAGGAGTTCTAACTATTCGACCACGGTCATTTTTTGTCTCCATATGTTGTTTTGTCTTGGGCAAAACTTTATTCAATATCTCTGGATCGTTAGGTACAACTTCAGTGTCCTGTGATTTTCTTTTCATGATAGGATCACCTTTTGAGCCCACTTCTAATGGGAACACCATTTGTACTGGCCTTACCAAGGTTCCACTTTTGACTCTCAGCTTGACAACTCTGATACTGCCATCTTTTCCAGGATAGACTTGTTGTATTACGGCTAGTAGCCCATTTAGTCGTTTCTGATTATCAATTTGGATGATTACCACATCACCTACTTTCAAGTCTTTATTATCTTTACCAGCTTTCTGAATCAACTGGCTTAGATATTCTTTACGGAATCTATTCCTGAATTGCTGTCTCACTTCTTGACAATAGGCATGTCTTGAGAGCAGCTTTTTTCGGTCCAAATAGTCTAAATCTGGAGAACCCGATTCCTTCAAGTCAAAAAGAAAATCGGATGGCTTTAAAGGTTTGAAATCACCCAAATCATTGGATATATATGTAAGTGGGCGATTGTTTAAAACAGCCTCGACATCACACAGTAAGTAACTCTTCATATGTCATTACAGACCTTCCCATTACACGAAGAAGTAAGTCTTTAGTGGAGCGTATTAAGCGCTCCCACCAACCACCCCACCACGCAGCGGTGGGCGGAATGAATTTCCACTCTATCGGATGTAGTGGATCGTGACATATCTTTTCCCATTCAATTGTTCTTAAAGCTGCAGCAGTACCAGTAAAGTTCGTGCCGTTATCCGAGTATATTACGGAAGGACGACCTCTACGGGCAATGAACCGCCTTAATGCATGTATAAAAGATTGCGAATTCATGGATGACAACAGTTCCAGGTGCACTGCACGATATACGGCGCAGGAAAAAGTATTACCCACGATTTTGTCCTATTTCTTAAAAACAGGGGACCACAGACATCGATACCAGTAACTTCAAAAAACAGATGCATCTTTAACTCTGTCTTCTGGCAGATGTGTATGGACTGTTGCTGTGGCTTAACTCATAAAGCGTCTGCACACAGCGCATTTTCTTATTACTGATTTTACAGTTGTTCGTGCAGATATTATCCAGAACTCCTCTCTGAGCATACTCAACAGTGTCTGAACACCAGCATGTGAATTGTGGGTATGTAATTCCCATATCAGGCACTCTACGACATGGTGTTTAGGTGGTAGTAAAATCGGAAACCTGAATTCATAAGTATCTTCTCTTTCAATTATTTTAGTTTTGACTCTAATAAGCTTATTTTCATCCACGACTGTGATAAGACCCTTAATGGACTCTCCAGTCACTGGAAAACTCTCCACTTGAATAATCGAAAAAAGTTTCAATTTTGATTTTTGGAACTCTGAAGCAAATAGGAATGACCGCCCATCCAGTGCTCCCCCTTGACAACTCTGAATAAATCTCATTACCCAACCTAAAACTCGCAACATTTTAGAAAATTTAGAAAATTTCTTTTACCATTTATCACCAACCTCTGTTGTGATATTAGTATTTACACTTAAGTCAATAACTCTCTTTCTTTTAATTTCTGCTGCAACTGACTCCTCGTCTGGCAAAACTTCAGAGTCAGGCCATGATTCAGGAGGAAGTCTCAGAAATTCTGGTCCCTCCCACCAATCACATTGCAACAAATGTTTAGGCTTACAGCCACGGGAGGCTAAGTCAGCGGGATTCAATTTGCCTGGTATATGTCGCCAGCATTCTCCTTTCGACAAACTTAAGATCTCTTTTACTCTGTTATTCACGAATGCACCCCAACTCTTATCTCGTTGTATCCAACAAAGTGCCACAGTGGCATTTGTCCAGTAAAAGGTTGGAACGTCAGTCAAGAACAGAGCTGCACTTACACATTTTGCTAAACGTGCACCCAAAACACAAGCTAATAATTCTAATCGCGGTATTGTTATCCTTTTCAATGGAGACACGCGTGTTTTTGCTGTAACAAATTTCACAAATACATTTTTGTCACTTTTACTTCGCAAATAAATAACCGTGGCATATGCCCTTTGGCTGGCATCGCAAAAAACATGCATTGACTACGAATCTTTGTTCCCATAACCTATTCTACGAGGCAATTTAAGCTGAGAAATACCAGACAGTTCTCTATACCATTTTAAGAATCGATTTTTCAGGTCATCTGGTAGAGGTAAATCCCAATTTATTTTAGTTGCCCAGGCCTCTTGAAGTATTAATTTCGCAGGTAACATTACTGGTGCAATAAAACCTAGCGGATCAAAAACAGAGTGAATTAAAAAAGTAATTTTCTTTTTGACAAATCTTCTACGCTAATATCATTTTTGACTGGAATGAAAAGTTTGTCCTCTCTGCGGTCCCATTGTAGACCTAAAACCGGTGAGACTGTATCGCAAGGTTTATCTAATAACTCATTTCCACTTGTTGGACCAAATGTCCAAAGACGCAGTTCCATTTTGGCCTCTGCCATAATCTCAGTTGATTGACTCATAAATATTTCTAATTCTTCTTTATTATCAACTGAGGTAACACAGTTGTCGACATAAAATGAATCAGCCAACTTTTTCGCCACACTTTCATATTTTGGTGAGACATTAGACAAATGATGTGAAATGACTGATGGCAATAGGTATGGGCTACTAGTTACCCCAAAAACCACTCTTTTATGCCGAAATTCTTTAATTTTGTCATTTACCCACCAAAGAAATTTCAAATAATTTTGATCTTCCCTCTGGATGCCAATCTGCAAAAATGCTCGTCTTATATCGGAAGTTACGCCAATCGATTTTTCTCTAAAACGCATTAAAATAGCTGGGATTTCTTCTACTAGGTTAGGACCTTTCATCAAATAATCATTTAGAGAAAATGAACTACCCGATTTACATGAGGCATCGAAAACTGGTCTAATTTTTGTGGTTAGACTATCTATTTTGATAACTGGATGATGTGGCAGATAATGTCCTACTTTATTATTTTCAGATTCTGGAGTTATCTCCACAACATCTTCGGAAAGCCACTCACTAAATACCTTATCATACTCATTAAAACTATTTAATTTTCTCAATTTTCGTGTGGTGGAAAATAATCTCTTTTCTGCAATATGCCTGTTAGAGGGAAGGTCAACCGGGAAATTTTGGACCCAAGATAAACTCACGCAATATCTATCATATTTGGTTCGGTGAAGATTCTTCAAAAATTGTTCCTGAGCTAACTGATCTTCTATATCCTTAGAAAAGGTCTGCGACTCATCCCTAATACCAATGGACTCTAAATCCCACATATCAGAAACTCTCATATTTTGAACAAGGAGGTTGGTAACTAGCATGGACTGGGTACCCTCAAAATTTTGGACACGAAAATTATTTTGTTCCCCACACAAAGTCCACCCCAATTTGGTATTAATAGCTGTCAGACCTCCCTTTAATTGAACTACTTCACCAGTGAGAATTTGTCCATAAATATCACTTCCTATTAGAATCTCTATTTCAGGATAATCATCGCCAATATCTGAAATCCAAATTTTATGCCTTTTTAATTCCCCCAATAATGGACCTTTAGAGATGCGTGGTATTGTACCGCAAATAGTGTCTTTTTCGAGAAAATTGAACCGATGTTCACTACTTCTCCCAACGTGTCTAAGTCTCATACTATATCTATTATGACTTTTTGATTCAGTTCTAGCTTCTCCAAACAGTGTATGAGTTAAATTCTCAGTGGAAATAATTTTCAAATTTAAGGCTTCGTCTGCGGATCTTAAAACATAAGATCTCTGCGATCCACAATCTAAGAGACACCTAACCTTTTTTCTCAGACCACCTGAGACTACTTCAACTATTAATGCCATGAGAATGACCTCTTTCATACATGAAGGAGTCGACACAGTACTCTGTGCAGCAATTGACCCTTTTTCACTAACTATTGTCTCGTCTTTATTCTCTGGAGCCTCCGGGCATAAAATTATGGGATGATAACGCATACAAAGACGGCACTGAATAAATTGTTTACATTGCTTCGCAAATGACCAGATTTAAGGCAACGTAGGCAGCATTTTAACTCTCTTAATTTATTAAATTTCTCTTTTAAAGACAAAGACCGAGCTTTGAAACATTCTTTACTTTCATGATTTTTTCCGCAAAAAACACATGGTAACTCCTTAGTCGCTACCAAACCAGCAGCACTCGCAATAGGTTTTTTATTTTTGAACTTAATCTCTTTAGGCCGCTCTTCACGCGAGGATGTCGTAATCTCAAACCCAGAATGCGCGAGTTTAACTCTTTGTTCACCCTCGACTTCTTTACGCAAAAACTCCAAGAGATTTGAGAGACGGGATCCCTCATTACTAAATAGAATGCTCCTCTGCCATACCCTAATCATCTCAGCGGATAAACAAGACTCAACCATGGGATATAGCCAAGCACCACTGGAGTCTGGGCTTATGCCCAAAGACTCGAGAGCTCGGAGGTGGGACTCAACTTTGTCAAACAGTGACACTAGAGGCAGCTTATCTTTGCCCTGTGAGCGTACATTTTGAATAATTAATTTCAGTAACTCTCTCACATAAATTTCAGTTAAGATTTCCTTATTTCCGAAACGTTCCTCAAATGCCGAAATAGCTTTCGGATAATTTTCCTCTGTTAATGGGTAACTTTCAATTAACTCACACGCCCTAGTTCCGGGTAACATGGATTGTGTTAAATAATGGAATTTATCTACGGCATCAAGATTCTTATCTTCATGAATTTTTTTTTGAACTGACCTCAAAACGAAAGATAATTGAGTAACTGACAATCAAATTTTTTTATCTCGATTTTTGGTAACTTATACCTCTTTTTATTGAGATTAATACTACTATCTGGTGTTACAGCAAAAACATTATCCTTTGAATCCATAAGATTAATTTTTTCCTTTACTCGTCGGCTAAGCGAAATAAATTCACCAGAATATTCCTCACAAGCTATAACTTCCGTTTCCAGATCCTCATCGGAAGTTTTCCCTTTTATCAATAAATCCAGTAACTCCGAATCGTGAAGCTTTAATTCGCTTACTGCTGTTTGTAACTTTACAAATTTATCTTCTAAAACGGACCTATCGGGTTGTTCCCTCTCTAACTCTTCTTTTATAACATTAGCCGTTCTAGTAAAGGCAGTACGTGCAATGGCACGTTTCTTCTTCAATAACTCAACACTCATTTTTTATTTACCGAATGTCCTAAAATGCCTAACACAAATTTTAAATTTAAACTAAAATGTTCTTAAAACTCTAATGTTTTTTAACTCAAACTTCAAATAGTTTAAACTGTAGCTCAAATTTAAACCTTAACCAAATTTTTTAAGAACAAAACTCAATTTAATTTAAAATAAAACTCAAATTTTAAAACCATAACAAAATTATTCAAGAACAAAACTCAATTTAATAAAGTACAAAACTCAAATTTTAAAACCGTAACAAAATGATTTAGATCAGAACTGAATTAATGCAAAACCGAAACTAATTTTTAAAACCAAAACTCAAACAGCAATTGAGTGATTTAAAATTAAAACTCAATATTAAACCATAACTGAAATAATGTAAAACCAAAACTCAAATTAAATTCAGTCATAATTTAAATATTCTTAAAATAACATAACTCAAATCCTAAAACCATAACAAAATGATTTGAATCAGAATTCAATTAATGCAAAACCGAAACTAATTTTTTAAACCAAAACTCAAACAGCAATTGAATGATTTAAAATTAAAACTCAGTATTAAACCATAACTGAAATAATGTAAAACCAAAACTCAAATTAAATTCAGTCACAAATTAAATATTCTTGAAATAACATAACTCAAATCATTCTAATGCAATAACTTTTTGTTCTCAAATAATCACAAAAAACATTAACTCAATTTAATAAATAAATAAAATGATATAATCTTTAAAAATATCAAAACAGAAAGTATTAAAAAGCATAACCTTTAATTATATAACTCAACTGATTCTATAAATAAAAATATAAATGTCACAAGGAAAGAACTGAACCAGCAACCATTCCTATTTCTACCCATTCATTCGCATATTGAATAAAAATTAAATAGTATAACAATTAATTTTTACCTTTAATAATTTTCAAGAACACTAATTATTTATATTAATTATTAAATTATATTACTATTTCATAGTGTTCTTAAAAACGAAAACGAAACTTTTAAAACAGAACAAAAACAAAAATAATCATTATTGTTAATTTTCAAAGATCCTGTCGCGGACGCCAGAACTTGTTGGAACAAAAGAAAACTTTAAAATTAATTTAATTTTTCCCGCGTTAAAATCAGAAGAAATTTGATTATTCCAACATGTAAAAGTCATACGCCTATCAGACGACTATAACAGGATCTTTGAAACTTATTTATATCTAAAAAAAAAAAAAAAATAGATTTTATTTTAATTTAATTTTTCTAGTGGAGGAATAATTCCAGTTAACCAAAATATCCATATAAAAAGTGTCTTACCTAGACTAGAGATGTTGAAGCCAGCTGACAAAATTTAATTCAATAAGTCAGTTCAATAAAATTACTATCTTGACATTTCACATTTTAATCTTCTCAAACACACACAAAAATATTCACATTTTTTTTATATACAGAAGTTAAAAACAGAAATTTGTTTAGGACCCATTTTTGGCCCGTATTTCTTCTGAAAGCTACGTCATAAAACTCAATAAGTAACTTCAAGTCAAAATTCACTACTGAACATTTTTTATATCTTACATCGCTTTTTTCAGAAGCAAAAAGTTTTTCACTTGTAGACTACAAGCGCCATCTATTGGCCGGGATATTCACTAAATGTTAAGCAATTAAATATGCAAAGTAAAAATTGTTATAAAAAACACATAAACATAAATTGAATCAGTAAATTATTAAGTTACAATATAAAAGAAATAATGAACCAAAATAATAATAAAAGGGTGTCCCAAACAAATAATTAAATTTCAGATATTTGCTACTAATCCGGGAAAGAAACCACAAGAAAATCATAGGAAATCGTGTGATGCTGCCATCTGTTGTGGATCTTAAAACAATTTCCCCTTTTCTCAACACACCCTGTGCGGAGGCTTTCTTGTAGAATGTGTTGATTGAGCTTTACTTTAGGTATATCTGCTCGATGGTTCATCCCCATTTCGCCGACATTGTGTCGGCGAAACGGGAGTATAACAAAAATTTTTCAAGCGCATTCAAGAATGTTAAACATCTGGAAGAAGTGTGTTGTTTAAAGGCAATAATCCTAAAAAACTTAGAAGCTAAGATGCAGAAAAGATTGGGAAATAAATAGGTTACACCCGGAGTTAGAAATCAGAATGTGAAAAACAGGCGTCAATGGCACTTAATTATTTTTTCTTAGTTGCCAAAATGGTCTATCCGGGCACAGTTGTTAAATTTTTTAATTGGACAAGACTTAGTTTATTATTATTAGTATTTACTTAAATAATAAATGCAAGCACAAAAGTTAATATGAATATATTTGCATTAAAAATAAATAAATAAAATGAAAATGAAAACTTCCGTAAAAGAGAATAAAGAGTAGAATTTATTTTTAATTACCTGCTGGCCAACTCATTTTTAAATTCAGTCGAATTCCAAATATTACATCTTCAAGCAAAATGAGAACTACTGGAAAATATTCATTTAAACATTATTTTTTTTCTTTTTCAATTGTTTTAATTATTAATTTTTACTTTCAGTTTTATAAGCCCAAATTTGATTAAATTAATTCAATATTTCAGAGATTATTCTGATAGAAAATTTTTGATTATAAATTGATAAACTAAAAAAATAACAATTGGTAGAAAAAACAAAGCATGTATGTGAGTTTTTACTCGCTTATTTTTATTGAGCTTATGTATCTATGTGTTTAAACTGATAATATAAGAATTTTTTTTAAGATAATAAAAAACAAGGATTTTGAAAATTTCAGTAGATTTCAGAAATCTGCTGATCACGATCAATGTAAACAATGAAATTTATAACAAATTTCAACGAAGAAAATCATGATAGAACTTACTTCAATGGTGTTATTTTAGAAATGGAATCTAATGAGATAAGGAAAGCTAATTTTAAGCAAAATCTAGGTCTGGAAGGTATGTGCCTAAATCCTTTTAACCCAATAATATTTGTGCTTAAACACACACAGAGAGAAAGAGAGAGAAAAAAAGAATCCATAGACTGAAAATATAAATAAATAATCTATTTGTCTTTACCTATATTTCTAAACGGTAATAAAAATCGCAAATTTATAATACAATTATTCTTATACTAGCAGGCTATGCCTGTTTCACTGGTCACTATATTTAAATGAATTTTCAAAAGAAATGAATCACTATTTATTTTTATACAATCTTATAAGTAAAAACTTAAAAAAAAAAAAAAAAAATCTAATTGCTCTAGACCTCGTTTTGGGTAACCGTTGCCTACGGCAGCTTCATGTACGCCGGCACTACATCGGGTCCAGATTCTCACTTCCTGCAGAAAAGTTTTTTCTAGTCACTTCAGTTTGGGTACTTATCGACGACAAGTGGACCTGTTATTCTTTAAAGACTGCGATTTTACAGATGGCTGTATATCAGCATGTAATAGTTTAGTTTTTGAACCATGTATTTTATAGCCCTCGTTCTTTACACTATATTACCATTTGATTCCAACCAATATAATAAATAAAAGAAAATGTAGATTTTTCTTTTAAAAGAATTAAATAAATGAAAAACAAATAAAATTTAATTAAACTTAAATTAATAAATAAAATAAATGATAAAATGTTGCTATATTATAAATGTTATTATACTATAAATTTTATATGTGCGTTTTTATTACATTTATGCCTTTATTTGCGTTAGTAGGAAAAAACACCGATTCTAGCCCAGGAGGGTGCACCGGTGAACCGGCAAGCCGTGCGGGTGTCATACGGAGCGCGCGGAGCGTGTTCAATCATGTTCACATCCTTTGCGGAGCCTGGAGGACCCCCTCTGACTTAATCGTGAAACGTGACGAGGGTGTTAGTTAATGTTGTTAATGAATTAATATTAATGAATGGCGTGAAAGATGATGGTGGTTTTTAAAAGAGAATTTCTGTGAACTTGTGTGAAGGTTATTGTTTATGAGTAATGAGTTATAAAAATTTAAAAAAATTTAAAAATGCAAAAAAAATTTAAAAAATTAAAAAAATTGAGAAAAATAAATAAATATAAATTAAAGAACGAAGGATGTTGATATAAATATATTAGGAAAGAAATAGAGAGGATCGACCAGGATTCGAACCCTGCACCTTGCTGTAAAAAATATTTTCAGTAGTTTTCGCGTATGTATGTGCGATTTTCTATTATATGTCTGCACTGTTCTTTTTAAACCTATGAATGCTATTGTTTGAAAAGAATTCAATCTTTTAAATGATACTAATTACAGAATAATAATTTAAAAAATATTAATAAAAGATCTTCTTGTAAAAATTCACCGAATGTTTTCTGAAAAAAGACAATGAGAGTAAAAATTAAGTAGAAAGAATGAAAGAAAATGTAGAAATAAAGAGGATCGACCAGGATTCGACACCGGCACCTTGCAGTAATAAAAATATTTCCATAAGACTATAGTTTTCACGTATGTGTGTGCGATATTTCTATTATATATCTGCACAGCTCTTTTTAAATCTATGAATGCTATTGTTCGAAAAGAATTCAATCCTTTAAATGATATTAATTACAGAATAATTAAAAAAATATATTAATTAAAGATCTTCTTATAAAAATTCACCAAATGTTTTCCGAAAAAAGATAATGTATGTGAAAATTAAGTAGAAAGAATGAAAGAAAGCGTAGAAACATAGAGGATGACTGGTATTCGAACCCGGCACCTGCTTGAAGTAAAGAAATAGTAGTTTACAAGTACTTTAACTACTGTTCTTTAGAAATATGCCTACGCAGATCTTTTTTAACCTAAGAATGCTATTGTTTGAAAAATGATATTAATTACAGAATAATAATTAAAATAAATAAATAAAAATAATAATTGAAGATCTTGTAAAATTCACTAAAAGTTTTATGAAAATGATAATATACGTGAAAATTAAGTTAAAAGATGATTAAAATCTCAAATGTATAAGTGAAATTCGAATGTATAAGGGAATTTACATCACAGGGGTTATGACGTCAGCCACAGGTTTTAGTGTCTCCTCAAGCTTGTTCAACCATGTCTAAACTTGACAGTATATATACTTTTTGTTATTACTTCACATATGGTTTTTCATATCTTTTAAGTTTTATCTATAAATTTTCTAACTTAATGTTTTGTGTTAGCAATTCTGCTAAAAACAATTAATTTTTTCTAAGTGATGTGACATGAGGAAAGCACTTGACAAAAATTAAAAAAAAAAATTGTCAAATTTCACAAGCTTCTAAAATTAAGCTTTCACAATTCTTACAAAATATTTTCTGTATTCTAAAAATAAAAAAGTTAAAATACGATCGTGGATGTATCTATACATAAAAGTTTAAGTTCTTACTCTAAAATTATTTTTACACTCTTTGGAATAGAGATTGTGATTTTAGTTAAAGTACAAAACACTTTGACGATGCATATTCAAAGTAAGATTCAAACGTGATACTTAGGAAAATACTAACTTCATAATTATATATAAAAAAAATTTATAAGTTATTTATTCAGGAAAATTGTTAATAAGATAAATTCATTTAAGATTTTCACAAGTACTTTATAAATGGGTGCTAACACAATTTTACAAGTTTTTTCTTCTTTGGTGTAAGTATGTCAGTTTGTAAAACTACTATTGTGTATAATTTTTACTTAGTGTTTAAATATTATAATACTCAATCAATTCTACTACAGTAATGAAAAAAAGTATATCTCTAATACATTTTGCGTAAGTAAACTTTTTACATGTTTTTATTTCAAAAAGATGACACTTAAGTTTGTATTCTAATAGAAAATATTATATAAAAGGTGATTTTGTAATAAAAATTAAAACAAACCATTTTCATTGAAATCTTTTTATTTGAAATTCATTCACAATGATACAAAACAGCAAATTCACACAAATCTATATTGTTGGGATATCGTTCATACATTCGGCATTAAAGTTAATCAAAAAATTTAGCAAGTCTAGATTTTCATTGTTTAAGTTATCTGTCACTAACTCATTTTCCTTCGCACTAAAATTATTCGAATTCATATTTTCATTGTCAGCAGAAAAATCATGAACATCATTCAAGCATTTGGGATTAAAGTTATACAAAAAATTTTACAAGTTCAGACTTTCATTGTCGTAGTTTACTAGAGGTAAATCAGTTTGTATCAGGTTAAAATTATTTAAGTCGTTATTTTCAACTTTGGTGGATAAACCATCAACATTATTTTCACTTGTATATTCCACGTTCGAATTGTTCAAAAAAATTTTTAAGTGTAAGTCTATATTTTCATTCTGATAGTTGTTGGAAGGTAAGTCGAAAACATCATTTATATATTCAGTGTGAAAATTATCCAAAAAATTTAACATGTCCAGATTCTCACTGTCATTATTAACTGTTGGTAATTCATTGCTAGTACTTCGTTCATTACAATTTCTACGTATGTTAAAGTATTTAAGTTGATTCTTTCTCTTGTGTTGCAATAATTCATACTTACACTGAACTGCATTCATCACATCTAGTTTGCATTGAAGATTTTTTATGCGTATTTCTTTTATGTTTCAAAAAATGTCGTTTGTTTGTAAAAGTATCAGTACATTCGTCACAACAGTACGTATGTAAAATCTTTTTATGACTTTATCGCTTATGGTTTAAAAAAGCATGGTTAGTTGGAAAGGTTATAGAATATTCCTCACATATATACTCAGGTTTACAATAATGCACCCTCTTGTGTTTTTCTAATTCATACTTGTGTTTAAAAGTATCTTTACAAATAATACATAGATGTTCAGGTAGGACTTTTTGATGAAAACTATGTAAAGTAACAAATCCTTTCTTACACACGTAACAAATATTAGGTTTAATATCATTGTGAACCTTCACATGTCTAGTAAGATAGGATTTTTTTAAAAATGACTTATTACAAGTTGGGCAAATAAAAAGTTTAGATAACTTCTCATCCTCAAAACTTGATGAAGGGGGTTGTTGAACAGAAACGTGAGTCTCCTCAGACGGTAAAGTATTATCCGTTTTGTACTTCAGTTTAGTAAAGTATAAAACATCACTCTAAAAGTAAGACTTTAAAAATTTTAAAAACTGTCAGGTTTATAAACTGACATGATTATCTTAAAGCTTCAAAGTTAAGCAGAGTTGAAATAATAGAGTCCAGTGGAAACTGTATTGAGCAGGTAAAAAGAAATATGACAAGTTTTTCTTTTAAATAAAATCATTTATTTAAAAACTAGATTGATTTATCTTGTGAAAGAAAAATATGGCAAACGAAAATAAAAATTATAATACATTTAGACGATTCGTTTAATATTCTTCAGGGCAGATAGATTAGTACAGAGTAGTTTCTGAAACCTATACTATTACTGAAAGAAGCTTAAAAGTTTGCAGTTTTAAAATGACTATCATCCTCGAATTGGTCTAAAAATATTTACTTAAACCTCCTCTGAAAAACAACAGCTTTCTACACAAGCTTTAATATTGTCGAGGTCATCAAGGAAAAATTTAAACTGAAATATACAAACTGCGTTTAACGTCAGCTTCTTTATTACCGGGATTCATCTCGGCACTAACACCGAAAAAGCCACACGATTGTTTTTCTGCTACGCTACTTATTCAATTCAAGCAGATGACGTAGACTTATGTCATTTGCATACGGATAGCTTCGGCTAACGTATTAATATTTTATGCTAAAATAAATTTTAAATAAACTATGAGTTTTTAAATATTTATTAACTTAAAATTATAAAAGTAAATAGAAAATAAATTTCTTAGATTTTAATAACCATCGGTTTTAATAAAAAAGAAAAGATAGTTAAACAAAAGAGGGAGTGAAACTGAAAAAAATATTGAGTGTCAAGAACACACTAATATTTTAAATTCCTAAATCTAACAATAAGCCCCCCCCCCCCCCCACCTCTTGACACTCAACCGAGACCATGAAATATATATATATATATATATCTGCCCTGAATTTACAAGTTCACATCATATTATTTGAGTAACAAAAAAAAACTTGTATGTAAAAAAAACATAAGTTGACAGATTCAACAACGACTTGCTACTAATCGTCTTTCTTTAGTATATTTCAAGAGCAAAGCAATATAGTCCAATTTTTGCAATGCTTCATTTCGAAGTTATACAGAGAATTCTTCTTGCTATGAAGATATAATATAAATAATTAAGCATTGGCATGTACATAAATTAACCAATATATGATATAAAACATGTATATACATTTCGCAATATAATAAACACTTTCAGAAATACATTTGCATTTTCATATTAGAGAAAAACATTCTGTTCTCTTTAGAAATAAATAACTTTAAAAAAAATATAGAGAAACTTATTTCCTTAATTATTTTCTCTTCAAAATTTACTCCTTAAAATATACATGTTACTCAGTAGATGAAAGTAGGCTACTTATGAAAAGATATAATCCGTATTTTGTTAACGGTTTCGTGAAAATATCTGACCAATTATTTGCACTTTTAACATGTTTAATATTAAATATGTTTTTATAAATCAAATCCCTTATAAAAAATAATTTTACGTCGATGTGTTTGGTACGATAGTTTTCAATGGGAGACTTCACGAAATCTATAGCAGCCATGTTATCGACTAAAAGTAAAGATTTTTCCTTAGTACCCTGTATTAGTTTTTTATTAAAGCATTCTTCTAAAATTCTATCGAACCATAATAGTTCTTTTGCAGCTTCGGTTATGGCTACGAATTCCGATTCCATAGTATTTAAACTGATACATTTTTCCTTAAACGTTCTCCAAGCTACAGGTGCATTATCGAGTAAAATCAGCTGTCCCCCCATTGAAGTCCTATCGTCTCTGTTGGCCGAAAAATCAGCATCTGAATAAACAGTAATATGTGGTTTCCTGCACTCAAGTTTTAACTTTAAATTTCTGGTATAACAAACATAACCTAAGAGTTTTAACAGACCATTCCAATGCATTATGCCAGGATTACTTTGGAATTGGGCAAAAATATTAACCGCGTACGATATGTCAGGTCTAGTTCTATTAGAGAGAAACGATAAGCAACCTAAAACGCTCCTATAAGGATATTTTGGCATTTCTATTTTTTCTGCGTTAGTTTGAGGACACTGAGATTTTGAGTAAATTATCCCTTTACTACTGGGGAGAGACGATATAGGAAAATTGAAATTTTTAAATCTGTTACATATTTCACTAATATATGAATGCTGATGAACAGTTAAATTTCCATTATTTTCCTCGAATTCTACACCCAATAGTTTACGGGTTTTTCCTAAAATTTTTAAATCAAAATTTTTACTCAATAAGTCTACTACTTCATCTATATGATTTTTAAATTTTGCAAACAATACAATGTCATCGACATACAATAATAAAATTACTTTCTTGTTAAAAATATAAACACAGTTACACCATGAAAATTTGTTAAAACCTATCTTGATCAAAATTCTATTCATTTCGAAAAACCAGGCTCTACCACTTTGGTGTAGGCAATATATAGCGCGATTTAATTTACAAACGAATTTTTCTTTCCCGATCTCTATGAAACCTGGTGGTTGCGACATATGAATATGTTCATCGAGTGGTGCGTAAAGATATGCACCTTTAATATCCAGTTGTAAATGAGTCCATCCTTTACATGAAACTAGCAATGAAAAGAAGAAGCGTATTACTCCATAGTTAACGACAGGGCTAAAAGTATCGTTATAACATTCTCCTTTTATTTGTTTATATCCCTGCGCCACCAGTCTGGCTTTAAAACGAGCTATTTCCCCCCTTTCATTACGTTTAAGAGTAAAGACCCATCTACATCCTAAAATATTAGTATTTGGAGGTGATTTTGTAAGGTGCCATTCATTACGTTCCCGAATAACATCCATTTCTTCTTTCATAGCCTGCAACCACTGATTTTTATAAAGAGATTTTAAGACCTGTTTAAAACTCGTTGGGATTTGATCTACGTCTAGTCAATCGTTTTTCTTAGTTAAATCAGGTTCAGTAAAATTAAGTTCATTATCTGAATCAAGTTCACTATCGGAATTAATTTCATCAGAATTTAAAGTTTGTTCTGCACTAGAACAAGCTTTTTCATTAATTTTACCTACATATTTTTCTCTAGGACTGAAATTAAAAAGGTTTGGTTCATAAATTATACAATTTTTCTTACAATATTTTTTAACATGTTTATGTCATTTTAAACGTTCAGTTTTTCCAAATTCACAATAATAAACGTCGTCAAGAACACACTAATATTTTATATTCCTAAATCTAACAAAAACTACTAAGTATGAGAACTTAGACAACTCTACAGGGAGAAAAGATTGTAACTAATTTAAATTTTTTCTTCGTTCATCAGTTTTACTTAAGAATTAACGCCAAATTATCTTATTTTATGCCAAATTTTTATAACTATCGCCAATATTAGTGGAAATTTAGCCATATATTATCCCATACCTGCTATAATACTCGAATCTTGTGGAAAATTCTAGTTTATCAACATGTCTAAACAGATAATTTGTACACTTTCACTCTGTATTTTTATGGATGTAGCATCTACGTTAAACTTTTTAGGGTAAAAAATATTCTAACATCTATGTTTTTTAACAGTTGATTATAGATTTGTTGAAACTTGTGGTTTACTATTTTCAAAAAAGGTAGGTTGTTAATATTTAAAGTTTCAAGTTCATGATTTCATCATACATCTGCAGCTTCTAAATTTGATAAGTGTTAGATTTTTAGCTTACATTTTCAATCTAAAAAAGAAAAAGTTAATTTTTCTGAGATAGTATTTGTATTAAAATAATTTGTGTAAAAATTTTCCATTTACAAAAAATTTCGTTTATAAGCATATGTGTGAAAAACTTCAAACTAAATGATTTTAAAAAACTTAGTACTTTGTAAAATAAGATGCGTTATTAATACATGTGAAACATTAAAATTCCATACTTCATAATTTTTCAAATTCTTGCAGTCTCTTAAATTGGTAAGAATGAGATTTTATCTTACATTTTCATTCTTATCATTAGAAAAAATAAGTTTCTTATATTTTATTCTAAAAATAAGTTAATTAGTTTCTGAGATGATATTTTTTCTAAAATATTTTGTGTAAAAAATTTTTTATTCACAAAAATATCAGTTTATAAGCATATGTCTGAAAAATTTCAAACTAAATGACTTTAAAAAACTTAGTACTTTGTAAAATAAGATGTCTTCTTAACACCAAAATTGTTGACTTCGTGATTTTTTTCGAATACCTATAGCCTCTTAAGCTGGTAACTTTGTGATTTTATCTTACATTTACAATCTTATTATTGTGAAAATAAGTTTCTTATATTCAAGAATAAGTTATCTTAATTTTTAAAATACTTTAGAAAACCTAAGTATGCATCTGTGAACATGAATGTATTTATAAAACATATATTAATATTTTTTCAACTCTGAATTTTTTCAAAGTTAGCTTTCATTATTTACAAACTTGCTATCTGTAAAGAAAAATTGAGTGAAAGGTAGCATATGACGTGGGGAGTTTCACAATGTTAAAGTTGTAGAATGTAATGAAAAGTAGTAAAAAATGTAGTAGGGAAGTCTTTATTTGTCATAGATTGTTGAATAGTTCTTAGGAAATATAGCTTAAAATAACTAATGTTGGGAATGAATTACAAAAAAAATTCAAACGCTCTCATTAGGGATGTGTCAGGTTCGATTCCAGATCACGATAAAAAATAAAAAATGGTAATTTCTAATTATCACTATGTTCGAAAACTTATATTATTTTAAGAATGTTGGGAGATTGCTAGTATAACATAAATTTTAAATAAAAAGACTTACAATATTTTAACGAGTATAAGGAAATTTAAAGAAAATTTATAATTAAATACAACTTTGTAAAAAGCTTTAAGTATACATGTAAGAAATTATGTGTGAATGTTTATACATGTATATTCGGTGACAGTGATAAGAAGATCCCCAAAAGTTATATCTGAAGTATAACTGTTTAAGGTAGAAAAACTTTTGACATTAGTTTTTTTTTTTTTTTGCAGAAAAGTAACTTCTGAAAAATGATAGATTCACTCTCTTAGGTAAAATATAATACAATATGTTACGATATTTTCTTAAACTTATTAAGGCTTTTTTTTCAAACAGCGAATTTTTTCAGTTTTTTACATTGATCAACTTATTTTAATTTTTATTTATTTTTTTATTTTTTTAAACATGAAATTTTACTTCAAATATTTTTTTCTTAAAGAAAATTTCCATTGAAAGTTTTTTATTTACTTTTAATTTCACATTGCATACATTTTTCTTGAACATTGTTCTTATACAGATTGAACTGAATATAATCAACATAGCAAATAATATTTTTACAATTTTCATATTATGATCGAGTGATAAAACTCCACATTCTTTGAAAAATAGATTTCTTTACTTCTTTGGCTTTCATACATTTTGATGATCAATAATCCAATTACCTAAATACTTCTGGAAGATATTAAAAAAAATTATCCTAGGTATGATAAAGTCCCGAGATCTCTTAAAGCGTTTCGCTATAACCTCACTTGAAAATATTAAGTAAATTATAACTTTGTCCCAATTAATGTCATTTTTTATCATTTCTTTTAAGACAATATCTAAACAGGTGTAAAAATTTTCCTGAGATAACATATCAACATTTTCATAAAGTTGATTGCTAATTTCGGAATTGATAAATTCATTCATTCGAAATTTAAGCTGGTTAATAATTTCTATTTCTGAATTGCGTAGATGTGTTCTATTGAATATATGAGTAAATGCATTTAACAAAATATCTGTTCTGACATCCATCTTGAAAAAATTATTATTATGTAGTACCGAATTCAGATTACAAAATGAGCAACCTCAATTCTCAAAATAAATTTGACAAGTAATAAAATTTTCCTTCACTCGAAATTAATACTATGTGTTTCTCGCCAAAATCTGAATTATCGCCAAATACTCTAAAATTTTTGTAGATATATCCTAAATTTGATTTAAAATCCTGCCAAATGCTGAGTGTAGTACTGGAAATCTAAATAAACTTGTGAAAAAAATTGTCTATCATTGTGAATGCAGTAGTGTATAATCTCCTTCAAGCATCTAAGGAGGGGAGAAAAACAGGTTCTCTTGGGAGATATGACCTTGGCATACCAGTGAGGGGCGACTGAATGATATTTCATTTAGCATAAATTCTTCATTAGACGTTCGTTAATTAATCGAATTTCCAACATGTTGAAGAATTTTCAATCATCTTTTTACTTAATTTTTACTCTCATTGTCAGTTTTCATAAAACATTCGTAATCTTTTACAAGAAAATTCATAATTAACAGTTTTGTAATTACACTGTTTTAATTACTAACGGTAAAAAAGAGTCATTCCACAATTATCGATATAGATAATAGGTTTGGCAGACTATTCCATTTATTTTGTGAGGGGTGGAAAGTATCGTAGACTGCTGCATTTCAGCGTAAGGGGTGATAGGTTTTGTTAAAATAACTAAAGGTATAGGCCGGGTTCGAATTTCACTTATACATTTGAGATTTTAATCATGTTTTAACTTAATTTTCACGTACAATATCTTTTTCATAAAACATTTAGTGAATTTTACAAGATCTTCAATTATTATTTTTTATTTATTTATTTTAATTATTATTCTGTAATTAATATCATTTTTGAAATAATAGCATTCTTAGGTTAAAAAAGATCTGCGTAGGCATATTTCTAAAGAACAGTAGTTAAAGTACTTGTAAACTACTATTTCTTTACTTCAAGCAGGTGCCGGGTTCGAATACCAGTCATCCTCTATGTTTCTACGCTTTCTTTCATTCTTTCTACTTAATTTTCACATACATTTTTTTTTCGGAAAACATTTGGTGAATTTTTACAAGAAGATCATTAATTAATATATTTTTTAATTATTCTGTAATTAATATCATTTAAACGATTGAATTCTTTTCGAACAATAGCATTCATAGATTTAAAAAGAGCTGTGCAGATATATAATAGAAATATCGCACACACATACGTGAAAACTATAGTCTTATGGAAATATTTTTATTACAGCAAGGTGCCGGGTTCGAATCCTGGTCGATCCTCTTTATTTCTACATTTTCTTTCATTCTTTCTACTTAATTTTTACTCTCATTGTCTTTTTTCAGAAAACATTTGGTGAATTTTTACAAGAAGATCTTTAATTAATATTTTTTAAATTATTTTTCTGTAATTAATATCATTTAAAGGATTGAATTCTTTTCGAACAATAGCATTCATAGGTTTAAAAAGATCAGTGCAGACATATAATTGAAAAATCGCACACACATACGCGAAATCTACTGAAAATATTTTTTACAGCAAGGTGCCGGGTTCGAAACCTGGTCGATCCTCTCTAGTTCTTTCATAATATATTTATATCAACATCCTTCGTTCTTAAATACATATTTTTTTATTTATTTCTTATTTATTTCTCAATTTTTAAATTTTTAATTTTTTTTTTAAATTTTTAATTTTTTTTTAAATTTTTAAATTTTTATAAATTTTTATAATTCATTACTCATAAACAATAACCTTCACACAAGTTCACAGAAATTCTCTTTCATCTTTCACGCCATTTATTAATATTAATTCATTAACAACATTAATTAACACCCTCGTCACGTTTCACGATTAAGTCAGAGGGGGTGCTCCGGGCTCCGCAAAGCCCGTGAACATGATTGAACACGCTCCGCGTGACACCCGCACGGTTTGTCGGTGTACCCTCCTGGGCTAGAACTGGTGTTTTTTCCCTACTTGCGTTCGTATATTTTTTTTTCTTTAATATTATATAGAGTTTCAATTTCTGGGAGTGTTCTGTAAACAGATAAATAAATTTTATGCCAATAATCTGATCATAAATTAGGCGTAAAAAATGACGAATGAATGGGATATTTTGTTCGTTAAACTGTAGTTTCTAGGTGCAAAATCCATTTAATGACTGCTAATTTGGCACTTTGGTTATACCAATCATGTATTGTATGTTACATTATTATTTATAAAAATATGTTGCAAATAAACATTTGTCTATAGAAAATTTATTTTCTAAAACAAGAAATGTTTACGTAAATGAATAAAAAGGAAGCTACATAACAATGGTTATTAATCATACATATTTTTATAATACTAAAATATTACATTTTTGTTTAACGTTTAAGCACTTACTAGTTATTTAAATGAAACAAATATCCTACACCATCAACATAAAAAAATTTCAACCCAAAATCAAAAATTCTAATTTACTATGTGTTTGTGCATCTGGGCCTGTGAGTTGTATCGACTGATAAAAAGGGCTGGACATGACACTAATCTTCTTACGTAAGTAATACCCGCCATTTTGTCGAATTGAAATTTCCTTTCCACTTGTTTTCCCCATTCGTTATAGAACAAATCCCTAAATAGCTCAAAGAGAAGCTTGTATGGGAAAAACAAGGGGGTAGGAAATTTCTTGTCGGCGAAACGGGGGTTACACCTGATACATACACAAACTAAATAAGTATAATTTTTCTAATATATATCACTTTTATTTGTTTAGAAGAATAAAAATAAATAACACGAAATTTGCGCTAAATTTTAAAAAAGAATTTGATATTTCAAAGAATTAAATAACCATTAAAATATTAAAACAAGTTCTTTATAAATTGGTGAAAAAGCTTTTAAAAAATTAATTAAATATAAATCTAAAAAAAAAAAAAAAACAGAACATCAATCTCCATTTTTTAAAAAACAAATATGGATGTAAACAAACGAAGAAATCATTCAATTATTTCTCAATACAATTAATGACATCAAAAATTGTTAATTACATTTATAGGCAACAATAATTTTGATTTAATATTTTAAATATATACAAATGACTTACCTTACCAGAACAATAGTCGCCTAAGCTGTTGCTCGAGCTCGATTCCTATAAAAGCTTGATTTGATCGTGATCATGTATGGCGATTACGAATATTCAGATCCTAGCAGCGATTAAAGATTTTAGATGAAACCAATATCACGCATGCGTATTGCAGAGCTGATAATCGAGTCCCAATGAAGCAAGATCATGATAATAAATGATAAGAATATTTAGATCGTAGCCCTGTGCAGCGATTTCAGATGGAGCAGCGCCTGATATATCACGCATGCGTTGTGCGTGTATCATTCACTCCTTTTGGTTGTAATGATCACCGGCTAGTCTGATATATCACACATGCGTTATGCGGAAATGATTACCGTCTACTCTGATATATCACGCATGCGTCATGCGGATATCATTCACTCCTTTTGGTTTTAACGATTACCGGGTATCACTGGATGAAATGCTGGGCTCACGGAAACCGGTAAGGTCAATTGTAGTACATTCTTAGCTGAGTTCGTGATAATCGTGGCGGCTGTGATATATCGCCAGCTAAAAGATTTCATTATCGGTTTGGAATTGCATGCTTTGAATCGATGTTTCGCGATGTATCGCCCAGTCCTAGTCATGGAAAATTCAGATCGGGGCAAAATTGCGTAGAATTGTAGTATACTATGAAGGTAACAATATATTAAAGCAGTCGCACACGCTATCCACACAATTTTGAGAAAAAAAGGTAGGAGAGATTGCACTTAATTTTAACTACAATTAAATTGTTAACAATGATAATTGCACTTAAATGACATTGGTATAAGGGTTTTGTAAACATATATTTTTATATTACATGTAGATATAATAGTTTAATAATTAAAGAAACAGAAAATGGAGAAACAATTAAAAAGGATTAAAAATTTTTATTTAAAGGAAATAAATTAAAAAAGCAGATAAAAAAACAAGAATACATAATAAAAAGTAACATTTAGTTATTAGATAATATGTTTAACTTGAAATTAATAAAGTTCCTTTTCAGTTTGAATGGTTTCTTGTTTGTTGACCTAATCTGTCGTTGTCTATAATCGTTGCACTCGTTGTTATAAATGATGCAACTTTTATGCAACCACCTGCCACAATCATGCGCGCCGACTATGTGGGTGCTGTGGGTGCTCAAGCACCCACAGAAATTTTTCCGTGGGTGCGGAGCACCCATGCGCTCACCGCCCAGGGCCGATTTAAAGCATTGGCCGACTGGTCGGGGCCCAGGGGCCCTTGATTTAAGGAGGGGCAAAATTTCACTTGGAGCTAATAAATAATAAAAAATAAATAAATAAATAAGTAAAAATATACAAACATGCTCTTGAACATAGAACTTCATGAAAATGTTACTTCTGAAAACAAAACAAAACGTTTTACAAAGATAAAATTGTACTCAAATATGAGTTAAACAGTCGGAAAAACAATAGGCTTTCTTTTCAAAGAGTGGTAAAAAACATTCAAAAAATGGTAGGTGTAGGGTTGGTTGGTTGGTTGGTTGTAGGATTAAGGCCGATTGACTCCTTTAAGTGTCCTAGGCCTATAGGGGGAATGCCCTCCGTGGGGGTCTTTCGAAGGGGTCCTAGCCCGTATTTACGCGAGTTTCGGAGGAAACCACGGAAAACTCCGAACGGCTAGGTCGATGAGCGCGACCTGGGATCGAACCCGGCACCTCCCATCTACCAGCTTTGAGCGCAGAACCGCTCGGCCGCTGGTGGGCAGGTAGGTGTAGGGGTCCGAATGCGTATCAGGGCCTGAGCCCACTTTTGGTTTGATTGGGCTCTGCAGACGCGCCTACTATGTGGGTGCTGTGGGTGCGGAGCACCCATGCTCTCTGGACCTGATTAAAGCCTTGGCCAACTGGGCTGTGGGGGCCCAGGGGCCCTTGATTTAAGGGGAGGGGCGAAATTTCACTTCGAGCTAAAAAAATAAATAAATAAATAAATAAAAATATACAAAAATGCTCTTGAACATAGAACTTCATGAAAATTTTACTTCTGAAAACAAAACGAAACGTTTTACAAAGATAAAATTTTACTCAAATATGCATTTTTGAGTGAAACAGTAGGATAAACAATCGGCTTACTTTTCAAAGAGTGGTAAAGGTAAAGAACATTGAAAAAGTAGTAGGTGTAGGTAGGGGACCGAATGCGTATCAGGGCCTGGACCCATTTTTGGCTTGATCGGGCTCTGCAGGCGCGCCGACTACTTGGATGCTTTGGGTGCTCAAGTGCCCAAGAAACCTTGCCGTGGGTGCTTGGCACCATAACAAAGTTTATGTTAAGAGTATGGTTCGCAAAAAATTCTTAAAGAGGATGGTTTTATATCATTTTTTATTGATTGCAATTAAAATTTGCGTAATTGTTATTTCAACTGTGAAAACTTGATGTTTATACTTAACTGAGAGGGGACAAACAGGGGAAGAAAATGACATAAAAACCATCATTATCTTTACAACTCCTTGGTCAACAGATATATTTAGTCTTTGCAGTATTAGTTTTTTTTTTTTTTTTTTTTTTTATTACTTATTGATAAACTGCTCGGCATGAAAATTCCCTCTGACACCATTTCAGCATATTCTTAGGCAAAATGACCTCCTGATCCTGAATCCGAATATGACGCTCATTTTTCCCTATCACCCACCATTTTTTAAGAATGGCCCTCTATTTTTATCATTTTTCGGTGATTTTATGGCTATAAATTTTACTTTTAGGAGGGGCAGGCTTATTTTAACCGTTAAATATCTTCTGAGGGGCTACAGATTTGGAAAATTCTAAAACATGGACATTTGCGACAAGGGAAAAATTTGGGGGGGGGGGGGGAGGGGGAGTTATTTGCCTCTGAAATTATGCATTACATCTCTCTTTTTTTTAATCTTATTAATGTTATTTTTTAAACTTTATATATATATATATATATATATATATATGTTATTGTTTTGTTTTTAGATGTTAAATTAATTATTTTTCATTCTTCAAATAAAAAAATCCATGGTCATAAAATTATTGAACAGGGAAAGAAATTAGGGAGGGTGTGGGGTATCTAGAAAACGGCGGGTGACTGGGCAAAATGGGAGTCATATTCGGATTCATGAGGTCATTTTATATAAGAATCAGCAAGAATGGTGTCGGATATCGATTTTTTAGCAGGCAGTATAATTTTACAAACTTTTGCGAAATCGAAAGGAAAAAGACAACACTTTTTTTTTTTTTTGTTCCTTTGCTCTCCTAAAACTGAATAATGCTTTTTCCAGAAAGTAATAAATAAATTTGAAATTCGGGGGCAAAAAGTGATAGAAGCATCTCTTCTTTTTTCTCTACTTTTCTCCGGTATAATATAACCTTAGCTGCATTTTGTATCTAATTAGTCAGTAATGATTAAAAAAAAAATAATTGAAATACATAAAAAAAATTATATAGAATTTTTCATTCGTAAAAAAAAAGGGAAAAAAAAATATCTGGAGTGACTCCACTCGACTTTCCGAACATTGAGTAATTAACAGTTTTGTAGATAAAGTAAAGAAAGAGGAGTTGTTAAACAAACAAAAAAGAGAAAACCATAATAGAGTGTTTGAGTATTTTTTTTCTCCATATATTACACGATGTTTTATTTAACGCTACTGAACTTTGAGCCCATAGATCATAATGACAAAGAATTTTTCGCTGTGTCCCTGTAAAAACCTATAAATGCTATAGATTCACCAAAATGCTTATAGTTAGTGTAACAGTGAGTTATAATATTCATATAAATTTTCAGCTCAATTGAATAAGGCGTTTAGATGCTATCGTACTTTTAAAAATTTGGTCCCATAGGCCATAATGATAAAGAATTTTTCTTTGTGTCCCTGTAAAAAAACTGTAAGTGCTAGATTCACAAAAATCTATACAGTTGGTGCAACTGTGACCTATAATACGTGTACAAATTTTTTACTCCGATTAATAAGGCGTTTAGACGCAATCACACTTTTAAAAATTTGGCCCTATAGGCATAATGATAAAGAATTTTTCTTTGTGTCCCTGTAAAAAAACTATAAGTGATAGATTCTCCAAAATCTATACAGATTGAGTATTTGTGACCTATAATATGTGTATAAATTTTTTGCTCAATTGAATAAGGCGTTTAGATGCTATCGCACTTTTAAGATTTTGCTCCCATAGGCCATAGTGATAAAGAATTTTTCTTTGTGTCCCTGTAAAAAAACTATAAGTGCTAGATCCGCCAAAATCTATAGGCTTCGTACTATGGTGACTTACAATATACGTACCAAATTTCAGGTTATTCGAACAAAGCGTTTAGACGCTAGCGTGTTCACTCACAGACATACACACACACATACATACATCATCGCAAAAATAGTGAAAACGGATTCATTAGACCTCGAAACGTATAGAAACATCAAAATCTCCAATTCGGATTTTTGACATGATTACAATACTTTCCTCACTATAGTGTTCGGAAAGTAAAAAAAAAGCTATATTATGAATCTTGTAAAATAATACAAAAATACTTTGAAGGTCATAATGAACTTAGCTACTGAAAAAAATACATAAATGTTAATAAAAATAATATTTCATTAATATAATGATCAAAAATAAGGAAGGAAGTATTAAATAATTATAATTTTCATAAATAATAATAAATAATTACTTATGAAAGCGAAACATGTTACAAAGCAAAATATAGTGAAAAATTTAATAAATGTAGAAGTATATTGTTTCCTCTCACTACTAACTTTTTAAGATGAAGTAAAAAAATCAGGAAGATGTATGAGAAATTTGCAGAACGAAGCGACTGGGAGACATGCTGTCTAGAAATAATTTAGTGAAAAAGATGTTGCCAAGCGATAAGAAAGGGCGGATTTAAAAATCATTCAGTAGACGGTAGACCTCCCAGGAAGAAACAACTTTCAACAATTAGTGGAATTTTCTGAAAGAGCATACATCTGTTCTGTAAATGCGACCAGACCACTTGACGCATTTGTTCAAATCGAAGATAAACAGAACGAAAACTTTTTCTGAATCCGGGAGGAAATAATTTTACTCGAATGAAGATACATCACCTCACCTCACCTTTATTTTATTGTATTCTTTCAAAATGTAATGAATTTTACAATTTGCTTCAACAGTCGATTATAGCCTTCTGATGGTGCCGTCCTCCTATTTTCTTTTCCGAAATTGGGGGAGGGGACAGTTTTTAAATCTTTACTCCCCTCTGCAACATCATGTCAACTGTCAACAAGGATGGTGCCAGAAATTTCTCACAGACAAATATGATTTTTCACACACAAAAGATTAATTGTGTGTGTATTTGTGTCATATAAGTATATATAGACATCAGAGCTAAGGAAGTGTTAGTTTTAAAAGAAAAAGAAAAACAGCCATCATTTTCCAGTAACTTTGGAAAGGTCAGTTTGATAAAAAAAAAAGACATTTTCTCGAAACGCTACTTGTGAAACGAATGTTGAATGTGCTTTAGGGAGATAGGGAGGGGTGCAAATGAAAAGAAAACATGAAAACGATGTTTAAAAAGATATTTTTGACCAATTTAAAACAACAAAAAAACTTGGTACAATTGTTACTTACTAAAAGAAAAAATATAATGGAGGGGGGGGGGGGTAAATATTCCTGAGGGACGGAGAGAGAAGGACAAAAGTATTTTTTACATGACTTTTTTTTTTTTTTCTATCGAGTCCAATTAAATTTTGTATAGTTATCATAATTAGTAAATACTGTTGATTTAGATTTGCTGGAGGGATCTAGAGGAGTATAAAAATAATGAAACAATATTATTATTATTTTTTTTTCCAATTTTCTCCCTTTTTTTTATGACGCAATTGAATTTTACTTTTATCCTCCATAATTATTCATCAAAGGATCACAGTATTAATTTTCATTTAAAGAGAAATATTCTGCAAATTTGGAATTGATTTGATAGTTTTACTGTGAATTGCTACAACAGAGGTTTTTATTTGAAAATATAGAATATTGGAAAGTATAAGTTCAAGTTTCTATTTATAATATTCTATTTATTATGCATTATTTAATTATTGTCATAAAATTGTTTTACGTGTAGAATTCTGAAAAAACTTTTATACGGTCAAATAAATATTTTTCTATATAATCTCTAGTGAACTTTTTTCTGAAAGTTTTCTTTATGTTCTAAACACCAGCGATTGTGGTACAACTTAACAAGTTTTATGAATGTAAATTAAAGCTTTTGCATTTCATTTTAACATTTCAAAGCACTCTTCTTTTTCTTAACCCTTTCATTCCCAACTTTTTCCCTCCATAAAACAATAAATTTTATATTTAGTCATAATTTTTTTTCAAACGTAATGTATATAAATATTTTTTTAAAATAGAAGTTATAGCAGAGTACGAATTAATACAACTAACAAAGCAACTGATATGTGTTTATTTATGTTTAATATAACCACTGATGTCATTAAAAACCATAACTTTTCAATAAATAAAAATATCAAAATTTTGGAGAAATACATATTGCAATTAATTAAAATACATTTTATAAATATTAAAGAATAAAATAAAAACTATTTCAAACAGTTAATTTACTTAAATTGCCCAAAACAGGAAACTGATTCCGATATTATTATCAGAACAGCGTAAAATATACTTTCAATTATTAACAAAGATAGCGAAGTCATCCAAAATAGGTATTTTTCGGTGGGAAAATGTATATAGATTTTAATATTGTTCATTTTGAATCAGCGGGAGTGTTAGATAGTAAGAAAGATAATCTGAAATGTTATGATTCCAATTGGAATCACGGGGAAGGAAAGGGTTAAAATTATATTTAAAATCAAAATACTTTAACTACAATCATGAGATGGTTTTCTTCTATGGACGAAAATAAATTTTAAACGATTTTTGACATAGTTACTTTTATTTTCGAAACAAATGATTTGCTTCTTTACCTACATTAACCCGTTAGTAGTCGCTAGTTGGTCGATTTGCCGCCCATCCTTCAGTGTTATAAAAAGTGCTCAATCTGTAATAGGTGGCGCCGTTTATAGCGACTACTAACGGGTTAATATAAATATAATATTGTGATTTAAGATATGTAACTTTTATATTATTTTCTTTGGATCTTAGTTTGTGGTGTTGATATATTATACTTAGCTTGAATCTCAAAATAATTTACTTAATTAGTAATAGTGAAAGTACAACCGCTGTAAGGGGAAAAAAAAAAAGACCCTTTTACACCGAACTTCCGAAAAAATAAATAAAATAATTAATAAAATAAAGGTAAATTAATGTAAAATTCTGAAAATAAATGCATTAATAAAAGAGATAGAGAGAAAAACAAACAAACAAAAAATCTGGTACAAATCCATTAGTAGCATAAACCCGGACAGTGAAATGCAGAAAGCCAACTTTAAAGGCACTTTTTACTTGCACTTATTTACTTTTATTTTATTTATATAAATATGATTTTTTTTTTTTTTTTTTTTTTTAGGATTTAATATTTTTATATTTAAAAAATCTATATGAAAATAAACATTAAAAATTTTGGCTTTTTTTTTTTTTTATTTCAAACCTGGAATAAAATGAGCCGGCAGGGAGTTAAATTGTGAGCCTAAATTTTGTTTTGATGCGGTATTATATATGTAAAAATTGGAGATAACTAAATTATTAATATTACCAAACTACCATCTAGTTTTAAAGGAATATACACATACATATATATATGGTTAAAATTCCTTTGTGGATTAAACTTTAACAAAAATATTTTGAATTATAATATTTAAAATTTTGTTTTTCCAATGTTTAATTTATGTTTTCTTTCAAATCCGTTAAAATTATAATCTTAAGATGCTGATATAAAAATTGCACTTAGAAGTTTAAGAATAATTATCTCAATTTTAACTCTTTAAATGTTATAATAATAATTTTAAAATCAATATTTAAATAATAATATTAATTTTAACATATTAAATATTTTAGCTTTCTCCTTCAAATCATTTATTTAGTTAGGTTAAAGAAATCATAACACCAGCGAACTTTCAAGAAATAGGTGGTTTTTCAATGTAGTTAATGAGAGAGTTCTTATTGAATTGACTTTTTCTAGTTGGCTAAGGATGTTGGAAATGTCAGACTAAACGGATTAATTTGGAGAACACCACTTTTTGGTTTTTCTTTCATAGCCTAGAATCAGTCACACAATCAGTAGATTATTTAACTGTGTTTAACATCCTAAATATGCTAATTTACTCTTATATGCTTTAAAGAGGTGGATAAGTTTTTTTTTTTTTTTTTTTTTTTTTCTAATAAAATTATTATAAATCGCGGAATAAAAATAATTCTGTTTCAAAGTCAAATATTCAACCTGAAACAATTCTAAAAAAATTGTATCCTCTGGAAAGACATTTCAAATGGAAAAATACATTTCCTTGGATTTCTTACAATGAAATTAAGGTAAAGTGTTTTGTCAAGTATGCAAAGATGCAGCGTTCACCAGTGGCACAAAGCAACTGGGCTTTTTAAAATTCACGGTGAAGTGCCGTTTCGATCCCAGCTCGCACTCATTTGGAGTTTTCCATTGTTTTCTCTGAAACTCGAGTAAATACTCGCTAGGATCACTTAGAAAGACCCCCTTTATACTTTCGAGACAATTGTATGTGTCTGAAAAGGAAGATGGGTGCCACAGAGCGGGAACACGCTAAAATGAGAATTTTCAAGGGTAGTTTGCAGGATAAGCGAACATGCTATTTATTGCAAGTGTCTGAAACAGGGAAAATTTCCATAGGCGCCACCGATTGAGAATTTATGCTATGGCCATATTTTTTAAGGGTCGTTAAATACGATCAGAAGTTTCAAAGGTAGTTTGTACGGTACGCAAACAGGCTGTTATAATTGTCTGAAAAGGAAAAAGGGCGTTGGATGTCCAACCGAGCGGGAATTTCCAAAATCAGACTTTTTAATTCAACATTTTTTGCTAGTTGGCGAATCAGCTGGTCACCAAAGGGGGATAGTGATACATAAATCTTAGCATTTTTGGTACGTAACGCTAATTCACTTTCAAATGAAATTTAAGGCGCATAAAAAAAAAAAAAAAAAAAAAAAACTCATGTGCCACAATATTTTTTAAAACATTGAAGGAGGGACTCCACTCCCCCCCCCCTCAAGCTACATCCTTGAGCAGAGCACCCACAGCATTTTTTTAAAGTCGGCGCCCCTGGCCACAATTAAAATTTATAAACGAGTCCATGGGAAATCGTTTAAATTAAAAATATTTTGTAGTACTACCATTCTATAAAAATTCTAGAAAGGGTTTTGAAAATTTAAGCAAACATTTTTGAAAACGAGACAAAATAACCGTATTTAGCCGATCCCCTATGTGCGCAATTTCTCCTACCGTGCAATCTCCCCTAGCTTTGCCTTACTGTAATTCTTCAAGAAGCTGTATTGATGACAGAAGTAATTATTTAATTTGTTTGGATAGTAATTATATGTAAAATTAAAACTGTTATTTCTCTGTAATATTTTAAAATTTCTATAATTTAAAAACGAAGTTTGGAATTGTTTTAAATGCACCTAAAATAAAGTAAAAAAAAAGGGTTAGACACATGTATCTAAAGTTTCTTTATTTTTACTTTATCTTATGGTTAGTAGGGGGCTCTGCCCCCTGCTCGCTCCGCTCACCAACCCCCAAAGGAAGGCTTTGCATCCCCACGACTCGCTTCACTTATTAACCCCTATGGCGCTTTGCCCGTCTATTCGCTTCTTTACCTTTCACTGGATAGGAAAATTAATACTGCATAAAACAAGAATAAGAAATAAGGACATACCCATATTTAATGTCAAATTGAAATACATAATATTTAATACCATTTTTTTTATAAAATAATATGCTAAAAATCAGTAATATTTTTTTCAGAAGAGAAAGAAATTCGTAATATCTAGACCATTTTGTGTTACAGATATAGTATATGAATCCCTTGGCGACAATTAAGTTTTTGTCAATATTTGGCGATGGATGTTTTGGCACAATTGCTTGTTAAATAATAATAATAATAATAATAATAAATAAATAAATAAAAATAATTTTCTTTTCTCTATATATTAAAAAAAAAAAGTAAATGTCGCTAGCGTCAATTTTTTTTTTGTCTGCGACAGAATCTCCTCGCGGAGGGCGAAGTGCTCTGCATCATGAGAGGTATCAATGTGTTCCGGATGCATCAAGGAAGGCATTTCAGGTAATTAGAAATATGTATCATCTTATTTAACGAACTTATTAACTGAAAACGTTGAGTTTATAAAGGTACTCTATTTGTCACCGTAGAAAAAGTTTCTCTTATGACGTTGTTCGTCTGTCATGACATCATTTTCCAAGGGTAAATTAAAATGTGATCCATGGTGTAAAAAATAATAAAATGAATGTCAATGCTTCTATTAAGAAAAACATTTCTAAGTGCATCTTTTTCCGAAGAATCTCATTTGTCTTTTTTATTTAAAAACATATTTTAAAATACTTCAGATATATTTTGCCATACAAAAATATTTAGATTTAAATTCAAACTGAATTATAAATGAAGAAATCTTATTTAGCATTGGTAATTTTTTAACATGACAGAATTAGACATTTCCATGATGCATTTCATATTTTTAATTATAGCAAGAAAAAAATTCATCACCTAAAATTCTTTTAATGAATCGAGCAGATTTTATTCTTTATTAATGTATAAAGTAGATAGGGGAGAAGGTACTTTTCATTTCGCTGGCGCAAATCTTACGGATTAAAAGTAAATTTGTAACTTAGATTTTTTTTTTTTTTCAAATTTAAAGTTTATTTCTATACGTTATTAAGGATTTGACAAAGTAAATGTTATATTTTTTATGGGATAACACTTTTAAAAGCAAAACTTCAAGCAAAACTTCAGAAAATTTAATTCTTAAAAATATAAAATAAATAAAATAAAATAAGTAAACGATCATGTCCCTTTAATTTTTTTCTTATTATTATTCGAAATGTGGTATAACTATAGTATCCTCAACTGGATTTGGCGATTTTTCTTTGGCGCCGTTTTGAATGATAACGATGTCTTTCTGGATTCTTTGAAATATAATATGGCAGCTTGCATGCTGTTTATTTTAGATTTGTGATTTATGATTTAGCTTATGATTTTATTTTTTATGATTTACCCATAATCGCCAAAAATATATCGCCAAATCCAGGTGGGGAGATACTAGAGTTGTTCCCGAAGTGTTTTGAAACAATTATTCTTTCTTATGTGATTAGCGTCGGTTATATCATTCTTGGCAACTTTATCGCCTCGCTGGTAAAATGGAAAAGTACCGATTATGTGCTGTCATAAATTAAGAGGACTCTCCACTTACTGTGGCCAGAAACCAAAGCCCGTATATTTCTATAGGAAAATTTGCCCCTTTATAACTCATTAACTATTACATATTTTTATATTCTGTTTTTATATTCTGAAAATGCACAACTAGTAAAAAATTTTTCGCTTTGAAAAAATTATTTTTTTTAATTTTAATATTTCATTTTTAAGCTAAAAAATGCGAAATTTGCCTTGATTGTTTTCATAGCTCGTAAGAAATCAACAAATTATGATATCGAAAGGCTGAAAAGCGGAAAAATCTTCTAAATAATCAGGCTTACTATTAATTCCTAAGAAAAAAGTTGTAGTAAAATCAATCCCCTTTAGACGGCGCTGCGTCGCTAATGAAAGAAAAAAAGATATAACCTTTTTTGTTAATAGATTTTGGCAACAGCTAGTAAGTTTAGTTCTAGATTTTGATTCTTCGACTGCGTTCGAAGATGGAATTTTTCGATCTCTCACTATGAGAGTTTATTAGATTCGGAATTATGTTCCTTTAAGTATTTCTTTTTTGTATATAATTGTATTTAAAGTGTAAATAGATCTTTTATTTCATTATAATCATTAAATTTCAAAAAGAATAATGCATCGTTGTCCCTTTTTTCATTCTCTTGCTTAAAACAATCCGGCAAGCGTTCGATTTTGTTCCTTTTTTTCTTAGATTTCAAATACCACTGAACCGAGAATTATTTTACATGTTTGGTGCATCGGCCGGGAAAGAATGTTGTTTTTGAAAGAAACGATGCTTGTATTAAATTCGATTAGGTATTAAAATCCCCTTTTGTGTTTCATAATATTGGATTAGCTCTTAAAGAGCGAAGACTGCTCAAGGTAAGAAATATTTATGGAAATTTACAATGGATGACAAACACAAAATTAATAGAAAAATTATTCGATCCAGCGTTACGAAGTTGGTGAATAGTATAGAATTAAATATAAAAGAAGATCATTTAAATGTTGAAGATTTAGAGGAAACTCTTAATCAACTAACTATAAAAAATGGGCTTCTACAGGAAGCCGATAGGGAAATAGAAAAAATAATTCCTTTAACGGAATATGAAAATGAAAAAAACGTGTGTTATGAATACCAAGACAAAATCGCGAACGCTATTTTTAGAGCAAAAAAGAAAATAAAAGTAAATTCAATCGAAAATAGTGGTGTAAATTCAAATGTTTCAAGTACATTACAGAATAGAAGTACACCGTTAAGTGAGATCAAATTCGTTAAACTCCCGAAATTAATCATTCAAAAATTTGGCGGTGAATTGTCCCAATTTATGAGTTTTTGGAATACTTTTCAAGTTACTATTCATGACAATGAAGCTTTGTCAAAGGTTGAAAAATCTAATTATTTAAAAAGTTATTTAACTTCGACAGCTTTAAATTCCATACACGGGTTAGAAATTTCAGAACAAAATTATGATAAAGCCGTAGAAATTCTTAAACAAAGATTCGGACAACGCGATATGATAATTAACCACCACATGAACAATTTGTTAAATTTAGCACCCGTTTATAAATCCACAGATATTTTTAGATTAAAAAAATTACATGAAGAAATCGAGATAAATATTAGATCATTATCCTCGTTAGAAGTTGATGAAAATAATTATAGTGCTATGTTAATCGCAGTAATTCTAAAGACACTACCGTCCGATTTAAATTTAGAATTCAATAGAAAACACGCATCTAATTTACATGGAATTAAAATTCAAGAGCTATTAGATTTCATACAAATAGAAATAATTTCGCGGGAAAGAACATTATCTACAAAAAATAAAACAAACGAACAAATAAAAAGTAACAAATTGAGTAATCGAGACGACAGCAAATTATCGTCTGCGCATGAATTAATAACTACGGTAGAAAATAAACAGATGAGATGCATTTTTTGTAAAAAGAATCACGCGTCAGAAAATTGTTCCGTATTCGACATAGAAAAGAAAAAGAATATTTTGAAATCTCAAGGCCGTTGTTTTTGTGTTTGGAACAAAAACACCGTATCGCAGAATGCAATAGCGACATAAAATGCAGAATATGTAGTTATAGACATAATACAACTCTGTGTTACAAATCTAAACATAAACCTCAGGAAAAAATAAATGTTCCTTCTGGTTCAGAATCCAAACAGGAAATAGTTTCTACTGTTTCTTCTATTAATCAGGAAAATAAAATTTTATTACAAACTTGTTCCGTAAATATTAAAAATAAAACGAAAGAGAAAACGATCCGTTTGCTTCTCGATTCAGCTTCTAGTAGAACATTTTTATGTCGTTCTATTGCTAATGAACTAAATTTAAAAGTGATTAGAAATGAAAAATTAAAAGTATACACATTTGGAAGTATAACACCGATAGAAAAAACCTATGGCATAGTTAAATTAAAACTCGTGAATAAAAATAACTCTGATCATAATATTCAAATTGAAGCGTTAGTTACGGATGAAATTTCTGGATCGTTCATTCACCCTCCCCCTGAATTAGAGAAAATCACGAAAAATGATAATTTTCAGAATTTAGAATTAGCTGATATACCTAATAGTAAAGAAAACATTACACTTTTGATAGGAGTCGATTATTATTATGATATTGTGTTAGGTAATATTAGACGCATTAATAAAAATTTAGTAGCAGTAAAAACTGTGTTCGGTTGGGTTTTACAGGGAATCAAAAGCGGTTCTCTTGAATCATTAACCATGAGCATCATAGTAGAAGAAAATTTGTTGTCAAAACAAATAGGAAATTTTTGGAATTTGGAAAATTCGGGTCGTATTAATCCGAAAGAAAAATTTGACCTTTCCGAATATAAAATTATGAAAAATTTTGAATCGGAAATTAAGTATGAAAATAAACGATATAAAGTTAAATTCCCTTGGAAAATTAGTAAATCACAATTACGAAATAATTTTGAAATCGCTGAAAACAGATTTTCGAGACTTAAGTACAAATTTTGTAGAAACCCAAATTTATTTTTTGAATACAACAACGTTTTACAGGATTATTTGAGAGAGGGGATTATAGAACCCGTTACGGATTTGGAGGAAAATTCTACAACCTTTTATTTACCACATAGAGCGGTAATAAAAACAGATCGTACAACAAGTAAATTACGAATCGTGTTTGATGCGTCTTCACATGATTACAATAATCTTTCTCTTAATAATTGTCTACATATTGGACCTAATCTTTATGAAGATATTTTTGACTTTTTTTCTAGATTTAGATTTCATCCCGTAGCCTTTACTGCGGACATGAAACAAGCTTTTTTACAAATTTTGATAGACGAGGAAGATAGAGACGTAACACGATTTTTGTTTACAGAAAGTCTTCACGAAGGCACCTGTCCCCTTCAGATTTTTAGATTCACTAGAGTTTTGTTTGGACTTAATTGTAGTCCTTTCTTATTAGCTGCGACGATAAAACATCATTTGAAAAATTTTACCGACACACATAGGGAGACTGTTAGTTTTTTAAATGAAAACATTTATGTAGATGACATAATAGGAAGCCACCCATCAGTAGAGAAGGCTTTAACTATAAGTCTAGACTCACTTAGTATCTTTAAAGACGCGAGTATGCAACTTCACAAATTTCATACAAATTCGACACCATTACATGAATTTTGGGTACAAAAAAAATGTTATTAGCAAGGATTCTAAAATATTTGAAGAAAATAATCCCCTTAATAAAATTTTGGGTTTAGGGTGGAATAACTTGAAAGACACTCTCTATTTTGATTGTAGGGATTTAATAAACCTCGTTTCTAAACAGATAAATACTAAAAGGTTTGTTTTACAAGTACTAGGCAAAATTTATGACCCTATCGGTTTCCTAGGACCCTACACTTTAAGAGTTAAATGCCTTATGCAGATGATCTGGAAGACTGGTCTTGATTGGGATGACACATTACCTGAAGATTTGAAAAATATATGGAAAGACTGGTGTACTGATGTAACTCATCTTTCTAAATTTTCTGTGCCGAGATATTATTTTTTCGATTTTCCAGAATTTAACATCGGTGATTTGCAACTACATGTTTTCTCAGATGCTAGGATCAAAGCATTTGGCACTGTTGCCTATTTTAGAATTAAAGAAATCTCGAATGAAAAATGCAAAACGATATTCGTTGCTTCCAAAAATAGAGTAGCGCTTTTGAAAAATCTCACGCTACCTAAACTTGAACTCACAGCTGCATTGTTGGCAGCTAAACTAGGTCATAATATTTTGAGAGCTCTGAAATTAGATATACCCACGTTTTACTGGACAGACTCAATGATCGCCTTTTTTTGGATTAGAGGCTCTCCAGAAAAGTTTAAGCCGTTTGTGCAGAATAGAGTACAAGATATTCATGAATTGACATCTCCTTCAAATTGGAGGCACTGTCCCGGTTCGTCTAATCCTTCCGACCTTGTTTGTATCCAGAGGTGCAAAGATCATAAAATTAATTAATGATAGATTCTGGTTAAATGGGCCTGAATGGCTCAGTTCACCCCCCGAACTTTGGCCTAAGCCTGATGATAAACAAAAGTTAGATGTAGAAAGCTTAGAATATAGAAAAAAGATAAAAGAAACACTCCTTTTCAATTGCATGACAGAACAACTAGAAAACCCCATTGATATCAGAAAATACAGCAGTTTAGAAAAATTAATCAGAGTTACAGCTTGGGTAAAAAGATTTATTAAGAGGATAAAAAAAATTCCAGAACTTAACTGTACATTGACAACCGAAGAACTAATAGAAGCTGAGAAACATTTGATATCGAATGAACAAAAGTTATATTTTAAAAATGAATTTCACTCGCTAATAAATGAAGAAATTATTGATAAAAATTCTCTCCTTAGCAACTTAACTCCTATGCACTTTTTAAATTTTGGTAAAGAAATCACCTACCCAGTGAAATTTGCTGACATTATTGAAGGTGCTTCAAACAAAATATCTGCCTTAAGACGTAAAAGATACCAATCACTCTTGTTAAAGCAGTTATGGAATAGATGGAAAAGTCAATACCTATTGGATTTAAAAACAGCACATGCTTTAAAGAATCCTACTACACAACCTGAACTGAAAGTAGGAGATGTAGTGTTAATTGGTGATGATTCAAAAAACAAACTTCTGTGGAAACTTGGTATAATCCAGAAAACAATCGTCGGCAGAGATCACAACATGCGATCTTATGAGGTTAAGACTGCCAGTGGTGTTTTAAAACGAACTGCTCAGCATTTATACCCTCTGGAATTGACTTAACTAAAAACTTTAATGCTACAAACTGATAAAATAACAAACTTTTGAGAAAAATTTGAACTTTCAAAACTTTCATTTTAATGAACACTTTTTCTTTAATTTTCAGAATATTTGATATCCTTTTTTGAATAATTTAGCGAATTTTATTTGATAATTGAAATATTAAAATTTTGCATGTGTTATTATCTTTATATTTAAGTTTGCTTATATTTGATAACTTTGTTTATATTTGATAACTAAGAGTTAATTGCTTAAATAATAATGTGTTTGCATATGTTTAATATTGATATTTCAATTTAATATTTTGATGTGATCCTTTATTGATTTAGTTATAGTACTTTAGTAAATATTGTTTACATTTGTACAATTTATGATTATCAGAAGTTGTTCAAATTTGAGATTTATTTTTGATTTAACGAGATTTTTGATTTGTGAACTCTGTAAGAGTTCACGGCGGGGAGTTGTGTAGTAAAATCAATCCCCTTTAGACGGCGCTGCGTCGCCAATAAAAGAAAAAAAGATATAACCTTTTTTGTTAATAGATTTTGGCAACAGCCAGTAAGTTTAGTTCTAGATTTTGATTCTTCGAATGCGTTCGAAGATGGAATTTTTCGATCTCTCACTATGAGAGTTTATTAGATTCGGAATTATGTTCCTTTAAGTATTTCTTTTTTGTATATAATTGTATTTAAAGTGTAAATAGATCTTTTATTTCATTATAATCATTAAATTTCAAAAAGAATAATGCATCGTTGTCCCTTTTTTCATTCTCTTGCTTAAAACAATTCGGCAAGCGTTCGATTTTGTTCCTTTTTTTCTTAGATTTCAAATACCACTGAACCGAGAATTATTTTACAAAGTTTAATTTTTAAAAGCGTATTAATAACAAAGGGGCAAAGTATGAATTTTTGCTAAAAATTTGGCATTTTTCCCTCAAACTCCTCCCTAGAAGGATTCTCGCACTAGAGGAAGCAATTACTATTGATTGATGATCTTTGTGTGAGGCGTTCATTCAAAAAGGGGGGACTTCTTACAGGAAACCAGCTTGTATCACAAAACAGAGTTTTACCCCAGATCTATAAATGATTAAGTTGCTCCTTTTAGAAAAAAAATACTTTTTACTTTTCGAAAATTTATTGCGCAATGGAAATGTTGCAATATTGCAATCTGATTTTTACTTTATTTACTAATTATTATTAATTTTCTTTTCTATTTCTTTCAAGAAAAAAAAAAAAAAAAAAAAAATTGATGAAATTCTGAGAAAAGCAGAATTTGGTTTGGTATGGAGGACTATTAGTTTTATTTATTTATTTATTTATTATTATTATTATTTATTTATTTATTTTTTTTTTTCAAATTATAACATCGCTTTCAAATTATTCAATTATATTTTCGACAAATATCCAGCTATTGTAAAACTGGTATCACAAAAATCCGCAGATTGAGACTAATAGCCCTCAGTCATTAAAAAAAAAAAAAAAAAAAAAAAAAAAAAAAAAATCTCGTAAAGCAGAATTTAGTTTACTATGAAGGATTATTAGTATTTTTTTTTTTTTAATTATAACATCGCTTTCAAATTATTCAATTTATTTTCAATAAATGTTCAAATATCGTAAAACTGGTATCGTAAAAATCCGCAGATTGAGACTAATAGTCCCCCTTATTAAAAATGAAGAAAATACAGTTTTTATACTCAAATCTATAAAAACACATGACTCATCTGGAATGCCTAACTTTTTTAACAATTGTGTAAGTTAAATTGGAAGCTTGCGAGCTATAAGTTTAATTGAAAATCTGGCAACTTAAACATTACAAAATATCACAAAAAATTTCACCTGAACTATTACCTGTCAAACAGATTTACATTAAACCTAGCTAAGAATTATCCCGTTTACGAGTGTTTTTCTTTTTCTTTTTTTTTAAAAAACATTGAAATAAATCATTTCGTTTGCAAGCTGTAGTGTTACATACAGACATGCAGATAAAGGCTTTAAACTTTATAACACCCTTCTTTCTTAGGGTTAAAAATACATTTCTGTGATAGAAACTTTACTTGAATAATTCGTAGCTCAAACAAATATTTTATATGAAATCATAAAGAAAAAAAAAAAAAAAAAGAAAGAAAGAAAAGGAAAGAAAAGGAAAAAAGAAAAAAGAAAAAAGAAAAGAAAACTATCTTCAGTTAATACCAATTTTTATTTATTTATTTATTTAGAGGAAGGCTATTATGCACAGGTTTTATAGTATGTAAATACGCCAAAGTTTGTATGTGAGATAAAAAGAAAAAAAAATCTGGTGTAAAACAACCACACGACTTCCATTACACACTATTACACGTATTATATGTATTTTTTTTTTTTTTTTTTTTTCCAGTAAGAGAAATACACGTGTAGAGACATATAAAATAGAGTTTACGCAGTGATTTAAAGAAAGAAAAAAAAGAAAAAAGAAAAATATGTAGAAGTTTTTTTTTTTTTTTTTTTTTTTTAACACCAATTTTTAAGATCTAAAATTAATCTACCTGATCAGGATTACTATTAATTTTCCTGTAATAACCACGTAAATCCTTATGAAGGATATATAAAATGGGTTTATGTAATAAAAAATCGTTAGCGCCGTTTTTGAGATACCGACTTTTACCAAAACTTGGCATATTCTGTTGTTGACCGGTAAACAACAATTGCATACAAAAGTATATTTAAAAGAGGGTTAATATTGCAAGTTTGAAAAAAAACTTACAGCCATTTTGAAAGGAACGCACTTGCAGTACCTGAAATTGAACTATTTATACAGGACGACTACAATTTTCCTGAATTAACCAACTATATCATTCGAAAGGACATCTAATAGAGTGTGTTTATACAGTAATTTTGAAGAAAATCGTTAGAGCCGTTTTTGAGATACGGACTTATGGACCCACTTCCGGTTTTCCAATTTTCACCAAAAAATATTATTGTTAGTAATAACAGCATGCTAATCTGATCCGCACCTGATATAATACTAAATGGTTAATTCGTTGGTTCACGTGTGTCCGGCGCAATGAAAGAACTTGGCTGAATATTGATCAACATCTTTACCATTTTACTTTACAAATCTCCAATTATAAATTATTTAACCTTTTTATTTATTTTCTTTTATTTTTTTGTTATTTAATCATCTAATCAGAATAACACTCCATGTACATATGCATAGAAGAATAACAAAGACATAAATCAATGCTTAATGTCTTACGGAAAACGAATTTTTATTTTATTTTATTTTTTTTAATTCCCGCTATTTAAAATGAAACAGCTACTATTTAGAAAATAGTCAGTTTTCAACTACCGTCAACTTTACTACAACATCACTCGATATTTCTAGATGAAACAATTTCCGAATTTGCCATTAATTCGTTGTGGCCATAACAAAACATTCTTCTATATTTTCGTAAAAAAAAATCCACTCAGTACAAATAATTTATTAAATTATCTTCCATGCTGATTGAAGAAGTTTTTTTTTTTTTTTTTTTTTTTTTCCCTCATAGAAGCGTAACACGAAATGTCCAAAGAAAGTTGATTGCATGCTCTAGTAAAAACATTTTTTAAAAATGTCTTAAATAATAATAATAATAATAATAATTAAAACAATTTTTTTTTAATTAATCGATTTGACCTTTTTTTTTTTTTTTTTTTTTTTTTTTTTTTAATTATAACAGATAAATGGTTCAGTCGTTTCTTTTAAAGACATTGATAATTTCTTCTGATAGATACCCGTATTCAAAATTTCCTCTCCTAGAAAGGGAGGATTGGGCATCTCTTTTACGTGTTCAAATATTTTTTCCGTAGTTGGCTATTACTATTACAAATAGCTCTTTTTTAATTTTCTAATAATTTGTCAAAAATAATTAGAAGTTTATAGAAAATTTTGTCCTATAATGACATGTTTAAAATTTGGAAAAATTGGGATGTGCTTTCTTGTCAGCCCATATTGAAAACTAGTCCGCCTTCGTCCATATAACGGTCGATATTTCCAAGTAAACCTATTTTCAAATTTGCCATATTCTCCAAACAGTGACCAAATTCCATGATGAATAAAAATAATGGGGGGGGGGGGAAGGAAAAAGACTATTATTTAAAATTTGTTTTTTACTTTCTCTTACCCGTAAGGTAGAGAAAGTATTGTTTTTGGCTCACATTTTCGAACGCGAGATTTTGTTATATTTACACGTTTTGAGGTCCCCTGAATACGAAAATCATGTTTTTAGCAAATGGTCTGTGTGTCTGTCTGTTATCAGCATATCTCAAAAACAAATTATGGCAGAAAGTTCAAACTTGGTATTCTAAATGTGTATCATATAGGGATGCTACAGTAAGCTTTTCGTTAAGATCAAGCAAATGGTTCGTGTACAGGGACAATCAAGAGAATTCTAATACATTACGTCTATGGGGGAAATTAGACTGCACTAAACCAAATGAAACAAATATATATTTTTTGTAATAGAGACAGTTAACTGGGAAAACTTTTTTGTGTATGTAGGAGCAAAAGAGTCTTTCAAAAGAGCTCGAAAATACCTTTAAAAGGAATGGTTGAACCATCGATCTGCGATAATTTAAAACAAAGTTATCGATTTTTTTTTACTTTTAACGAAAAAAAAACTTAGAAAAAAAATCGTACTTTTTTTTTTTTTTTTTTTTTTTTTTTTTTTATTGAGAATAAAATGGACTTTTTTGGATATTTGGTGTTAAACTACTTCTATAATATGGAAATCGTCTGCCTTATCATAAAAGATAATTTTTTTTAAATAATAATTTTAATAAATTATTTTTTTAAAAAGAGAAATATTTTTTAATCACCGAATTAAATTCTATATAAATGTAGGTGCATTAATGAAACGGGGGGTTGAGGGGGGCGGTAGCCCCCCCTCACACAGAACTAATTATCATATAAAACTCTTCAGAAGTCTAATATGAATTGTTTAACATAGGTTTACAGTACTCGTTATCTTACCTCTTAATCTCCAACCTGTATTTATAGTATTAAATTTCAGGGTAAGAGAAAGTCGTGTGAGTGACACACCAGGTTATTATAATTAAAATAATATAATTCGAGTAATGGAATGTAGTTTGAATTTATTTACTTATGAAAATTACTTCAACGCAAATTTATCAAAGTCATCGCTAGTTTACGTGTCGAAAAGATAATACCTAAATACCCCAAATTTCTTTCTTTCTTTCTTTCGTATTTGTTCGTTTACTAACCTAATTATAATCTGACTCAAAAATTTCAATGTTTTCCTGACAGTATATATGTTTCAACAGGTGTATAAGAAAGTCCTGTGGTTCCGTCATGTCTAAAATTTGGAAATAACGGAATGAAAGCGCAACCTGCTGGACGTTTTTTCTCAAAATTTAATAGACACTAATTTACGTCATAGTGCAGCTACATATCAATATGTATGAAATTCTATGTAGTAGTTCTGAGATAATTGCTTCAAAATTCTGAATGTTTCAAATGTGTAGTTAGTCGGGAAGTTATATGATTGCTGAATCATATCAACGCTACCGAAGGCAGCGGGGACCCGAAACAGAGTCTAAAAGTATTTTCAAAAATGCATTTTCATAGTGTTCTGAGCTACTGTAAAAGTTTCAAATGTCTAGCTAGTCGGGAAGTTATATGATTGTTGAATCCATAGTCCTTATATATAAGGTCTATGGTTGTATCATATAAACGCTACCAAAAGCAAAGGGGACCCGAAACAATTGGCTAAAAGTATTTTAAAAATGCATTGTCACCGTGCTCTGAGTCATTCTGAAAGTTTCAAATGTCTAGCAAGTTGGGAAGTTACTTAAAAATCGATTGCAAGATTTGTACTGGACAAACAAATACACAAACAAGAAACCGAGTTAATAAAAACATGGTAAAATACTGAAATTTCAGTAATGAAATCTAATTTAAATTTAATTATTTATGAAAATTATTAAACTTAAATAAACTAAATATACCTATTGTAAATTCATAAACACCATCGCTAGTTTCTTTGTTGTAGGTATATAATACCAAACTACCTCAAATTTTTTACGTTGTCCTTTACTTTAGAGAATATGATCCCGATATAATAACCGTTGCTAAAAAATGGAACAGTGTTGTAACATGCCTTTATATAGAAGAATAGACTTATGAAAAATAAAGTTACTTTATCCAAATTAAATTATTTACTTTTTGTTTTGCTCAGAACTCTATTGTATTTTCTACAAAATAGACAGGAACTTCGGTTTCTTTCTTTGATGTCTTTTTCTTCTTCTTCTTCTTTTTTTTTTTTTTTTTTTTTTTTTTCTCTCTTCTACTATAGATAGAATTTGCTTTCCTTTGTGATGACACTGACGAAATAGGTCTTGTGAAATTATCCTTCTTTTTTCGAGTAATGAGTTTCTTATAATTTTAGCACTGAAATGTAATTTAAATGTAATTATTTATGAAAATTATTAATTTTAAATAAATTAAATATACCTGTCACAAATTCATGAAAATCATCGACAGTTTCTTTGTTGAAGGAATATAATACCTAAATACCCCAAATTTATTACTTTTTCTTTCACTTCACCGAATTCGATTCTGATATAGTAACCGTTGGTAAGGAACGCAACATTGTTACGACATGTCTTTATATAGAAGAATAGACTTAGGAAAAAAAGTTACATCACCCTAAATTAAATTATTTAATTTGTTTTGCTCAGGACTCAATTGTATTTTCTACGAAATAGACAGGAGCTTCAGTTTATTCACTGTAAAAAAATGTTGTAATTTTTCCTGCACTTTCTGCGGTATATTTTCAAGTATTTATGCTGTGAAATAAATTCAAGCACTAAATGCTGTAAAATCGACTTCCTGTGGACTTTAGACAGGAACATCTGCTTGTGGAAGCATAACATCTGCGTCTCTGAACTCAGATGCAGATGAACCATGGACGAGGAATGAACAACGTGAAGAGCATGGAATGAAGAATGTCCATTCATCAGAAAGGTTAGTTTTTAATTTTTATATTAACATTTTGTATTGATTAATTAAAATTTCGTTAAAACGCATTAGTTGTAAACATATTGTAGCATGTCTAGTTCATGACACCAATAACTTTTCTCTTAACGATTTACAATTAATTAAAAAAAAAATGTTTCTTATTAATCATTCAGAATAGTCATTTTAAAGGTTTTTCATACAATTACATTTATCAAGTTATATGCTGGCCAAGAAAGTGCTAAATGCACTTTTTTATATGAACAGATTTATGTTAACGTGTATAAACTTGCACTCATGAAATTCAACAAAAAATATTAATTATTTATTAAGCAATTTATCATAACAAATTGAATATGTTTATGATTACAAATTAATTTTTAACCCTAGAACACTAGTGGTACGTAAATTTTACGTGCGGTCTTCATTTAATGGTTTTTTTCTGCACTTTCCCTACTATCGATACACTTGTTTGAGTTTGAGTGCTTCGAAATAATTATTCAGATAATGAAAAATTAGTAACATTGGGTAAAACAGCAAATAATTAAACATATTTAAAAACAATATTAATGTAATATAAGGAAATAAAACGACTTTTATATGAGCGCGTCAATTTTAGGTATCTCTAGTGATAGAGTATTTATGAACACGCTAGTGTTCTAGGGTTAAAAGAAGATTTTCTTAACTTGAACTTGAAATGTATTCCCTTTGACTTCAAGATAAATAATGTAACAAGTATAAAAACATAGTTCTTAAGATATTATTTGACTTTTATTTTTTTTTTTTTTAAATAGCAAAGAATGTTCACATGACAGTATGATGCACATAGTTTATTTTAAAAATTAAAAGAGGTATATTTCTGGGGCCGAATCAGTGCAAAAATTGGGAGCGCTTTAGGGTCATATTCAATGACTTTGACCTTGAATGTTCCTTGTCATATTCAATTTCATATTAAACTTAATTTGTGTAGAGATCCATAGAGCTTAATTTGAAGATTTCATTAGGTCATTTTAAACGAAATTCTAATTTTACATTCCAATTTTCTTTATTTTAAGAATTTTAATACCAATTTAAATAGAGGTAGAATTATAAAAAAAAATTAAATAATTAATTTAACTAAATCAGGATGAAAGTTCTTTTGTTTCAGTATAGCTTACAAATTCGCCTTCGGCGACCAGTGGGTTTGCGATTCTTCAGAAAACTCACCGTATTAAACTTCTGCTCGGTGACGTCTTCGACGTTGTTTTCCTGTTTCAAAATCTACGACCGCCTGTTCACTCACCCTGCAAACACCTGCCTGTAGCAAATTTCGACAATCAGCCGAAATTTGGCGCCAGTTGCATTCTATGCCCGTTTTATAATCTGAACCTGGATGTTTGCTCACCATCCAAACGACCTTTGAAAAATTTGGCCAGACAACTACGCTAGTTTAAATTTATGTGTATATCGGCCGACAGGTAGCGCTGCTGTTAATTAACTGTGATCCGATAGTGGGGTTTTTGAATCCCGGAAGATTTTTCTCTCTTTTTTATTTATTGAATTTATTTTATTTTGTGTATTTATTTATTTATTTTCAAAATCGATATCTGCTATAACAGATATACCTATTGAAATTAGATTTTATACTATATTTATCTGCTTTTTTAAATAATCTTACGTTCACTGTTTCCAGAATTTTTAATTTCTGTAGAATTCGAAACACCCTCCTTTTTTTTTCAGGACATTTTCCAGCCATTATTCAGTAACGATAATTTTTTGGTTTATTTTATGATAAAAATTGCCATTCAGATTTTGAAAATGTCTTGAAGAAAGACGAAAACTTCCAGCCCTGAACTTTTGTCATGAAATAAGCTATTAGAACGAGAGATCTATTTCTTTCGGACAAAGTAGAGTAAATGAAAACAATTTTTTTCTTTTTCCCTTTGGCACCAAATAGAAATAGCATAAAAGAAATTTTAAAACATTAATATATATGTAACTGCTGCTAAAGAACGCAATTTCATATTTTAAGGAAAAGAATGTGCTATTTTTATTTTTATTGATTTATTTATTGCGCTTTTTAAATATTTTGACCAAATGAAATAATAATAATAATAAATAAATAAATAAATAAATAAATAAGGATTTTATTTTATTTTTCTCGTTTTTTTTTAAAAATCAATATAAACGAGAAAAAAATACATATATTGGATTTGTAAAAATTTTCGATCTCCGTTTTTCGATGGATTTAAACGTTTTCGGATGTCCTGAACACGATTAGTTAACTTTTAGAAAAATTGCTAAAGAAAAATATTTACTTTTCTCCCCCCACCTCCACCCCATACAAAATAATTTGCGTTTAAAATGCGCTCAAAAAAAAAAAAAAAAAAAAAAAAAAAACCCAAAACCTGTATCGACCGACTACTGCAATTCGATTTACCCGTAATAATCTGTATATATATATACGGTAAACTCTCGATTATCCGCAAACGGATTACACACGTTGTGGATAATTCGTTGAGCGGAAAATGGGCGAAATCAGAAGAAAGTTTTTTTTTTTTTTTTTTTTTTTTTTTTTTTTTTTTTAAATCATCAACAATAAACAGATACAAATGATAGATTTAAAAAAAAAAGTAAATATAAAGAATTATGTGGTTTTAGCTTTATTTGATCTCCAGTAGAATACGCTACCAAACACGTCAAGATTTCAATTTATCTCAAAATATTGATGTGACCGGTTTTTTTTTTTTTTTTTTTTTTTTCTTTCACACCAGTTTACCTGGCGGGTACTTTCTTTAATATTCAATCGTAATTAAATATTGGAGAATATTTTTCTACAAATAAAGTGGTGTGAAAATGTGGCGGTTATTCACAATTCTGTGGAATAAACTAAATGTTTGCATGTCTGCGGTACTGTTTAATTTAGAGCATAAATTAGATTACAAATTGAACCATGGCTTCATCTTAAGTTCACTTTTTTTCTTTATGTTTTTTACATCCTATAGTATATGAAGTACAGTCAAACCTCGTTGACGTGAATTACTTTTAACATGAACTGTTTCCACAATCCCCGTCAAAAAGAAGATTAGTTACTGATAACATGAACTACTGATAACATGAACAAATTTTTTATCCCCCATGAGATTCACGTTAATGAGGTTCGACTGTACAAATAATTTTACTTTTTATAAATATTTTAATTGTTTGTATTATGTTTTATATACGATACATTCAAGTTTTTAAGCTAGAATGCATTTTATGTCATTTCAATTTCATGTTTAGCCTTTTTGCGGTTTATGTACGAAACCCATGGCTCTCAATTTTGCGGATAATCAATTATGCTGTATCTATATACATGTATGTTCAATACTATGACCATACTATGACCACAACTATGACTTTTATATATACTGTAGATATTGAATGAAAGTCTTGCTTTTTATTTTTTTCCTCTGTCTCAAAGTGCAAGCGAATTACTATAAATTTATAACTAACTGTCTATCATTAATTTTAATGCGTGTTAGTGTATGTTTAATAGGAGACACATATAAACTTGGTGTTAGAGATTTTTACATTTTTAATTTTTTTTACGTTTTAAGATTTAAAAAAAAAAAAAAAATCTTAACTTTTTAACGGAATGACACCTTAGAACATTGAAAGAACGAGCTCTGGCATTCCATTATTTAATATTTTAATTATAATAAAGAACAATCACAATAACTATATACATCGCGCGCAGTAAACAGAACATTAGGATACATAAGAACGAATATTCTTACAGGCCGCAGCCTGCGGCCCATGGCCACAGGGGCGTCTTACACGAAAACAGCTACATTTCTCAGCGAGAGCCGACGAACTTCTGACTTCTGAAAACAAAATGTTTTCACTTCATTTTAATGATCGGCAAAATATCATTAGATATTTTGCCGAGAATGGCGACAGCGCCGTCTATGTTCTTTTAAATGATAGGGAAGATGGCTCAATATCGATAGGCTATTTAATATATTCGTAAGAGTTTGAATTTAGCGCTACAACTTTAAATATTATTTCTTCCTTTCTTTTCATTTTTTTCTTTTAATTTATTCCCTTGTTTATTTATTTATTTTTACGCAATAATAACATTATATACTTTAAAAGAAAAAAAAAAGGTATAGCATTTTCTTGTTCTAAGCATTAGTTAATAAACAATATGGCATTTTTAGCAGTCATAGCTACGTTTAAAAATAAAACTGCAATTAAATATCAACCCTTCAAAATCATTTAGAATTTCTGTAATCGCTTTTAAGAGTATTATGGCTGACACAAAGAAATCCCCCCCCCTCCTTTTTTCCCCGTTTAACCCATATCCTACCAAGCATTGAAAAAATGTTTTTCAATGTCTGTGTATACACACAAAATCAAAAAACTTACCAACTTTTCATTAGTTTAATCGGTACAGGCTGTCCTAAAAGTAGGACAATAATGTAGGACATTTGGAAATATAAGGAAAACAGACCATCTATATATATAATAATAACAGGAGACTTGGCGTTGGAATATTAAAACCCGAATAAACTACTACGTCAGAAACGCCAAAGAAAAATACTGGAAATGCACACAGCTGTTTCGGTAGCCTATAGCGTACCGTCTTCAGTGCAAAAAGGATTCTGAATCAGGAGAAGTGCTCGTATAGTGCTCGTATAGTGCTCGTTCAGGAGAAGTGCTCGTATACGAGCACTTCTCCTGATTCAGAATCCTTTTTGCACTGAAGAAGGTACGCTATAGGCTACCGAAACAGCTGTATGCATTTCCAATATTTTTCTTTGGCGTTTCTGACGTAGTAGTTTATTCGGGTTTTAACATCTATCTCTCTTTCTCTCTCTCTATATGTATACTTATATAATTGTTTTACCAGTACAAAGTGTAGAATACTACTTCAATAAATTTGTATATCCATTATTCTTGAATGTAAAACCTTTTAAGTAATAATATGTTGAAAATGTAATGAATAAATCTTTAAAAATCGTCATTTTAAAAATTAAAAAACATATATTAAACGTTAATTTAAACTAACGATAAAGACACATATGTATTTATTGGACTTTTAAATAATATATCGTCTTTAATTTGAATAAAAATATTCAAAAGAATTTATATAAACATCACTTATGCATGGTGTCCTATTTTAGGACGAGGGTGAAATATGGGTTAAACAGTTTCACACACTTTTATAAAAAATTATTAGTCTTTAAGTTTACTTAAAAAAAAAAAAAAAAAAAAAAAAATGCTGTGAGATATTTTAGTGCATGAATAAGAAATAATAAAAAGGATTTTTATTATTATTATTTTTTTTCAAGCATGTCAAAAAGTAACGGATTCAGGTTTCATAATGGCCTGGCCTTAGTATATATATATATATATATTCTAAAAAAGGAATTCTGAGTATAAATAATAACGAAATGAACCTAATAAAAATTTCCAGTATTTTATTCAGTGTCTATTTGTGGACTAATTTAAACATTTCGGTTATAATGTGAGAATTGAAAGTGTTTGTCTGCCCTTGGGACCTAGGTTCGAGGGGAGTACACTCAATAGCAGTTTTCCTGTGAGTTTTGGAGAAAAAACACAGAAAATTCCGTACGGCTGTGCGAATGGACATGACCTGGTTTTGAACTAGCTTTCTACGAGTCGGGTCGACTTGAGAACATCATTCCAAAAAAAATTTACAATTGAAAGCATAAATTTGTAGACATAATTATAGCTCTTTAACTGATTTTAGACACGTGTCGGAGCTCCGTTTTCCTATACGCGGATACCCACCTGAAAAAAAAAAAAAAAAAAAAAAAAATCCGTGTAAGCATGACAAAAAAATATCCGTATGCGTTTTCTTTTCTTCAACAAATCGAAAACTAATCATCTATAGAAATTGTATGAAAATTTTAAAGTACTGTATTAAAATTTTTATTTACTATTGTTAATATATGTATATATATATATTTTCATATAAGAAATACGACATAACCTTGCTTTTACGTTTTGAGAATTTAAATTATTTCTGAATTTACATTTTTTTTTTTTTTTTTTTTTTTTAAGATATCTTTATTTTCAATGAATTTTAATCCTCGCTTTTATGTTAATGAAATTTTGAATTTTCTTCCATTTACATTTGTATATGCAGAAAATATACAGGGAATACTTGTTGTAATTTAATTAAAAAAAGTAATGTAAAATAAACACATAAAGAAAACGAATGCCATCAAGGCAGATCTTTATCGCCTTCTCTAGAACAAATAAATAAAGCACCAAGCAAAACTGTCACCGGAGGAAGCTAAGTTGCTGATTATGGGAATTTAAAGTGATCAATGGCCCTTAAATAGCAGATGTTTAACTGTGAATCACATACATGCAACACAAATTATTATAGTAAAGTTAAACATCCACATTGGGAAAAAGCAATAAAGAATAATACATCATTTTTTCCCCAGACTATAAGTATTAAACAATAAATTACGAACATTTAAATTGAAGTGCATTTTTTACTTTCTTCTATATTCGATAAAAGAATTGGATTCATAAAAATTTTCGACTTCCAGTTTTCGACGGATTTACACGTTTTGAGAGGTCTAGAACACGATTTTATCATTTATAGAAAATGTCTGGCTGCCTGTGTGTGTGTGACAAAAATTTTGTGGCGACTGTATCTCCGGAACTACTGTTCAGAATTATATATGAATTTATATGTAGAGGCACCTTGACCTAAATTAGTGCCCATCAATTTTTGTCAACCGATCAACATGTGGCGCTTCTATCAGCAATTTTCGAGATTTAGGAGAAGGCTATATCTCAGGTTCTATTGAGTATAATCAAACAAAGCTTGAAATGTGAAAAAGGCTATTACGAGACATTATGATGATCCAATTTGAATTCTTATCGGGTTATAAAAATGTACTTTTTAAGATGCTATTTATAGGCAATAAAAATGCATACTTTGGATATTTAGTGTTAGTTGTCTCTTAAGATGCAAATCGTTTGCATTCATCCTGCTAGATAATAATAATAAAAATAAATAAATAAATAAAATATTTGCACTTAGTAAAATATAGGAAAGTATAAAAGAAAGTCTTGTGGTGGCCAAAACATACTAGTTTACTCTTGAAGTTAACAATTTACATAAATCGTTAAAAATTATCATTGATCTATTTTTCAGATTTTTTAATTTTTAAACTAAACAATTAGTGATTACATTTCAAATTATTTTTTAAATAATTTACCAACTGTATGACAGTGAAAATTTACCTTATTTTATAATTTAAAAAAGTTTTGTATGATTTTTAGATGAATAAGTAATTTTTATTTAATTTTCGGGTTTCGGGTCTAAAGACAGCGGGTTTGGGTCGGGTCCGGGTCGTAAAAGTTTCTCTACTGTGGGTTCGGGTCGGGTTTCGGGTTGATATAAAATTCATCTGTCGGGTTCGGGTCGGGTGTGCAGGACTCTAGGTTAAACCTTAAAATTTCATAGCAGTGAGTGAAAAGACAAAGTATAAACAGAAAGCAACCTGATAGCTACGAAGAAACCGAAACTAATTACAAAACGCTTATTCTACGCTTACGTCATCAATAATCGATTGTAAAATCATTCGATTATTAAAATCATTCGAAAGCAAATCACTCGATTATCAAAATCATTCGATTATTCCCATCTCTACCGCCTACACTCAGTGATGCCAGATGGTCGAAAATTATTTCCCCAAACAGGTCTTCAAATTTTCCCAAATCAGGGTGTTTTTTTTTTTCGACGAAATCCCCAGCTTGATTTCTACTAAAGAGGAAAAATAAAAATTTCTTCAAAAAAAAAAAAAAAAAATCAAGCAGATTTTTCTATGATTTAAGCTCAGATTGTTCCCCAAATGAAGGCAATTTTTGAAAAGATCCCCAAATAACAATAAAGCTATTGAAAGTCTCTAGTCGTAGGGATAAATCATTATGTTGCCAACATTGACAGAAAGTTGAAGAACTCCCCAAAATAGTCCCCACAAACATTTGGTCCCCGAAATTCTCCCCAGAAGCCTCGAAAATCCCCAATCTGGCATCACTGCCTACACTGTAAGATAAAAAAAAAAAACAAAAAAAAAAACATTATTTTACAACAAAAGGTGCTGGCACCGCGGCTGCCAACACAGTTGCTGTAAAATTTACAAGCTGCTGCTTTTACGGTGCTGTAAAATTTACTGCTCTTTGCTGTGAATTTTTCAAGATGTTATTTTTAGTAGTGCTGTAAAATTAACTGCACTTTGCTGTGAATTTCACAAGATGCTGTTTTAAAAAGTGTTGTAAAATTAACTACACTTTGTTGTAAATTTTACAACACTTTTTAAAACAGCATCTTGTGAAATTCACAGCAAAATGCAGTTAATTTTACAGCACTACTAAAAACAGCATCTTGTAAAATTCACAGCAACGTGCAGTAAATTTTACAGCACCATAAAAAACAGCAGTTTGTAAATTTTACAGCAACTGTGCTGGCAGCCGCGGTGCCAGCACCTTTTGTTGTAAAATACTGAAATTTTTTTTTACAGTGTTTATTCATTTTTTTTCTCCACTATGAATAGAATTTGCTTTCCTTTGTGACATGACGACAGTGATGCAATAAATCCTGTGAAATTGTCTTTTTTTATTTGAGAAATGAGTTCCTTATAATTTTAGTACTGAAACTTAATTTAAATTTAATTAATTATTTATGAAAATTATTAATTTTAAATAAACTAAATATACCTGTCGCAAAATCATGAAAATCGTCGACAGTTTCTTTGTTGAAGGAATATGATACCTAAATACCCCAAATTTATTACTTTTTTCTTTTACTTTACCGAATCCGATTCTGCTATAGTAACCGTTGCTAAGAAACGCAACATTGTTACGACATGTCTTTAGAAGAATAGACTTAGGGGGGAAAAAAGTTACATCACCCTAAACTAGATTATTTAATTTTGGTTTTGGTCAGGACTCTATTGTATTTTTTACGAAATAGACAGGAGCTCCGGTTTCTTTTTTCATTTTATTTCTTTATTTATTTTCCTCCACTATGAATAGAATTTGCTTTCCTTTGTGACGACGGACAATGACGTAATAAATCCTGTGAAATTATCTTTTTTTATTTGAGTAATGCGTTTTTTATAATTCTAGTAATGAAACGTAATTTAAATTTAATTATTTATGAAAATTATTTATTTTAAATAAACTAAATATAACTGTCGCAACTTCATGAAAATCGTCGACAGCTCTTTGTGGAAAAAATATAATGCCTAAATACCTCAAATTTATTACTTTTTTTATTTTACTTTACCGAATCCGATTCTGATATAGTAACCGTTGCTAAGAAACGTAACATTGTTACGGCATGCTTTTATAGAGAGAAAAAAAAAGAGAGAAAAAACTTAGAAAAACTAGTATGTTGTGGCCACCACAAGACTTTCTTCTATATTTACCTATACATATTCAATCAGTAACAATATTTAAAAAAAAAAAAAAAAAAAAGTACGATTTTTTTTCTAAGTTTTTTTTTTTTTTTTTTTTTTTTTGTTAAAAGTAAAAAAAATTGATAACTTTGTTTTAAATTATCACAGATTTATAGTTCAACCATTCGTTTTAAAGGTATTGACGAGACCTTTCGAAAGATACCCATCTTGAAAATTTATCCCCCAGGGGGGGAACCGATGCCCCCACATGCACAAAAATTTTTTCCTAGTTAACTACTACTATTATCAACCTGATCTTTCGAAAGATACCCATTGTGAAAATTTACCCCCCCTGGGGGGTACTTCCCCCCTAGGGGGGGGAGCGATGCCCCCCCATGCGGAAAAATTTTTTCCTAGTTACATACTACTATTATCAATAATTCATATTAATTTTACAATCACAAGTTTAAAACAACTCTAATTATGCACATTTATACGAATTTTTGTCCTATGCTGCCATGTTAAAAATTTAGATAAAATGCTATCACAGCGCCACCTGTTGAGCTATTGATCCCCAAACATAATCAGCACCAGTTTATGTCGGGGACCAACTAAATACCAAGTTTGGTTAAATTTCGTTAAAAAAAAAAAAAAAAAAAAAATGCGATTTTTTTTCTAATTTTTTTTTTTTTTTTTGTTAAAAGTAAAAAAAAATCGATAACTTTGTTTTAAATTATCACAGATTTATGGTTTAACCATTCGTTTTAAAGATATTGACGAGACCTTTCGAAAGATACCCATCTTGAAACTTTGCCCCCCCCCCCCGGGTGGGTACTTCCCCCCCCCCGGTGGGGGGGGGAACCGATGCCCCCACATACACAAATTTTTTTTTCCCAGTTAACTATTACTATTATCAACGAGACCTTTCGAAAGATACCCATCTTGAAAATTTACTTCCCCGGGGAGTACTTCCACCCCAGGGGGGGGGGGAACCGATGCCCCCACATGCACAAAATTTTTTTCCTAGCTAACTACTACTATTATCAATAATTCATATTAATTTTACAATCACAAGTGTAAAATAACTCTCTTTATGCCCATTTATACGGAATTTTGTCCTATGCTGCCATGTTAAAAATTTGCATAAAATGCGATCACAACGCCACCTATTGAGCGATTGATCCCAAAATCTAATCAGCACCAGTTTATGTCAGGGTGCAACTAAATACCAAGTTTGGTTAAATTTCATTCATTGGTTCGTGAGATACAGCGTTCACAAAAAAATGATACAGACAGACAGACAGACATTTTCTAAAAACTATTAATTCGTGTTCTCCACATCCCAAAACATGTAAATCCATCAAAAAGTGGACTTCGAAAATTTTCGCGAATCCAATACTTTCTCTATATTACATATAGAAAAAAGTAAAAAGTTACATCACCCTAAATTAAATTAATTTCTATTTTACTCAGAACTCTATTGTATTTTCTAAGAAATAGACAGGAACTTCGGTTTCTTTCTTTGATGTCTTTTTCTTCTTCTTTTTCTTTTTTTTTTTTTTTTTTTTTCTCTTCTACTATAGATAGAATTTGCTTTCCTTTGTGATGACACTGACGAAATAGGTCCTGTGAAATTATCCTTCTTTTTTCGAGTAATGAGTTTCTTATAATTTTAGCACTGAAATGTAATTTAAATGTAATTATTTATGAAAATTATTAATTTTAAATAAATTAAATATACCTGTCACAAATTCATGAAAATCATCGACAGTTTCTTTGTTGGAGGAATATAATACCTAAATACCCCAAATCTATTACTTTTTCTTTCACTTTACCGAATTCGATTCTGATATAGTAACCGTTGGTAAGGAACGCAACATTGTTACGACATGTCTTTATATAGAAGAATAGACTTAGGAAAAAAAGTTACATCACCCTAAATTAAATTATTTAATTTGTTTTGCTCAGGACTCAATTGTATTTTCTACGAAATAGACAGGAGCTTCAGTTTATTTATTCATTTTTTTTCTCCACTATGAATAGAATTTGCTTTCCTTTGTGACGTGACGACAGTGATGCAATAAATCCTGTGAAATTGTCTTTTTTTATTTGAGAAATGAGTTCCTTATAATTTTAGTACTGAAACTTAATTTAAATTTAATTAATTATTTATGAAAATTATTAAACTTAAATAAACTAAATATACCTATTGTAAATTCATAAACACCATCGCTAGTTTCTTTGTTGTAGGTATATAATACCAAACTACCTCAAATTTTTTACGTTGTCCTTTACTTTAGAGAATATGATCCCGATATAATAACCGTTGCTAAAAAATGGAACAGTGTTGTAACATGCCTTTATATAGAAGAATAGACTTATGAAAAATAAAGTTACTTTATCCAAATTAAATTATTTACTTTTTGTTTTGCTCAGAACTCTATTGTATTTTCTACAAAATAGACAGGAACTTCGGTTTCTTTCTTTGATGTCTTTTTCTTTTTCTTCTTCTTCTTCTTTTTTTTTTTTTTTTTTTTTTTCTCTTCTACTATAGATAGAATTTGCTTTCCTTTGTGATGACACTGACGAAATAGGTCCTGTGAAATTATCCTTCTTTTTTCGAGTAATGAGTTTCTTATAATTTTAGCACTGAAATGTAATTTAAATGTAATTATTTATGAAAATTATTAATTTTAAATAAATTAAATATACCTGTCACAAATTCATGAAAATCATCGACAGTTTCTTTGTTGGAGGAATATAATACCTAAATACCCCAAATCTATTACTTTTTCTTTCACTTTACCGAATTCGATTCTGATATAGTAACCGTTGGTAAGGAACGCAACATTGTTACGACATGTCTTTATATAGAAGAATAGACTTAGGAACAAAAGTTACATCACCCTAAATTAAATTATTTAATTTGTTTTGCTCAGGACTCATTTGTATTTTCTACGAAATAGACAGGAGCTTCAGTTTATTTATTCATTTTTTTTCTCCACTATGAATAGAATTTGCTTTCCTTTGTGACGTGACGACAGTGATGCAATAAATCCTGTGAAATTGTCTTTTTTTATTTGAGAAATGAGTTCCTTATAATTTTAGTACTGAAACTTAATTTAAATTTAATTAATTATTTATGAAAATTATTAAACTTAAATAAACTAAATATACCTATTGTAAATTCATAAACACCATCGCTAGTTTCTTTGTTGTAGGTATATAATACCAAACTACCTCAAATTTTTTACGTTGTCCTTTACTTTAGAGAATATGATCCCGATATAATAACCGTTGCTAAAAAATGGAACAGTGTTGTAACATGCCTTTATATAGAAGAATAGACTTATGAAAAATAAAGTTACTTTATCCAAATTAAATTATTTACTTTTTGTTTTGCTCAGAACTCTATTGTATTTTCTACAAAATAGACAGGAACTTCGGTTTCTTTCTTTGATGTCTTTTTCTTTTTCTTTTTCTTTTTCTTCTTCTTCTTTTTTTTTTTTTTTCTCTTCTACTATAGATAGAATTTGCTTTCCTTTGTGATGACACTGACGAAATAGGTCCTGTGAAATTATCCTTCTTTTTTCGAGTAATGAGTTTCTTATAATTTTAGCACTGAAATGTAATTTAAATGTAATTATTTATGAAAATTATTAATTTTAAATAAATTAAATATACCTGTCACAAATTCATGAAAATCATCGACAGTTTCTTTGTTGAAGGAATATAATACCTAAATACCCCAAATTTATTACTTTTTCTTTCACTTTACCGAATTCGATTCTGATATAGTAACCGTTGGTAAGGAACGCAACATTGTTACGACATGTCTTTATATAGAAGAATAGACTTAGGAAAAAAAGTTACATCACCCTAAATTAAATTATTTAATTTGTTTTGCTCAGGACTCAATTGTATTTTCTACGAAATAGACAGGAGCTTCACTTTATTTATTCATTTTTTTTCTCCACTATGAATAGAATTTGCTTTCCTTTGTGACGTGACGACAGTGATGCAATAAATCCTGTGAAATTGTCTTTTTTTATTTGAGAAATGAGTTCCTTATAATTTTAGTACTGAAACTTAATTTAAATTTAATTAATTATTTATGAAAATTATTAATTTTAAATAAACTAAATATACCTGTCGCAAAATCATGAAAATCGTCGACAGTTTCTTTGTTGAAGGAATATGATACCTAAATACCCCAAATTTATTACTTTTTTCTTTTACTTTACCGAATCCGATTCTGCTATAGTAACCGTTGCTAAGAAACGCAACATTGTTACGACATGTCTTTAGAAGAATAGACTTAGGGGGAAAAAAAGTTACATCACCTTAAACTAGATTATTTAATTTTGGTTTTGGTCAGGACTCTATTGTATTTTTTACGAAATAGACAGGAGCTCCGGTTTCTTTTTTCATTTTATTTCTTTATTTATTTTCCTCCACTATGAATAGAATTTGCTTTCCTTTGTGACGACGGACAATGACGTAATAAATCCTGTGAAATTATCTTTTTTTATTTGAGTAATGCGTTTTTTATAATTCTAGTAATGAAACGTAATTTAAATTTAATTATTTATGAAAATTATTTATTTTAAATAAACTAAATATAACTGTCGCAACTTCATGAAAATCGTCGACAGCTCTTTGTGGAAAAAATATAATGCTTAAATACCTCAAATTTATTACTTTTTTTATTTTACTTTACCGAATCCGATTCTGATATAGTAACCGTTGCTAAGAAACGTAACATTGTTACGGCATGCTTTTATAGAGAGAAAAAAAAAAGAGAGAAAAAACTTAGAAAAACTAGTATGTTGTGGCCACCACAAGACTTTCTTCTATATTTACCTATACATATTCAATCAGTAACAATATTTAAAAAAAAAAAAAAGAAGTACGATTTTTTTTCTAAGTTTTTTTTTTTTTTTTTTTTGTTAAAAGTAAAAAAAATCGATAACTTTGTTTTAAATTATCACAGATTTATAGTTCAACCTTTCGTTTTAAAGGTATTGACGAGACCTTTCGAAAGATACCCATCTTGAAAATTTATCCCCCAGGGGGGGAACCGATGCCCCCACATGCACAAAAATTTTTTCCTAGTTAACTACTACTATTATCAACCTGATCTTTCGAAAGATACCCATTGTGAAAATTTACCCCCCCTGGGGGGTATTTCCCCCCTAGGGGGGGGGGGGGGAGCGATGCCCCCCCATGCGGAAAATTTTTTTCCTAGTTACATACTACTATTATCAATAATTCATATTAATTTTACAATCACAAGTTTAAAACAACTCTAATTATGCACATTTATACGAATTTTTGTCCTATGCTGCCATGTTAAAAATTTAGATAAAATGCTATCACAGCGCCACCTGTTGAGCTATTGATCCCCAAACATAATCCGCACCAGTTTATGTCGGGGACCAACTAAATACCAAGTTTGGTTAAATTTCGTTTAAAAAAAAAAAAAAAAATGCGATTTTTTTTTCTAATTTTTTTTTTTTTTTTGTTAAAAGTAAAAAAAATCGATAACTTTGTTTTAAATTATCACAGATTTATGGTTTAACCATTCGTTTTAAAGATATTGACGAGACCTTTCAAAAGATACCCATCTTGAAACTTTGCCCCCCCCCCCCGGGTGGGTACTTTCCCCCCCCCGGTGGGGGGGGGAACCGATGCCCCCACATGCACAAATTTTTTTTTCCCAGTTAACTATTACTATTATCAACGAGACCTTTCGAAAGATACCCATCTTGAAAATTTACTTCCCCGGGGAGTACTTCCACCCCAGGGGGGGGGGGGAACCGATGCCCCCACATGCACAAAATTTTTTTCCTAGCTAACTACTACTATTATCAATAATTCATATTAATTTTACAATCACAAGTGTAAAATAACTCTCTTTATGCCCATTTATACGGAATTTTGTCCTATGCTGCCATGTTAAAAATTTGCATAAAATGCGATCACAACGCCACCTATTGAGCGATTGATCCCAAAATCTAATCAGCACCAGTTTATGTCAGGGTGCAACTAAATACCAAGTTTGGTTAAATTTCATTCATTGGTTCGTGAGATACAGCGTCCACAAAAAAATGATACAGACAGACAGACAGACATTTTCTAAAAACTATTAATTCGTGTTCTCCACATCCCAAAACATGTAAATCCATCAAAAAGTGGACTTCGAAAATTTTCGCGAATCCAATACTTCCTCTATATTAGATATAGAAGAAAGTAAAAAAGTTACATCACCCTAAATTAAATTAATTTCTATTTTACTCAGAACTCTATTGTATTTTCTAAGAAATAGACAGGAGCTTCGGTTTCTTTCTTTCTGTCTTTTTTTTTTTTTTTTTTTTTTTTTCTCTCCACTACGGACAGAATTTGTTTTTCTTTGTGACAACAGTGACGAAATAAATCCTGGGAAATTATACTCATCACTCAACTGAGTCTGCGTACTTAAATATTGCTTATGTATTATTTTTTTTTTTTTATCCTCGCGTATTTTATTAAGCCACTATCATATCATAAAAAAAAAATTGTTTGTAATCATGTTTTTAGCGAATGATCTGTGTATCTCTGTGGATGTGTGTGTGTCTGTTATCAGCATATCTCAAGAACAAATAATAGCAGAAATTCCAAGCTCAGTATTCTAAATTTGTATCATGTAGGGATGCTACAGTAAGCTTTTCGTTCAGATGGAGCAAATTGTTCGTGTACAGGGACATTCAAAAGTATTCAACTACATTACGTCTATGGAGGAAATTGCAGGTAAGTAGAGTTTAACATCTATAGACTGCACTAAACCGAATGAAACGAATATATATTTTTTGTAATACAGATAGTCAACTGCGGAAAAAAAAAAAAAAAAAATGCGTATGTAGAAGCCTCGCCGCCAAATTTAAATTTTAATTCATCAGAATCCGAATTATTATTAATTTTTGGGGATGAAATGCTAATGATAGTTAAACTAAATCATTCAAAGGAAATTTTCAAAATAAATTTTATGTTTGACAATCTAGTTTTCATACTTCCCCAACAAATAGTAGCAGAAATTCCAAACTCAGTATTCTAAATGTGTATCATGTAGGGATGCTGCAGTAAGTTTTTCGTTGAGATGAAGCAAATGGTTCGTGTACAGGGACATTCAAAAGTATTCAAATACATTACGTCCATGGGGGAAATTGCAGGTAAGTAGAGTTTAACATGTACAGACTGAACTAAACCAAATGAAACGAATATATATTTTTTGTATTATAGATAGTCAACTGGGAAAAAAAAAAAATGTGTATTTAGGAGCCTCGCCGCCCCCCCCCCCTCGAGGGGAGTAAATTTTCATGATGGGTATCTTTCAAAAGAGCTCGCCAATACCTTTAAAACGAATGGTTTAACCACTGATCTGCGATAATTTAAAATAAAGTTATCGATTTTTTTTCATTTTTAACAAATATATATATATATATATATATATATATATATATATATATATATATATTTAAGTGTAATATTGAGAATAAATTCATTTAGTGTTATACTACTTCTTTAATATGGAAATCGTCTTCATTATCATGGAAGATAATTTTTTTTAAATAATAATTTTAATAAATTATTTTTACCGAGTGAATTTGTATAGGAAAATATAGAAGAAAGTCGTGTGGTGGCTACAATACGCTAGTTATTTGTTGTTAGTGGATGTGCTTTACTAATAATATTTTACCATTT